>JANUWF010001963.1:0-613964 GCA_026120185.1 Voacanga thouarsii | reverse complement strand
TAGAAAGTTGTCAATGGCTATAGGATCAACCATCCCGGTAGCTGAAAAGAGAAGACATTTTCAAGCCTTGATCATTTCATTTGGAAAAGTTTGCATAGCATATGAAGAAGCTAGCCTAGCCTAAGTAGAGGTCTTGGATAGTTGCTCGGACAATGATTCCTCCTCACTGATCCCACAAAGTTCACCTTTCTCTTCCACTTCTTTGCTTACTAATTCTCCACATTTCGACGTAAAGGCATCCAAAGGCAATTGGAAATAAAGTCTGTACAATTCTCTTCCACCGAGAGAAAATCCTATTATAGTTTCGGTACAAGGATTGAAGGCCCGAATGAAAAACTTTTCTAGCTTTTCCTTATCGTCATGCCCAACTGGATATTTGACAAATAGATCCGTTCAGCATAAGTGGTCTCATGATGCAAGTCAGTTCGAATATCTTGAACTAGACCCAACCGGCGGGCAAATTAGTACAGGTTGTATGATTCTGAAGAAACTTTGGTCTCATAGGTAGCAAGATGGGTGCCACTCAATAGCTCTCGAGTAAATAGGATCGCAGCCCAAGCCCTTTGAGGCATAATTGTCACCACTTGGTAGCATTCTAAACCAATCATGCTTGAGTAACCTTGAATTATAAGGAGCTAGCAGATCGGCCAACCACTCCCTTGCCTGATATATAAAAAGGGGGATCTTACTAGCTTTGGCCATCGTGCCCTTCCTATCTAAGCTCTTATGAATAGGAACAGTATGGATGATAAAACCAGCCATAGTTCCAGGCAAAATGTTTCTAGTTGCCTCGCCCAATCTCAACAAGTCAAATTCTAGGAGATATTGGTAGAGACATAATTGTAGAATCCATAAAGGACCAGGCAAGGGAAACATTTTTTCCCTCTTCAAAGACATTTTCATATCATAAGAAAAGGAAACGAGATATTGAAGACAGTATTAATGAAGCAAGACCAATAGCTAGCATGGCCAGACAGCAAAAAGGAAATATAACAAAAACATTCAAGAACAACTCCAAAAGTGGCAGTGCAGATAATGAATTTGCAAACCCAACACAAAAGAAAATTATCATTTTCACTACACTAGATTTCCTATTTGCTTTCACAAAATTGCTATAGATTGCCACACCTTATGGGCAATATTGTAATTAGAAATTGTGGTAGTGCCATAGTTGGGGATTTCTTCACAAACAGAAATATAAATCGTATCATAGATGTCCCATGACTTCCATTACTAATCGAAGGTAGCCAAAACTCTTAAACTTCAGTGGCCAAATATTAGAGTTCCACTCATGCATATTAAAAACAAAGTCAAAGCATGGGATTTGATTTGACGAGCTCGGACTAGGCTATAGATTCACCATTAGAGGGCTGTTAAAACTCAAGCACAAGATCAAGCCATATCAGATATGGCACTGTCCAACTTAGCAGAAGTATCCAACTCAACAGACACATCAGCAAATAACTCCAAATCAGTTGCCAGCACATTAATTCTGTCCAATTCCTTTATGTTTGATCCCGGTTGATTTTCATTTTGCCGCCAACACTTTGTTTAGTTAGCAGATGTTATTTATTTGATTTCAATTCAGTTTAGAGTAGTTTTCAATTCCAGGTTGATGTATATATACACTTTCAGTTACATTGTATTCAGATTGATAAGAAAAAAACATAGCATTTTTTCTTTTCTGCATCCACTGGTGTTCTACTTTTGGCTCAGTGGTTTCTTCATGGTAATAGAGCGATGAATGTTCTTCCGTGATAACCAGCATTGTTAACCGTCATGATGAAGAAGCATAATTGTTTCTATCAAATTCATGAGGTAATCATCATTTTTTTTTAATCAGCCATATGCTGTTCTTCGTTTTCTAGTTGTGAAATTGGGAGAATTTGTGGTTTGTTTGAAATTCTGGTTGTGCTCTTGTGAGAGTGGTTGTGTTGTTGTAATCTCTGGTTATGGCTAATCAAGAGATAACAGTTTCTAGTCTATTTTACTTGCATCCGAATGAAAATCCTTCACTGATTTTAGTTCAACCTACTTTAAATGAGTGAAATTACCATCAATGGTGTAGATCCATGAGGATGGCCTCGATTTCTAAAATCAAATTAGGATTTGTAAATGGCACAATCAAATCACCAAACCGTGTACACAATTCTTATGAAGTTTGAGAACAATGTAACAATATGGTTTTGTCTTGGATTTTAAATTCAGTGTCTTCCTCTATAGCTCAAAGTGTCATTTGGATGGATACAACTTATGAGGTTTGGAATGACTTATGTGAACGATTTTCTCAAGGAGGTTTGTTCAAAATTTTTGATCTTCAGGAGGATATATATAACCTAAGACAAGGAACATTATTTGTGAATGAGGATTATACAAATCTAAAGACATTATGGGAGGAATTGTTGAATTTAATACCTCTTCCCATCTGTCATTGTGATCCAAAGTGTAACTGTCCACCATTGCCTGAGGTTAAGGCAAATAGTGATGCAGATTTTGTCATTAGGTTTATCAAAAGACTGAAAGAGGAGTTTAATGGAATTAAGTCTCAAGTTTTGTTGATTCAACCTTTTCCAACTATGAATTAAGCCTTTTCTATATTTTATACAGATGAAAGGTCTCTTAACTATAGTGCCACGGATTCAGATTCCATTACTTCTCAAGCTTTTGCTACAAGAAATATTATAGTTGAATCTATTGGATTGTATGCCCTCTTAGACTAGGTTTCTGATGTAAAATCGAATATTTTAATAAAAGAATTTATTTTTAGAAATTGTTTGTGAATTTACTATTTGTTTGTGCACGATTTTCGTTTGGAACAGACCCATTGTGTTTAAATAAGTGGTCCATGTGAATGGTAGTCTTTCACAGTAAGGTATGGATTACGGGTTATTTAACACATAAACATTTGTTCTTAACCTATTGATGAGATTGGGAACCTCATCATGTTTAGGTTATTATGTTATGAATTCCAAATGGGGAACGGCTTACCTTTAGCCGATGAGTAGTCCACTCACTTCATGACATAAGCGTATTTCGAATACGTAGGACAGGACTCGTAGTAGTGGTTTCTAAAAGTACTATATGATAGAAACCTAGACTACTACCGCTACAGACATGGACTAGTACTCTACGCCTTGAGTATGAGTTGGTGGTCCAGCAAAGCCTGGAAGCATATACTTTGATTTGCTATAGTTGAGGTTCTATCGTAGGGCCAACATACTTGCATGTTGGGTATATATGACTAATTAGTTAAGACAGACTTGTACAAGATAGTTTCTGCACTATATCGCCCCTTGTGGTTGTCCGAATGGTCTAAAATGTCCAGGGCCCTGGGAAACATGACTTGGATGTTTGCTTTAGGGTAGCTCCCTTGGAAAGTGGAAACACTCCAGGAAGTCGTGGATCATTGGACTAGAAGCCTAAGGATGGTAGATGTCATTTAGAGGAGTGTTAGTACACTTCTTCCTCTCTAAATGTACGGCGATATGTAGAGGGGTATTTTAGTCATTTCACCTGTAGATCGGAGAGTTTGCTAATGCAACATTGTCCTTGGGGTCAATATTTCCTTATGGTGATATTAGGAAATATTTAAAATGCAAAATACAGCTATTTATATGGTAGGGGTATTTTGGTCATTTTAGCAGCCAAGGCGATGTGTCTTTTTGGTCCTCGGAATAGCCCGTAAGTCCTAACTAATTTTGGGTTGAGGAATGGCCTTAGTTCAAGAGGTTTTTATTTTATTTTATTTTATTCAGGAAGTCTAATTTATTATTGGATTGGAATAAAATAAATAAATAAATTAAAATAGGAGTTGAGAGAAATTAATCATCTAGTTTAATTGGTTAATTAATTATTCAGGGCCTAGGTCCAGTATGAATAATTAAGAAATTAACCTGGGCTTAAACTAGGGAAAATAATTAATGTTTAATTATTTATTGGATTATTTATATAGGCTCAAGAAATAAATAATTAAAGATTAATTATTATGGTTCATTTGGGCTCATTAATTATTTATTGGGTTGTTTATATAAGCCCAGGAAATAAATAATTAATATTTATTATTTTGGGCCTTTTGGGTCCAAGAGAAATAATAAATATTATTTTGGCCCAATAGCTTGGACCTTAAGGTTTTTTCCAGATACGGTTAAGAGGGGTTTAGGGTTAGGCCAAACTGATTCTCAGGATAACATCCGGGTGTTTTGAAATATGAAATCCCGGGGATATGTTTATCAGATAATGAGAGACCTAATTTTGGCTAACTAATAAACAACTCTTTGGAAAAAGAAAAACCCTAGTTTTCCCTAGCCATACTAAGACTCACGTCCCTCTCTGTGAGTCAAGTAGCTTCTCTCTCTCACAGACGCCTCCCTTCTTCTCTGGTTTACTTCTTGTTCTTTGCTAACCAATAGCAAGTGCACCAAGGAGAATTGAGACCGTTCCTCTTCACCATAGTGTTCACCGACTAGAGGTTAGGCAGAGGAATATTCCGAGAGTTGGAAAGCTTGGCGTTGATGCAAACAAGGCGAAGTAGAAGGCTAGCGGGTGTTCAACCGGAAGCTTCTTCAAGTGGGCAAAGCGAGGCGATTCCAGTCGTTCAATCCGCTCCTACTCAACCTAGAAGGGTTAAGGAGCGCAAAGGTATGATCTTCATGCTTCCGTATGGCCTTTAAGGCTCGCGGGTTTTTTTTTCTCTGTTTTTTTCCCGCTACAACATGCTGCCTCTGTTTTTCGTTCCCTCAGAATCATCCTTACCGGCTACAAGTACATCCAAAAATGAACAACTACTGAATGTAGTGGGTAATACAATTGGAAGAAATGCTTAATATGCAGGAAATCAAGGTTATAGAAGAGGGAATAGTTTGAATAGAAAAATGCAGTGTACCTTTTGTGGATTGCAAGGGCATACAGTTGAGAGATGTTATAGGAAACATGATTTTCCAGCTAGTTACAAAAACAAAAATAAAAATTCAGGGAGTCCAGGTTTTATGCCTCAAGTGAATGCTGTTGCTGTTGCTGATATTAACACTTTTCAAAGTTCTTCTAGTACTGTGAATCTAGCTGCAGGATGTGCACTTGTTCAAAAGGATTCAGAGTCATCAAAGTATGTAACTCAAGAGTAATATCAACAATTGCTACACTTGATTCAATCTAATCAATTCTCTTCCAATTCCAAGAAAATGTTGAATCAGAACCTGTTCATTCTGTCAATCAAGCCAGCCTTATTTCAGATTTTTCTAAATCTTCCCTTGGTGCTTAAAATACAGGTATAAACTCTTCCATTTGGATCTTAGATTCAAGGGCAACAGACCATATTTGTTCTTGCTTGGATTATTTCTCTGAGTATCATACTGCTATCAATACCTCTGTTAAGTTACCCACTGGAGATATAGTAAATATGTCATGTGTAGGAACTATTTAGTTAGCCCCTTCTATGGTTCTACATCAAGTCCTTTATATTCCTCAATTCTCTTTTAATTTGATATCTATTAGCCAGCTTCTTAATCAATTGAATTATGTCATAACTTTTACAAATGACTGCTATCTTATCCAAGATCCTCATCTTCGCAAGATGATTGGATCAGCTAGACTTTCTAGAGGTCTTTATCACTTCAATCTTCATCAGCCAACTTCTTCTATTCACATAGCTTGTGTAATACCAAATGGTGATTTCTACAATAAATCTTTGTTGTGGCATTTTAGACTTGGCCATTTATCTTTCAACCAACTAGCATAAATTCACAAATTTGATTCCTCTGTTACTGTTCCTGATAAAATAGTGTTTTGTTCTATTTGTCCTTTAGCTAAGCAACATAAAATGTCATTTCCTTTACATCATGGTACTGTGAAATCTATTTTTTATTTAGTTCATATGGATATTTGGGGACCCTTCAATGTTCATACAATTCATGGTCATAGATATTTTCTTACAGTAGTTGATGATTTTAGTAGATTCTCTTGTGTTTTCTTGATGAAACACAAATCAGAGGTTCAACAGTTAATACAACATTTCACTGCTTATGTTGAGACTCGGTTTGACAAAAGAATTAAAGTACTAAGGTCTGATTATGGTCTTGAATTCAAACTTGCAGCTTTTTATCATAACAAAGGTATTATTCATTAGACTTCATGTCCTTATGCTCCTGAACAAAATGGCATTGTAGAAAGGAAACACCAACATATTCTCAATATAGCAAGAGCACTTAGATTTCAATCTCAAATACCTCTTGCATATTGGGGATATTGTGTCAAACATGCTGTGTATCTAAACAATCTTACTCCTACTCCTATGCTAAACCAACAAACACCTTTTGAGAAACTATATCAGAAACCTCCAAATTACTGTGCTCTTAAAGTATTTGGGAGTTTGGCTTATGCTTGTACTCAACTACCTCAAAGAACCAAATTTGATCCAAGAAGTAGGCCTTGTGTTTTTCTTGGATATTCTCTTCCACCAAAGGTTTTCTTTTACTCAATTACTTCTCTAGAGAAATTTTCATGATCAGAAATGTTTCTTTTGTTGAATCCTATTTTCCTTTCCTATAGAAGCACAATTTACCTACCATACCTGTAAATAATCCTATATTGCCTTTACCTTATTCTTCCTGGATTACTCCTCCTGCTAGTACACCTATACAGCATTCTACTTCTACTTGTGCTTTACCTTCCTTGTCTAATTCTCAAATGCATCCTCGCAGATCTACTAGAACCATTACCACACCAACTTATTTGTCTAACTATGTTTGTTTTGAGATTCAAAAGATTACTACTCCACATTTCCTAAGTTCTTCTCTTGTTTGTTCATCCTTTCTTTGTAATGCTTCTCTACATATTGAACTTAAACATTATTTTAAGGTTGTGAAATCTAAAGAATGGTGTGCAGCCATGCAAGCTGAAATTTCAGCTCTAGAAGCAAACAAAACATGTTACTTAGTTGAGTTACCACCAGGAAAAAATCCAATTGGTTGTAAAATAGGATTAAATACAAAGCTGATGGGTCCATTGATAAGTATAAAGCTAGACTTGTGACTAAAGGATACACATAGCAAGGGGGAGTGGATTTTCTGGATACCTTTGCTCCAGTTGCAAAAATTACTACCATTAGATTGTTAATGGCTCTTACAGCTAAATCTACTTAGTATATTTATCAGTTAGACATCAATAATGATTTCTTGCATGGTGACTTATCAGAAGATGTATATATGAATTTGCCACCTTGTTTTACCTCTACTGCTATGAATGTGGTTTATAAGATGGACAAGTCCTTGTATAGGCTTAAACAAGCAAGTCGACAGTGGAATGCTAAGCTTACTGGATACTTACTCTCTCTTAGTTTTCATCAGTCTAAAAGTGACTATAGTCTATTTTTCCAGAATAGTAATGATGTGTTTCTTACTCTCTTAGTCTATATTGATGACATACTTGTTCTCAATAATCAGTTTCATGCTATTACTACTGTTAAAGATTAGTTACATTCCCAATTTCAAATCAAGGACTTGGGAGACCTATATTACTTCCTTGGTTTTGAAGTTCATACAATTTCAGCAGGTATAACTTTGTCTCAAAATAAGTATGCACTGGACATGCTGCAAACCTATGGCTATCTTGGTTGTAAACCTATTTCCACTCTTTTAGATAGTAAACAAAAATTTGCTGTTGGAGATTCAGAGTTTTTTTATGATATTTCTCTCTATAGGAGTTTGGTAGGTAAACTTATATACTTGACACATAGCAGACCTGATATTACCTTTGCAGTTCAACAGTTAAGTCAATTTTTGAATGCTCCTACTATTTTGCAAATGCAAGCTATGTACAGAATTTTTTGATATCTCAAAGGGTCTCTTGATTTTGGTTTACATTTTCCAGTAGACAATTCTTTCTTCTTCAAGTTTATACTGATTCTAATTGGGCTGGTTGCCTTGATTCTAGAAGATCAGTTACTAGTTTTTACATATATTTTGGATCAGCTCTTATATCTTGGAAATCCAAAAAATAAACTGTTGTTACTCGTAGTTCTGCGAAGCGAATACGTAGCTTTTGCTCGGTCTGTATGTGAACTGCAATGGATCTTACATTTCTTTCATGAGCTTGGTTTTCATTGTCCTTTACCAGTGCCTATATTATATGATAATAGAAGTGTAGTTTATCTTGTTGAGAATCCTATTTTTCATGAGAGAACAAAGCACATTGAGTTGGATTGTCATTTCATCGGAGGCCAATTCCAAGCTGGATGCATCAAGCCTTTGCCAATCTCTTCTGCTCAACAATTAGCTGACATTTTCACAAAGGCTCTTCCTCCTGCTTCTACAACTCTTTTGTTGTCTCATCTAGGTGTTCTTCCCACATCCAGCTTGCGGGGGGCTGTTAAAACTCAAGTTTAAGATCAAGCCATATAAGATGTGGCACTATCCAACTCAGCAGACACATCAGCAACTAACTCCAGATCAGTTACCAGCACATCAATTCTATACAATTCCTTTATGTTTGATCCCGGTTGATTTTCATTTTGGCGCCAACATTTTGTTTAGTTAACAGCTGTAATTTATTTGATTTCAATTCAGTTTATAATAGTTTTCAATTCCAGGTTGATGTATATATACACTTTCAATTATATTGTATTCAGAATGATGAGAAATAAACATAGCAGTTTTTCTTTTCTGCATTCACTGGTGTTCTGCTTTTGGCTCAGTGGCTTCTTCAAGGGCAGTAGAGGCCCTAGCTTACACCAATTTCTACTTAAAAAATGCACATCAAGCGCATCAATCAAAGAAAGTTTCTAGGGACTCCTCTGGAAGTCCAAGAACAACTAGGTTAGTAGAGGAATTCATGCTGCTAAACATTGTTGTTGGAAAGATTTGTGCAATTACGGTTTCAGGAGGATAGAAGGAAGATGATAGGACTAAGTAGAAATTTAGGGAGTTTGAAATTCAAAGGCGAGGAGAAGAGAGTCAGCCGAAGTCACATATTTAAAGAAGTCATCGTTACGTCCAACTCCCAAGGACGATTGTATGAAGTCCGAAGAGACGTTTTGTTCTTTGGGTTTAGTTTATCCTCAAAGAACAAAAAGGGGGCAAAGTTTTGACAAGTAAGATATTGAAACAGCAAAGCAATTGATTAGTAGAAGGCTAGGATTGTTGGACTACTCAACTGGCTGATCCGGGGTTAGCCGACCCAAAGAGAATCTTACTGAACCGAGTTATCGGATTGACTAGAGGATGAAGCCCAGTTTGTAAGAAGGTAGATCCGAAGTAGATAAGGCTAAACATTCAGGAATGTGGGTTAGATATTCAACTTAATCAAGAGTCCATCTTCTTGCCATGTTCATCATTAATATTAGGGAAGGTAACATTGCTAGAAAATAGCGAAAAGTGGCGAACATAGGGTTTCAAGCTCATTAAAAGCTACAGGAAGGGATCAAAAATGGGACAAAACCCAACATTTAGAGCTTACAAGCTTTCTTCCATTTACTATCTTTTTGGAATTTTAGTTTAGACTTTTATTACTTTCAGTTATTTCCATTGTTTTTTATTTATGCTTTTAGTATCTTTTCATTCTCCCAAATACAACTCCCGCTATTGTGAGGATTTTCTTCTGGAGAATATAATTTGAGTTTCAATTCATAAAAAATCTATTTTTCCTTCTATTTCTGAGTTTCATTTGCTCATTTACAAAAGAGGTTCAATTTTATGTCAGCCGACCACTCAAAGGTCAAGACTTCACCTTACTGGAAAGTTATATATCTTAGCAGATCGGCCGACTGAAATTTTTGGTCAACCAACAATTACATATGTAGTGTCAAATAGCATTCGTGAGTTTTAAAAAGTCATCCAAATTACATTAACCTAGAGGGAGCATGCAGAAAAGGCCCCATATATTTTTAATGTAAGCCGCTTGGTTGCATTTGTTGTAGACTTTGTCCATTAGTTTTTTTTCCCCCTATTAGGCTTAACAAACATAGAATATCCAAAATCTGATCAATTTATTTCTTGTATAAACATATCATCAAATACTTATTCTATTAGGATTTAAATACTCTATTTTTATTTGGCATAAAAATTTAAAAAGTATTTAACTAAAGGTAAAGTACAACTTTAGTTTTATTAATTAGAGAGGAATACGTATGTAAGTGGGACTTGTATCCTTTACATATTGAAATTAGTGTTGAAAATTGTTAAAAAATATTTATTTTATAACAATATATATTTATTGTTAATATTTTACTAAATAAGATCATCCACTAATGAAAACACTGCCATGACCATTACATTCGAAACCATCTTTAAATTTCTCTTCCCATACAAGAAGGGAAGAGAATCTAAAAAGAGTGATATAATCAAAACAAGAAAGAGGGAAATTGCGTAAAGTAACAAAAACTATACTATATCCTAAAAACCTTAAGTATGTATAGACTCTAAAAAGTAAATTTTTCTGTATAGTTTTTGTACAATAAATTTTTCTATATTCCTTCCATTTCCATTCTTAAACATCGATCATATAAATTCATTTCAATCTTTTTATTTAAGTATCATTAAAGATTTTGAATGTATTACTAACCTGAAGAATCGTCTTAGAAGTAAATATATGTTGGGAAATAAACTGAAAGAGAGCAAAATACCAAGTTTCACCCAAATCACAATTATATTCCAAGATCAAAACTTATTTCCCAAATGCCAATAAAAAATAGGAGTATACCAAAAATACCAATTAAATAACACTAGTAAGTAAAAGAAAGTACCAAGGTAGATAATATGAGATACCAAGATTTTTAACGTGAAAATCCTGAGATGGGAAAAACCACTTGACCTAGTCCTGTAAAAACTTTCACTATCAATAATAATGGGCAATACAAAAGTCTTCTCTATATAAAACTAGAGGCACACCAATAATATATCAATATCTTCTCCAAAAACTATAACCAAACAAGAATTAGGTTTGGAATGATGTTACCAAAATCGAAATCTAAATAATTAGATGAGTAGGTCTTGTTGAGGGGGTCACGTAGAACTAAATTTCGTCTCAATCAGACTTTGAATGACTATCCAAATTGAGGATCAAAGCTTGAAGAAGATAACTATGGCTTCCTGCATCTTTCTTCCTCTGTACTTTTCATTTTTTCACCACCTCAACCAAAAAAACCCGTGAAAACCTTTGGCTTTTATCTTGTTTAGGTTTTATTGTAATTGTGGGCCTTTCGTTTTTGTTTTCTTTTTGTCCACCAAATGGGCTGGACTTGTTTGGCCTAACAATCTCCCCCTCCAACTCATTTGGGGAATACAACCAAACCTACTTCTTGTCTACAAAACAAGAATTTCTCCCTGAGTAACACCTTAGTTTGCATATCAAAACCATTATCATTCGTGTGCACTTTCTCAAGCATTAGCAGCTTGGAATCCAAAACTTCTCTAATCCAATAATATCTCACATCAATATGTTTGGATCGAGAGTGAAACATAGAATTCTTACATAGATGAATAGCACTCTGACTGTTACAATGAAGATTATACTTCTCTTGTTTCAAGCCCAATTCCTGAAGAAAACCTCTGCAACCACAGAATCTCTTTACAAGTTTTAATAGCTATGATGTACTCTGCCTCTGTACTAGAAAGAACAATACATTTTGCAACTTACTTTGCCACGATATTATTCCTCCTGTAAAAGTCATTAAGTAACCAAATGTCGATCTTCTCTTACCAAGATCACCTCCCATATCTGAATCAAAGTATCCATCAAGTATGATATTGCCATTTTCAAAGCACAAACATAATTTGGAAGTTCCCTTGAGATACTTGAAAATCCACTTAACAGTATTCCAGTGCCCTTTACTAGGATTAGAGAGAAATCGACTAACCATTCCAACTGTATGAGCTATATCTGGCCTGATGCAAACCATAGCATACATTAGACTACCAACTGCTAAAGCATAAGGAACTTTCTTCATGTCTTCTTTATCTTTCTCACTTTTCAGACACTGCTCAATGTTTGACTTGAAGTGACCTCCAAGTGGAGTAGAAACTTCCTTAGTATTGCTCATGTTGAACCTATCAAGTACTTTCTCAATATGTTTTTCTTGAGATAACCAAAGCTTTCCATTTTACCTATCTCGAGTGATTTTCATCCCCAAAATTTGTTTAGCTGGACCTAAATCTTTTATTGCAAAAGATTTGTTTAACTTTTTTTTTCAACTTGTTAATCTTCACAGCATCATAACCAATAATCAACATATCGTCCATATACAACAAAAGGATAATAAAATCACCATCTGAGAAGTTCTTCACATATACACAATGATCTGATGTGATTTTATGGTATTTCTTTTCTATCATAAAGAAGTTAAATTTCAGGTACCATTGTCTCGATGTCTGTTTCAAACCATATAAACTTTTCCTGAGACGACATACCAGATTCTCCTTACCATTATCTTTAAACCCCTTCGGTTGCTCCATATAAATTTTCTCTTCTAAGTCACCATGTAGGAAGGCTGTCTTCACATCAAGTTACTCAATCTCAAGATTCAAACTAGCAGCAATTCTAAGAACAACTCAAATAGATGTCATCTTTACCATTGGAGAAAAGATTTCTTCAAAATCTATACCTTTCTTCTGATTGAATCACTTCACAACCAATCTTGCCTTGTACTTAGGTTGTGAGCTATTCTCTTGAGCCTTCAACCTGTAGACCCACTTGTTCTTTAGTGTCCTCTTGCCTGTAGGCAATATCACTAAGTCATAGGAATGATTTTCTTGTAAGAATACCATCTCCTCTTACATAACTTGCAACTATTCTTCTTTCTTCTCATATTCCAAAGCTTCACTATATGATTCTGGCTCTCTCCCCTCAATCAACAATACATATTCATTAGGATTATACCTAGTAGAGGCACTTCTTTTCCTGACAGATCTCCTAGGTTCATCGTGTGGCTGTAGTTGTAGTACTTCTTGTTCAATCTCACCAACATCATTAATATCATCCATACTTTCTCCTTGTTCATCCTCAGCTCCCATTTGATTTGAATCATCTATTTCTAGAACAATTACATCAAAACTAGCTAGCATAGGAATTGGAATTTAATTAGAAGGAATGTGATCAGAGAATCTTGATTTTAGTTTAGGCTTATCATGTTTCTCAATATCTTCAATGGTTTGATCTTCAAGAAAAATAACATATCTGCTTCTAATCAATTTCTTCTCCACTAGATCACATAACCTATAGCCAAACTCTACATGTGCATATCCCAAGAAAATACACTGCTTGGATTTTACATCAAGCTTTGATCTCTCATCTTTGGAAATATGAACAAATGCATGACAACCAAAGACTCTCAAGCACATGAAGGATACTTTTTTTCCTACACATACTCTTTCTGGAATATCACCATCTAAAGGAACTGAAGGTGAAAAATTAATCAGGTCAACTGCAGTTCTCATGGCTTCACCCTAAAAAGATTTTGACAACTTGGCATTTGAAAGCATTCATCTTATCCACTCAATGATAGTTCTGTTCATCCTTTTTGCTATCCCATTCTCCTATGGTGTTTTTGATACTGTCTTCTCCAGCCTGATCCCATAAGACATACAATAACTTTCAAATGATCCTCTATACTCACCACCATTATCAGCTCGAACACACTTTAACTATTTACCAGTCTCCTTTTCGACCTTGCTATGAAATTCTTTAAACACATTCAAGACCTGGTCTTTAGATTTCAAAGCAGTACACCAGACTTTTCTAGAGAAGCCATCAATAAAAGTGACAAAGTAAATTGCACCACTAAAAGGTAAATTTGGCAAAAAATGAATGACACTCAGTAGCATGTTATAGAACAAAAAAAGAGTAGCGGAAGCTATTACCTCCGTGATTTTTCACTGGTCGAGGGGGTGCCGGCTACTTGGTCTGAACCACTTCTAGTTCTATGATCAATTCTTCAGGCTATTGTCCTGCGAGCCATCAGCTTCTTCTAGGCATCAACACAACGCTTCTTGTCTTTCAGAATATAACCACGCCTGAAAGCCTGGTGAAGGCTATGGATGAAAAGGATGATCTTGCTCTTCTGACTAAATGCTATCAAGTATTAATCAGAAGAAAATTTGTGTTTCTATTCTTGTTTGCACACAGAGAACACCATCACCAAAGAGAAGAAAAGAAAATAGCTTAAGGACAAAAGAACGTGCTCTGTGAAAAAACTCCTCAGTTCTATTGAATCCCAACTGCCTTAAAAATAAGCTATTATTCGGGCATTCAAAAATCACACGAAGGTGGTAGAATCGTAGAAGGCCTAAGGCCCATGTCACGTTAAGCCATTAACCAAGCTTATGGACCTATGACCGAGTTCATTGGATTAAGTCTTTAATTTAATTTAATTATTCTTGGACTAATACAAGCCCCCATTAATTAAATTAATTAAATAACCCAAATGGACCAATATAATCCTCAAGCCTTGGCCCAGTTCATTGGGTTAAGTATTTAATTCAATTTAATTATTTCTGGACTAATACAAGCCCAATAATTAAATTAATTAAATAACTTAAAGGGGCCAATATATAATTCTCCCTTCTTAGACCTTTTAATTTATTCTAACTCAATAAATAAATCAGGCTATTCAAATAAAATAAAATCTATTTAATATAAGAACTATCCCTCAACCCAAAACTATTAGGACTTATGGGTTATTCTGAGGACCAAAAGACACATCGCCTTAATTACTAAAATGATCAAAATACCCCTGCTATAGAAATAGCTGTATTTTACATTTTAAATATTTCCTAATACCACCATAAGAAAATATTGACCATAAGGACAATATTGCATTAGCAAAGTCTCTGACCTATAGGTGTAATGACTTAAATACCTCTCTATATATCGCCATACATTTTGAGATGAAGAGTATACAAACACCTCTCTAAAAGACATCTACTATCTTTTGACCCCTAGTTCAATGATCCACGACTCCTGGAATGTTTCCGCTTTCCAAGGAAGCTACCCTAAAGCAAACATCCAAGTCATGTTCCCAAGGCCCCGGTTATTTAGATCATTCGAACAATCACAAGGTTTCCTCATAGTCGATTCCTTCTTTTTGAGTATACCTTTCACCACAAGCCTACCCTTTAACTAACTAGTCACATATACCCAACATACAAGTATATTAAGTTTACGATAGAACCTCAACTACAGTATATCAAAGAACATGCTTCTAGTTTCGTCAGACCACCAACTAATACTCAAACTGTAGAGTATTAGTCTATACTATAGCAGTAATAGTCTGGGTTTCTTCTAAATAGTACATTTAAAAACTACTATTACAGGTCATGTTTTACATATTCGAAATATGCTTATAGTATGAAGTGAGTGGACTACTCACTAGCTAAAAGTAATCCATTCCCCATTTGAAATCCATAACACAATAACCTAAACATAATGGGATTCACATTCTTATCAATTGGTTAAGAAAAAACGTTTATGTGTTAAGTAATCCGTAATCCATACCTTACTGTAAAAGACTACCATTCACATGGATCAGTTACTTAAACACAATGGGTCTTTTCCAAACATAAATCATGCACAAATAAAATATAAATTCACACACAAATTTTTGAGAATAAATTCTTTTATTAATAAATTAAATAATTACATCAGAAACCTAGTCTAGAGGGCATACATTCCAACAATCTCCCACTTGCACTCTAAGGCTAAGAAAGTCCGTAAGTGCCCACTCCTATGACGTCTAAGTGTCTCTTAAAGACTCTTTTAGCCAAAGGCTTGGTGAAGGAATCTGCTAGGTTGTTCTTCAAGGCTATCTCGTTCTATCATGATTTTCAATCTCTAGATGAAATCCCGAATCAAGTGGTACATCATCTCAATGTGCTTCCCATTCTTGTGGTTTCTAGGTTTTTTGGATTGCGAGACTACTCTACTATTATCACAATACATCATAATTGGTCTGTTCATGTGTGGCACAACTCCAAGTTCTGAAAGGAACTTTCGGAGCCAAACTGCTTGTTTGGATACCTCTAAAGCTACCACATACTCAACTTCTATAGTTGAGTCAGCAATACAAAATTGCCTGATACTCCTCCATGAAATAGCTCTTCCAAACAAGGTGAAGATATATCCACTAGTGGATTTTCTCTCATCCGTATATGCCTGGAAATCTGAGTCTGTGTATCCAATAGGAACCAAGTCATCAACCCTGTAAACTAGTATATAATCTCATGTACCTTTGATGTACTTGAGAATATGCTTTACAACTTACCAATGAACTACCCTAGGGTTTGATTGATATCTGCTAACTAAGCTTACGACGAGTAGATATCCGGCCTAGTGCATAGCATGGTGTATATGAGACTTCCCACAACCGAAGCGTAGGGAATCCTACTCATTTTATCTTTTTCTTCTTGAGACTTATGACAATTCTTTGGACAAAAAAATAACCTATGTCTGCAAGAAATTAAAGCTCCCTTACATGAGTCCATGCTGAACTTAGCTAGTATCTTGTCAATATATGTCGCTTGGGATAATCCTACCATTCTCTACTTCCTATTTTTAAAAAGCTTAATCCCGAGAATGTAACTAGCTTATCCCAAATCCTTTCATACTTGAATTGATCGGACAGCCAAACCTTAGTAGATGATAATATCCTTATATCATTCCCAATGAGTAGAATGTCATCCACAAATAGGATAAGAAAAACCACATTTATACCTTCCAATTTTCTGTATACACATGGTTCATCCTCGTTTTGAATAAAACCACAAGACTTTACAGCCTCATCAAAATGAATGTTCCATGCTCTAGATGTCAGCTTAAGTCTATAAATTGACTTCTTAAGTTTGCAAATTATATGTTCCTGGCATTTAGCAATAAAATCTTTCGATTGGGACATATAGATGTCTTCACTAAGATGGCCATTAAGAAATGTCATCTTGACATCCATTTGCCATATCTCGTAGTCATAATGACATACGATGGAAAGGAGGATACGGATGGACTTAAGCATGGCTACCGTGGAAAAGGTTTCCTCATAGTCGATCCCTTCTTTACGAGTATACCCTTTCGCCACAAGCCTAACTTTGAAGGTTTCCACCATCCCATCCGCTCCCCTCTTCTTCTTGTATACCCACTTACACCCAATGGGTTTTATCTCTTTAGGTGAAGTTACAAGATCCCAAACCCGATTGAGGTACATAGTCTTAATCTCGGCTTTCATTACTTCATGCCATAGATTTACATCGGCATCAGCAATAGCTTCCTCGTATCTAGTGGGATCTTGTTCTTGATGGTTAGAGACCAGCTCAAAAACCTCTTCAGTTCATTTTTCTAGAACCCTAGATGCCTTCCCACTATGACGAGGCTCCATTTGTACATGTTCTTGAGGTTGTGCCTCTTCTTGTTCCATAATCGGGTCTGAAGAAGTCAATTCCGAAGATAACTTCTCCTCGAGTTCCAACTTTATTGAATATTTAGTGGAAGTACTTTGATCATCCTCCAAATATCTAGTATTGTACTTACCAGTACTTTCTGTTCCTTGGGAAGATAAAAGTAACCTCCTTTTATCCCTTTTAAATACCCAACAAAATAGCATAATTCCGATCTTGGTTCTAGCTTGTCTCCCTTGATCAATATATAAGCTGGACAGCCTCATATCCTGAGATGATTCATATTTGGCTTACACCCAATCTACGTCTCATAGGATGTCCTAGGTACTGACTTAGAAAACACCAAGTTCAGAATGTATGCCACTATTTCTAGGGCATATCCCCAAAAAGAGACCGGAAGTGTAGCATGAGACATCATGCTTTAGACCATTTCCATCAATGTCCAGTTCCTTCTCTCAGCTACTCCATTCTACTAGGGTGTCTTTGGCGTAGAGAGTTGGGATACTATCTCATAATGTACCATGTAATCCTTAAATTCACCAAGGAGGTACTCTCCACTACGATCCGATCATAAGGTTTTGATCGGTTTACTGTCTAACACTCAACTTCGACGTTAAACTCTTTGAACTTGTTAAAAGAGTCGGACTTATGCCTCATCGGGTAGACATAACCAAACCTTACACAATCATCCATTAAAGTAATGAAGTACTCAAATCCCCTCTAGTTGGTGTAGACACAGGACCACACACATCAGTATGAACAAGACCCAATATCTCTTTGGTTTTATCAACATTTTAGGTGAACGACCTTTTGGTCATTTTTTTCCATAAGACAGGATTCACACTGAGGCCAACTTTTCAATCTTAATGAGCCCAAGGGCCTATCATGGATTAACCTTTGAATTTTGATTGAGTTAATATGACGCAACCTTAGATGCCAAAGATATGAGTCATTGACATTAGTCTTTCTCTTCCTACTTAATGGTTCAGATTGAGCATTATTTATTTGATTTTTTGTAGAATTTAAGAAGAATAAGTTTCCATACATGTGCCCAAAACAAAGAACTTCTCCATTTCTACTATAGTAATGCCAGAATGGAAAAAAACAAAATATCCCTGATTTATAAGTTTAGCAATTGAAATGAATTTCTGTCTAAATTCAAGTACATATAAAATATCCTTCAAAATAACTACTCTATTACAATAAAAAACAAGATCTAACTCTCCCACTGCAAGGGCCTATACTTGTGCTTCATTTCCTACTCATAGTCTATGTTCACTCTTCTGAAGTCTTCTTATCTTCCTAAACCCCTACAAGGAATTATAGATATGATCAGTGGCTCTAGAATCAACAATCCAAGTGGAAGTTAATCTAACCATTGAAATTGACTCTAAATAGAGAACAATACTTGTACGATTTTTCTTGGCCTGAAGCTCTGGACACTCATTTTTCCAGTGTTCCTTCTACCCGTACTTGAAGCACTTACCTTTTGGCTTGTTGGGCTTGTTCTTGGGCTAGGCTTCTACGTGTCCTTTCTTCTTCTTAAACTTCTTGGGCTTGGGCCTAGTTTTGGAAGAAGGCCGTAGCAATCATAGCCCTGGATTGTGACTTCATGACCTTCTCCGCCACTTGGAACTCTTTCATTAACTCAATTAAACTTAAGTTTAACTTGTTCATATTGTAGTTCAACTTAAATTGAGTAAAAGAGTTCGGCGAGAGATTTGAGAACCATGTCTACTTGGCTCTCGAGGTCAATAACAACCCCTAAGACTTCTGTTTCCTTGAAAATAGCAATTATTTTAAGCATATACTCCCTGACTGATACTCCATCAACCATCTTAGTGTTTATGATCGTCCTAAGAGATTCCTTCCTTGTGGGCTGGCTCTCATCGGTAAATATTGTAGCTAGTGACTGGTTGATATCGTACGCAACGACCATGTGCTCGTGTTTGGACTGTAGCACATTAAACATGGAGGCCAACATGTAGCAACGAGCCATCTCGTCGGCCTTTGTCCATGCCTTCTTAGCCTCACACTCAACATCGGCGAAACCTTCGCTGATAATAGGGTAGGTTTCATAGAGAACATACTTATACTCCTCGACTGTGAGAATTATGTCCAAGTTCCTTTTCCAGTCCACATAATTTGGACCTGTTAACTTATTCTCTCGGAGAATAATGGCCAAAGAACTAAAAGAACCTCCACCAACCATTTCTAAAAAATTAAAAATAAAAGAAATTTCAGTTTGTGAAAAAACAAAAAAAAAAAATTGTACACTTTACCCTCATATTAAATTCGATAAAAGTTGACTTTATCACTATTATCTTTAATATGATTAATTTAGTTCTTAGAAAAACTGACATAGCTTCTTGGAAAGATTAATAGTCTTCTAAGCTAAGTGTATTAATCATCACAAATTAATTTCTCTTCTAGGTAATGATCTAGAAGATAACTCTATCGATGGGATGGCCATTTCTTCTCATTTTCTATGGACATTCCTAGCACTATAACCCCCATGGTGGGTTGGCCGATCATAGCACGTGTTCCAAGTTATTAATTACATCCATTTATTAGTTTTAGATCCTTGTGGTATCCTCATCCTATACAGGTTCACTCACAGGATGACGCAAGGGGACCCATGATCTCTAATGAGGATCGTGATAGAAGCTGTGAAGCCGTTGGAACCCCTCTCCCACTTAGTCTTTTAAAATAAGGGTCTTTAAAGAAAATATATTTTTGAAAATATCCCTTAATTCTTTGTAAAATATCTAAATTCATAAATCTCTATGTCAAGGTAAAATCCTTTAAGAGATTTTTTATGAATTTATTTTACACAGTTAAAAACTTAATAATTTTCAAAAATTTCCTTTTAAACTTTCTAAAGACTTTAGTCTCAAGTTTAATTTGACAAAAATAATTTTCTAGTGCAAAAATAAATCAAAATGGCTTTCTATTTTAACTTACAAAAATATCTAAATCTAAAATATTTTCTATGTCAATGATTAAATCTTTTAAGAAAATATCCAAAGATTAATTTTTGTCTAAGTTAAAAATAACCATTTGTTTTAATTTGAGAAATATTTTTCTTGTCATAAATTCTCCAAAGACTTTGGTCTTTGAGGAAACGCGCACATAGGGTACAAAAAGAATTAAGCATGCTAGAAAACTGTAAATATTTTCATACTTTTCTATTCCTTTAAACTAAGTGTCCAAATAATAGAATTAAACACATTAATTAATTAATGGTCTTGTTTAATCCTAAATTTCCTTTGCTATTATTTTTCATGTAAAATATGCAAAGAATATTAACTATTGCAATAAAAATAACTTCGCTTGATATGGAACCAAAAATTAAGGAAAAAAAAAAATTTCCCGCTGGTCCAGTGCACTCGCCACATTGGATCATGGCCCATGGGAAAAACCCATGGACCACAATACCGAGCGGGTGCCTGCGACCCGAGTGCACGCGCAGCAGCTTCCTGCTGCATGGTGTCCTCCACAAGCAATGGCTTCTTTCCGCGAGAAAGTTTCCCTACGAGCGGGGCTGAGCCGAGGCCATCTCGGGCCTAGTTGTGGCTCCAAGCCGCGATTTCAACTCCTCTCACATCTGCAGTGCGGCTCGGCTGAATGGCTCGGCTCTTCGCAGCTCGGCTGCTACAATATTCATCTTCTTCATTGTTTCCACTTGTGTTTCGAGCGCTATCGTGCCTCATTTTTTACATAGATTTCACCACAAATCATCCAAAACAATCCACAAACGCCTACACTTTTAACTATAGGCTTACACAAATACTATGAAAGCTACAAAAAAAATAAATACAGCATACCTATGTCTCAACCGCGAGACTTACATAAGAAAACTACCCATACCAAAAAACATGAAGGTTCACAGATTATGATTATCTAACCATTTTTATTCACTAACATGCAACTTATAGTGCCATATAAACCTGGCTTCGATACCACATGAAGGTAAATTTGGCAAAAACGAACGACGCTCAGTAGCATGTTACAAAACAAAAAAATAGAGTAGCGGAAGCTATTACTTCTGTGATTTTTCACTGGTCTAGGGGTGCCGGCGACTCGGTTTGAACCACTTCTGGTTCTATGATCAATTCTTCAGGCTGTTGTCCCGCTAGCCATCAGCTTCTTCTAGGCCTCAACATAACGCTTCTTGACTATTGGAATATATCCACACATGAAAGCCTACTGAAAGCTATGGATGAAAAGGATGACCTTGCTCTTCTGACTAAATGCTATCAAGCATTAATCAGAAGAAAAATCATGTCTCTATTTTTGTTTGCACACAGAGAACGTCGTCACCAGAGAGAAGAAAAGAAAACGGCTTGAGGACAAAAGAACGTGCTCTATGAAAAAACTCCTCAGCTCTATTGAATCCCAACTGCCTCAATAATAGGCTATTATCCAAGCATTCAAAAATCAAAGCGAAGCAGCAGAATCAGAGAAGTCTTAAGGCCCATGTTATGTTAAGCTATTAACTAGGCCTATGGACCTATGGCTAAATTTATTGGGTTAAGCCTTTAATTTAATTTTATTATTCCTAGATTAATATAAGTCCAATAATTAAATTAATTAACTAACCAAAATGGACTAATATAAACCTCAAACCTTGGCCCAATTCATTGAGTTAAACCTTTAATTTAATTTAATTATTCTTGGACTAATACAAACCCAATAATTAAATTAATTAAATAACTCAAATGGGCCAATATATAATTCTCCCTTTTTGGACCTTTTATTTTATTCTAACCCAATAAATAAACCAAGCTACTCGAATAAAATAAAATACATTTAATATAAGACCAATCCCTCAACCCAAAATCATCAGGACTTATGGGCTATTCCTAGGATCAAAAGACATATCGCATTAACTACTAAAACGACCAAAATGTCCTACTATAGAAATAGTTGTATTTTGCATTTGAAATATTTTTTAATATCACCATAAGAAAATATTGACCCCAAAGACAATACTGCATTAACAAAGTCTCTAACCTATAAGTGTAATGACTAAAATACCCCACTACGCATCGTCGTATATTTAGAGAGGAAGAGTGTACTAACACTTCTCTAAAAGGCATCTACCATCCTTAGACCTCTAGTCCAATGATCCACGAATCTTGGAATGCTTTCTCTTTCCAAAGGAAATACCCTAAAGCAAACATCCAAGTCATGTTCCCCAAGGCCCCAATTATTTAGATCATTCGAATAGTCACAAGGGCGATATAGCACAGAAGCTATCTTATGCAAGTCCGTCTTACTTAACTAATCACATATACCCAACATACAACTATATTAGCTCTGCGATAGAACTTCAACTACAGTATATCAAAGTACATGCTTCCAGCTTCGTCAGACTACCAACCCATACTCAAGCAGTAGAGTATTAGTCCATCGTCGTAGTAGCAACAGATCTGGATTTCTTCTAAATAGTACTTTCGAAACCACTATTACAGATCATCTTTTACATATTCGAAATACACTTGTACTATGAAGTGAGTGAACTACTCACTAGCTAAAGATAAGCTATTCCCCCATTTGGAATCCATAACACAATAACCTAAATATGATGAGATTCTCATTCTCATCAATCGGTTAAGAACAAACGTTTCCCATACCTTACTATGAAAGACCACCATTCACATAGATCACTTACTTAAACACAATAGGTCTTTTCCAAACATAAATCATAAACAAATAAAATGTAAATTCATAAACAAATTTTTTAGAATAAATTTTTTTATTAAAAAATTCGATAATTATATAAAAAATCTAGTCTAGAGGGCATATATTCCAACATTAAGTGACTTATCTTTTATGTAGCAGACGTTAGCGTGCACTAACTCTAATGGATTTAACTTTCTAGAAGAAGAAATGTTTTGAAAAGCAACTCTATGTTGTTTTCCATAAATTCAATCAACACATGATTTAAGAGAAGTACTTGCTACATTAGGGAGAAGTTACCTACAAACAAGTGTTTGAATTCCATTCTCACCCATGTGTCTAAGTCGCCTGTGCCAAAGATCAGTAGAGGAATCTTGAATTACATTCATCTCTTATTTTCCCAACTTGACTTGCATCAAGTGGAGAGTATTTTACTTCCTTCCTCTGGCAACAATTAGGTTCTCTTTGCTGAGTTTCCATTTGCCTCCATCTTGAAAATTATAGTAGCCTCCATCATCAAGCTTTCCCATAGAAACAAGATTAAGACGAATATCAGGAACATATCTGGCATTCCTCAAGACTAACTGACACCCAGTATCTGTATCTAAGCAAATATCACCCTTGTCAACAACTTTGCAAGAAACTTCATTTCTCATCCTAACATAGCCAAAGTCTTCTTCGGTGTAGGTTGAGAAGAAATGTGTGTGTGGATTAATATGATACAATGCACCTAAATTAATTATCCAATCACTATCATGGCTAGTAATGTTGATATGACCATCTTCACATAATACCAACATATCATCATCGACTGTCACTACTGCTGTAGTCTCTTCTCCATCTCTCGCCTTACCATTACCCATTTTTCTAAGCAAGTTCTCATTTCAAGACTCTGCAATACTTCTTGTAGTGTCCTTTCTTTTAACAATGATAGCACTCAATATTTTTCATTGACTCATGTCTCCTCTTGGATCTGCCATTCCTGTTGTAAGGACCTCTGCTCTTGCTTCTCCCCCTTCCTTCTTTCTTTTGCATAATCAACACTTGGGACTCATTAAAAGTGCCTTGTTCCTTCCTCCTGATCTCCACATGCAACACTGCCTCTTTAACCATAGCCATGGTTAAGACACCATTTGGAGCTGAATTACTAACGGATACCACCATTGTTTCCCAGCTATCTGGTAGTGAACTGAAAAACATAGTAAAATCTGACCTCATCATCCAAGTTCAGTTTCAATGAAACTGCCTAATTTATCAATCCTTGAAAGGTACTCAAATACTCACTTATATCAGCAACATCTTTGTATCTTAACCGAGTAATATTTCTCAAACAAGAAGATATATTCATTCTAGTTTTTCATTCAAACATTTGTTCAAGTTTTTCCCATAACACATTAGGTCTAGTCTCTTGAGCAAAGCAGTGAAATATACTTTGACAAATCCACTTTCTAATATTACCTACTATTTTTCTATGCATGATAACCTATTTTTCATCACTCATATAAGATGGTTTAGTTTTATCCCCTAGAACAGGCTCAAATAAACCTCTATAATACAAATAGTCTTCCATTCTAGACTTCCAAAATAAATAGTTTGATGAATTCAATTTTATCATGCACACACTATCTAAATCATGTATTTTTTAATTGGCACAAATTAGCCAACTATTCAACCTGGCTCTGATACCACTTTGTTTGGAAATAAACTGAAAGAAAGCAAAATATCAAGCTTCACCAAAATCACGATTATATTCCAAGATCAAAACTATTTCCTAAGTGCTAATAAAAAATAGGAGTAAACCAAAGATACCAATTAAATAACCCCAGCAGGTAAATGAAAGCTCCAATGTAGATAATACGAGATACCAATATTTTTAACGTGGAAAACCCGAGATGAGAAAAACTATGGGACCTACTATAGTAAAAACTTCCATTATCAACAATAATAGGAAATACAAAAGTCTTCTCTAGATAAAACTAGAGGCACACTAATAATATATCAATATCTTTTCACAAAACTACAACCAAACAAGAATTGAGTTTGGAAGGATGTTACCAAAACCGAAATCTAAACCATTAGATGAGTAGGTCTTGTTGAGAGGATCACATAGGATCAAATTTCGTCTCAATCGGACTCCAAATGGCCACCTAAATTGAGGATCAAAGCTTGAAGAAGACAACTATGGCTTCCTGCGTCTTTCTTCCTCTATGCCTTTCATTTTTTCGCTGGCTCAACAAAAAAAAAAAAAAAAACCCCGTGAAAACCTTTGGCTTTTGTCTTCTTTAGGTTTTATTGTAATTGTGGACCTTTTGTTTTTGTTTTTTGTTTGTCCATCAAATGGGATGGACTTGTTTGGCCCAACAATATAAGACTAATAAGAGGCTTAAATTTAATTTGGGATAAGAGTCAACTGTGTGAGAAATGAGCAAAGGCCATCAATCTATGAAGATAAAAAAGATATCATATCATTAAGTCTTCAATACATTGAAGAAAGAGGTTGTAACAGGAGGTTAATTGTAGATTGTGGACAAAATAGGGTCTGAGATGTCAAAATAACAAGGGAAAATTTTTTGAAAAATCCCACAGGATACGTAGCTAAATTGAGGAAAACTTAAAGAGCAAGATGAGAGATTTAAGTAGAGAGAGGACAGCTTATCTGCATGCTATTTTTTGAAAGTATATTATTGTGCAAAAAAATCTAAATAGTATCTAAACTATCTGAAATTTCAAGTTTTACATCTAAACTAAAAAAATGTTTAGAAATAGCACTCATATTATTAAAATGTCCTGATCTTGCACTTAAACTATAAAATGTCTAGAAGTAATCCTCATATTATTAAAATATTTCAGTGTTGCACTTTTGTTAAGTTTGACTGTTTAACTGCCTTTTTCATCGATCACGTGACTCTCACGTGAAGGCACTTTTGTCCTTATATATTACTCCATGAGTGCCAACTTTTTCTTTCTAATAAAATCGATGGCACAATTTCTAAAACACTTGACTCTTTTTTTCCCTTCTCTTCCTCAACATACTTCTATTCCTCCCCCCCCCAAAAAAAAAAAAAGCATACGGCACTATAATTTGGAAATGCCGAGAAGTCAAAGTCATCTATTGCCTATTTGCCATTGTGGGATGGTAAGCATCCTTTGAGCCTCGTGGATTGACAAGAATACTGCAAAAAGATTCACATCTCGTGGCAATGAACAAGTAAATCTCAGTGTTTTTTTCACCGGTGACAAAGAAAATATTCATTGATTTCATATTTTATGTGAAGGATAAAGATCCAAGATATCAATTTTGGGTGTGAATTGATCCCAAAATATGTAGTAGATCTATTCCATTTGTTGCGGCGAAGTTGAGTAATGAAGGAAGAAATTGAGGACACCACGACATCGAGAGAATGAAACATTTTCCAAACTCTTGTTTTGATAGTTATATAATTTTTTAGTGTTCTTGAATTAGAGGAAGAAGGGAGCGTGGGAATCAAAGTGAGGAAGACATTTCTAATGTATTTTTCTTGAGATTCAAAATGGAAAGAGAGATGGGGAAATTGAGGAAAAAATTGTCTATTTTCCATTTCTTTTAATGGATAAAAATAGCATCAAAATATATTACGTGACAATCACATGATATAAGGAAAAGGTAGTTAAACAATCAAATTTGACAGAAGTGCAAAATCGAAACATTTTAATAATATGAATGCTATTTTGGGATGATTTTTATTTAGCTGTAAGATCAAGATATTTTAAAAATATGAGTACTATTTCTGAACATTTTTTTGTTTAATTGTAGAATTTTAAATTTTAAATAAATCTGATGTTACTTGAATTTTTTACCTTTTATTGTTCTTAATAAAGTTGTTTATTATTCTTTTTGAGAAACCAAATTGGTGGAGTTTCCAAAGCGCTCTGTTTGTGTGATCAATAGGTGGGACGTTCGTACACGGTGAGTGTTCTCTGCATAAAAATATTTAGAATTCTATCCGATTTTTCTTGAATTACAAGTAAAACGGTTTTAAAAATTAAACTATTTAAGACGGTTAAATCGTTGTTGCAATTTATTTGTGTCGGTTGTGGCTGCAGACATTTACTGCGAAAATGTTCTACGAGAGGAACGCTAATGTTGCCGTCGGTGACACGTGTCTAAATAAAGTTTTTTTAAAAAAAATAAAAAATATATTTGAATTAATTTAAAATCTTAATTAATTAAATAATTAATTAAATTAACTAATAATATATATTTAATTTTAATACATTAAAATGTGTAATTTTTAAAATATTATCTAAATTTATTTAAAATCTTAATTAATTAATTTAATTAATAAAATATATATGTATTTAATATTAATATATTAAATTTTAATAATTTAACAATCCGTACAATACACGAGACTGTAATTCTGAAATCTAATGATGGATCTAAGAGGGGCGGAGGGTAGTGTCTGCCCTTCCAAAATTCTTTAAAATATTAAATATTATTTAAAAATTAAAACGTTGTAGAAAAATCTTTTAAAATGTTATTTTTGTACTTTAAAAAAAATTTAAAAGTTATAATTTTATCTTCTAATATATTTTTATCATATGGTCTCTTCATTCCTAAGTTCCTGCTCCCAATCGTACTTAAATCCATCTTCTAATACAAGAAATAAAGAAAATTGAGAAACAAAAAGGCTACCTCGTTCCTTACAAGGCGACAATCGAAAAGACCTTGGACATATTAATGGTTTTAGAAAACACTTAAAATGAAATAAAAGATAGAAAAAAAAAAGTCATAATTAAATTTAAACAGATAAATTTCTTTGAGAATATATATATATATACTAACCTGTCATTGTGCCACGACTTGTAGACAAAATAATTGACTTGTAGACAAAATAATTGACTAACATTTCCAATTAACCTGGGGGTGTTGCAAGGGCTGTTGATGGGCGGCAATCGAGCTTTTCTAATTGAAACGAATAATTTACTACAACCAAATATCCTCGGCTTCATCAGAACTTCTAATATCAATTGGCCGGCGCCCTAATGGAGTGCAAGAATTTTGCTCACTTAAGTTAACAAAAGGGAAGAAAGACTTTCTGGTCAGTAATGCAACGAGGTGTTCATTATTTGATTTAAATCGAAAAATCGAATTGAATCGATCTTCATCTTGATTTCGATTTAGTTTTAATGAAATTCGATTCGATTCTATTTGGTTTTAAAATTTATATAAAATTTCGATTTAATTTTTTATTTTTTAAAATAAAAAATCAAAAAATTGAATTATATTATGAATTATTGGAATCTTTATTAATTAGTGGAGGCTCCACTAATTATGGATTTATGTGAATTATTAGAAGATTTTTATGGATGTCCACCATTTAGTGGAGACACCACTAATTAAGATTAGTGGAAGATGATGTATGCCATGATGTAATCCACTAATTAGAGCTCTATAAATAGAGATATTCTCTAAGTTTGTAATACACCATTATTTTGTGAAAGAAAGATTAGTGAAAGAAAGATTAGAGAAAATTGTGAGAGAAAAGAAAGAGAGAAATTCTTGTGCAAAATAGTTAGAGTTTTATTAGTGTGTAGTGTGAAGATTTTATTCTAACACTACCCTAATTTTATAACACGTTATCAGCACGAGTCTCTACCGGTACAAAAGCCGGAAGACTAAGCACGAGTTTCTGCCGTTACCAAAGCCGGAAGACAGTACGCATTTATTGATCTCTATGGCTAACATCGCGAAACTCGAATTTGTAGCCCTTGATATTTCCGGAAAAAATTATATGTCATGGGTTCTCGATGCGTAAATGCATCTAAATGTCGAAGGCCTTAGTGAAACTATTCAAGCAAATAATAGTGCATCTGCACAACACAAGGCTAAAGCTTTGATTTTTATTCGTCGTCATCTCGATGAAAATTTGAAAATGGAATATCTTACCGAAAAAGATCCATATGGCCTATGGGTAAATTTAAAAGAAAGATTTGACCACCTGAAGATGGTCGTACTACCTACTGCACGGTATGAATGGTTGCACCTGAGGTTGCAAGATTTTAAAACCGTGAATGAATATAGCTCCGCAATGTATAAAATTACATCTCAATTAAAATTATGCGGAGAAAAAGTGATTGATGAAGATATGTTGGAGAAGACATTCTCCACCTTTCATGCTTCGAATATTGTCCTGCAGCAACAATATCGAGAAAATGGGTATACAAAATTTACAGATTTAATTACTCGCCCTCCTCATTGCGAGAGAAAAATAATGAGTTATTATTGAGAAATCATGAAGCCGAACCAATCGGCTCTACAGACACTCCCATAAGTGAATGCTGTTGGCTCCAGCAGAAGCCATCGTTATAGTCGTGGTCGTGGTCGTGGCCGTGACCGTGGTCGTGGTTATGGTCGTAGACACGCTCGATATTTCCCTTATCACAATTATAATCAAACTGTGAGAAATACTGGCCACCGAAGTGGAACAGAAAAGATCAAAAGGGAAAAGAAAAAGAAATTGAAGAAAAGCATGAGGATATATGTTATAGATGTGGCATGAAAGGTCATTGGTCACGAAAGCTGTCAGTACGGCTAAGCATTTAGTTGAATTGTATCAAGCTTCATTGAAAAATAAAAATGTGGAAGCAAATTTTTCTCAACATCCAATAAATAATGCTGAGGATGACGATAGTGATCCTGAAGATCTTAATATCAATATTACCCATATGGATGTATCGGATTTTTTTGAACACCCAAACGGTAGGATAGACCATTTAATTGGTGATGGCGAGTGTCCAAAAGAACTAAAGCCTCACCCCGATATTTTTGTATTTTCATTTTCATTCTATTCTAATAATATTTACGTTTACATATATATATTTGTGTTCGGATGGCTGTTATTAAGGATGATGTATGCATTATTGATAGTGGAACTACACACACCATACTAAAAAATGAGAAATATTTTTCTGATCTCAAAATGGGAGAAATAAATATTTATACGATAAACGGTAGTGCAAACGTAATTGAGGGCTCCGGAAGAGCTAGTATATTGTTGCCTAAAGGAACAACAATTATTATTGATAAGGCACTATTTTCCTCAAAATCCAGAAGAAATTTATTGAGTTTTAAAGATATCCGCAGAAATGGGTATCATGTTGAAACAAATGAGGAAAATGGGATTGAGCATCTTTTTATTACTCAAATGCATTTGGGTAAGAAATCGGTATTAGAAAAACTGCCGTCTTTTTCTACTGGTCTATATTTTGTAAAAATACGTACAATTGAAATTCATCATCTAGTAAACCGAAGTTTACTCGATCCTATTACTTTTAGCATTTAGCATGACCGGTTGGGTCATCCGGGATCTACCATGATGAGAAGAATCATTGAGAATACACATGGTCATCCTTTAAAAAATAAAAGGATATTAAAATCAGAAAAATTCGCATGTACTGCATGTTCCCTAGGAAAATTAATTGTTAAACCATCACCAGTAAAAGTAGGAGCTGAAAGTCCTACATTTCTCAAACGGATTCACGGAGATATTTGTGGACCTATTGATCCACCATGTGGACCGTTCAAATATTTTATGGTCTTAATTGATGCATCATCCCGATGGTCACATGTATGTTTATTATCTACTCGCAACCTGGCGTTTGCGAGATTACTTGCTCAAATAATTAAATTACGAGCACAATTTTCGGACCATCACATTAAAAATATCCGTTTGGATAATGCTGGTGAATTTTCATCACATGCTTTTGATGCATATTGCATGTCAATTGGGATTAATGTTGAACATCCCGTAGCTCATGTTCACACACGTAATGGTCTTGCTTGAATCTTTGATTAAACGATTACAATTAATTGCTAGACCATTATTAATGAAAACAAATCTCCCAACATCTGCACTGGGGACATGCTATTCTACATGCTGCAACACTTGTACGTATAAGACTAGCTAGTTATCATAAATTCTCTCCTTTGCAATTGGCTTTTGGGTCGGAACCAAATATTGCTCATTTAAGAATTTTTAGGTGTGCTGTATATATTCCAATTGCACCAAACCAACGTACAAAGATGGGTTCTCAAAGAAGAAATGGGATATACGTTGGATGTGATTCTCCCTCTCAGTATCAGGTATGTTGAACCCCCGACAGGAGATGTATTCACAAGCAAGATTTGCTGATTGTCATTTTGATGAATCATTATTCCCTAAATTAGGGGAGAACCAAAACGAGCATAAAAAGGATCTTGCTTGGACAACATCATTAAATTATCTTGATCCGCGCACAAGCGCATGTGAACTTGAAGTTCAAAAGATAATTCATTTGCAAAGCATTGCAAATCAAATGCCGGACGCTTTTGTTGACTCCGGAAGAGTTACAAAATCGCATATTCCAGCTATAAATGCTCCTATTCGAATTGAAGTTCCAGCAGAACAAAATATTATACCTATAGTCGCTGAGTCAAAAACACGCTGTAAGCGTGGCCGACCTCTTGGTTCTAAAGATAAAAATCCTCGAAAGAAAAGAGGATTAAATGATCCGGAAGATCATATTGAAGAAAAGAATGATAAAGACCAAGAGAGAACCGATGACAAAGAACCGAAGTTGATGAAAGTAACACTGAAATTTCTATCAATTATACCACTTCCGGTAGAAGTTGGAATCGGATAGAAACTCGTTATTGATAATATATTTGCATACAATATATCTCTTGATGTTACACAGGATAATGATGATCCTGAACCAATATCGATTGATGAATGTCGGCATAGAAAAGATTGGCTGCAATGGAAAGATGCGATTCAATCGGAGTTAAATGCATCGGCAAAACGTGAAGTCTTCGGACTGCAGTCCGAACACCGTAAGGTATAAAACCTGTTGGCTACAAATGGATATTTGTGCGAAAGCGCAATGAAAAGAGTGAAATCGTTCGATATAAAGCGCGATTAGTAGCCCAAGGTTTTTCACAAAGACCAGGTATTGATTATGATGAAACTTATTCTCCTGTTGTTGATGCTATTACACTCCGATATCTTATCGGTTTGGCAAGTACATGAAAAGATAGATATGCGCCTATTAGATGTTGTCACTCGCTTACTTGTATGGAAATTTAGAAAATGATGTTTACATGAAAATCCTCGAAGGATTTCATATGCCCGAAGCATATAAACATTATCCTCGTGAAAATTACTCCATCAAGTTGCGTAAATCATTATATGGCCTGAAGCAATCAGGCGCATGTGGTTCACACGTCTTAGTGAATATTTATTGAAAGCGGGATTTAAAAATGACCAGGTATGTCCATGTGTTTTTATTAAGAAATCTTGTTCTAAATTTGTGATATTAGCTATATATGTTGATGATATTAATCTTATTGGAACTCTTGAAGAGCTCCAAGAAACAATTAATTATTTAAAAAGAGAATTTGAAATCAAGGATTTTGGTAAAACCAAATTTTGCCTTGGTTTACAAATTGAACATTTGGAGAGTGGAACATTTATTCATCAATCAACATATACAGCAAAAGTGCTAAAAAGATTTTACATGGACAAAGCACATCCATTGAGTATTCCAATGATCGTGCGATCATTAAATGTGGATAAAGATCCTTTCCGACCTCAAGAAAATGATGAAGAACTCCTTGGTCCTGAAGTACCATATCTCAGTGCAATTGGTGCATTGATGTATCTTGCTAATAATACACGACCTGATATTGCTTTTGCTGTCAATTTATTAGCAAGATTTAGTTCTTCACCAACACGATGACATTGGAATGGAATTAAACAAGTCCTTCGATATCTCCAAGGTACAATTGATCTCGGATTATTTTATTCAAATAAAACCAGTCCAACATTGATAGGTTATGCAAATGTCTGGTTATTTATCCGATCCACATAAAGCACGTTCTCAAACGGGCTATCTATTTACATGTGGAAATACCTGCTATATCATGGCGTTCTACGAAACAATCTATAGCAGCCTACTTCTTCAAATCATGCTGAAATTATAGCCATTCATGAAGCAAGTCGAGAATGTGTATGGCTAAGATCCATGATTCATTATATCCGAGAAAGTTGTGGATTATCATCAATCAAAGGTATTCCAACTCCTCTTTATGAAGACAATGCAGCTTGCATAACTCAATTACGAGGAGGATATATTAAAGGAGATCGGACAAAACATATTTCACCAAAATTCTTCTTTACTCATGAACTCCAGAAGAAAGGTGAAATTGATGTGCTACAAATTCGGTCATGTGATAACCTCGCAGATATTTTCACGAAGACTTTACCGATCGCAACATTTGAAAAGTTGAGATATAAAATCGGTATGCGTCGGTTTAAAGATTTAAAGGAATCATCTCATCGAGGGGAGTAATAAATAGACATATAGAATAGTGTACTCTTTTTCCTTCACTAGATTTTTTTCCCACTCGGGTTTTTATCTAGTAAGGTTTTAACGAGGCATATTCTTTATGTAATGGATGGACATCCAAGGGGAGTATTATGAATTATTGGAATCTTTATTAATTAGTGGAGGCTCCACTAATTATGGATTTATGTGAATTATTAGAAGATTTTTATGGATGTCCACCATTTAGTGGAGACACCACTAATTAAGATTAGTGGAAGATGATGTATGCCATGATGTAATCCACTAATTAGAGCTCTATAAATAGAGCTATTCTCTAAGTTTGTAATACACCATTATTTTGTGAAAGAAAGATTAGTGAAAGAAAGATTAGAGAAAATTGTGAGAGAAAAGAAAGAGAGAAATTCTTGTGCAAAATAGTTAGAGTTTTATTAGTGTGTAGTGTGAAGATTTTATTCTAACACTACCCTAATTTTATAACAAATTATATTTTTAAAATTTAAAATATATAATTAATATTAAAATATTGTTCATTAATTAATTAATTATTTTTATAAATTATAATTTTTTAAAAATATTTTATTTGATTTTGATTATTTTGATTCAATTTGATTTGATTTTGTCCAAAATAAAGTAATTAAAAATTGAGTTTAAGATATTCATATTTACAATTTGCATCCGCGATCATAATTTTCTACTAAAATGTTTTATCCAAATCTTTAAAATATTTGGACTTTAATTTATATTAAATTTTACTTGTTTAGATTTAAATTTATATTATATTAATGGATGCATTCAAATTCGGTCTAAAATTGAACCGAATCGATTCTATAGATTTTTTTTTAAATTTCAATTCAGTTCAATTTTAAAAAAATAATAATAAAAAAATTGAATTTTAATATTAAAAATCGAATCGAAAATCGGTTGAACCCCCTTAAATGCAACAACAGCCGTGAAACGAAAACAGAGAGGGAGTACAGCCATAGTGCAGAAAAACGCAACCTATTGGGGCTGTGTCAGGATTGATATTTTAGGGGTCAAATGGTATCCGATTGAGCTCAAATTTGAACAATTATTTTGGGTTTGGACGGATGCTGCATTTTGGTGATTTTATTTTTTTTTACAACTTACTTTTTTTTTATTGTAAAATTTTATAATTTCTTATTCTCTTATAGTTAAAACTTACCATTTACGTAGTTTGTTGTGATTGAGATTGAAATTCTTATTATATTTTTATTTATTAACGGTGAAGATTTGATAGTAAACCAAAAGAACGAAAGATTTTTTCCTTCATATTAAAGAGATTTTCTAACGAAAAATTTAATTTCTCTCATTCTTGTGTTTGTTTGTGCTTTTAACTTCCATTTATTGCTGCCACTTTACTTTTGTGCTCCTATTATTTTTCATTCAAGTGTAGTGTTGAAAGATTGAGTTCATATTGAAGATCTGTTGACTTTCCCTGTCGTTTCCTTGACTTCGCTTCTGTGTGTGCCCTTATACCCCACACGAAGAGATGAAAAAATGGGGAGCCTTTTGCTGAATTGTAATTGACAAACTATGATGTTCCAAAAATGTCTAGCAGAAAATTCATCGGCCGCTTTTTTCGCATAACATCAGATACTGATAGATTGGGACTTCGCCTGTTGATATTTTTTTATGTGGTCTAATTTTGTAAGTATTCTCTCCTTTCATTTCACTTATCATATTCCGAGAAAATATATAAATCAAGAAATTGTATAATAGGACGTCAAAATGTAAAAGACAAAAATAACTTTTGTCATAATTAAATTAGCTATTGCATAGTCTCTCGCTTCTTTTGTCCTCTTTACAGTATGGTCAATTGTTGTTATTCAAATTATGGTAGTAAAAAAAAATATTGATATAGGCAATTGGTATTAAAATTTGTTCGCATATGAGGAAAATCAGGAAAACAATTAAATGTTAAGTTTTAGTGGGATAACAATGATAAAAGTAGAATTTGGAAGAAAAAGCCACAATAAACGTCTTCTATATAATTTTTAATTTGACATGCAATTTGGAAAAAAAAAATTCTCCAAGTAAAAGGAATCGGAAGGAGTATTTTAACAAGAATATAATCATAAAATTTCACTACTCTTTCTATTTTAAAATAAATTAACGTCATTTTGTTAAATAATTTTTTTAATTTTTTTTCCAATTCTAACCTTATTGTTTATAATTTCATAAATTAAAAAATTAATTACTTTTTAAATTTTAAAAAATTATAATTTTTAATAAACATAATTTAATCTTTTTCTCTAAAAATTTTATAAATATTAGAATTTTCTTAATATTATAATTACTTAATTCATTTTAAAATATCTGTCACTATTATACAAATCAAACAAATTAAGGAGGTTCTAACATTTATAGAGTGATTATTAAAAAAAGCATAAATTTTCCATATTATAAAGTTGTTTTGAAATTCAAAAATCAAATTAATGATATGATTTAATTAAGTAATAAATAATAAGAGTACAATTTAAAAAATAAATAAATAATTATTTTTATAAAATAATATATAATTTAAAATAATAAAGTTTTTAAAAATATAAATATTTTTAAATAAAAAGAGTAATAATAACATTTATTATAAAACAGAAAAGGATAATACATGCACATCGGTGTTGTTTTTAAATCTTTAATGCGCAAAAGATTCCAAAACGATCCCCATGTCCTTTGTTTTAAAAGCAACAGATAATTTCTCTACTATAATATACTTAATCCTATCTCCATTTCACAATATAAATTATTTTTTATTTATATACAAGAGTTAAGAATCTTTAAATTCTAGAAAATTTTAAAACTAAACTTTCAAAAATACATTCTAATTAAATCTTTATTTACTTTGGTAATATGAAAGACTTATATCATAATCAGTGGAAAGATAGAGATTGCAGTGAGGGATAAACCTAGAAAAAAGTAATAAATTTTTATGAAACTTTATAAAACGACCTATATTGTAAAGAAAAATTTCAAATTTAAAACGATTTATATTGTAAAACATCGGTAGTATTAGGTATGTTGTGACCCAAAACTATAACTAATTATAAATTGGTAGCCAATATGAATTAATCCAAATGTTTTTGAGATTAATAATCTTTAATAATTTAGAATTAACCTATTAATTCTAATCAGGATTAGTTTATTAATTCATCAATTAATAAACTCATATTCAACATATCATAAACGGTATCTAGTAACACATCATGGCCACCCCAAGAGTCCAGGAAGTCAAGTGGTTTGACATGAACCCTTTAATAACAAATTACAGTGAAATAAACTATTTTCATCATACAATATCTTATTCAGTTTGAATTATGAAATTAGTGCAAACTCCCTCCAGAATCAATATTAATTCTGGCTCGAATATATTAGTACTTATACCAAGAATCTATTATTCTACATGCGTATCAATTGGAACCATTTTTAATACACAATCACTTTGGCCAAGGATTTCACGAGTCATAATTCCAACAAGTAGCCGTGAGATATTCGCCCCTACTATTAGAAGTGGTGAATTCTTTATTGACCATCTCAACTACTTTCGTTTATCTCACATTGTACTCAATATCCATCTCATAGGCAACCATCGATTTGGCTCTAGAGATTAGAATCAAAGTAAAAGGCTTAGCAAACAAAATACATTGGAGATCTTAAGTCTATGGACACTTGCACGTTTGCTATAACGAGATTCTATCACTGGCACAAAATAATTATCCATGTGATTATCAAATAGTTAGGTCATCCAATGTACTTGTTCTATTAACAAGCATTAACGTATTACCTTTGAGTATCACAATACTCGTGGATATAAGAACTACAAGCTGATCAAATCAAAAAGTCTAACATGTGCTAGTCTTAACGCATTAAAGATGTCCTATCTCATTAATATTACGACTAGAAATTATTTAAGTACTAACATAATCCAGTATAGTAGGAATCTCATATCATGATTTCCTTAACACAGTATTGTACTAGGGATTTTATTTAATAGTTATTTTATATGAAAGTAATGAAAACAAAGTGGAAGATAAATAATGCAAAGAAAACAAATTGAATGATAAATAATGCCTTGTCTTATAAAACAAATGTATCATATAAAAAGTATAAGTGATTGCCTCTACGGCACAACACTAATAGAAGAAACATAAAAAAAACAAAGAAAAATTAATAGTATTTACAGATACAACAATGACTCAAGACTCGAGTGTTTCCGATAGTACACATCCCTGGTAACGGTACCAAAAACTTGATGTGTGTTTTATAATGTTGAAAAAATTAACAATAAGGGCTACAATCAATCAAGTTTTAATTAAAATGCTAGCTACCAAAGCCACACATATGGACAAGTATACCCATTATATAATATAGGGAATAGCAACTAATCCACAGGAATTTAGACACCCACCTTACTTTACCCAAATCTTTATTATTTAGCTAATAAAATAAAAAATAGAAGTAAATAACCTTCTAACCTAATATACTAGAGAATATATCGAGTCCACTCATGAAAAGTCACAAGGATTATCAAGGAGTAAGAATAATGAGAAAAGACATACAATAAAGAAATCATCCCAAATCTATGACATGTAAAGGAAACACCTTCAAATTAATTAAGTCTCAATCTAAATACTAATATGAGTTAAAAGATAAATTCAATCTCTGTTAAGTTATGCAATTCCTATTCTTAGATTAATTAAAGAGTATCTTTATATCCTTAATTAAATCGAAGAAATATTAAGAACAACTCAATTTATGAAAGTAAAAATATCCCTATCTCTAGGTAATATTCTTAACCCTCAAATAAACAATTAATGTCCCTATCTCTAGATAACACTAGAGTCTTTCTTTTGGAAGAAATTAACAACCCCATCTCTAGGTGAAATTAATCTCACTTTTATTACTTAGTCTTTACCCTTACCATCTCTCGAGTTAATTAAGAGATAACAAGTATTAAATTAATTATTTGGTACCACTCTCGTAACCTCTCTCTTGAGTTAGTTAGAAAAGAACCAATTAATTCAACAAAATAATAAACTTAAGTAATTGAAGTTTGAATCACTAGATCAAAAGAAATCCAATTCATTAACTTGAATTTAGGGTTCAACCCTCAAATACAATTAAAATATAATAAACGCAAATTTTCAATAAATTACAAAAAAGAAATCACTCATAGACATGCAAGTCTTTTTCCTCTTTCTTGAAACCTTCTTAATCAACCTCTTCTTTTTCGCTAAGAATTCTCCTTGATCCTCCTTAATCGTGGTATTCTTGAGATTTTCTAAGAGTTTTCTAATTACATAGAGTGAAAACTATGTGATGAGTGTTAATCTCTTGTATTATAGGTGTTTAGATTGCCAAAAAGTCAATATAAAAGTCCTAATTCGTTCCCGAATCAATTTTCAAAAGATCTCAACATAAGTTGCCAAATTTTACTAAACAACTTCTTTTCCACATCAAAAGAAGTGCACACCGCCTCAAAGTTAGAGAAGACTTGACACCAATTCACCTCCTCTGGGCTGACGCTGGTTTGGTTATGGAATTCTATGATTGCTGTTGAAGGCACAGGAAGCGGAAAATACAGGGCATGCAGCGGAAACGAAGATAAAAAACTAGAAAAAACCAAAAACAGGGGAATCCCGATTAGAGTCCGTGCCAACTCCAACAGCCCTAGCCAGCGCCGGTTGTGCTCTGGCGAGACTCCGAGATTAAAATTTTTTTTTACCTTTTTACCTCGTTCTAAGAGTTGGCTTGACCGGAATGTGTACTACCGGAGTAGGTATGCTGGTGGAAGCCTCTGGTGCGATTCTTGCAAATCTCCTACTCCGTCTTTGCATGTAGGTGAATGCCAATCTTTCGATGTTCCAGTATATGGCCTACCTAAATCCGTTTAGTAAACAACTACAGACTAAGAAACCTTTTTTCTGGAGAGAGAGAGAGAGAGACGTCTGGCTTTTTCATAGAGAAGAAGCCATCTCAGAGAGTGTATGTTCTAACCACAACGTTATTTCCAATCCTCCTATTTAACTTAAATAAAACCCTAGGTTAAATTGGACAGGGCCTTTGAACTCTTAGTTTAACATTTTGAGCTTAATTAATTATTCTAATTAGACTCAACCTAATGGTCCAATTAATAATTAATTTTCTAACCCAAATAAACTAGTCCAATTAATAAGTTTATATTAGTTTAGTCTTAGGTTAATCTTTAATTATTCAAATTGGGCCAAAGCCCTGAATAATTAATTAACCCACTACACTAATTTTATTAATTCTTTTTCCATGGACCTTTATTTTATTTTAGCCCAATAATTAAATTAGGATACTTAAATAAAATAAATTCCATTTAATTTAATTTAATTTCTTAGCCCGTATTTAATTAAGACTTACGGTCTATATTGGGGACCAAAAGACACACCGCATTGGCTACTAAAATGACCAAAATACCCTTCCCATATAAATAGCTATATTTTGCATTTTAAATATTTTCTAATATCACCATAAGAAAATATTGACCTCAAGGACAGTGCTGCGTTAGCAAAGTCTCCGACCTACAGGTATAATAACTAAAATACGCCTCTATACATCCCCGTACATTTAGAGAGGAAGAAGTGCACTAACACCTCTCTAAATGATATTTACCATCCTTAAGCCTCTAGTCCAATGATCCACGACTTCCTGGAATGTTTCTACTTTCCAAGAGAGCTACCCTAAAGCAAACATCCAAATCATGTTTCCCAGGGCCCTGTATATTTAGATCATTCAGACAACCACAAGAGGCGATATAGTATAGAAACTATCTTGTACAAGTCTGTCTTAACTAACTAGTCACACATACCCAACATGCAAGTATATTGGTCCTACGATAGAACCTTAACTATAGCATATCAAAGTATATGCTTCCAGCTTCGTCAGACCACCAACTCATATTCAAGTCGTAGAGTACTAGTCCACGCTGTAGCAGTAGTAGTCTAGGTTTCTACCATGTAGTACTTTTAGAAACCACTACTACAGATCTTGTTCTACGTATTCGAAATACGCTTATGTCATGAAATGAGTGGACTACTCACTGGCTAAAGGTAAGCCATTTCCCATTTAGAATTCACAACATAATAACCTAGACATGATGAGATTCTCATTCTCATCAATCGGTTAAGAATGAATATTTATGTGTCAAGTAACATGTGATCCATACCTTACTTTGAAATACCTCTATTTATATGGACCACTTACTTAAACACAATGGGTCTTTTCCAAATATAATTGTGCACAAATAAAATTGTAAATTCACAAATAATTTTTGAAAATAAATTCTTTTATTAAAATATTCGATTTTTATATCAGAAACCTAGTCTAAGAGGGCATACATCCTAACAATCTCCCACTTGCACTCTAAAACTAAGTAAGTCCGTAGGTGCCTACCCTTATGGCGTCTAAGTGCCTCTTGAAGATTCTCTCAGCCAAAGGCTTGATGAATGGATCTACTAGATTGTTCTCAGAGGCAATCTGTTCCACCACAACTTGCAATCTCTGGATGAAATCCCGGATCAGGTGGTACTTCCTCTAAATATGCTTCCCCTTCTTATGGTTCCGAGATTCTTTGGATTGTGATACTGCTCCAGTGTTGTCGTAATACGTCACAATCGGCCTGTTCATATGTGGCATGACTCCAAGTTCTGAAAGGAACTTTTGGAGCCAGACTGCTTCCTTGGATGCCTCCGAAGCTGCCACATACTCAGCTTCCATGATTGAGTCAGCAATGCAAGATTGCTTGATACTCCTCCATGAAATAACTCCTCTAGACAATGTGAAGATATATCCACTAGTGGATTTTTTCTCATCCTTATCCGCTTGGAAGTCTGAGGCTGTGTATCTTGTAGGAACCAAGTCATTAGCCTTGTAAACAAGCATATAATCTCTCGTTCCCTTGAGGTACTTAAGAATATGCTTTACAGCTTGCCAATAAACCTCCCCAGGATTTGACTGATATCTGCTAACTAAGCCTACGGCAAAGCAGATATCTAGCCTAATACACAGCATGGCGTACATGAGACTTCCCACAGCCGAAGCGTAGAGAATCCTACTCATCCAGTCCTTTTCTTCTTTGGACTTAGGACAATCCCTTGAAGAAAATAATAACCCATGTCTGCAAGGAGTTAGAGCTCCTTTGTATGAGTCCATGCTATACTTGGCCAGCATCTTGTCAATATATGCTGCTTGAGATAGTCCTAACATTCTTTGCTTCCTATTTCTAAGAAGTCTAATCCTGAGAATGTAGCTGGCTTCTCTTAAATCCTTCATACTGAATTGACTAGATAGCCAAACCTTTGTAGATAACAATAACCATACATCATTTCCAATGAGTAGAATATCATCCACATACAAAACAAGAAAAACCATATTAATGCCTTTAAGTTTCCTGTACACGCATTGTTCATCCTCGTTTTGAATAAAACCATAAGATTTTACAGTTTCGTCAAAACGAATGTTCCATACTCTCGATGCCTACTTAAGTCCATAAATGGACTTTAAGCTTGCAAACCATATGTTCTTGGCCTTTAACAATAAAGCCTTCCGGTTGAGACATATAGATGTCTTTACTAAGATGGTCATTTAAAAATGCCGTCTTGACATCCATTTACCATATCTCGTAGTCATAATGACATGCGATGGCAAGAAGGATACGGATAGACTTAAGCATGGCTACCGAGGAAAAGGTTTTCTCATAGTCGATTCCCTTTTTCTGAGTATACCCTTTCGGCACAAGTCTAGTTTTGAAGTTTCCACCTTCCCATCTATTCCCCTCTTTCTCTTGTATACCCAATTACACCCTATGGGTTTTATCCCTTTAGGTGAAGCTACAAGATCACAAACTTGATTAAGATACATAGACTAAATCTCGGTTTTCATTACTTCATGCCACAGATTTACATCGGCATCAGTAATAGCCTCCTCGTATCTAATGGGGTCTTGTTCCTGATGGAAGGAGACCAACTTGAAAGCTTCTCCAGTCCATCTCTCTAGAACCTTAAATACTTTCCCACTACGACGAGGCTTTATATGTATAGGTTCTTGAGGCTGTGCCTCTTCTTATTCCACAATCGGGTCAAAAGAAGTTACTTTCGAAGATAACTTCTCCTCCAGTTCCAACCTAGTTGAACCTTTCGTGGAAGTTCTTTGATCATCCTCTAAGTATCTAGCATTGGTACTAACCAGTATCTTCTGCTCCTTATGATGATAAAAGTAACCACCACTTGTCCATTTTGGATACCCAACAAAATAGCATAATTTTGATCTTGGTTTCAACTTGTCTCCCTTGACCAGTACATAAGTTGGACAACCCCATATCCTGAGATGATTCAGACTTGGCTTATGCCCAGTCCATATCTCATATGGAGTCCTAGGTACTGACTTAGAAGGCACCAAGTTCAGAATGTATGCTGTTGTTTCCAGGGCATATCCCCAAAAGGACACTGGAAGAGTAGCATGAGACATCATGCTTCGGACCATTTCCATCAATGTCCTGTTCCTTCTCTCAGCTACTCCGTTCTGCTGGAGTGTCTCTAACGCAGAGAGCTAGGACACTATCCCATGATGTACCATGCAGTCCTTGAATTCACCAAGGAGGTACTCTCCACCACGATTTGAACGTAAAGTTTTGATCAATTTACCTATCCGACGCTCTACTTCAGCCTTAAACTCTTTGAACTTGTCAAAAGAGTCAGACTTGCGACTAATCAGGTAAACGTAACCAAACCTTGTACAATCATCCATGAAAGTGATGAAGTACTCAAAACCTCCTATAGCTGGTGTAGATAGGGGACCATACACATCAGTGTGAACAAGACTCAATACCTCATTGGCTCTATCCACCTCAGGGGCAAATGACCTTTTGGTCATCTTTCCCATCAGACAGGACTCACACTGAGGCTAATTTTCCAATCTCAATGAGCCCAACGGCCCATCATGGATCAACCTCTGAATCCTGGTTGAGTTGATATGCCTCAACCTTAGATGCCAAAGATAAGAGTTATTGATATTGGTCTTTCTCTTCTTTGTTAAAGGTTCAAATCGAGCGTTATTTAATTAATTGTTAATAGGGTTTAAGAAAAATAGATTCTCATATATGTGCCTAGTACATAAAATTTCTCTATCTCTACTTATAAAAATTCCAGAATGGAAATATACAGAATATCCTTGATTTATTAGTTTCACAACCGAAATCAAATTCTGTTGAAATCCATGTACATATAAAATATCCTTCAAAATCACTATTCTATTACAATTAAATACAAGATCCAGCTCTCCCACTACAAGGTCCCAAACTTGTGCTCCATTTCCCACACGTAGTCCATGTTCACCTTTTTGGAATCGTCTAATCTTTTTAAACCCCTGTAAGGAGTTACAGATATGATCAGTGGCTCCAGAATCAATAATCCAAGTGGAAGTTGATCCAACCATTGATATAAACTCTAGATAGAAAATATTACCTGTGGGGTTTTTCTTGGTTTAAAGATTTGGACACTCCTTTTTCCAGTATCCCTTCAGTCCAGACTTGAAGCACTTACCCTTGGGTTTGTCTTTGGGCTAGGTCTTGGGCTGGATTGCTGCGTTACCCTTCTTCTTCTTAAACTTTCTGGGCTTGGGCCTAATTCTAGAAGATGAAGCCTTGGCAATCATAGCCTTTGACTGTGGCTTCATGACCTTCTCTGCCATCTGGAGCTCCTTCATCAACTAAGTCAAAACCCATGTTCAACTTGTTCATGTTATAGTTCAACTTAAATTGAGTAAAGGAACCCGATAGAGATTTGAGAACCATGTCCACTTGGCTCTCGGGGTAAATAACAGCCCCTAAGATTTCTGTCTCCTCGAAAGCAACAATCATCTTAAATATATGCTCTCTGACTGATACTCCCTTAGCCATCTTAGTGTTAATGATAGTTTAAAGAGCCTCTTTCCTTGTGGGCTGGCTCTTATCTGCAAATATCATGGCTAATGATTGAGTTATGTCATACGCAATGGTCATGTGCTCATATTTGGACTAGAGCACATTAGACATGGAGGCCAACATGTAACAATGAGCCATATTGTCGGCCTTCTTCCATGCCTTCCCAGCCTCACGCTTCTCGACGGTGGAACCCTCTCCGATAACAGGAGAAGATTCGTAAAGGACATACTTATACTCTTCCGCTATGAGTACTATGTCCAGGTTCCTTTTTCAGTCCACATAGTTTGGTCCCATTAGCTTATTCTCTCGGAGAATAACAGCCAATGGACTAAAAGAACCTCCCACCATTTCTGAAAAATCAAAAAATTAAAAGAAAAAAGATTCAGTTTGTGAAAACAAAATAAATATGTGTACTTTATCCTTATTATCAAAACTGATAATAATCAATTTTGCTCTTAGGAAAATTGACATAGCTGCTGTTGGGATGTATGCCCTTTTAGACTAGGTTTCTGATGTAAAAATCGAATGTTTTAATAAAAGAATTTATTTTCAGAAATTAATTGTGAATTTACAATTTTATTTGTGCACAATTACGTTTGAAAAAGGCCTATTGTGTTTAGGTAATTGGTCCATGTGAATGGAGGTCTTTCACAATAAGGTATGGATCATGGGTTACTTGACATATAAACTTTTGTTCTTAACCAATTGATGAGAATGGGAATCTCATTATATTTAGGTTATTATGTTGTGAATTCTAAATGGGGAATGGCTTACCTTTAGCCAGTGAGTAGTCCACTCACTTCATGACATAAGCGTATTTCGAATATGTAGAACATGACCTATAGTAGTGGTTTCTAAAAGTACTATATGGTAGAAACCTAAACTATTACCGCTACAGCATTGACTAGTACTTTACAACTTGAGTATGAGTTAGTGGTCTGACGAAGCTGAAAGCATATACTTTGATATGCTATAGTTGAGGTTCTATCGTAGGGCCAATATACTTGCATGTTGGGTATGTGTAACTAGTTAGTTAAGATAGACTTGTACAAGATAGTTTCTATACTATATCGCCCCTTGTAGTTGTCTGAATGATCTAAATATCCAGGGCCTTAGGAAACATGACCTAGATGTTTGCTTTAGGGTAGCTCCCTTGAAAAGTGAAAACAATCCAGGAAGTCGTGGATTATTGGACTAGAGGCCTAAGAATGGTAAATGTCATTTAGAAAGGTGTTAGTACACTTCTTTTCTCTAAATGTACGACGATGTATAAAGGGATATTTTAGTCATTACACATATAGGTCGGAGACTTTGCTAACGCAGCACTGTTCTTGGGGTCAATATTTCCTTATGATAAAATCAGGAAATATTTAAAATGCAAAATACAGCTATTTATATGACAAGGGTATTTTGGTCATTTTAGTAGCCAATGCGGTGTGTCTTTTGGTCCCCAGTATAGATCGTGAGTCCTAACTAAATACGGGCTAAGGAATTAAATTAAATTAAATTAAATTTATTTTATTTAAGTAGCCTGATTTAATTATTGGGTTAAAATAAAATAAAGATCCATGGAGAGAGAGAGAGAGAATTAATTAAATTAGTTTAGTGGGTTAATTAATTATTCAGGGTTTTGACCCAATTTGAATAATTAGGGATTGACCTGAGACTAAACTAATTTAAGCTTATTTAATTGGACTGGTTTATTTGGGTTGGAAAAATTAATTATTTGTTGGGCCATTAAGTTGGTTTAACCAAGGGTTTTATTTAGGTTAAATAGGAGGATTGGAAATAACGTGATTGTGACAGAACACATAATCTAAGAAACGGCTTCTTCTCTGTGGAAAAGGCCAGGCGTCTCTCTCTCTCTCTCTCTCTCAAGAAAATTTCCTAGCCTGTTAGTTGTTCACCAAACGGTAGTTAGGCAGGCCATATACTGGAAGATCAAGAGTTCAACATTCACATACATGCAAAGACGGAGTATGAGGCTTGTAGGAATCGCATCAGAGGCTTCCACTAGCACACCTACCCCGGTTGCACACGTTCCTGTCTAGCCACCTTTGAGAACCAGAAGGAGAGGTAAAATTTATAAAACCTCGAGATTGGGATAGGGCACAACTGGCGCCGACTAGGGCAGCTGGAACCGGTGCCGGCCCTGCCCTGGAATCCCTATTCTTATTTTTTTCAGTTTTTTTATGTTCGCTTCCGCTGTGTGCCCCATGTTTTTTCGCTTTCCGTGCCTTCAATAACTTCTTGGGAAGATTAACAGTTTCCTAAGCTAAATGTGTTAACCATCATAAATTAATTTCCTTTCTAGGTAATAATCTAGAAGATAACTCCATCAAGGGAATGACCGTTTTCTCTCATTTCCTATGGACATACCTCACATTATGACCTCCAACGAGGGGCTGGCCGATCATAGTATGTGCCCTGAGTTATTAATTACATTCCTCCATTAGATCTAGATCCTTATGGTGTCCCCATCCTATACGGGTTCACGCCCAAGGTGATGCGAGGAGACCCACGATCTCTAATGAGGATTATGATGGAAGCCGTAGAGTCGTTGGAACCCCTCTCCCACTTAATCTTTTAAAACAAGGGTTTTCTGAAAAATATCTTTTTGAAAATTTCCATCAAGTTTTCCCTTAACAAAATAAAATGTCTAAGTCCATAAAAATCTCTATGTCATGGCTTATATCCTTTGAGAGTTTTTTCCTATGGACTAATTTTATTTAAGTTAAAAACTTAATAATTTTAAAAAATTTTCAATTAAAACTTTCTAGAGACTTTGGTCTCAAATTTATTTGACAAAACAATTTTTCTTATGCTAAACTAAAACAAAATGGCTTTCTATTTTAACCTTACAAAAATATCTAAATCCAATATATTTTCTATGTCAAGGATTAAATCTTTTAAGAAAATATCTAAGGATTAAATTTTGTTAAAGTTAAAATAACCATTTAATTTGTAGAAAAAAAAATGTTTTCCTTATAAAAAACATTCCCAAAGACTTTGGTCTTTGAGAAAATGTGCACATAGGTACCAAAAATAAATAGCATGCTAGAAAACATTTGACCTTTTCATACTCTTCTATTTTTAAACCTAAGTGTCTAGATAATAGAATTAAACACATTAATTAATTAATTAATGGTCTTGTTTAATCCTAAAATCTCTTACTAATATTTTTCATGCAAAAATACTCCTTGAATATTAACTATTACAAAATATTAACTTTACCTGGTATGGACCCCAAAACAAAAAAAAAAAAAAAAAATTGTAAGAAAAATTACAAAGAAAAAATAAAAAATTTCTCCTTGGTCCACTGTACCCGTCACACTGGATCATGCATTCATCTGCACTGTGGTCCACTGCACCCACCGCACAGAACCAAGACCTACAAGAAACCAACGCACGGACTGGCCTTCTAGACCCTAGCTGGTGCCAGTTCCAACACCCCAAGCTGGCGCCAGTTATGGTCTAGATGTCTTCTTCCTGCAGTTTTTTTTTTCCTATGATTTTCCTTGTAAATCTCTCCTGTTTTTCTTCACAACTTCTGGCTCCGATGGCTCTCCGATTTCAAACCAAATACAATGAAATTAACCAAAACCAACAATTGCCTATACCCATAAACATTAGGCTTACACGATTTGCTAAGAAAAACAGTAAATTACACATCCCTATACCTTCACCTGCAAGTTTTAACAGCGAATCTATCCATACAAAAAACAGCGAAGGATAACAATTTTAATCATACATATGTGTTCTAATTTTATTCATCTAGATGCATGCTCCCTATAGTTTCACAAAACCTTCATGCTCTAATACCAATTGAAGGCATAGGAAGCGGAAAACACAGGGCACGCAGTGGAAACAAAGATCAAAAACTGGAAAAAAAACCAAGAACAGGAGAATCCCGATCAGAGCCAGCTTTGGCAACCCTAGCTCGGCATCGGTTGTACTCTGGCGGGACTCCGAGGTTAAAATTTTTTTTTACCTCTTTTTCTCGTTCTAAGAGTTGTCTAGAACAGAATGTGTACTACAAGAGTAGGTACACTGGTGGAAGTCTCTGGTGTGATTCCTGCAAGTCTCCTACTCTGTCTTTACATATAGGTGAACGTCAATCTCTCGATCTTCCAGTATATGGCCTGCCTAAATCCGTTTGGTGAACAACTACAGACTAAGGAACCTTTTTTTCTGGAGAGAAAGAGAGAGAGAGAGACGTCTAGCTTTTTCACAGAGAAGAAACCGTCTTAGAGAGTGTATGTTCTAACCACAACGTTGTTTCCAATCCCCCTGTTTAACCTAAATAAAACCCTAGGTTAAATTGGATTGGGCCATTAGACTCTTAGTTTAACCTTTTGGGCTTAATTAATTATTCTAATTAGAACCAATCTAATGGCCTAATTAATAATTAATTTTCCAACCTAAATAAACTAATCCAATTAATAAGCTTATATTAGTTTAGTCTCAGATTAATCTTTAATTATTTAAATTGGGCCAAAACCCTGAATAATTAATTAACCCACTACACTAATTTTATTAATTCTCTCTCCCTGGACCTTTATTTTATTCTAACCCAATAATTAAATCAGGCTACTTAAATAAATTAAATTCTATTTAATTTAAAATCAATTCCTTAGCCCGTATTTAATTAGGACTCACGGTCTATACTGGGGACCAAAAGACACACCGCTTTAGCTACTAAAATGATCAAAATACCATTGCCATATAAATAGCTGAATTTTGAATTTTAAATATTTCCTAATATCACCATAAGGAAATATTGACATCAAGGACAGTGCTGCATTAGCAAAATCTCCGACTTACAGGTGTAATGACTAAAATACGCCTCTATACATTGCCGTACATTTAGAGAGGAAGAAGTGCACTAACACCTCTCTAAATAACATCTACCATCCTTAGGCCTCTAGTCCAATGATCCACGACTTCCTGGATTGTTTCCGCTTTCCAAAGGAGCTATCCTAAAGCAAACATCCAAGTCATGTTTCCTAGGGCCCTGGATATTTTGATCATTCAAACAACCACGAGAGACGAGATAGTATAGAAACTATCTTGTACAAGTCTGTCTTAACTAACTAATCACACATACCCAACATGCAAGTATATTGGTCCTACGATAGAACCTCAACTACAGTATATCAAAGTATATGCTTCTAGCGTCGTCAGACCACCAACTCATACTTAAGTCGTAGAGTACTAGTCCACGCTGTAGCGGTAGTAGTCTAGATTTCTACCATATAGTACTTTTAGAAATCACTACTACAGGTTTTGTTCTATGTATTCGAAATACGCTTATGTTATGAAGTGAGTGGACTATTCACTGATTAAATGTAAGCCATTCCCCATTTAGAATTCACAACATAATAATCTAGACATGATGAGAATCCCATTCTCATCATTCGGTGAAGAATGAATGTTTATATGCTAAGTAAACCGTGATCCATACCTTACTGTGAAAGACCTTCATTCACATGGATCACTTACTTATACACAATGAGTCTTTTTCAAATGTAATTGTGCACAAATAAAATTGTAATTTCAAAAATAATTTTTGAAAATAAATTCTTTTATTAAAATATTCGATTTTTACATCAGAAACCTAGTCTAAGAAGGCATACATCGCAACAACTCTGCCTTTTCCCCTATTTTTCCTTGAAAATCCAGCGAAGAGCCGGCACTAGTTTGGCTTCTCTGGGCCGGCTCTGGGTAGCTACTGGAAATCCTATGTTCTGACTCCAAGTTCATCAATTTCTACATAAAATTATCAAAAGACCTTTTCACAAGCAAAATATCAAATAAGAAGGAAATTTGCTAGTTATTGTATCAAAAGTATCACAAAATGACGTCAAATAATTTGAAAAATATCGATAAATATAGGTTTTTATCAGCCATATAAGTCAAGATAGTTTTGTTAAAGAACAAAAAACTACATAACAAAAGGCTCCATCATCTAGAATAAAGAAGAATCACCTAACGGACCTGATTATTGGAAGCGTGGATAAGTCAAGAAAGACTAGAGACAGACCCAAAGTCTATTATAAGGAGATGGTTAAGTATACTTGTTATACTTCAACACTGAAGCCGAAGAATACCATAAAAGATTTGACAGATATACGTTGAATTGTTGTTGTGCAAAATGAATTGCAACAGTTTGAAAGAAATAATATATGGGTACTTGTACCAAGACCCAAGAATGTTAATGTTGTCAAAACCAAGTGGATATTCTGAAATAAAATAGATGACCTTTGTAACATAACAAGGAACAAAGCAAGGCTAATTACACAAGGATATACATAGATTGAAGGGGTTGACTTTGATGAAACATTTGCATCTATAGCCAGTCTAGAATCTGTCAGGTTATTACTTGTTGTAGCATATGCTAAGAATTTCACTCTACAACAAATGGATATGAAAAGTGCATTTTTGAATAGATTCTTACAAGAAGAAACCTATGTTGAACAATCCAAAGGCTTTGTTAATTCTAAGTTTCCAGACTATGTGTATAGATTAAATAAAGCTCTGTAAAGCCTAAAACAAGCACCTATAGTATAGTATGAAAAACTCACAAACATCCAGCCTAAAAGAGGTTACAAGTGAGTAGGAGCTAATGAGATAATATTTGTCAAGAAACTCGGAGCAACTTTTATTGATGCTCAAATTTATACTGACGACATTGTGTTTGGTTTAATATTGAAGCTGATGTTGAAAGATTTTGTTGAACTTATGCAAACATATTTATTAGGATTCTAGCTCTCTTCCCTCAGTCAACAATACGTATTCATTAGGATTATACCTAGTGGAGGGACTTCCTTCCGTGATAGATCTCCTAGGTTCATCTTGTGGCTGTAGTTGTAGTACTTCTTGTTCAATCTCACTAACATCATTATTATCATCCATTCTTTCTCCTTGCTCATACTCAGCTCCCATTTGATTTGAATCATCTATTTCTGGAACTGGCACATCAGAACTAGCTAGTGTAGGAATTGGATATGAATTAGAAGGAATGTTATCAGAGAATCTTGATTTTTGTTTAGGCTTATTATGTTTCTCAATATCTTAAATGATTTGATCTTCAAGAAAAACAACATCTCTGCTTCTGATCAATTTCTTCTCCATTGGATCATACAACTTATGGCCAAACTCTGCATGTGCATATCCCACGAAAATACACTGCTTGGATTTTACATCAAGCTTTGATCTCTCATCTTTGGGAATGCGAACAAATGCACGACAACCAAAGACTCTCAAGTGCATGAAGGATACTTCTTTTCCTATACATACTCTCTCTGAAATATCACCATCCAAAGGAACTGAAGGTGAAAGATTAATCAGGTCAGCTACAATTCTCATGGCTTCACCCCAAAAAGATTTTGACAACTTGGCATTGAAAAGCATACATCTTATCCGCTCAGTGATAGTTCTGTTCATCCTTTCTGTTATCCTATTCTCCTGTGGTGTTTTTGGTACTATCTTCTCTAGTTGATCCCATAAGACTTACAGTAACTTTCAAATGGTCCTCTACACTCACCACCATTATCAGCTCGAACAAACTTTAACTGTTTACCAGTCTCCCTTTTAACCTAGCTATGAAATTCTTTAAACATATTCAAGACTTGATCTTTAGATTTCAAAACAGTACACCAGACTTTTCTAGAGAAGTTATCAATAAAAGTGACAAAGTAAATTACACCACTAAGTGAAGCTAAATTTGGCAAAAACGAACGACGCTCAGTAGCATGTTATAAAACAAAAAACATAGTAGCGGAAGCTATTACCTCTGCGACTTTTTATAGGTTTAGGGGGTGCCGGCGACTCGGTCTGAACCACTTCTGGTTCTGTGATCAATTCTTCAGGCTGTCGTCCCATAAGCCATCAGCTTCTTCTGGGCATCAACGCAACACTTCTTGGTTTTCGGAATATAATTACTCCTGAAAGCCTGGTGATGGCTATAGATGAAGAGGATGATTTTACTCTTCTGACTAAATGCTATCAAGTATTAATCAGAAGAAAAATCGTGTCTCGGCTTTTGTTTGCACACAGAGAACACCGTCACCAAAGAGAAGTAAAGAAAGCGGCTTGAGGACAAAAGAACATGCCCTGTGAAAAAACTCCTCAGTTCTATTGAATCCCAACTGCCTTAATAATAGGCTATTATCCCGACATTCAAAAATGAAACATAGGTAGTAGAATCAGAGAAGCCCTAAGGTCTATGTCATGTTAAGCCATTAACTAGGCCTATGGACCTATGACCGAGTTCATTGGGTTAAGCCTTTAATTCAATTTAATTATTCCTGGACTAATATAAGCTCAATAATTAAATTAATTAAATAATTCAAATGGACCAATATAAACCTCAAGCCTTGACCCAGTTCATTGGGATAAGCCTTTAATTCAATTTAATTATTCCTGAACTAATACAAGCCCAATAATTAAATTACCCAAATAGGCTAATATATAATTCTCTCTTTTTGGACCTTTTATTTTATTCTAACCCAATAAATAAACCAAGCTACTCGAATAAAATAAAATTCATTTAATATAAGACCAATCCCTCAACCCAAAACAATAAGGACTTATGGGCTATTCCGAAGACCAAATGACACATCACATTGGCTACTAAAATAAATAAAATACCCATGTTATAGAAATAGCGGTATTTTACATTTTAAATATTTTCTAATATCACCATAAGGAAATATTGACCCCAAGGACAATACTACATTAACAAAATCTATGACCTATAGGTGTAATGACTAAAACACCCATCTACGCATCGCCGTACATTTAGAGAGGAAGAGTGTACTAACACCTCTCTAAAAAACTTCCACCATTCTTAGACCTCTAGTCCAATGATCCACGACTCCTAGAATGTTTTTGCTTTCCAAGAGAAGTACCCTAAAGTAAACATCCAAGTCATATTCCCCAGAGCCCTGATTATTTAAATCATTCGAACAGTCACAATGGGCGATATAACACAAAAGCTATCTTGTATAAGTCTGCCTTAACTAACTAGTAACATATACCTAACATACAAATGTATTGGCTTTACTATAGAACATCTACTATAGTATATCAAAGTATATACTTCTAACTTTGTCAGACCACCAACTTATACTCAAATAGTAGAGTATTAGCCCACGTTGTAGCAGTAATAGTTTGAGTTTCTTCTAAACAGTACTTCTAAAAATAATTATTACAAGTCATGTTCTACGTATTTAAAAGACGCTTATGCTATGAAGTGAATGGACTACTCACTAGCTAAAGGTAAGCTATTCCATATTTGGAATCCATAACACAATAACCTAAAATAATAAGATTCTCATTTTCATCAATCAATTAAGAACAAAAGTTTATATGTTAACGGACCCGTGATCCATACCTTACTGTGAAAGACCACCATTCATATAGATGTTAAAAACACAATAGGTTTTTTCAAAACGTAAATCGTGCACAAATAAAATATAAATTCACAAATAAATTTTTGAGAATAAATTCTTTTATTAATAAAGTCGATAATTACATCAGAAACCTAGTCCAGAGGGTATACATTCCAACAATCACCCACTTGTACTCTAAGATTAAGAAAGTCTGTATGTGCCCACCCTTATGGCGTTTAAGTATCTTTTGAAGACTTTTTCAGCCAAAGACTTGGTGAAGGGATCTATTAGGTTGTTCTACAAGACTATCTGTTTCATCACGATTTTTAGTCTCTGGATGAAATTTCGGATCAGGTGGTACTTCCTCTTGATGTGCTTCCTCTTCTTGTGGTTCCTAGGTTCTTTGGATTGCTAGACTACTACAGTGTTGCCGTAATACATCACAATCAGTTTGTCCATATGTGACACGACTCCAAGTTCTGAAAGGAACTTTTGAAACTAGACTTCTTCTTTAGATGCCTCCGAAGCTTCCACATATTCAGCTTCCATAGTTGAGTCAGCAATGCAATATTGCTTGATACTCCTCCATGAAATAGCTTCTCCCGATAAGGTGAAGACATATTCCCTAGTGGATTTTCTCTTATCCTTATCTGTCTGAAAGTCTGAGTCTGTGTATCTAGTAGGAACCAAGTCATTAGCCCAATAAACTAGTATATAATCTCTTATATCTTTGAGGTACTTGAGAATATGCTTTATATCTTGCCAATGAACCTCCCTAGGGTTTGACTGATATCTGCTAACTAAGCCTACGACAAAGCAGATATCTGGCATAGTGCACAGTGTGGCGTACATGAGACTTCCCACAGCCGAAATGTAGGGAATTCTACTTATTCTGTCTTTTTCTTCTTAGGACTTAGGATAATCCTTTGAACAAAAAGACAAACCATGTCTACAAGGAATTAGAGTTCTCTTGCATGAGTCCATACTGAATTTAGCCAGCATCTTGTTAAAGTATATCGCTTGGGATAATCTTACCATTCTCTGCTTCCTATTTCTAAGAAGCTTAATCCTAAGAATGTAACTGGCTTCTCCCAAATCTTTCATACTAAATTATCTAGAGAGCCAAACATTAGTAGATAACAATGTCATTACATCATTCTCATTGAGTAGAATGTCATCCATATACAGGACAAGAAAAATCGCATTTATGCCTTCTAATTTTCTGTACACGCATGATTCATTCTCATTTTGAATGAAACTGTAAGACTTTATAGTCTCGTCAAAATGAATGTTTCATACTCTAGATGCTAGCTTAAGTCTATAAATGAACTACTTCAGCTTACAAACCATATGGTCATGGCCCTTAGTAATAAAATCATCCGGTTGGGACATATAGATATCTTCACTAAGATGGCCATTAAGAAATACCATCTTGACATCCATTTGTCATATCTCGTAGTCGTAATAATATGCGATGGCAAGGAGAATATGGATAAACTTAAGCATGGCTACCGTGGAAAAGGTTTCCACATAGTCGATCCCTTCTTTCAGAGTATACCCTTTCGCCACAAGCTTACCCTTTAACTAACTAGTCACATATACCCAACATACAAGTATATTGGTTCTACGAAAGAACCTTAACTATAGTATATCAAAGTGCATGCTTTTAACTTCTTCAGACCACCAATTTATACTCAAGCGATAGAGTATTCATCCACACTGTAGCAGTAATCTTCTTGGTTTGTTCTAAATAGTACCTTTAGAAACCACTATTACAGATCCTCTTTTACGTATTTGAAATACGCTTATACTATGAAGTGAGTGGACTACTCACTAGCTAAAGGTAAGACATTCCCTATTTAGAATCCATAATATAATAACCTAAACATGATAAGATTCTCATTCTTATCAATCGGTTAAGAACAAACGTTTCCCAAACCATACTGTGAAAGACCACCGTTCACATAGATCACTTACTTAAATACAATGGGTCTTTTTCAAACGTAAATCGTGCACAAATAAAATGTAAATTCACAAAAAAAGAGAATAAATTTGTTTATTAATAAATTCGATAATTACATCAGAAACCTAGTTTAAAGGGCATACATTCCAACACTAAGTGACCTATCTTTCATGTAACAGATGTCAGCGTGCACTAACTCTAATGGATATAACTTTCTAGATGAAGGAAGATTTGAAAAGCAACTCTTTATTGTTTTCCATAAATACAATCAACACAGATTTAAGAGAAGTACCTGCTAAATTAGGGGGAAGTTTCCTGCGAACAAGTGTTTGAATTCCCTTCTCACTCATGTGCCTAAGTCGCCTATGCCAAAGATCAATAGAGGAATCTTGAATTACATTCACCTCTTCTTTTTCCAACTTAGCTTGCATCATGTAGAGAGTGTTTTACTTCCTTCATTTGGCAACAATTAGGTTCCCTTTACTGAGTTTCTATTTACTTCCAACCTTGAGAACTATAGTAGCCTTCATCATCAAGCTTTCCAATAGAAACAAGATTAAAATGCATATCAGGAACATATTTGGCATTCCTCAAGACTAACTGACACCCAGTATCTGTATCTAAGCAAATATCACCATTGCCAACAACTTTGCAAGAAACTTCATTTTCCATCCTAACGTGGCCAAAGTATTCTTCGGTGTAGGTTGAGAAGAAATGTCAGTCTAGAGTAATATGATATGATGCATGTAAATCAATTATCCAATCACTATCTTAGCTGGTAATGTTGATATGACCATCTTTACATAACACCAACATATCATCATCAGCTGCCACTACTGCTGTAGTCTCTTCTTCATCTCTCACCTTACCATTACCCCTTTTTCTCAATAAGTTCTCAATTCAAGGCTCTACAGTGCTTTTTGTAGTGTTCTTTCTTTTTACAATGATAGCACTCAATATTTTTCAGTGACTCATGTCTGCTCTTGGATCTGTCATTCCTATTGTAAAGACCTCTGCTCTTGCTTCTCCCCCTTCCTTCTTTCTTTTGCATAATCAACACTTGGGACTCATTAAAAGTGTCTTGTTTCTTACTCCTGATCTCCACATCTAACATTGCCTCTTTAGCCATAGCTATGGTTAAGGCATCATTTGGAGCTAAATTGCTAACGGATACCACCATTATTTCCCAGCTATCTGGTAGTGAACTGAAAAACAATAAAGTCTGTGCCTTATTATCCAAGTTCAGTTTCAATGAAACTGCCTAATTTATCAATCCTTGAAAAGTGCACAAATACTTACTCATATCAGCAGCATCTTTGTATCTTAACCGAGTAATATTTCTCAAACAAGAAGATTTATTCATTCTAGTTTTCCATTCAAACATTCGTTCAAGTTTTTCCCATAACACATTAGGTCTAGTCTCTTGAGCAAAGAAGTGAAATATACTTTGACCAATCTACTTTCTAATATTTCCTACTATTTTTCTATGCATGCTAACCTACTTTTCATCACTCATATCAGATGGTTTAGCTTTATCCCCTAGAACAAACAAATATCTATAATACAAATAGTCTTCCATTCTAGGCTTCCAATCCGAATAGTTTGATATATTCTATTTTATCATGCACCCACTATCTGAACCATCCATTTTTAATTGGCACAAATTAGCCAACTGTTCAACCTGGTTCTGATACCACTTTGTTTGGAAATAAATTGAAAGAGATCAAAATATCAAGCTTCACCGAAATCACAATTATATTCCAAGATCAAAACTATTTCCCAAGTGCTAATAAAAAACAGGAGTAAAGATACCAATTAAATAACACCAGCAGGTAAAAGAAAGCACCAAAATAGATAATACAAGACACCAAGATTTTTAATATGAAAAACCTGAGATGGGAAAAACTACGGGACCTACTCCAGTAAAAACTTCCACTATCAACAATAATAGGCAATACAAAAGTCTTCTCTAGATAAAACTAGAGGCACACTAATAATATATGAATATTTTCTCCCAAAACTACAACTAAACAAGAATTGAGTTTGGAAGGATGTTATCAAAATCGAAATCGAAATCATTAGATGAGTAGGTCTTGTTGAGAGGATCACATAGAACTAAATTTCGTCTCAATCGGATTCCGAATGACCATTCAAATTGAGGATCAAAGCTTGAAGAAGGCAACTTTAGTTTCCTGCGTCATTCTTCCTCTGTGCTTTTCATTTTTTTCGCCGCCTCAACCAAAAAAACCCGTGAAAACCTTTGGCTTTTATCTTGTTTAGGTTTTATTGTAATTATGGACCTTTTATTTTTGTTTTCTTTTTGTCCACCAAATGGGCTAGACTTGTTTGGCCTAACAATATAAGACTAATAAGAGGCTTAAATTTAATTCGGGTTCAGAGTCAACTGTGTGAGAATGCGCAAAGGCCATCGATCTATGAAGATCAAAAAGATATCATATCATTAACTTTTCAATACATTGAAGAAAGAGGTTGTAACAGGAGGTTAATCGTAGATTGTGGACAAAATAGGGTCTAAGGTGTCAAAATAATAAGGGAAATTTTTTTGAAAGATCCCATAGGATACGTAGCCAAATTGAGGAAAACTTAAAGAGCAAGAGGAGAGATTTAAGTAGAGAGAGGACAGCTTATTTGCATGCTATTTTTTGAATGTATATTATTGGGCAAAAAAATCTAAATAGTATTTATACTATCTAAAATTTCAAGTTTTACATCTAAACTAAAAAAACGTTTAGAAGTAGCACTTATACTGTTAAAATGTCCTAATCTTGCACTTGAACTAAAAAATGTCCAGAAGTAACTCTCATATTATTAAAATATTTTAGTCTTGCACTTCTGTTAAGTTTGGCTGTTTAACTGTCTTTTCTATCGATCACGTGAGGGTACTTTTGTCCTTATATATTACTCCGTGAGTGCCAACTTTTTCCCTCTAATAAAATCGACGACACAAGTTCTAAAACACTCGACTCTTTTCTTCCCTTCTCTTGCTGAACATAGTTCTATTTTTCAACCAAAAAAAAAAAAAAAAAAGAACACGGCACTATAATTTGGAAATGCCGAGAAGTCAAAGTCATCTATTGCCCACTTGCCATTGTGGGACGGAAAGCATCCTTAGAGCTTTGTGGACTGACAAGAATCCTACAAAAAGATTCACAACTTGTGGCAATGAACAAGTAAATCTCAGTGTTTTTTTCACTGGTGACAAAGAAAATATTCATTGATCTCGTATTTTATATGAAGGATAAAGATCTAAGATGTCAATTTTGGGTGTGAATTGATCCCAAAATAAGTAGTAGATCTATTCCATTTGTTGCGGCAAATTCGAGTAATGAAGGAAGAAATTGAGGACACCACCGCATCGAGAGAATGAAATATTTTTCAAACCCTTGTTTTGATAGTTTTATAATTTTTTAGTGTTCTTGAATTAGAGGAAGAAGAGAGTGATGGGAATCAATGTGAGGAAGACGTTTCTAATGTGTTTTTCTTGAGATTCAAAATGGAATGAGAGATGGGGGAATTGAGGAAAAAATCGTCTATTTTCCTATTTCTTCTAATGGATAAAAATAGCCTCAAAATATGTTACGTGACAATCACATGATATATGGAAAAGATAGTTAAACAATCAAATTTGACAGAAGTGCAAGATTGGAACATTTTATTAATATGAATGCTATTTCAGGATATTTTTTTATTTAAGTGTAAGATCATGATATTTTAATAGTATGAGTGCTATTTCTGAATATTTTTTAATTTAGTTACAAAATTTAAAATTTTAAATAATTCAGATGTTTTTTGAATTTTTTACCTTATATTGTTCTCAATAAAGTTGTTCATTATACTTTTTGAGAAACGAAATTGGTGGAGTTTCCAAAGCGCTCTGGTTGTGTGATCAATAGGTTGGACGTTCGTACACGGTGAGTGTGTTCTCTAAAATATTTAGAATTATATCCAATTGTTCTGGAATTACAAGTAAAACGGTATTAGAAATTAAACTATTTATGACGGTTAAATCGTTGTTGCAATTTATTAGTGTCGGTTGTGGCTGCAGACATTTACTGCGAAAAAGTTCTACGAGAGGAACGCTCATGTTGCGACATGTAGAAGCGTTTTAAAGTGATTAGTGTCTAAATCAAGTTTTTTTAAAAAATAAAATAAAGATTATATTTAAATTTATTTAAAATTTTAATTAATTAATTAAATTAATTATATATATTTATTTAATATTAATACATTAAAATATATAATTTTTTAAATATTATCTGAATATTATCTAAATTTATTAAAAATTTTAATTAATTAAATTAATAATAAGATATATATATATATTTAATATTAATAAATTAAATTTTAATAACTTAACAACCCGTACAATGTACAAGACATCAAACTAGCAATCCTAAAATCTAATGATGGATCTAAGAGGGGCGGAGGGTAGTGTCTGTCCTTCCAAAATTCTTTAAAATATTAAATATTATTTAAAAATTAAAATATTATAGAAAAATCTTTTAAAATTTTATTTTTATCCTTCAAAAAAATTTTAAAAATTATAATTTTATCTTCTAATATATTTTTATCATATGGTTTGTCCCTTCATTCCTAAGTTCTAGATCCCATTCTTACTTAAATCCCTATTCTAATACAAGAAATGAAGAAAATTGAGAACCAAAGATATTTTTAAAAAATTACATAAAATAATAAAAAAAAATAAAACCAAACCTCATAATTTTTAATTGGATACAAAGTGTTGAAAATGACAATTTTGGGAGTTAATAATTTTTTAACTCATGATTAGTTAGCCTAAAACAATTAATGGGAATTGTTCTTGACATGTTAGAGATTGTTTTGATTGTGGTAGAAGCCATTTTCATGGTGGGAATCCATAATTAAATATTGTTAAAGTTGGGCTTGGGCCATGTTTTCACGATCTTCTACTTTTATTTGGCCCAATTAATTAACTATAACTTGAAAAGGAATAGGAAACATAAAATCTGGTAAAGGAATTAGGACTTCCTAATCCGAATTGGGTTTTAATTTTCCTAAGGCGACATTAAAAGGGGGAACAGAGCCGCCATTAGGGAGAACCCCTTTTCATGTTTTTTTTGCTTCTTGCAAGAAAATTCGCCGCTTCGATTCTCTCTCCACGATCCATAATTTTGCCTTATCGGGACCGGCGAACTGAGGGGATTTTCGAGGTGATCACGAGTTGGTGTGCGTCAACGGTGATCCGAGACCGTCTTATCCTGCAAGAAGAGTCGTTGTACCCATCGCACCGGAGTGGGGCGAATAGCTTCTTGAAGGCAAACCGAGTATTAGACCGGTGATTCGGTCGACGATACGATGACGTTGCGGCGCAGCTTGTCCAAAGGAGTGCCAGCGCTAGGTACATTCTGGTAGAACCGCGAGCAAGTCAATCAGGTATACTATTGATTTGTTTATTAAGTGTGAATTCTGTCTAGTTACATTACGTTTGGACTGTGTGGCCTTGCCGGCATTGTTGATATTTGATAATTGCAATTGTTAGAGCCCTGGTCGGGTATAGGCGGTGCTTGTTCAATTCAGTTAAGTTGCCTATCTGTGCTCGTAGGTACCCTAGTTCACTAACAATCTTCAAGAAGCTATTCTGCAATTATCTGTGTGTGTGCAATGGCCAATTCGTCAGGTACTGCATCTGCTGCGTATAAGCCTTTGGTTGACTTGAATGGTTTGCCGGACAAATTTGGTCCAGGACAGAATTTCAAGCGTTGGCAACAACGCATGAAAATTTGGTTGACCATGAGGGGCTTATTATCAGCAGTGCAGGTAGACAGGCCTATACCAACTGAAAGGCATTCTAGAGTAGCTGAGATTGCTGCGTGGGATGAACGGAATAATGTAGGCAGAGGAGCAATACTGTCAACATTGACAAATGCTCTCTTTGATGTCTACTGTTCTGAGTCATACACAGCAAAGATGCTATGGGATGAACTGGATAGGAAATATAATACCGAGGATCAAGGTCTGGAAAGGTATTATGTCTCCAAATTCCTAAAGTTTCAGATGGTTGAGGGTAAGTCTGTGACTGAACAGACTCAAGAGTTGCAATTGATTATCCATTCTCTTCATGAATCGGATATGGAACTTCTTGAGAAGTTTCAAGTGATGTCAGTGATAGAGAAATTTCCTAAGTCTTGGGAGGACTTTGGTATGTCCCTCAAACACAAGACGGAGAAGATTTCTCTAAACGATCTGATGAAATCAATATCTATTGAGGAGCAACATAGAAAGAATAGTCAAATTGTACCTATGGAGTCTAATGTCCATATTGTGACTACTAGGAAGAAGAGCAATAATCAGAGGAATGTGGGGGTTAACTCAAACTCTAAAAACATAAACAAGACAAAAGGCAAGGCCAAGAAGAAATCGAAAGCAAACAAACCTTGTTGGAATTGTGGTCAGGTTGGACATTGGGTTAAGGACTGTCCGTCTAAAAAGCCCAAAGTCAAACAAGGATCAAATTCTGAAGCACAAGTCAATGTGGTGGTAGAGGATACTAGTCAAGCGGAGGCTGATTTGAGTACTCACCTTACTGAGGTTTGTACCATTGAGGCTGAGACTGGCATCACTACTTCCAATGATGATGAAAGGTATGTTTCTGTTAACCCAGAAGTCTTTACTATTTATGAGCCACTTGAATGGCTGGTTGATACTGGAGCAAATGTGCACGTTTGTGCTGATAAATTGCTTTTTGTATCTTACCAGCCTATTAAAGGAAAAACTGTGAAGATGGGGAACTCAACTGCAGCCAATGTGTTGGGGATTGGACGCGTGGACTTGAAGTTTCCTTCAGGGCGTATTCTTTCTCTTCATAGGGTGCAACATGTTCCAACAGTTCGTAGGAATATTCTTAGTGGTTCATGTTTAGTTAGAGAGGGTTATGAACTTACTTTCAAATGTAATAAAGTAGTGATTATGCACTACAATTCTTTTGTTGGCAAAGGTTATTTGTCAGATGGTTTATTTAAATTAAGAGTTGAACCTTTTACTTCTGATTTGAATAAAGCTTCTTCTATTGAGAATTCTGTTTATCCTATGGTGCACATTATTGAATCCACTGATGTTTGGCATAGTAGACTTGGACATTTAAATTTAGATTCTGTTAAAAGAATGATGAATTTAGATTTGATCCCTAAACATTCAATTGATAAGAAAAATAAATGTCAAGTGTGTGTGGAAGCTAAAACAACCAGGAAACCCTATCATTCAATTGAAAGGGATTCGAAATACTTGATTTAGTTCACACGAGACATTTGTGAATTCAATGGCTTATTGACTAGGGATCATAAGAAATATTTCATTACTTTTATTGACGATTGCGAGTAAATATTGCTATGTTTATTTACTTAAACATAAAGATGAAGCACTTGAAAAGTTTCTCATATTTAAAAATGAAGTTGAAACTCAAGCGGCAAGAAACTTAAAAGGTTAAGATCTGATAGAGGTGGAGAGTATGGGTCTAATCCATTTGTTGAATATTGCCAAAGCAATGGCATAATTCATGAGGAGACACCCCTTATTCTCCCCGAGTCTAATGGGATTGTTTGAACGGAAAAATAGAACGTTTAAAGATATGATCAACGGTTTACTTTTAAATTCTGGATTGCCTAAGTATATGTGGGGTGAGGCTTTGAATACGGCTTGCCATATTACGAACAGAGTCCCTCATAAACATAAAGAGGTAACTCCATTTGAAATTTGGAAAGGTAGGAAACCTAACTTAAAATACTTCAGTGTGTGGGGTTGTCTTGCAAAAGTTCTAATCCACTGAACATAAAAGGAAGAAGTTAGGACCAAAGACTGTTGATTCCATCTTTATTGGTTATGTGGAAATAAGCTATGCCATGAGGTTTTTGGTAATTAAGTCCGAAATACCTGGTATAGATTGTAACACTATCATTCAATACCGTGATGCTACATTCTTTGAGAATGTGTTTCCCATGAAAACTGGTTTGCCTCAAGATGTTTCTACTTTAGATTCGGCCTTAACGTCCGATTCCATTCCCGATCATGTGGAAAGGATGAAAGATGTGGGGGCAAGTCCAAATAGTCCCAATACTCAAATTGAGGAATTGGAAGAACCTAGAAGGAGTAAGAGAGCTAAGGTCTGTCAAGGACTTTGGAAGTGACTTTGTCACTTACAATGTTGAGGACGAACCTTTGACTTTTCAAGCGGCTATGGCTTCCTCGGAAGCGGGGCATTGGAAAGGAGGCTGTCAAGAGTGAGATGGATTCCATTGTCTCCAATGGGACATGGGAATTGGTAGATCTCCCTCCTGGGTGCGAGTACAATTGGATGTAAATGGATATTTAAGAAGAAACTTAAACCGAGATGGGACCATAGATAAGTATAAAGCCGGATTAGTTGCCAAAGGGTTTAGACGAGAAAGAGGGAATAGACTATTTTGATACATACTCTCCTGTTGCTCGTTTGACTACAATCCGAGTGCTAATTGCATTGGCTTCCATATATTGTCTCACCATCCACCAAATGGATGTGAAGACAGCTTTTCTTCATGGTGATCTTGAAGAAGAGATATATATGGATCAACCTGAGGGATTTGTGGCCAAAGGAAATGAACGGAAAGTTTGTAAACTTATTAAATCCCTATATGGTCTAAAACAAGCACCCAAACAATGGCATGAAAAATTTGATAAAACAATTTTATCATTTGGCTTCAACATAAATGAGAATGACAAGTGTGTTTACTGTAAGGTTAAAGGTAATACTTGTATTGTTCTATGCATGTATGTGGATGACATTTTGCTATTTGGGTCCAATATTGAGATAATTAATGAGACTAAATCATTTTTGAAAAGTAAGTTTGAAATGAAGGATATGGGAGTAGCAAATGTGATTCTTGGCCTAAAGTTGATTCGCTCAACTGAGGGGATAACCATTTCTCAAACTCACTATGTTGAGAGTGTTCTTGAGAAATATGGGTATCAAAATTGTAGAATTGCTAAAACTCCAAGTGACCCTTACGTAGCTTTGTTCAAAAATGAAAGTGGAGTTCCTGTGTCTCAATTAAGATATTCTCAAATTATTGGTAGCTTGCAATATCTTGCGAATGGCTCAAGACCAGATATTTCATTTTCTGTATCTAAGCTGGCAAGATATACAAGTTGTCCAAATCGGACTCATTGGGAGGCCTTGGATAGAGTACTAAGGTACTTGAAGGGAACAGTGTCCATTGGGCTGCATTATGGGAAATTCCTCGCTTGTACTTGAAGGGTATAGTGATGCAAGCTGGATAGCCAAGAACTCTGGTAGCAATGGATGCACTGGATATGTGTTTACATTAGGTGGTGGTGCAGTCGCCTGGAAGTCTTGTAAACAGACTATGATAACTCGGTCAACTTTTGAGGCTGAGTTATGTGCCTTGGATACTACTGGAATGGAAGCTGAATGGCTGTATGGACTATTATCCTCTTTGCCAATGATCAGCAAGTCCGTTACTGCTATATCTGTGCATTGTGACAGTCAAACCACAATTGCAAAGATAAAGAGTACCAAGTATAATCAAAAGACTAAGAGACACATCCAAGTTAGACTTAAATCTATAAGGGAGTTAGTGTCTGAAAGGGTGGTGTCTGTTGACTTTGTTGGATCCAAATATAACATTGCAGACCCCCTAACTAAGGGACTTGAAACATCATTGTTCCTTAAATCCAGGTTGGGAATGGGACTGATAACCTAGAAATGATTCACCTACAGTGGCAACCCAACTGACCAAGTGGAGATCCCGCAAGGCAGTTCAATGTGGTATAAACAAGCTGTTTGAGTGAATCTGGCACCAATTCTGATACTTTTGTATCTAGGTCATTTCCCTGAAAGCCTGTGGTGCGTTTACTGCAATAAGTAAGAGTTTTGACTCTGAATGGGATCAAGTCTTTTAGATAGGATGCTAGCAGTCCATCCTTGGAGATCGCCAACTATGTGAGTGTTGTTGTGTGGCCGCAACAAAAGGGAATTGGGTTTTCTCTGAATACACTCATGAGACAGGATCAGGACACATGGCCATAACGTGTCAACCCTAAAGATTATCTCCATAGCCGATAGTTTGTTGTTACCAATGGACGCCGTCACATTCAAGGTTCAGATTCAAGGCTTAAGTCCATCTGTTCCTGTGGGGGCATAAGTTGGATAACTTAGGTAGTGGTTCAAACCGGAAGGTACCATTATCGAAAGCAGATTATGTGAATCCTGAATAGTCTTTAACTATGGATTTGTGGGGGATTGTTGAAAATGGCAACTTTGGGAGTTAATAATTTTTTAACTCATGATTAGTTAGCCTAAAGCAATTAATGGGAATTGTTCTTGACATGTTAGAGATTGTTTTGATTGTGGTAGAAGCCATTTTCATGGTGGGAATCCATAATTAAATATTGTTAAAGTTGGGCTTGGGCCATGTTTTCACGATCTTCTACTTTTATTTGGCCCAATTAATTAACTATAACTTGAAAAGGAATAGGAAACATAAAATCTGGTAAAGGAATTAGGACTTCCTAATCCGAATTGGGTTTTAATTTTCCTAAGGCGACATTAAAAGGGGGAACAGAGCCGCCATTAGGGAGAACCCCTTTTCATGTTTTTTTTGCTTCTTGCAAGAAAATTCTTCGCTTCGATTCTCTCTCCACGATCCATAATTTTGCCTTATCGGGACCGGCGAACTGAGAGGATTTTCGAGGTGATCACAGTTGGTGTGCGTCAACAGTGATCTGAGACCGTCTTATCCTGCAAGAAGAGTCGTTGTACCCATCGCACCGGAGTGGGGCGAATAGCTTCTTGAAGGCAAACCAGTATTAGACTGGTGATTCGGTCGACGATACGATGACGTTGCGACGCAGCTTGTCCAGAGGAGTGCCAGCGCTAGGTACATTCTGGTAGAACCGCGAGCAAGTCAATCAGGTATACTATTGATTTGTTTATTAAGTGTGAATTCTGTCTAGTTACATTACGTTTGGACTGTGTGGCCTTGCCGGCATTGTTGATATTTGATAATTGCAATTGTTAGAGCCCTGGTCGGGTATAGGCGGTGCTTGTTCAATTCAGTTGAGTTGCCTATCTGTGCTCGTAGGTACCCTAGTTCACTAACACAAAGCACAACAAAAATAAACTAAAGCATAATCTTCTTGGTCAGAGCATTTCTATGTCTATGTCCAAAGGCTACTTCCTTACAAGACGACAATTGAAAAGACCTTAGACATATTACCAATTTTAGAAAATATGTAGAATGAAGTAAAAGATAGAAAAAAAAAAGTCCTAATTAAATTCGAATAGATAAATTTGTTTGAGAATATATATATATATATATATATATATATATATATATATATATATATATATATATATATATATAAACGAACCTGTCATTGTGCCACGACTTGTAGACAAAATAATTGACCAACATTTCCAAATAACCTGGGGTGTTGCAAGGGCAGTTGATGGGTGGCAATCGAGCTTTTCTAATAGAAACGAATAATTTACTACTACTAAATTTCCTCGGCTTCATTAGAATTTCTAATATTAATTGGCCAGCGTCCTAATGGCTAATGGAGTACAAGAATTTCATAGGCATTGCTTGATTCAGAGTCCAAAGTGTTGGGTTTATTGGTCTTCCAACCCATGCGGAAATAAAAGCCCATTTGCCCACTTAAGTTAACAAAAGGGAAGAAAGACTTTCTGGTCAGTAATGCAACAACAGCCCTGAAACGAAAACACAGAGGGAGTACAGACATAGTGCAGAAAAATGCAACCTATTAGGGCTGTATGAGGATTGATATTTTAGGGGTCAAATGGTATCGGATTGAGCTCAAATTTGAACAAGTATTTTGGGTATGGACGGATGCTGCATTTTGGTGATTTTTTTTTTTTTTACAACTTACTTCTTTTTTATTGTAAATTTTTATAATTTCTTATTCTCTTATAGTTGCAACTTACAACTTACGTAGTTTGTTGTGGTTGAGATTAAAACTCTTATTGTAGTTTTATTTGTTAACGGCGGAGATTTGGTGGTTGACCAAAAGGTCCATAGTTTTTTTCCTTCATATTAAAGAGATTTCCTAACAGAAAATTTAGTTTCTCGCATTCTTGTGCTTGATTGTGTTTTTGACTTCCATTTATTGCTGCCACTATACTTTTGTACTCCAATTATTTTTCATTCAAGTGTAGAGTGTTGAAAGATTGAGTTCATATTGAAGATCTGTTGACTTTCCATGTCGTTTCCTTGACTTCTGTGTGTTTCGCTTCTGTGTGTGCCCTTATACCCCAGACGAAGAGAGATGAAAAAATGCGGAGCCTTTTGCTAAATTGTAATTGACAAACTATGATGTTCCAAAAAAGTCTAGTAGAAAATTCATCGGCCGTTATAAAATTTTGACAGTATCAGAATAAAATTCATACTCAATAAATCTCTAACTATTAGTTGTACAAGAATTTCTTCAAATTTCTCTCTTTCTTTTGTCTCACAATTTTCACCATCAATTCTCTCACAAAATGGTATATATCTCAAGTTTGGAGAAGAGCTCTATTAGTAGAATGAATCATCTTCCACTAATATGTATTAATGGTGTCTCCACTAACTCTTAATGGTGGACATCCATATCTATTAAAGGAATTAGTGGATTCTCCACTAATTTATAACACTCTCCATTGGATATCCATTACATAAATAATATGCCTCGTTAAAGCCTTACTAAATAAAAACTCAGTGGAAAAAAAATCTAGTGAAAGAAAAAGAGTACACTATTCTATATGTCTACTTATTACTCCCCTTGAAGAGATGATTCCTTTAAATCTTAGAACTGACGCATACTGATTTTGTATCTCAACTTCTCAAATGTTGCAGTTAGTAAAGTCTTTGTAAAAATATCTGTCAAGTTGTCACATCACCGAGTTTGTAGCATATCAATTTCACATTTCTTCTGGAGTTCAAGAGTAAAGAAGAATTTTGGTAAAATATATTTTGTCCAATCTCCTTTAATATATCTTCCTCGTAGTTGAGCTATACAAGTTGCATTATCTTTATAAAGAGGAGTTGGAATATCTCTTCTAGATGATAATCCACAACTTTCTCGGATATAATGAATCACTGATCTTAACCATACACATTCTCGATTTGCTTCATGAATGGCTATAATTTCAACATAATTTGAAAAAGTAGTTGTTATAGATTGTTTTGTAGAACGCTATGAAATAATAGTATTTCCATATGTAAATAGATAGCCACTTGATAACGTACTTTATGTGGATCAGATAAATAACCAATATCTGCATAATCTATCAATGTTAGGTTGGTTTTATTTGAATAAAATAATCCAAGATCAATTGTACCTTAGAGATATTGAATGACTTATTTAATTCCATTCCAATGTCGTTGTATTGGTGAAAAATTAAATCTTGGTAATAAATTAACAGTAAATGCAATATCAAATCGTGTAGTATTAGCAAGATATATCAATGCACCAATTGTACTGAGATATGGTACTTCAGGATCAAGGAGTTCTTCATCATCTTCTTAAGCTCAGAAATGATCTTTATTCACATCTAATGACCGGATGATCATTGGAATACTCAATAGATGTGCTTTGTCCATATAAAATCTTTTTAGAACTTTTGTTGTATATGTTGATTGATGAATAAATGTTCCACTTTCTAGATGTTCAATTTGTAAACCAAAGCAAAATTTAGTTTGATCAAAATCCTTGATTTCGAATTCTCTTTTTAAATAATCAATTGTTTCTTGGAACTCTTTTGGAGTTTCAATAAGATTAATATCATCAACATATCTAGCTAATATCACAAATTTAGAATCAGATTTCTTAATAAAAACACATAGACTTACCTGGTCATTTTTAAATCTCGCTTTCAATAAATATTCACTAAATTGATTGAACCACATGCGTCTAGATTTCTTCAGGCCATATAATGATTTCTGCAACTTAAAGGGGTAATTTTCATGAGGATAATGTTCATATGCTTAGACCATGCGAAATCCTTCAAAAATTTTCATATAAATATTATTTTCTAAATTTGCATACAAGTAAGTAGTGACAACATCTAATAGGCGCATATATATCTTTTTATGTACTGGCAAATTGATAAGATATCAGAGTGTAATAGCATCAACAACAGGAGAATAAGTTTCATCATAATCAATACCTGATTTTTGTGAAAAACCTTGGGCTACTAATCGTGCTTTATATCGTAGATTTCATTATTTTCATTGCACTTTCGCACGAATATCCATTTATAGCTAATAGGTTTTACGCCTTCTGGTGTTTGGATTGCAGATCCGAAGACTTCACATTTTGTAAGTGCATTTAACACTGATTAAATCGCATCTTTCCAATCTTTTATATGCTGACATTCATCAACTGATATTGGTTCAGGATCATTATTATCCTGTGTAACATCAAGATATATATTATATGCAAATATATTATCAATAACTGTTTCTATCCGATTCCAACTTCTACCAAAAGTAGTATAATTGATAGAAATTTCAGTGTTACTTTCAACAACCTCCAATTCTTTTATTTTGTCATCAATTCTTTCTTGATCTTTATCATTCTTTTTTTTTAATATGATCATATGGATCATTTAATCATCTTTTCTTTCGAGGATTTTTATCTTTAGAACCAAGAGATCGGCCACGCTTTTAGTGTGCTTTTGACTCAACAGCTATAGGGATAATATTTTGTTTTGCTGTGACTTCAATTCGAATAGGAGCATTTATAGCTGGAATATGTGATTTTGTTACTCTTTTGGAGTCAACAAAAGCGTCTGACATTTAATTTGCAATGCTTTGCAAATGAATTATCTTTTGAACTTCAAGTTACACGTGCTTGTGTGTGGATCAAGAGAATTTAATGATGTTGTCCAATCAAGATCTTTCTCATGCTGTTTATATTCTCCCCCTAATTTAGGGAATAATGATTCATCAAATTGACAATCAGCAAATCTTGCTGTGAATAAATCTCCTGTCAAGGGCTCAACATACCTGATAATAGAAGGAGAATCATATCTAATGTATATCCCCTTTTTTCTTTGATGTCCTATCTTTGTACATTAGTTTGGTACAATTGGAACATATACAACACATCCAAAAATTCTTAAACGAGCAATATTTGGTTCTGAACCAAAAGCTAATTGTAAATGAGAGAATTTATGATAATTAGTTGGCCTTATACGTACAAGTACTGCAACATGTAAAATAGCATATTGCCAAGCAGATGTTGGGAGATTTATTTTTATAAATAATGATATAGTAATTAATTGTAATATTTTAATAAAAGATTCATCAAGATCATTTTGTGTATGAATATGAGCTACAGGATGTTCAACATTAATCCCAATTGAAATGCAATACGCATCAAAAGTATGTGATAAAAATTTACCAACATTATTCAAATGGATATTTTTAATTTGATGGTCAGAAAATTGTGCTCGTAATTTAATTATTTGAGCAAGTAATCTCGCAAACGCCCGATTGCGAGTAAATAATAAACACACATATGACCATAAGAATGATGCATCAATTAAGATCGTAAAATATCTAAACGGTCCACATGGTAGATGAATAGGTCCACATATGTCTCCGTGAATCCGTTCAAGAAATGTAGGACTTTCAGCTCCTACTTTTACTTGTAATGGTCTAATAATTAATTTTCCTAGGGAACATGCAGCACATGAGAATTTTTCTAATGTCAATATCTTTTTATTTCTTAATGGATGACCATATGTATTTTCAATTATTTTTCTCATCATGGTAAATCCCAAATGACCCAACCGGTCATGCTTAATGATAAAAATAGTAGGATCAGTAAATTTCTGATTTACTAGACGATGAATTTCAATTTGTACATATTTTTGAAAAATATAGGCCAGTAGAAAAAGACGGTAGTTTTTCTAATACAGATTTCTTACCCAAATTAATTTGAGTATTATAAAGATGTTCAATACCATTTTCCTCATTTGTTTCAACATGATACCCATTTCTACGGATATCTTTAAAACTCAATAAATTTCTTCTGCATTTTGAGGAAAATAGTGCCTTATCAATATTAATTGTTGTTCCTCTAGGCAATAATATACTAACTCTTCCGGAGCCTTCAATCACATTTTTACTACCTTTTATAGTATAAATATTTATTTTTTTCATTTTGAGATAAGAAAAATATTTTTCATTTTTAAGTATGGTGTGTAGTTCTACTATCAATAATACATACATCATCATTAACAACAGCCATCCGAACAAAAACATGTATATGCAAGTGTAAATATTATTAGAATATAATGAAAATTCAAAAATATCAGGGTGAGGCATTAGTTATTCTAGACATTGTCATCACCAATTAAATGGTCTATCCTACCATCTGAATGTTAGAAAAAATCAGATACATCCATATGAGTAATATTGATATCAATATGTTCTGGATCAATATCATCGTCGTCAGCATCCTTAACTGGATATTGAAAAAATTTTGCTTTAACATTTTTATTTTTCTTTTTTAGTGAAACTTGATATAATTCCACTAAATGTTTGGCCGTACAACAGTTACGTGACCAATGACCTTTCATGCCACATCTATAACACTTATCCTTCTAATTTTCTTGCATTTCTTTTTCTTTTCCCTTATTATCTTTTCTTTCCCACTTCAGGTGGTCAGTATTTCTCACATCTTGATTATTATTATGATAAGAAAAATATCGAGCGTATTCACGACCATAACCACGGCCACGGCCACGACTACGGCTACGACTATGGCTTCTGTTGGAGCTAACAGCATTCACTTGGGAGTGCTGTTGAGCCAGTTAGTCTGGCTTCATGATTTCTCAATAATAACTCATTATTTTTCTCTGCAATGAGGAGGGTAGTAATTAAATCAGTAAATTTTGTATACCCTTTTTCTCGATATTGTTGTTGCAGGACAATATTCGAGGCATGAAAGGTGAAAAGTGTCTTTTCCAATATATTTTCATCAGTAACTTTTCTTCACATAATTTTAACTGAGATGTAATTTTATATATGGCAGAGCTATAGTCATTCATAGTTTTAAAATTTTGCAACTTCAGATACAACCATTCATACCGTGCAGTTGGTAGTATGACCATCTTCAGGTGGTCAAATCTTTTTTTTTAAATTTATCCATAGGACATATGGATATTTTTCGATAAGATATTTCATTTTCAAATTTTTGTCGATATGACAACGGATAAAAATCAAAGCTTTGACCTTTTGTTGTGCAGATGCATTATTATTTTCTTTAATAGTTTCACTAAGGCTTTTAGCATTTAAATGCATTTCTGCATCGAGAACCCATGCCATATACTTTTTTTAGAAATATCAAGGGCTATAAATTCTAGTTTAGTAAGGTTAGCCATAGGGATCAATAAATGCGTACCTTTAGTCTTCTGGTTTTTTCTAAAGGTAGAGACTCGTATTTTTAGTCTTCTGGCTTTTGTAACAGTAGATACTCATGCTGATAACGTGTTATAAAAATTTGTTAGTGTTAGAATAAAATTTACACACAATAAATCTCTAACTATTATTTGCACAAGAATTTCTTCAAAATTCTCTCTTTCTTTTCTCTTACAATTTTCTCCAACAATTCTCTCACAAAATGGTATATATCTCAAGTTTTGGAGAAGAGCTCTATTTATAGGGCTTTATTAGTGGAATGAATCATCTTCCACTAATATGTATTAGTGGTGTCTCCACTAACTCTTAATGATGGACATCCATATCCACTAATAGAATTAGTGGATTCTTCACTAATTCATAACACCAGCCGTTTTTTTCACATAACATCAGATACTAATGGATTGGGACTTCGCCTGTTGATATTTTTAATATGTGGTCTACTTTTGTAACTATTCTCTCCTTTCTTTTCACTTATCATATTCTAAGAAAAATATATAAATCAAGAAATTGTAGAATAGGACGTCAAAATATAAAAGACAAAAATAACTTTTGTCAAAATTAAAATTATTAGCTATTGCATAATCTCTTGCTACTTTTGTCCTCTTTACAGCATGGTAAATTGTTGTTATTCAAATTATGGTAGTAAAAAAATATATTGATATAGGCAATTGGTATTAAAATTTTTTCACATATGAGGAAAATCAAGAAAACAATTTAATGTTGTTATAAAATTTTGGTAGTGTCAAAATAAAATCTACATAGTACAATAATTTCTTCAAACTTCTCTCTTTCTTTTCTCTAACAATTTTCTCCAATAATTCTCTCACAATTGGTATATCTCTTAAGCTTGGAGAAGAGCTCTATTTATAGTGTTCTAATAGTAGAGTTAATCATCCATGTTCACTAATTCCACTAATATGTATTAATGGTGTTAATAGTGGACATCCATATACATTTGTCCACTAATAGAATTAGTAAATTCTCCACTAATGTATTCACAATACTCCCCCTTAGATGTCCATTACGTAAAGAATATACCTCGTTAAAACCTTACTAGGTAAAAACCTAGTGGGAAAAAAAATCTAGTGAAGAAAAAAGAGTACACTATTCTATATGTCTGCTTATTACTTCCCTGATGAGATGATTCTTTTAAATATTGAACCGATGCATACCAATTTTATATCTCAACTTCTCAAATATTGCAGCCGGTAAAGTTTTTGTGAAAATATCTTCTAGGTTGTCACATGACCGAATTTGTATCACATCAATTTCAACTTTCTTCTGGAGTTCATGAATAAAGAAGAATTTTGGTAAAATATATTTTGTCCGATCTCCTATAATATATCCTCCTCGTAGTTGAGCTATACAAGCTGCATTATCTTCATAAAAAGAAGTTGGAATATCTCTTCTAGATGATAATCCACAACTTTTCTTGGATATAATGAATCACTGATCTTAACCATATACATTCTCGACTTGCTTCATGAATGACTATAATTTCAGCATGATTTGAAAAAGCAGCTACTATAGATTGTTTTATAAAACGCTATAATAAAGTAGTATTTCCACATGTAAATAGATAGGCCGTTTGAGAATGTACTTTATGTGGATCAGATAAATAACCAACATTTGCATAACCTATTAATGTTGGGCTGGTTTTATTTGAAAAAAATAATTCGAGATTAATTGTACCTTGTTGAAATCGAAGGACTTGTTTAATTCCATTCTAATGTCGTCGTATTGGTGAATAACTAAATCTTGCTAATAAATTGACAGCAAATGCAATATCAAGTCGTGTATTATTAGCAAGATACATCAATGCACTAATTGTACTGAGATATGGTACTTCAAAACTAAGGAGTTCTTCATTACCTTCTTGAGGTCGGAAAGGATCTGTATTCACATATAATGACCGGACGATCATTGGAATACTCAATGGATGTAGTTTGTCTATGTAAAATCTTTTTAAAACTTTTGTTGTATATGTTGATTGATGAATAAATGTTCCACTTTTCAAATGTTCAATTTGTAAACTAAGGCAAAATTTTGTTTTACCAAAATCCTTGATTTCGAATTCTCTTTTTAAATAATCAATTGTTTCTTGGAGCTATTTTGGAGTTTCAATAAGATTAATATCATCAACATATATAGCTAATATCACAAATTTAGAACCAGATTTCTTAATAAAAACACATGGACATACTTGGTCATTTTTAAATCCCATTTTCAATAAATTTTCACTAAAATGATTGAACCACATGCGCCTAGATTGCTTTAGGCCATATAATGATTTCTGCAACTTGATAGAGTAATTTTCATGAGGATAATGTTTATATACTTTGGGCATGCGAAATCCTTCGGGAATTTTCTTGTAAGCATCATTTTCTAAATTTTCACACAAGTAAGCAGTAACAACATCTAATAGGTGTATATCTATCTTTTCATGTACTGCCAAACTGATAAGACATCGAAGCGTAATAGCATCAACAACAAGAAAATAAGCTTCATCATAATCAATACATGGTCTTTGTGAAAACCTTGGGTTACTAACTGTGCTTTATATCGTACAATTTCATTATTTTCATTACGCTTTTGCACAAATATTCATTTGTAACTCACAGGTTTTACACCTTCCAATGTTCGAACTGCAGGTTCGAAGACTTCACGTTTTATAAGTACATTTAACTCCGATTAAATTGTATCTTTTTATTGTAGCTAATCCTTTCTATGTCAACATTCATCAACTGATATTGATTCAAGATCATCATTATCTTGTGTAACATCAAGAGATATATTGTATGCAAATATATTATCAATAACTGTTTCCATTCGATTCCAACTTCTACTGAAAGTGGTATAATTGATAGAAATTTCAATATTACTTTCATCAACTTTCGGTTCTTTTATTTTGTCATCAGTTTTCTCTTGATCTTTATCATTATTTTCTTGAATATGATCATCTGGATCATTTAATCCTCTTTTCTTTCGAGGATTTTTATCTTTAGAACCAAGAGTCGACCACGCTTCTGGCTTGCTTTTGACTCAATAGCTATAAGTATAATCTTTTTTTTTTGTTGTAGCTTCAATCCGAATAGGAGCATTTATAGCTGGAATATGTGATTTTGTTACTCTTTTGGAGTCAACAAAAACATTTGGTGTTTGATTTATAATGCTTTACAAATGAATTATCTTTTGAACTTCAAGTTTACACGCGTTTGTGCGCGAATCAAGATAATTTAATGATGTTATCCAAGTAAGATCTTTCTCATACTGTTTATGTTCTCCCCCTAATTTAGAGAATAGTAATTCATCAAAATGACAATCAACGAATCTTGCTGTGAATATATCTCCTGTCAGGGGTTCAACATATCTGATAATAAAGGGAGAATAATATCCAACGTATATCCCTTTCTTCTTTGAGGACCCATCTTTGTACATTGGTTTGGTGCAATTTGAACATATACAGCACACCCAAAAATTTTTAAGTGAGCAATAGTTGGTTCTGAACCAAAAGCTAATTGCAAATGAGAGAATTTATGATAACTAGTTGACATTATACGTACAAGTGCTGCAGCATGTAAAATAGCATATCCCTAGGCAGATGTTGGGAGATTTGTTTTCATTAATAATGGTCTAGTAATTAATTGTAATCTTTTAATAAAAGATTCAGCAAGACCATTTTGTGTATGAACATGAGTTACAGGATGTTCAATATTAATCCTAATAGACATGTAATATGCATCAAAAGTATGTGCTAAAAATTCACTAGCATTATTCAAATGGATATTTTTAATTTGATGGTCAGAAAATTGTGCTCGTAATTTAATTATTTGAGCAAGTAATCTCGCAAACGTTAGGTTGCGAGTAGATAATAAACCACATATGACCATCAGGATGATGCATCAATTAAGACCATAAAATATCTGAATGGTCCACATGGTGGACGAATAGGTTCACAAATATCTCCGTGAATCCATTCAAGAAATGTAGGACTTTCAGCTCCTACTTTTACTGGTGATAGTTTAAGAATTAATTTTCCTAGGGAACATGCAGCACATGAGAATTTTTCTAATGTCAATATCTTTTTATTTCTTAATGGATGACCATATGTATTTTCAATTATTTTTCTCATCATGGTAAATCTCAAATGACCCAACCGGTCATGCTTAATGATAAAAATAGTAGGATCAGTAAATTTCTGGTTTACTAGATAATGAATTTCAATTTGTACATATTTTTGCAAAATATAGGCCAGTAGAAAAAGACGGTAGTTTTTCTAATACGGATTTCTTACCCAAATTAATTTGAGTAATATAAAGATGTTCAATACCATTTTCCTCATTTGTTTCAACATGATACCCATTTTTGCGGATATCTTTAAAACTCAATAAATTTCTTTTGAATTTTGAAGAAAATAGTGCCCAATCAATATTAATTGTTGTTCCTTCAAGCAATAATATACTAGCTATTCCAGAGCTTTCAATCAAATTTGTACTACCATTTATAGTATAAATATTTATTTCTCCAATTTTGAGATAAGAAAAATATTTCTCATTTTTTAGTATGGTGTGTGTAGTTCCACTATTAACAATACATATACCATCATTAAAAACAACCATCTGAACAAAAATATGTATATGTAAATGTAAATATTATTGGAATATAATGAAAATTTATAAAAATATCAGGGTGATGCATTACTTTTTCTGGACACTGCCATCACTAATTAAATAGTCTATCCTATCGCTTGAGTACATCCATATGGCTAATAATGATATTTAGATCTTCTGAATTAATATCATCGTCGTCAGCATCCTTAACTAGATATTGAAAAAAATTTGCTTCAACATTTTTATTTTTCTTTTTTAGTGAAGTTTGATATTATTCCACTAAATATTTAGCCGTATGACAGTTACATGACAAATAACCTTTCATGCCACATCTATAACACTTATCCTCGTAATTTTCTTGCATTTCTTTTTCTTTTTCCTTATTATCTTTGCTTTCCTACTTTAGGTGGCCAGTATTTTCTCACACCTTGATTATTACTGTGATAAGGGAAATATCGAGCGTGTACATGACAATAACCACGACCACGGCTACCGCAACGACTACGACTATGGCTTCTACTGTAACCAATAGCATTCACTTTTGGGAGTGCTGTTAAGACAGTTGGTCTGACCTCATAATTTTTCAATAATAACTCATTATTTTTCTCTACAATGAGAATGGTAGTAATTAAATCAGTAAATTTTGTATACCATTTTTCTCATTATTGTTGCTGTAGGATAATATTTGAGACATGAAAGATGGAGAATGTCTTCTCCAACATATCTTCATCAGTAATTTTTTCTTCGCATAATTTTAATTGAGATGTAATTTTATACGTGACGGAATTATATTCATTTACGGTTTTAAAATCTTACAACCTCAGGTATAACCATTCATATCGTGCAGTTGGTAGTATGGCCATCTTCAGGTAGTCAAATCTTTCTTTTAAATTTACATAAAGGACATATAGATCTTTTTTTGTAAGATATTCTATTTTCAAATTTTCATCGAGATGACAACGAATAAAAATCAAAGCTTTGGCCTTTTATTGTGCAGATACACTATTATTTTCTTTAATAGTTTCACTAAGACCTTCAGTATTTAGATGTATTTCTGTATCAAGAACCCATGACATATAATTTTTTTTTATAAATATCAAGGGCTACAAATTCAAATTTAGTAAGGTTAGTCATAGGGATCAATAAATGTGTGCCTTTAATCTTCTGGCTTTTATAACGGCAGAGAGTCGTGCTTTAGTCTTCTAACTTTTGTAATAGTAGAGACTCGTGCTGATAACGTGTTATAAAATTTTTGTAGTGTCAGAATAAAATCTATACATATCACAATAACTTATTCAAACTTCTCTCTTTCTTTTCTCTCGCAATTTTCTCCAACAATTCTCTCACAATTGGTATATCTCTCAAGCTTGGAGAAGAGCTCTATTAGTGAAGTTAATCATCCATATCCACTAATTTCACTGATATGTATTAGTGGTGTTAATGGTGGACATCCATAGACATTTGTCTACTAATGGAATTAGTGGATTCTCCACTAATGTATTCACAACAAATGTTAAGTTTTAGTGGGATAACAATGATAAAAGTAGAATTTGGAAGAAAAAGCCACAATAAACATCTTCTATATAATTTTTAATTTGACATGCAATTTGGAAAAAAAAAATCTCCAAATGTAACAAGTAAAAGGAATCGGAAAGAGTATTTTAACAAGAATATAATCATAAAATTTCACTACTCTTTCTATTTTAAAATAAATCAACGTCATTTTAGAGACTATTTTTTTTTATAAAAAATTTGTCATTTTGTTAAATAAAAAAATTTATTTTTTTCCAATTCTAACCTTATTATTTATAATTTCATAAATTACAAAATTAAATTAATTTTAAAATTTTAAAATTATAATTTTTAATAAAAATAATTTAATCTTTTTCTCTTAAAATTTCATAAATATTAGAGTTTTCCTAACATGTATAATTACTTAATTCATTTCAAAATAGCTGTCACTATTATACAAATCAAACAAATTAAGAAGGTTCTAACATTTATAGAGTGTTTATTAAAAAAAAAAAGAGCATAAATTTCCCTTATTATAAAGTTGTTTTGAAATTCAAAAATCAAATTAATGATATGATTTAATTAAGTAATAAATAATAAGAGTATAATTTAAAAAATAAATAAATTATTAATGTCATAAAATAATATATAATTTGAAATAATAAAGTTTTTTAAAAATATAAATATTTTAAAATAAAAAGAGTAATAATAACATTTATTATAAAATAGAAGAAGAATAATACTTGCATATCGGTGTTGTTTATAAATCTTTAATGCGCAAAAGATTCCAAAACAAATCCCTATGTCCTTTGTTTTAAAAGCAACAGATAATTTCTCTATTATAATATACTTAATACTATCTCCGTTTCACAATATAAATTATTTTAGATTTATACACAGGAATTAAGAGTCCTTAAATTCGAGACAATTTTAAAACTAAACTTAAAAAAAATACCTCTAATTAAATCTTTGTCTACTTTGATAATTTGAGAGAGTTAAATCATAATCAGTGGAAAGAGAGAGATTGCAGAGAAGGGTATAGCTAGAAAAAAGTAAAGAATTTTTATAAAACTTTGTAAAAAGACCTATATTGTAAAAAAAAATAAAAATCAAATCAAATCAAATCTAAAACGATATATATTGTAAAACGTCGGTAGTATTAGGTATATTGTGACCCAAAATTGTAACTAATTATAAATTGACTGCAATTACTTATATTTCTCACAATTAACCCCACAATATTATCAAATAACATCTTAAGTACTTAATCCTCTATTGTATGTGACCTATTAGGTTTTCTAGTCTATTGGTAGCGAATATGAATTAATCCAAATGTCTTTGAGATTAATAATCTTTAATAATTTAGAATTAACCTATTAATTCTAATCTGGATTAGTTTATTAATTCATCAATTAATAAATCCATATTCAACATATCATAAGCGATATCTAGTAACACATCATGACCACCTAAGAGTCCAGGAAGTTAAGTGGCTTGACATGAACCCATCAACAACAAAATATAGTGCAATAAACTCCTTCACCATACAATATCTCATTCAGTTTGGAGTATTGTATTAGTGCCAACTCCCTCCAGAATTAATGTTAATTCTGGCTTGAATATATTAGTACTTGTATCAGGAATCTATTAATCTACATGTGTATCAATTGAAACTATTTTCAATACACAATTACTTTGGCCAAGGATTTCACGAGTAATAATTCCAACAAATAGCCGTGAGATATTCGCCCTTACTATTAGAAGTGGTGAATTCTTTATTAATCTTCTCAACTACTTTCGTTTACCTCACATTGTACTTAATATCCATCTCATAGGCAACCCTCAATCTGGCTCTAGAGATTGGAATCAAAGTACAATACTTAGCAAGCAAAATACCTTAGAGATCTTAAGTTTATGGATACTTGCACGTTTGCTATAATGAGATTCTATCACTAGCACAAAATAGTTATCCATGTGATTATCGAATAGTTAGGTTATCCAATGTACTTGTTCTATTTACAAGCATCTACATATTAATTTTGAGTATCACAATACTCAGGATATGAGAACCACCGGCTGATCAAATTAAAAAGTCTAACACGTGCTAGTCTTAACATATTAATGATGTCCTATCTCATTAATACTACAACTAGGGATTATTTAAGTACTAACATAATACAGTGTAGTAGGAATCTCATATCATGATTTCCTTAACACAGTATTGTACTAGGGATTTTATGTAACAGTTATTTTATATAAAAGTAAAGAAAACAAACTAAAAGATAAATAATGCAAAGAAAACAAACTGAATGATAAATAATGCCTTGTATTATAAAACAAATGTGTCATATATAAAGTAGAAGTGATTGCCTATAGGGCGCAACACTAACAGAAGAAACATAAAAAAATTAAAGAAAAATTAGTAGTATTTACAGATACAGCAATAAGGGCTACAATCAATTAAGTTTTAATTAAAATGCTAACTACTAAAGCCACGCATATGGACAAGTATACCCATCATATAGTATAGGGAATAGCAACTAATCCATAGAAATTTAGACTCCCACCTTACTTACCCAAATCTTTATTATTTAGCTAATAAAATAAAAAAAATAGAAGTAAATAACCTTCTAACCTAATATACTAGAGAATATATCGAATCCACACAAGAAAAGTTACAAGGATTATCAAGGAGTAAGAATAAGGAGAAAAAAACATCCAATAAAGAAATCACCCCAAATCTATAAGGAAACACCTTCAAATTAATTAAGTCTCAATCTAAATACTAATATGAGTTAAAAGATAAATTCACTCTCTGCCGAGTTATGCAATTCCTATTCTTAGATTAATTAAAGGGTATCTCTATCTCCTTAATTAAATCTAAGAAACATTAAGAACAACTCAATTTATGAAAGTAATAATATACCTATCTCTAGGTAATATTCTTAACCCTCAAATAAACAACTAATGTCCCTATCTCTAGGTAACACTAAAGTCTTTCTTCTGGAAGAAATTAACAACCCCATCTCCAGGTGAAATTAATCTCTTTTTTATTACTTAGTCTTTACCCTTACCATCTCTTGAGTTAATTAAGAGATAACAGGTATTGAATTAATTATTTGGTACCACTCTTCTAACCTCTCTCTCGAGTTAGTTAGAAAAGAATCAACCAATTCAACAAAATAATAAATTCAAGTAATCAAGTAATTGAAGTTTGAATCACTAGATTAAAAGAAATCCAATTCATGAACATGAATTTAGGGTTCAACCCTCAAATACAATTAAAATATAATAAACTCAAATTTTTAATAAATTACAAAGAAAATGAAAAGAAATCACTCATAGATAAGCAAGTCTTCTTCCTCTTTCTTGAAACCTTCTTAATCAACCTCCTCTTCTTCTCCAAGAATTTTCCTTGATCCTCCTTAATCTTGGTATTCTTGAGATTTTCTAGGAGTTTTCTAATTACATAGAGTGAAAACTATGTAATAAGTGTTAATCTCTTGTATTATAGGTGTTTAGATTGCCAAAGTGTCAATACAAAAATCCTAATTCGTTCCCAAATTAATTTCCAAAAGTTCTCAACATAAGTTGCCAAATTCTACTCAAAAACTTCTTTTTCGCATCAAACGAAGTGCACACCACATCAAAGTCAGAGAAGACTCGGCACTGATTCACCTCCTCTGGCTGGCATTGGTTTGGTTATGGAATTCTATGATTGCTCTAACTTTTCCCCTATTTTTCCTTGAAAATCCAGCGAAGAGCCAACGTTGGTTTGGCACAACAGGAAAAATCGCGATTTGCGACGGTAAAAAACCCTCGCAAAACCGTTGCTGACCGTTTTTGAGACGGTTTTAGCCGTCACAAAAAATGACGTTGCAATTTGCGACGGCCATGGGAAACCGCCGCAAATTGCGACGGTTTTGCGAGGGCAAAAAAAAAATCGTTGCTATTTGCGACGGTTTTGCGAGGATTTTGCGACGAATATTTTTTGGTCAAACTTCACCAAAGGAGCAAATTTGCGACGGTTTTGCGACGAAAAACATTGACCCTTGCAAAATCCTCGCAAATTGCGACGGTTTTGCGAGGGTCGACTTTGTGCCCTCGCAAAACCGTCGCAAATTTGCGAGGGTTTTGCGAGGGCCCAGGCCTCGCAAATTGCGAGGGTTTTGCGAGGGCCCAAGCCGTGGCCCTCGCAAAACCCTCGCAAATTGCGACGGTTTTGAGAGAATTTTACAATAATTTTTTATTTTTTTATTATTATATTTATTTTAAATTATTAATTCCCTGTAAATCAACCCCGAAACACTATACAAATAAATGCCAAAACTATATTCATAATCCAAAAAAATACTATAAAAAATTAAAAATAAGCCCAAATAAATATAATTAAAATACTAAAATATAATATAATATAAAATACATAATAAGTATCTAAAAAAGTAAAATCATTCACAAAAATAAGTAATAGTGTATAAAGAGTATAAAAATAAATATAACAAGTCTATGTAAGTAATGAAGGAGCAACTGCAGAAGGGGGTGGAGGAGGGGAACGAGAGCCCCTACGTGGGCCCGGGTGCTCATCAGCTGGATCAAATCCATCGTCAGCATTTGGATCTTCATCTTCAGCATTAGCAGCCGCAATGCGCACTTCTATCTCCTCTATGGATGGCATAGATGGTGCAGGAATACCCATCTTGTCCGACATAGCTGCCATCCAACCACCAAATGTAGACTGTTGTTGCCTCATGAAGTCCCGATACAAGTCTATTTGTCGATTGAATCTTCGCTCAGCCTGTTGAACCCTTTGCTCTACTAGATGTCCAATATCAACTGGTGTAGGGGAAGATGCATGCGGTCCACTTTGAGACAGTCTAGTTCGAACATGTGTCGCCTCTGAGCCTAACCCAAAAACTCGTCCCCTTTTGAACCCGCCTTGTGCCTTTACAAACATGGCTTTTTCATCAAAAGGAACAACAGAGTTTACAGAGTCACTAGACTCGGACCGAGGAGTGCTCTGTATGAGATTTCGCACCTCATCCTAAAAAATGAAAAAAAAAAAGAATTGTCAATAGTAATTATCAAAATAAAATACAAATTCCACGCAGTATAAAGAATTTCAACATATTTAATCTATATACTATCAATGTCTGGCGAGATCGCTCACTGACAAACTGACCCTTTTGTGGCTCCGCTCCGAAAGACATGTAATGTCTCAAACATGTCTGTGTAGCTAAAAGAACTCCCCTTCTTGGCCCGCTACATTTATGTTAACAAAATGTAATTATTACAATCTTACATAAATTTGTAATAAAATAATTTAGAATAATAATTAATTAAGTGAAGGTGAATTACCAAACGGTCCTCGTGTTCTGTGAACGAAATAGACCCTCCAGTATGGGTGCAGCTACTCCCACGATTCTTTTTGTTGGTGGATGAGAGCTTCGATACTTCTCCGATCTCCAGCACTCGCAAATGTCATTCCAATATCGTGCCTCTATCCAATGAGGACATACCCAATCATCCCTCTTCCTCAGCCTAGACATTATGTCCGAAAATCGCGTCCGACACTTCTTTTCCCAAGTTGATCGAATTAGCGAAGCATACTCTTCCCTCCACCGAAAATATTTCGCATGATCATGATTAAGATTTCGATTAACATATAACATAGTACTTAAACGATAAAAAATACTCAAAAATTGCTTACCCCAAATTCTTGAAACTATAAGTCTCGCACGGTTATCGGGACGTGCGTGTATGTCGGATACGAACCAATGAAGTACTCGTCGTATTATATTTGAAATTTCTCGACACATTTGTCCGAGCTCAGCGAACCTATTTTTGGTGCAATGACAATGTACAATATAGTTATGTTAATCTCAAAAATAATAATAATAATTGAACTAATAATCAACATCTTACAAAGTATGAATATGTTACTTACCCGTTTCCCCGTGGAACAATCCAAGGTCGGGAGTCCGTAACTTGCAACCCAACGAATGCGAAGTCGAAGCAACGGATGATTGAAAAGCCGGGGATGGTACTCCCTCATCTCCAATAGAGCCATGTAATGAACGAGGCACTCGAAAGCCGAGGTAGCCGAGTAGGGGATGGACGTATAAGGCTCCTGACCCTCCTGACTCCCCTCCCTCAATGATCCTTCATTAGAAGACATTGCTAAAGGAGATGAAAAAAGAAAAATAAGTAACCAATAAAGACGAAGCCCACTTCAAAAGAAGGATGTAAATAACCGTGAATAAAAATGATAAAAGAATAATAACATTGAAACGTTATATCTATTCGCTAGTTTAAAGTAATACAATAATATGTATGATAAAGATGGATATGTCAAAATAAACATTGTACTTGTAAATTGAATTTTTTAAAAAATTTGACAGAGTCTCCCCTATAATTGGATATTTCCCAGGCACAAGGCCACCTCAAGATTTGACAACCAAAATGCTGTTACAAACAACAAAGACAGATCTTTTAAATATAGAAAAATTCAAAAGATAACTAGGGGTAATCACCCATTACCTAAGAGGAATGATCACCCATCACTCACGAGGAATGATCACCCATCACTCACGGGGTTCTAATTAAAATGTTAGATATAGTTAAAATCAAGCTAAAAATTATAAATGACTCTATCCTTGTGAATTGTCTGTCAATACAGCACCAATACAATATATAAATTACCTTGTTGTTTACACCACAAAAGAATATAATAAGGAATAATAAAAATCCTCCGGGCTGTACAAGTCTAAACGAAAGATTCCTGCAAAAAAAAGAAGGAGATGAGATTCCCGACAATTAGACAAAATTGTGAAACAAAATTGTATGAGATGGAATTTAAAATAATAAAAATTAAAAGATTCAAGGCATGTAGATTCAAGTAACAAATAAACTGTAAATTAAAATTTGACATGGGATAGTAATGATGCAGTAGATTTCAGGATTCCCTCACCATTAACTATATTATTTGTAAATGAATTGAAATCAGGCCTATTCACTAGAATCATTCTCCGATACAGACTCATCATCATCTACTGCGGTATCGCTATTCGTTTCCCATTCATCTTCTTCCTCTTCATTTATAGGAGAATTTTCCCTTGTTGTTATAGCCTCATCTTGAACATCCAACATTTCACTTATACCATTCTCATGCGTCAGGGGGATATATACTCATGTTCAATCGAATAATACACTCCAAGATAAGGGTAGTTATTCTACTCCACAGTAAATAGTGGCAGATTTTGAAAATTTTTTTGACAGAGTCTCCCCTGTAATTGGACATTTTCCAGGCACAGGGCCACCTCAAAATTATACAATCAAAATGTAATTGCAAACAACAAAGACAGATCATTCATTTATACAAAAATAAAAATAAAAGGATAACTAGGGGTAATCACCCATTACCCAGGAGGAGTAATCACCCATTACTCACGGGGAATCCAACATTTGAATTCAACACAAAGGCAATTTATATGAACAACACGCACCTCCTACATCTTCATAATCTAAGGAAACGAATTTCTCACATAAAAGAGCCTTCAAAGCATTTCACTAGAGTTAAATCTTCCACTAGAGACACTAATATATTATTATAATCAAGTAATAAGATTACTAAACTAATCAGATATCAACCTTCCTATTATGGCATCATAACCAATCAAATTAATTTATAAGGGTTTATATAGCTAAAACATAGTTCCCATATAATTTGATCAAAGTAGTAATTTTTTTATAACAGGGTAAAAAAGAGTGCACTTTGTACAAAGTATATCACATATAAGTATAGATCAAAACACCATGAATGTTTAAAAAGGACAAAAATTCCAACTAACAATTCAGCAATTCCATATCACAATTCTAAATTTAAATCAATAATCTCACATCAAACCACCATCATGTCACTCCCAATCTCCTCAAATTCAACCCCAAAATCAATACAACTTTTATACATCAATTCCAACTCTGCTCATTCACAAATAATCACCCAAATTTCAAAGCTTCAGGGGAAATGCAAATATGCCCAACATGGACTTAGTTTATAAGATAATGAAGTAGCTCAAGAGATAAATTCTAACTACTTACCCAAATGAATCAGCTTTAGCAGTAGCACAGGAATGGCAGTGGAGGCGCTCACTGAGGGGGGCGAGCTGAAGGGGGCAGGCAGAGCAGGGGGGGCGAGGGAGACTCGCAGGAGGGGGCGGGCCGAGGGGGATCTGCAGGAAGGGGGCGCGGGGAGGGGGACTCGCGGGGGAGGGTTGGCGAGGGTCGGGGGCGCGGGGAGGGGGCCTGCGGGGGTGGGAGCGCCGGGGAGTGGGGCGCAGGATGGGGGGAGTTGAGGGAGGGGGCGCTGCGGGAGGGGGGCGCGGGATGGGGGGGAGTTGAGGGAGGTCGCCGGCGGGGAGAGGGGGGAGAGATGGCGGCGGCGCAAGCTTGGGAAGGGGAGGAAGAAGGATGTGGGAAGAAGGACGGGAAAAAAAAAAAGGAGGGAGTGAAAAATTTTGGAAAATTTTAGTTTTTTTTTTAATTTCTAGCTATTTCGTCGCAATTTGTGACGAAAAAATAAAACCCTCGCTAATTTCTCATAAATTAATACGAATAACATTATAAATCGATCTATACATTATAATTTTTATTATTTTTTAGTGATTTTAATAATAATATTATTATGTAAATTATTTTTCTTTATATATTTTAATTTATACACCACTTAATCAAATAAATAGATCAAAAAATTAGATATATGTATATATATAACTATATAGTATAATATATATTAATATGTTGGAGATGAATAACATTACAAATCGATCTCTACATTATAATTTTCACTATTTTTTTTTAGTGATCTCAACAATAATAACAGTATTTGAATTGTTTTTCTTTACATATTTTATTTTATACACCACTTAACAAAATAGATATATTAAAAAATTGGACATATGTATATACATAGCTAAATTAGTATAATATATATTAACATGTTGGAGACGAAGAACATTACAAATTGATCTCTACATTATAAATTTCACCATTTTTTTAGTGATATCAACAATAATAACAGTATTTGAATTATTTTTCTTTATATATTTTACTTTATACACTACTTAATCAAAGTGATAGATTAAAAAATTAGACATATGTATATATATACCTACATGTTATAATATATATATATATATATATATATATTAAACTAAACAGATACTTATATACATTATATACATATACTTATATATTAGAATAAGTATATAACATAACATAATTAACTATATACATTTACTTATGCAATACATTAGGTGTATAACATGACATAATTACATATACAAAATTATAATAAAATGCACTAATTGAGACATGTTATTAAAAATATTTCAGTAAATTTGTCAAAATACACCATCACATAAACACATAAAGAAAAATTTTAAAAAAAGATTAAAACCCTATTTTGTTGTAAAACCCTCGCAAATTCGTTGCAATTAGTGACGAATTTGCGACGAATTGGGGTTTTGAGATTTTCTATAGTTTTTTTCATTTATTTATTTTTTAATTAAAAATATTGACCGTCGCAAAACCCTCGCAAATTGCAAGGGCCTAAAATCCATCTCAAAACCCTCGCAAATTGCTAGACCTTTGCGACGGGCGTTCAAAAAATTTTAAAATATTTTTTTAAAAAAAAATCGATCGTCGCAAAACCCTCGCAAATTGCGAGGGTTTTGCGATGGATGTTCAAATTTTTTTTAAAAAAATATTTTTTTTAAAAATAGATAGCCGTCGCAAAACCCTCACAAATTGCAAGGACTTTGCGATGGACGTTCAAAAATTTTAAAAATATTTTTTAAAAAAACAATCGGTCATCGCAAAACCCTCGCAAATTGCGAGGGTTATTTGTCGTCGCAAAATCCTCGCAATTTGCGAGGGTTTTGCGATGGACGTTCAAAATTTTTTTTTGAAAAATTTTTTTTTTAAAAAATAAATTACCGTCGCAAAACCCTCGCAAACTGCGAGGGCTAACTATCGTCGTAAAACCCTCGCAAATTGTGAGGACTTTGCGATGGACGTTCAAAAATTTTTAAAATATTTTTTTAAAAAATAATTTGTCATCGCAAAACCCTCGCAAATTGCGAGGTTATTTGTCGCAAAACCTCGCAAATTGCGAGGGTTTTGCGATGGACGTTCAAAAATATTTTTAAAAATATTTTTTTAAAATAAATCGCCGTCGCAAAACCCTCGCAATTTGCGAGGGCATAAATACCGTCGCAAAACCCTCGCAAATAGCGACGATTTTGCTACGAATTGCGACGGGTATTTTGGCCGTCGTAAAACCGTCACAAATTTGTGACGGTTTTGGTCAACTCGCGACTTGTTTGAAAATCGTCGCAAATTGGTCGCTATTAGCGACGATATTGTAGCCGTCGCAAAAAAATCGTCGCAAATCGCGATTTTTCCTGTAGTGTGGCTTCTCTGGGCCGGCGCTAGGTAGCTACTGGAAATCCGATGTTCTCCAATTTCATCAATTTTTGCATAAAATTATCAAAATACCTTTTTACAAGCAATATATCAAATAGGAAGGGAATTAGCTAGTTATTGTATCAAAAGTATCACAAAATGACCTGAAATAATTACAAAAATATCAATAAATATAGGATTCTATCAACTATATAAGTCAAGATAGTTCTGTCAAAGAACAGAAAACTATACAACAAAAGGCTCCATCATCCAAAATAAAGAAAAACCACCCAACAGACCTGATTATTGGAAGTGTGGATGAGTCAAGAAAGATTAGAGACAGACCCAAAGTCTATTATAAGAAGATGGTTAAGTATACATGTTATACTTCAACACTGAAACCAAAGAATACCAAAAAAGCTTTGACAGATATACATTGAATTTTTGTTGTGCAAGATGAGTTGCAACAGTTTGAAAGAAATAATATATGGGAACTTGTACCAAGACCTAAGAATGTTAATGTTATTAGAACCAAGTGGATATTTTGAAATAAAATAGATGACCTTTGTAACATAACAAGGAACAAGGCAAGACTAGTTACACAAGGATATACATCAATTAAAGGGGTTGACTTTGACAAAACATTTGCATCTATAGCCAGTCTAGAATCTGTCAGGTTATTACTTGCTATAGCATGTGCTAAGAATTTCACTCAACAACAAATGGATATTAAAGTGCATTTTTCAATAGATTCTTACAAGAAGAAACTTATGTTGAAAAATCCAAAGGCTTTGTTAATTCTAAGTTTTCAGACTATGTATATAGATTGAATAAAGCTCTCTAAAGCTTAAAACAAGCACCTAGAGTATAGTATGAAAAACTCACAAACTTCCTGCTCGGAAGAGGTTACAAGCAAGTAGGAGCTAATAAGATAATATTTGTCAAGAAACTTGGAGAAAATTTTATTGTTGCTCAAATTTATACTATGACATTGTGTTTGGTTCAATATCAAAGCTGATGTTGAAAGATTTTATTGAACTTATGCAAACATAATTTAAAATAAGCATGGTAGGTGAACTAACATTTTCCCTTAGTTTCTAGATCAAGTAGATAAAGAATGGAATCTTCTTATCTCATACTAAGTATGCCAACAATTTGGTCAGAAAGTTCAACATGAATTTATCAAAATTTGTCAGAACACCCATAAATGTTGTACAAAAATTGACAAAGCCTAACAATGGATAGAAAATAGAGTAGCACATGTATAAAAGTATGATTAGAGGGCTACTATATCTTATAGCAAGCCATCTTGGTATAAGTTATAATGTTGGTATATGTGAAAAATATCAAGTGAGTCCTGAAGAGTCACTCTTGAAAGTAGTCAAGAAAATCCTGAAGTATGTATGTTGTTCTTCTGAATATTATAATTACTTACTGTTGTCTACTCTTGTTTGGTTATAGCGATGCTGATTAGACAAGAAACTTTAATGATCGTAAGAGTATGTCTGGAGGTTATTTTTATCTAGGAAACAAGTTTGTATCATGGTACAATAAGAAACAAAATTATATATATCACTGTTAACAACATAAGCTAAGTATATTGCTATAGGAAGTTATTGTACTCAATTACTGTGGATGAAGTAGGCGTTGGAAGATTATAGTATTAATCGGTAGGAGTTAATCATTTATTGAGACAACATAAGTGCTATTGATATATCTAAAAATCCAGTTCAACATAGTGGGACAAAGCATATTAACATCAGGGATCTTGTTGAATAATAGAACAACATATTATTATAATTGAATATGTGTAACTAAAAAACAGCTAGATGATATTTTCACAAAGCCATTTAATGCTACGCAATTTAAAGGATTGCAAAAAGCATTAGGAATTTACTTACACTTTTAACATTCATAGTCTTGTGTCAAACCATGTATATAGTTATTTTTTATCTATTTTCTTTTGTTATGTCAAAATAAAAAAAAAACATAAAGATTTTAGACTATTCTATATATGCTCAGAGATATGTTGCAAGCATGCAGGAGTCATAACATAAATACAACTCTGCAACAAGGCACCATCAAATGCGCTTGCACCAATCGAGTGTCACAGAAGATTACGACTTTTTCAAAATACCCCCATTGAAAGTTAAGGTGGTGACAAGAATTCAATGAAGGTCGAATCTTTTCAAAATGATCTCTTTGCTCCAGCCGGCACAACAATCCATTCTCAGGCAATCAAAACCCTAAGTAATGGTGGAAAAAACCCCCAAAAATGTTGCACTAGGCATTGGCTACCAACGATTTTATGGAAATTCAGCCATCCTCTTAAGATGTTTTAACACAAAATGTTGTGGCAACCATGGATGTGGGTACTGACATTTTTTTCCCGACTCCTATTGTTTATTCTCATATCTCTGATAATACTTATCATGTGATTGTTATGTATTTTGGTGATACTTCTAAGTTTATTAAGTATTATGTTTACAAAGATAATGATGAAGTGTAAGTAGGGTATAAGTTTTCAATTCTAGAAATCTTTGTTGCTAAAAGTGAAAAAGGAAAAATTCTTGAGACTATTGGAACACTATCTTTTATTGTGGACTTCTCCCCTGTTCAAATGTTTAAGGAGATCAATGCAAATAAAAATATTCCGAGTGCTATACAATTACCTTGTGAAAATACTGAGGTATCCAAAAGTAAATCTTCAAAGGTACCAAAGGCCTCATTAGATCATATTAATTCTGCTAACCCCATGTTGATTCATGTGCTTAAGTCATGTTTGCCTCTTGATCAAGTGCAAAATATATCAAAAAAACGATAGAAGTTATTCTCTACTATTGGGCAATATAAAACTAAGTGACGCGGGGACTTCTACACCAAAGATTTCGGAATAGGCAAAGCCAGAGGAAGAAAGGGATGATATTTCAAGAACTCTGATTATCAGAGTAAAAATGACAAACCTGGGCATTAGTAACAAGAAAAATAATTCTTGAGGTAGATACATCTGATGAAAACACCAATGTTGAGATTGAAGTTGTTGGAGTTAAGAAAGCAGTAACAAAGGGGAAAATAGGATAGTCAAGCAAGAGCACTGAGAAGGCCAAACCTATCAAGAAAGCAAAGACTTAACAAGCTGATGTAAAAGTGCAATGTTTCTATGATGACACAAGTCAGGAGCAATTTCAAATCATTTCAGACATTAGATGAGAGAAAGTTTGATCTATCAAAGTTCAATCATCTTGGCCTATGTGAAGCTCTGTTAGATACATGGTTGTTGGGAATAGTAGATTACATAAAGGAGTACAATGACACTCTTGTAAGAGAATTTTATGCTAACCTAAATTTAACTATTACAAATAGAAAAAGGCCATTCTTTTAGTGTGTCTTTGTGAGATGAGCACTCATAACCTTCACCTCGGAATCTATTTATGAGATATTTGAGGTCCCTTACTCAAAGAAAGTAGAAAGTTTAGTCAGAGAGGTTAATTTAGTAGATGTATGCAACCTTCTAACAGGGGGCTAGATTGATTATTAGCCTATTGAGGGATACTTGAAATCCTCACAGCTAATATGGTTCTACTTTTCTCTTTATAAAATATCTTGTTGTAACTAGATGCCTACTAACAATGTTTCCATTATGCTAAAGGAAATAGCAGTGTTACCCTGCAAGATATGGGGAGGATTAAAATTTAATCTTGATCTTTCAGCGGATTATACGCTATCCCGATCTCTCTTCTACTAGCACCTTGTTGTTACCATATCCATGTCTGCTGAAAGAATATCTCTGTGCATGCTCCAATCATATCTAGTTCTCCATTGATAAAATTATTAAGGATTTGAAGTTTCCGCGTCCATCTCTAAAGAAATTATTTGTGCTCGGTTCTTCTGAAGTCTACTGGGCTTGAAAGCTAGGCGTTAATGGAGTAAGTTGCTGCATAATCCACTTCTGCCAAGCCAATTCCTCCATATTCTACCACTTTCTCTCCTTTGGCACACCTCAGTCGCATACAAGCCTCAATGGATAGTCTCACAACACAGGTTGCTATCTTTCTAAAGGAAGTTCAGCAGGTACATCTTCATCAAATGACCTTTTATAATGTTCTGACCTGCACTTCAACAGAGTCTAGAGACTGATAGAGTTTGGCTCTATTTACTTCAAAAAGGAGGAGAAGATTTCTTGTGTTAGTTCTAGTGGTTGGTGTTACCTGTTGGTTCTGGTCCATTTTGGTGGCTATTTATTTGCTGCATAGATCATTTGGCTCTAGGATTACTACTAATAGATAGTTTGTTCAATCATATCCCACATTGGAAAAAGAAAGGTCTTGAAGCTCTTTATTAGTAATTGTGCTCAAGAAGTAGTGTGTAAAGTACTCTTAATGGACATGGGCTTGACCCATTGGTTAATCGATTTTATAATTATATTTATATATTAAAAGGGCACTTGGGGCAACTTGGGCTTGTTTAAAAAAGACTTTCTTCTTATATTTTTCCCGAATTAATATTGCTTAAGGGATATAATTTTCGGATAAAAACTCTTTCAAATGGTTGTTTCCCGAATTGATATTTCTTAAGGGATATAATGTTCGGATAAAAAGTCTTTCAAAGGGTTGTTACTTCTCAGTTGGTAACCATTAAGGAGTTATAAAAATTACAGAAGTTTTACAGGTTTTATCTGGTTTTTCTATTTCTACTTAGATTTCGCACGAAACTTTGTTGCATCTTGGGGTAACTTATTTTGATAAGTAAGATAATATTACACTCAAGATAGTGTAATCACGCCTCAAAGTTTATTCTTTATTTATTTTTCTAACAATTTGAGTGTAATATTGTCTTCCATGGCGTTAATGAATGCTGCAAGTATGAAATTGTTAACACAACAAGATGCTATCAAACTGAATCAATTCGATGGAATGAATTTTACAAGATGAGATTTCTTCTAGCCACACAGAAAGTTCTCTATATTCTTGATCTGTCCCTGGAGGCTCTTCCTGCACCAACACCAGAAGACGATGATGGATTGAAGGCTGAACGGAAGAAACGTGAAGATGATCAATTGATGTGTTATGGACTTATTCTAAATTCTCTAACAGATCGTCTGTATGATCTCTATGCTGCACTCCAAACTCTAAAGGACATTTGGACTGCTTTGGAGACTAAATATCATAATGAAAAGAAAGGTACAAGCAAATTTTTTGCTTTAAATTATTTTGATTTTAGAATGACTGATGACAAGCCAGACACGGATCAAGTCCATGAACTTCAAATTTTAGTTTCCAGATTAAGGGGTTTGGAAGTTCATATTCCTAATTCACTACAAATTGGTGCAATTCTGTCCAAATTGCCTCCCTCTTGGAACAGCTACAGAAAGAAGATTCTGATACAACCAGAGAGTTTGACTCTCAAGCAATTTCAGGCTCATTTATAGATTAAGTATGAAACTCGTATCAGAGAAGAGAAATTGTAAAAAAATATTGTTGAAAGTTCCAATACGAAATTGCAAGTAAATGCTGTGGGAGCAAAATCTGGAAATAAATTTTAGAAACATCTTAAGATCAAAACCAAGCCATTCAAGAAGAAGAATAACAAAAGGAACCAGAAATGTTACCATTGTGGAAAGAAAGGTCACTACATTAAAGAATGTAGGTTCAAGAAGAGTGAAGAGAGGAAAGCAGATACTAGTGTTAATACTAATATTGGTGTTACCAAAGAGGCAAACTTTGTTACTGAAGACAGTTTGGCAGCCATGGTTACTGAAATAATTTCAGCTGCTTTCACTTGTTCTTCTGAGTTTTTCCTTGATTCAGGTGCAACCATTCATGTGTGCAACAACAAAGATCTGTTCAGTACTTATATGAAAGATGATGCTGAGGTCTTTATGGGTAATCAAGCACTAGTTCATGTGTTTGGTAAAGGAACTGTTGTTTTGAAATTCACCTCAGGACAAAAGCTCACATTGGTGAATGTTTGTTCTTGATGTTAAAAGGAATCTAGTTTCTGTTAGTTTACTGAGCAAAAGAGGCTTTAAGATTGTAATAGAATCTGATAAGGTTGTGATCACCAAGAATGGTGTGTTTGTAGGAAAGGGTTACACCCTTGATGGCTTGTTCAAATTAAGCATTAATGAAATCAATATTGGTCTTGCTTATATTATTTAGTCTTCTGATCTTTGGCATGCTTGATTAGGACATTTAAATTATTCTACTTTGAAATACATGTCTAATCATGATTATATTTCTTGTAAGTACGATTCTTTAGACAAATGTGAAATATGTGCACAAGCTAAAATTACTAGGAAATCATTTCCTAAAGTAGAACATATGCATAAAATGTTAGATTTAATTCATTCAGATATTTGTGAATTAAATGGAAATTAACTAGAGGAGGTAAAAGATACTTGATTACTTTTATAGATGATTGTTCACATTATGCACATCTTTACTTGTTAAGAACTAAAGATGAAGCACGTAGTGTTTTTAAAGAATTTAAGGCTAATCAAAATGAATGAAAAATTAAAATGTTAAGAAGGGATAGAGGAGGAGAATACTTTTCCAGTGAATTTGATAAGTTTTGTGAAGATCATGGTATAATTCACCAAAGAACAACTCCTTTTACACCCCAACAAAATGGATTGGCTGAAAGGAAAAATAGAACACTAGTTGACATGGTAAATGCAATGATATTAAATACTAAATTACCATTCAACTTATGGGGAGAAGCAGTACTTACTGCATGCCATATTCTCAATAGAATTCCTTCAAAAAAGACTCGTATTTCACCATATGAAGTCTAGAATGGAAAGAAGCCACATTTAAAGTATTTGAAAGTGTGGGGGTGTATAGCATACTATCAACTTCCTAATTCTCAAAGATAAAAACTTGGTGCAAGAGGTACAAAATCTGTTTTTGTTGGTTATGCCTAAAATTCTTGTTATTGTAGAATCTATTCATGTAAAATTCTTTGAAAACATCTTTGTACGTGATAATATGTTACATGATCATATAAAAGAGCATAATAAATTAGATTTGAATTCTAATGAAAGAAAAGAATTTGATGAACCATCTGAACCAAGGAGAAGTTAAAGGCAAAGGAAAATTAAACATCTTGATCCTGATTTTGTATCTCCTGATCATATAACTTTCCTAGTTGAAGGAAGTAGAGAAAAAATAATAAGACCAATGGAGATATCAAATGTTGATGATGAACAAAAAACATTTAAGAAAGCTTTAGCTTCTAGAGATGCTGCTTTTTGGCAAGAAACTATAAATGATGAAATGGATTCAATTATGGCTAATAATACAAGGGTTCTAGTTGACTTACCTCCTAGTTCAAACCCCATTAAAAATAAATGGGTTTTTAGAAAGAAATATAATTCGGATGGTACTTTACAAACCTTTAAAGCTAGGTTAGTAGCTAAAGGATTTACACAGAACAAAGGACTAGATTATTTTGATACATATGCACCTGTAGCAAGAATAACTTCTATTAGAGTTTTATTTGCTTTAGCTTCTATTTATAAATTATGTGTTCACTAAATGGATGTCAAAACTGCTTTTTTAAATGGAGATTTGAAAGAAGAAATTTACATGGAACAACCAGAAGGTTTTGTACTTCCTGGTAATGAAAATAAAGTGTGTAAACTTATAAAATCTTTATATGGTCTCAAACAAGCTCCAAAACAATGGAATGAAATTATATGGTCTCAAACAAACTCCAAAACAATGGCATGAAAAGTTTGATTCAAAAATTCTATCTTATGGTTTTAAGCATAATATTGCTGATAAATGCATCTATTCTAAATTTACTAGTGATTATAGAGTAATTATATGTCTCTATGTAGATGGTATGCATATTTTTGGTACAAATATTCTTAGTATAAATGAAACAAAAAAGTTTCTTACTTCTACCTTTAAGATGAAAGATCTTAAAGAAGTAGATACAATTTTAGGAATTAAAGTTACCAAATATGATAATGGATTTATGTTAAGTCAAACTCACTATATAGAGAAGCTCTTGAATAAATATAAATTCTTAAATATTAAAGAATATAATACTCCATATGATTCTAGTATTAAACTAGTAAAAAATGATTCTAGATCAATAGAACAATTGAAGTATGCTAGTGTTATGGGAAGTTTGATGTATGCTATGTGTTGCACAAGACTTGATATAGCCTTTACAGTAAGTAAATTATCAAGATTTACAAGCAGTCCAAGTGTAGCTCATTGGGAAGCGGTTGAAAGAATACTTAGTTATCTTAAAAGAACCACAAAATTACAATTATGTTATTCTAAGTTTCCTGCTGTACTAGAAGGCTATTCTGATGCTAGTTGGATTGCTAAAATTGGTGATATATTATCAACCTCGGGTTGGATATTTACCATAGTGGGCGGTGTTGTTAGTTGGGCATCTAAGAAACAAATGTGTCTTGCTCATTCAACTATGGAAGCTGAATTCATAGCGTTGGCTTCAGCAGGTAAAGAGGCTGAATGGTTAAGAAGTATGTTACTTGAAGTTGACTTATGGCTGCAGCCTATACCACCCATTACTATATACTGTGATAGTGAGGCTACAATGTCAAATGCCTTTATTAATATATATAATGGAAAATCAAGACATATAAGTCTACATCACAGTTATATTAGAGAATTAATATCTATTGGTAATATTACTATCTCCTATGTGAAGTCTGCAACAAATTTATCGAATCCGTTTACTAAGGCTTTACCAAGAGATAAAGTCTGAGAGACTACTTATAGTATGGGACTAAAATATAATCCTTTAGACACCAACAACGGTAACCCAACTTCACTTAATCAAATTGGTTATTGGTTAAAGTTTAATGGGTAATAACAGGTTGTTGTTATGAGTCTTATTAGATCACTAAATCAAGTTCCATACAAAAGGTGATGGTTGTTAGTGATGATTAGTAGAGAGGATGAGTTTATACTCTTAATGGAGTTTTTTTTGTCTATAAATAAACTCCACCTATATGAATATGAAGTTGTGCCACTTCAACAAGAGTTCAAAAGGATTTATTCTTGTAAATATTCATAGAAAATGGATTGCTAGCACAAGGCCATTCATAGTGCTAGAAGTTAAACGAGAAATTTAATAGAAGAACTTAAATGTAATGTGTATGATATGTCTAATCCTAACAAAAGGAGTTATGGTTTAATCCTAGGACACCATGTACTTCGTTAGTATTCTGAAATATTTATACTAATTGAAATTTTAATCTTTTAGATACTTTCTTGTATGCATTATGTTTATTTTGAAAAGTAATTACCTGTATTAACAAACTAGTGGGGGAATGATAGATAGTTCGTTCAATCATATCCCACATTGGAAAAAGAAAGGTCTTGAAGCTTTTTATTAGTAGTTATGCTCAAGAAGTAGTGTCTAAAGTACTCTTATTGGACATGGGCTTGACCCTTTGGTTAGTCCATTTTATAATTATATTTATATATTAAAAGGGCACTTGGGCACTTGGGTTGGTAACCATTAAGGAGTTATAAAAGTTACAGAAGTTTTACAGGTTTTATCTGGTTTTTCTATTTCTACTTAGATTCCTGGGGTAACTTGTTTTGATAAGCAAGACTATATTACACTCAAGATAGTGTAATCATGCCTTAAAGTTTGTTCTTTATTTATTTTTCTAACAACTACTACTACATTACATTTATTTGGGATCTATAATAGTAAGCAGGCTGACTTGGGATATTATTCACTGTGGTTATTAGCTGAACTATTAGCTATTCTAATTATTCTCTTATCTTACACTACAGGAAAAATCGCGATTTGCGACGAATTTTTTGCGACGGCTTCAATACCGTCGCTAATAGCAACCAATTTGCGACGATTTTCAAACAAGTCGCGAATTGACCAAAACCGTCGCAATTTGCGACGGTTTTGAGACGGTTTTGCGACGGCCAAAATACCCGTTCAATTCGTAGCAAAATCGTCGCTATTTGCGAGGGTTTTGCGACGGTATTTATGCCCTCGCAAACCCTCGCAAATTGCGAGGGTTATTTGCCGTCGCAAAACCCTCGCAATTTGCGAGGGTTTTGCGACGATAAATTATTTTTTAAAAAAATATTTTTAAAATTTTGAACGTCCATCGCAAAGTCTTCGCAATTTGCGAGGGTTTTACGACGGTAGTTAGCCCTTGCAATTTGCGACGGTAATTTATTTTTTTAAAAAATATTTGCGACGGTAATTTATTTTTTTAAAAAATATTTTTTTAAAAAAATTTTTGAACGTCCATCGCAAAACCCTCGCAAATTGCGAGGATTTTGCGACGGCAAATAACCCTCGCAATTTGCGAGGGTTTTGCAACGACCGATTGTTTTTTTTTAAATATTTTTAAAATTTTTGAACGTCCATCGCAAAGTCCTCGCAAATTGCGAGGGTTTTGCGACGTCCATCACAAAACCCTTGCAATTTGCGAGGATTTTGCGACGGCAAATAACCCTCGCAATTTGCGAGGGTTTTGCGACGACCGATTATTTTTTTAAAAAATATTTTAAAAATTTTTGAACGCCCGTCGCAAAGGTCTCGCAATTTGCGAGGTTTGAGACGTTTTGGGCCTCGCAATTTGCGAGGTTTTGCGACGGTCAATATTTTTAATTAAAAAATAAATAAATGAAAAAAAATTATAGAAAATCTCAAAACCCCAATTCGTCGCAAATTCGTCGCAAATCCGTCACTAATTGCGACGAATTTGCGAGGGTTTTACAACAAAATAGGGTTTTAATATTTTTTTTTAAAATTTTTCTTTATGTGTTTATGTGATGGTGTATTTTGACAAATTTACTGAAATATTTTTAATAACATGTCTCAATTAGTGCATTTTATTATAATTTTGTATATGTAATTATGTCATGTTATACACCTAATGTATTGCATAAGTAAATGTATATAGTTAATTATGTTATGTTATATACTTATTCTAATATATAAGTATATGTATATAATATATATAAGTATCTGTTTAGTTTAATATATATATATATATATATATATATATATATCATAACATGTAGGTATATATATACATATGTCTAATTTTTTAATCTATCACTTTGATTAAGTAGTGTATAAAGTAAAATATATAAAGAAAAATAATTCAAATACTGTTATTATTGTTGATATCACTAAAAAAATGGTGAAATTTATAATGTAGAGATTAATTTGTAATGTTCTTCGTCTCCTACATGTTAATATATATTATACTAATTTAGCTATGTATATACATATGTCCAATTTTTTAATATATCTATTTTGTTAAGTGGTGTATAAAATAAAATATGTAAAGAAAAACAATTCAAATACTGTTATTATTGTTGAGATCACTAAAAAAAATAGTGAAAATTATAATGTAGAGATCGATTTGTAATGTTATTCATCTCCAACATATTAATATATATTATACTATATAGTTATATATATACATATATCTAATTTTTTGATCTATTTATTTGATTAAGTGGTGTATAAATTAAAATATATAAAGAAAAATAATTTACATAATAATAATATTATTAAAATCACTAAAAAATAATAAAAATTATAATGTATAGATCGATTTATAATGTTATTCGTATTAATTTATGAGAAATTAGCGAGGGTTTTATTTTTTCGTCACAAATTGCGACGAAATAGCTAGAAATTAAAAAAAAAAAACTAAAATTTTCCAAAATTTTTCACTCCCTCCTTTTTTTCCCCCTCTTTCCCACATCCTACTTCCTCCCCTTCCCAAGCTTGCGCCGCCGCCATCCCTCCCCCTCTCCCCGCCGGCGACCTCCCTCAACTCCCCCCCATCCCGCACCCCCTTCCCTCATCCCGCGCCCCCATCCCTCAACTCCCCCCCATCCCGCGCCCCCCTCCCGCAGCGCCCCCTCCCTCAACTCCCCCCCATCCCGCGCCCCACTCCCCGGTGCTCCCACCCCCGCAGCCCCTCTCCCCGTGCTCTCCCACCCCCACCGACCCTCCTCCCCCGCAAGTCCCCCCTCCCCGCGCCCCCCACCCGCAACGACCCTCCCTCACGGCTCCCCCCTCCCCGCGCCCCCTTCCTGCAGATCCCCCTTAGCCCGCCCCCTCCCTGCGCCCCCTCTGCAGAGTCTCCCTCAGCCCCCCCGCTCTGCTGCCCCCTTCAGCCCGCCCCCCTCAGTGAGCGCCTCCACTGCCATTCCTGTGCTACTGCTGTGCTATTGCTGAAGCTGATTCATTTGGGTAAGTAGTTAGAATTTATCTCTTGAGCTACTTCATTATCTTATAAACTAAGTCCATGTTGGGCAGATTTGCATTTCCCCTGAAGCTTTGAAATTTGGGTGATTATTTGTGAATGAGCAGAGTTGGAATTGATGTATAAAAGTTGTATTGATGTTGGGGTTGAATTTGAGGAGATTGGGAGTGACATGATGGTGGTTTGATGTGAGATTATTGATTTAAATTTGGAATTGTGAACTGGAATTGCTGAATTGTTAGTTGGAATTGTTGTCCTTTTTAAACATTCATGGTGTTTTGATCTATACTTATATGTGATATACTTTGTACAAAGTGCACTCTTTTTTACCCTGTTATAAAAAAATTACTACTTGATCAAACTATATGGGAACTATGTTTTAGCTATATAAACCCTTATAAATTAATTTGATTGGTTATGATGCCATAATAGGAAGGTTGATATCTGATTAGTTTAGTAATCTTATTACTTGATTATAATAATATATTAGTGTCTCTAGTGGAAGATTTAACTCTAGTGGAATGCTTTGAAGGCTCTTTTATGTGAGAAATTTGTTTCCTTAGATTATGAAGATGTAGGAGGTGCGTGTTGTTCATATAAATTGCCTTTGTGTTGAATTCAAATGTTGGATTCCCCATGAGTAATGGGTGATTACTCCTCCTGGGTAATGGGTGATTACCCCTAGTTATCCTTTTATTTTTATTTTTTTTGTATAAATGAATGATCTGTCTTTGTTGTTTGCAATTGCATTTTGATTGTATAATTTTGAGGTGGCCTCGTGCCTGGAAAATGTCCAATTACGGGGAGACTCTGTCAATTTTTTTCAAAATCGCAGCTATTTACTCGTGGAGTAGATTAACTACCCTTATCTTGGAGTGTATTATTCGATTGAACATGAGTATATATCCCATAATAGCATTATTATTAAAAATAATATTGCTAATAAGAATAAGAATAGGACTAATGAAATGAGTAATAATAATAATAATTTCATATATAGGTGGATGTTAATAATAGCAGGAATAATATACGTTATAGAGAGAGTTTAAACAAATATAAACATTGGAATGAAAATAAATAAAATGTTATTATTTTAACCGTTGGAATGTGTAAAATAAGAATATAATTAGCTTTAATATTATTTATCTTAATCAAATTCCTCAATTTTCTCATTTATTTCCACATTTATTTTCACTCTTCAAATAATTGTACTTTTCACCTCAATTAAATGTAGAACTAGGTTAAAACGTAGATATTGAAGGTGTAACTGTATCCAAAGATAGCAATAGTAAATTCTATGTTTTGGACCTCTTTTTGTTAGATAATAGAAAGGAAAATGTAATTACACTTCTCTTCCTTTTGTTTAAGGGGTGATTTTAATTATTGAGTTGATTGTTCTTTTCTCTCATTTAGACGTCATGGAGGATCGTAATTGGATGTATAGAAGGCACGCTTCAGGTGTAAAAGGGATCACTATTGAATTTGAGGAAGGGGTTAATGCTTTTTTGACATTTGCCTTATCAAATGCAATATCAAGCGTAATTAGATACCCGTGTGCAAAATGTAAGAATAAAAAGTATCTACAAGTTAAGCTCCACTTGTGGAAGTCTGGATTTGTGCCTAGGTATTACCAGTGGACATGTCATGGTGAGCCATTCGAGTGTCCCTCAAGTGTGTCTACCTCAATCCCAGAATTTGATTCACATCAAGAAAATCTTTCTCACGAAATGGTCGTAGACGTAGCAGGACCTGACTTTCCCCCTGAAGCTCCATCGACAGACCATTTTGAAGAGCCACCTAATGTGGAGGCACAAAGGTTTTACGATATGTTAAAGGCGGCAGAGACTCCTATATGGGATGGATGCACACAACATTCGCAGCTTTCACTGGCTTCAAGGTTATTAAACATTAAGTCTGAAAATAACCTCTCGCGTAAAGCCTTTAACGATGTTGTGCAATTGATGAAAGAGGTTGTGCCTAGCAGTAATACGATTCCTGATGATTTCTATCAGATGAAAAAATTAGTGGCTGGGTTGGGTTTGCCGATACAAAAAATAGATGTATGCAATAATGGATGCATGCTTTATTGGAAAGATGACATTAATCGTAGAGAGTGTAAATTTTGTGGCCATCCTCGATATGCACAGAAAAAGGTTGGGAAGAACACAAGTAGAAGGGAAATTTCATTCAAGAAGATGTATTACTTCCCGATAACACCGAGGCTACAAAGATTGTATACTTCTAAAACTACAGCTGAACACATGAGATGGCATGGAGAGAGCAGATCGGAGAAAGGCACCATGAGTCACCCTCGTGATATTGAAGCATGGCAACACTTTGATCGAATGCATCCTGAGTTTGCAAAAGAAGTACGGAATGTCAAACTTGGTTTATGTACAGATGGATTCTCACCATTTGGGATGTCGGGTAAGCAATATTCATCCTGGCCGGTCATTCTCACACCGTAGAATCTCCCCCTGTGGATGTGTATGAAGGATCCAGCCATGTTTTTAACAATCATTATCCCGGGCCCCAAGAATCCAAAGCACCAGGTGGATGTTTATTTACAACCCTTGATAGACGAATTAACCAAATTGTGGTTTGAAGGTGTCACCACTTATGACATATCGAAGAAACAAAACTTCCAACTACGGGCAGCACTTTTGTGGACTATTAATGATTTTCCTGCATATGGTATGTTGAGTGGTTGGAGCACTGCTGGGAGACTGGCTTGTCCATATTGTAAGGGCAATACAAAGTCTTTTCATCTACAAAATGGTGGGAAACAATCATGGTTTGACTGTCACCGTCGTTTCTTACCATCGGATCATCCTTACAGGTGGGATACGAGATCTTTTAGGAATGATAGAGGTTCTGAGACATCACAACTTGTGCAATACCCTACTGGTGAAGAAATCTGGGATAGTTTTCTAACTATGAAAAAATTACAGAAACATGCAAAGAAATTGGAAGGAGTAATGGCAGGGGAACATCTCATAATTGGGCAAAAAGGAGTATTTTTTGGGATTTGCCGTATTGGCGTACTAATTTGGTCCGACATAATATTGATGTAATGCACAATGAGAAGAATGTATTTGACAATGTCATGAATACAGTTCTTGAGGTAAAGGGTAAATCAAAAGACAATTTAAAGGCTAGACGTGACTTAGAAATTTATTGCCATAGGCCCGAGCTACATGCCTTGAATGTGGGAGGAGGAAAAGTGGCTGTACCTAAAGCTGTTTACTCGTTGACATCATAACAAAAGAAACTTTTGCTTGAATGGTTGAGGGGATTGCAACTCCCAGATGGATACGCTTCAAACATTAGAAGATGTGCTGATTTGAATGAGTTGAAGTTATCCGGTATGAAATCACATGACTGTCACGTATTCATTGAGAGACTACTTCCAATTGCATTGAAGGAATTTCTTCCTTCTAATGTATGGGGTGTTTTGATGGAGTTGAGTCTTTTTTATCGTGATCTATGCTCTCCTAAGTTGAATGTAGCTCATATGGCCAAATTGGAGTCCGACATTCCTTTATTGTTATGTAAGTTGGAGAAGATATTTCCACCTGCATTCTTTGATGTAATGGAACACCTATTAATTCATTTGCCTTACGAAGCAAGAGTTTGTGGCCCTGTTCAATATAGGTGGATGTACCCGTTTGAACGGTAATCGAATCATTCAATCTAATTCTTTTCATAGCAGGTACGATATAAGCGTGTGTGACTGAAGTTGAATTTTTTTTTAAATGACAGGTATTTGCATCAATTGAAAATCAAGGTGAAAAATAAGGCTAGAGTTGAAGGGTCAATCTGCAATGCTTATCTAGTTGAGGAAGCATCCACTTTCTTCTCTTATTATTTTGAGCCACATGTACAAACAAAACGTACAATTCCGGCACGTAATGAAGAGGGAGAACGATTAGAGAGGGTGCAAGAACCTGGGCTGTCAATCTGCAACGTTCAAGGACGGGTGATAGGACGAATTCGAACTCGGTTCCTTACTTCTGAAGAATTTGTTGCAGCAAGAATTTATATGTTGCTTAATTATGGTGAAGTGCAGCCATACATTGAGTATGAGCTACTACTTCATACATTTTATACGATAAACGATACCTCATAATGATTTTGACTCATTCAATCTAATTCTAATGTATTACAGGGCATTCACGGCACACTTACGAAGTCTGGCTCCGACTATATCAGAGATAGAAATCAATAGAAGAATCAGCCTTGAATTTGCATAATGGTTTAGTGGATATGTAAGTCTCATAAGTTAATAACTTGCATTTGGAACTCCATTGGGGATTCAATGGAGTTTCGTAATGCTATAACTTTCATAATTAAAAAATTAACTTGTCTAATGTTTTTTAGGTACAAGATTCAGAAAATATGGTTACAAATGAATGCTTGAGGAACTTTGCTTGGGGTCCGTCAAGGCTAGTGAAATCATATAGTGGGTACATAATTAATGGTTACCGATTTCACACTAATGATTATGCGGAGGGAAAGAAAATAGTTAATAGTGGTGTTTGCGTGAAAGGGATTGGAAATGACGCATCAGGACCTGATTACTATGGAGTGTTAAATGAGATTATTGAAGTGCAATTTCCTGGTAATCCACAGTAAAGCATTGTTCTTTTTAAATGTCATTGGTTTGATCAAACATTGAATCGTGGTACTAGGGTACATCCGCAGTATAATCTTGTAGAAATTAACCACAAAAGGAGCTATGCTAACTATGATCCATTTGTTCTAGCTCAACAAGCTATCCAAGTGTATTCTGCATCATATCCAGGGAGTAAGAGGCCAAGATCTAATTGGTTGGCAGTTTGCAAAACCAAAGCTCGACATAAATAGATGCACCCGTGGTTGACAGAGCTTATCAAGAAGAAGTAGATGCTACTGACGAAGTCAGCATATCGTTATTTGTTGATCTTGGTATTCTGACACAAGAGAATGGTGTGAGTGAAATATTGGATGTTCAAGATGAGGCTATAACAGCAATGGAAAATTCTCCTATAAATGAAGAGGAAGAAGATGAATGGAAAACGAATAGCGATACCTCAGTAGATGATGATGAGTCTGTATCGGAGAATGATTCTAGTGAATAGGCATGATTTCAATTCATTTACAAATAATATAGTTAATGGTGAGGGAATCCTGAAATCTACTGCATCATTACTATCCCATGTCAAATTTTAATTTACAGTTTATTTGTTACTTGAATCTACATGCCTTGAATCTTTTAATTTTTATTATTTTAAATTCCATCGCATACAATTTTGTTTCACAATTTTGTCTAATTGTCGGGAATCTCATCTCCTTCTTTTTTTTGCAGGAAACTTTCGTTTAGACTTGTACAGCCCGGAGGATTTTTATTATTCCTTATTATATTCTTTTGTGGTGTAAACAACAAGGTAATTTATATATTGTATTGTTGCTGTATTGACAGACAATTCACAAGGATAGAGTCATTTATAATTTTTAGCTTGATTTTAACTATATCTAACATTTTAATTAGAACCCCGTGAGTGATGGGTGATCATTCCTCTTGGGTAATGGGTGATTACCCCTAGTTATCTTTTGAATTTTTCTATATTTAAAAGATCTGTCTTTGTTGTTTGTAACAGCTTTTTGGTTGTCAAATCTTGAGGTGGCCTTGTGCTTGGGAAATATCCAATTATAGGGGAGACTCTGTCAAATTTTTTAAAAAATTCAATTTACAAGTACAATGTTTATTTTGACATATCCATCATTATCATACATATTATTGTATTACTTTAAACTAGCGAATAGATATAACGTTTCAATGTTATTATTCTTTTATCATTTTTATTCACGGTTATTTACATCCTTCTTTTGAAGTGGGCTTCGTCTTTATTGGTTACTTATTTTTCTTTTTTCATCTCTTTTAGCAATGTCTTCTAATGAAGGATCATTGAGGGAGGGGAGTCAGGAGGGTCAGGAGCCTTATACGTCATCCCCTACTCAGCTACCTCAGCTTTCAGTGCTTCGTTCATTACATGGCTCTATTGGAGATGAGGGAGTACCATCCCCGGCTTTTCAATCATCCGCTGCTTCAGCTTCGCATTCTGTTGGGTTGCAAGTAACGGACTCCCGACCTTGGATTGTTCCACGGGGAAACGGGTAAGTAACATATTCATACTTTGTAAGATGTTGATTATTAGTTCAATTATTATTATTATTATTGAGATTAACATAACTATATTGTACATTGTCATTGCACCAAAAGTAGGTTCGCCGGCTAGGACAAATGTGTCCGAGAAATTTCAAATATAATACAGCTGTACTTCACTGGTTCGTATCCGACATACACGCACGTCCCGATAACCGTGCGAGACTTATGGTTTCAAGAATTTGGGGTAAGTAATTTTTAAGTATTTTTTATCGTTTAAGTACTATGTTATATGTTAATCAGAAATCTTAATCATGATCATGCAGAAATATTTTCGGTGGAGGGAAGAGTATGCTTCGCTAATTCGATCAACTTGGGAAAAGAAGTGTCGGATGCGATTTTTGGACATAATGTCTAGGGTGAGGAAGAGGGATGATTGGGTATGTCCTCATTGGATAGAGGCACAATATTGGAATGACATTTGCGAGTACTAGAGATCAGAGAAGTATCAAAAGCTCTCATCCACCAACAAAAAGAATCGTGGGAGTAGCTGCACCCATACTGGAGGGTCTATTTCGTTCATAGAACACGAGGACCGTTTGGTAATTCACCTCACTTAATTAATTATTATTCTAAATTGTTTTATTACAAATTTATGTAAGATTGTAATAATTACATTTTGTTAACATAAATGTAGCGGGCCAATGAGGGGAGTTCTTTTAGCTACACAGACATGTTGAGACATTACATGTCTTTCAGAGCAGGCCACAAAAGGGTCAGTTTGTCAGTGAGCGATCTCGCCAGACATTGGTAGTATATAGATTAAATATGTTGAAATTCTTTATACTGCGTGGAATTTGTATTTTATTTTGATAATTACTATTGACAATTCTTTTTTTAGGATGAGGTGCGAAATCTCATACAGAGCACTCCTCAGTCCGAGTCTAGTGACTCTGTAAACTCTGTTGTTCCTTTTGATGAAAAAGCCATGTTTGTAAAGGCACAAGGCGGGTTCTAGTAGAGCAAAGGGTTCAACAGGCTGAGCGGAGATTCAATCGACAAATAGACTTGTATCGGGACTTCATGAGGCAACAGCAGTCTACATTTGGTGGTTGGATGGCAGCTATGTCGGACAAGATGGGTATTCCTGCACCATCTATGTCATCCATAGAGGAGATAGAAGCGCGTATTGCGGCTGCTAATGCTGAAGATGAAGATCCAAATGCTGACGATGGATTTGATCCAGCTGATGAGCACTCGAGCCCACGTAGTGGCTCTCGTTCCCCTCCTCCACCCCCTTCTGCAGTTGCTCCTTCATTACTTACATAGACTTGTTATATTTATTTTTATACTCTTTATACACTATTACTTATTTTTGTGAATTATTTTACTTTTTTAGATACTTATTATGTATTTTATATTATATTATATTTTAGTATTTTAATTATATTTATTTGGGCTTATTTTTAATTTTTTATAGTATTTTTTTGGATTATGAACATAGTTTTGGCATTTATTTGTATAGTGTTTCAGGGTTGATTTATAGGGAATTAATAATTTAAAATAAATATAATAATAAAAAAATAAAAAATTATTGCAAAATTCTCGCAAAACCGTCGCAATTTGCGAGGGTTTTGCGAGGGTCATGACTTGGGGGTTAATTCTCCCCTCGCAAAATCGTCGTAATTTGCGAGGGTTTTGCGAGGGCCATTACTTGGGTTTGCTTGGGCCCTCGCAAAACCCTCGCAATTTGCGAGGGTTTTGCGAGGGTCATGACTTGGGGTTAATTCTCCCCTCGCAAAACCGTCGCAATTTGCAAGGGTTTTGCGAGGGTCCAAACCGTAGCCCTCGCAAAACCCTCGCAAATTTGCGACGGTTTTGCGAGGGCACAAAGTCGACCCTCGCAAAACCGTCGCAATTTGCGAGGATTTTGCAAGGGTCAATATTTTTCGTCGCAAAACTGTCGCAAATTTGCTCATTTGGTGAAGTTTGACCAAAAAATATTCGTCGCAAAATCCTCGCAAATAGCAACGAATTTTTTTTGCCCTCGCAAAACCGTCGCAATTTGCGACGGTTTCCCATGGCCGTCGCAAATTGCGACATCATTTTTTGCGACGGCTAAAACCGTCGCAAAAACGGTCAGCGACGGTTTTGCGAGGGTTTTTTGCCGTCGCAAATCGCGGTTTTTCCTGTTGTGTTATGAATTGATAACTTGGGCTATGTTATTTTGAATTCTCTGTTGGCTATTGTATTGTGTTTGTGTAAGGATAGATGATAGTTCAAGGAGGTTTTGCATCAAATAATGCCAAATGGGGAGATTGTTGAGACTTATGTCACTGCGATTAAAACATGTCTCCTTGACATAGAATTTGACGTGGAATTCTTTTTAGGCAATTGCTTATATTGGCATAATTTGATTCAACTTGAACTTGTCTTAAGAAAGGAAATCAACATAAGATATTGGCAAATTATTTGCTCAGAATTTCAAGAATATTTGTGAGCAATATAAGTGAGGAATCCCGAAGATAAATTAAGAAAGAATTCTAAGAAGAAAAAGAAATATAATTGAATAAGGAAACGCGTAGAGTGTTAAGCAGATTCCTAATCCAATGCAAACTGCGGATTTCTGAAGAGTATAAATAAAGCTGACTAGAAAGAGAAAAGGGAAGTGAGCAAGAAAGAAATCTGAGTGATTCAATTCACAAAATTCTTGTGAGGTTTGAGCAATTAAGTTTCATGAGTATATTTGAGAATGGTATGTTGCTGCTACCATTGATGTGAGTGTGTTTCTGTTGATCTATTGCACCAGTAATAGAATTGTTGTAACATGAAAGTTTAACAAAATTACAGGAGATTGACAAACCAAATCCAACAATTTATAGTTTTTCTAAATTATAAAATTTATTAGTTATTAAATTTTTTAAAAAATTCACAATCTTTAATAATTATAATTTAGACTTTTACTCTAAAAATTTCATAAATGTTAGAGTTTTTCTAATTTGTACAGTTGTGGAGTCTTTTATGGAGTAGGGAACTAGACAATCAATGAAGCAGTCTCTACAAATGAAGTGGTAGGTGGTAATCAGTTAATTTGATTTGGACCATTACTTGTACAAAAATCTGCTCCCAGCTCCTAGCCCCCTGCAATTTTGCCCAACTCCTGCTCGGCAAAATTCTTATCTAGTTCTAGGCTATGTTTCTTTCTGTCCAGGTTAACCGTTTTTCCTCTTATCTTCTAAGCACAGCTAAGCTGTTGGCCAATCAGTTTTTCAAGCTCTCCTTTCCTCTTCTGGTCTTACCTTATGGAGTCCTCTAGGGTAAACAAACTAGCTTGAAGTTTAGCCATTTTTGTTGCGAAGAAATGCTGCTCGGACAAGATTGCTATTCAGATTGTTCATTAAGATATCAAGTTTCGAGGAAGCAATAGAGTATTTTGAAGACAAGACCTGGTCTTAGATGACCAACTGGGTAAATTCCTCTAGTTGAGTAATTGACTAGGTCGATTACACTCTATAATATGAGTTGTCAAAGGCCAACATACTTAGGTGCATATTCAAATATGCTAATAAGTTGACTAGAGTAGGTAGTATCGGGCCATAATCACTTACTCAAATCAGCAAATCATTGGTTTCTAGCAGCTGATCTTCGATCTATTTTTCTGATGAGAATTGTTAGGATAGTTGACTTATCAAAAAGTCTAAATGCTATTTAGGAGATAGGGTCCAGTTGTTTGAGGTGGTGACTTAAAGAAGGCCTCCAGCTTGGCTTTGGACAATTTAGGAATGGGAGTCTCTGGAGAAGTAGCCAGCTTGGCCATTGTTTTCGTGAAGACTTTTTCTTTTACAAAACTTTTCCTATATGATTTGCTTGCCTCACTGTGCTTTATTTTCTTTAACTGAAATAGGATAACAAAAGTGCTTAGTCTGTATAAAATAACAGGATTGTCAGGGCCAATCAACAAAGCTTCCTTATATCTTGGGAAAAGTAGGAGAGCTGGGCAGATTATACTTGGATTGCCTCAGTGCACTCTTAATATCTAGAAAGTCATCAATGGGTATTGGATCAACCATCCTGCTAGCTGAAAAGAGAAGACATTTTCAAGCCTTGATCATTTCATTTGGAAAAGTTTGCAAAGCAAATGAAGAAGCCAGCCTAGCCTGAGTAGAGGTCTTAGATAGTTGCCTGGACAATGATTCCTCCTCAGCTGATCCCACAAAGTTCGCCATCCTCTTCCACTTTTTTGCTGACTAATTCTGCAAATTTAGACAGAAAGGCATCCAAAGGCAGTTGGAAATAAAGCTGTACAATTCTCTTCCACCAGAGAGAAAATCATATTATAATTTCGGTTCAAAGATTAAGGCATGAACGAAAAACTTTTCCAGCTTTTCCTGATCGTCATGGCCAACTGGATATTCAACAAATAGATCCGTTCAGCATAAGTGGTCTCATGATGCGAATCAGTTGGAATATCTTGACTAGACCAAACTAGCGGGCAAATTTGTTCAGGTCGTATGATTCTAAAGAAACTTTATTGTAACAGGTAGCAAGATGGGTGCCACATTCAATAGCTCTCGAGTAAATGCAATCGCAACCCAAGCCTTTTGAGGCATAATTGTCACCATCTGGTAGCATTCTTAACCAGTCAGGCTTGAGTAACCTTAAATTATAAGGAGCTAGCAGATCGGCTAGCTGCTCCTTTGCCTGATACAGAAAAGAGGTGATCTTACTAGCTTTGGCCATCGCGCCCTTCCTATCTAAGCTCGTATGGATGGGAACAGTACGGATGGAACAGTACGGATGAGATAACCAGCCGTAGTTCCAAGCAGAATGTTTCTGGCTGCCTCGGCCTATCTCAACAAGTCAAATTCGAGGAGATATTGGTAGAGCCATAATTGTAGAATCCATAAAGGACCAGGCAAGAGAAACATTTTTTTCCTCTTCAAAGACATTTTCATACAATAAGAAAAGGAAACGAGATATTGAAGACAATATTAACGAAGCAAGACCAATAGCACGGCCAACAGCAACAAGGAAACAAAATAAAAACATTCAAGAACGACTCCAAAAGTGGCAGTGCAGATAATGTATTTGCAAACCCAAAACAAAAGAAAAATAGCATTTTCACTATACTAGATTCCTATTTGCTTTCACAAATTTACTATAGATTGCCATACCTTTGTGGGCAATATTGAAATAAAAAATTGTGGTAGTGCCATAGTTCAGGATTTCTTCACCGTCTAATGGCAAGCCAAGAATAACATATATATTTATATGTATGTAAGTATTTATATATATATATATATATATATATAAATATATATAAGAGTGGGACTTGAAGACTTAAAATGATAAAAATCATCAAAACGAAAATATGTTAGGAAAATGAAAAATTCACCTTTATGATTTAATGACCCTTTTCGCACTGATGTAGATGTCTGTATAAGGATATTTGAGGTTAGTGGATCACGTCCTTGCAAATGTCTATTGCGTCTCATCCACGCGAAATTTTTCATCTTCTGAAATGGTACCCATAGCACAGCCAGTGAATGTTTGAAGATTAGGTTCGATAAGCTTTCACCGAAACTTTCTCTGTGAGTTTCTCTCTGTGAAAATGAAAATTGAATGCAGAAGCCCAATCCTCTAATCAAAGCCTTCAATTTATATTCATTTCAGTAGATCCCTCGAGAGAGACTCTACCCACGTGCAAACAAAAGCATCTATGCTTTCAGTTATCTTGCACGCGAAATAACACGAGTTTCATCCCGTGTTATTTTTTTATTTTAATTAATTAAATAAAGTAATAATTAATTAATATAATATATATTAATTTTATTTTACCCCTGGTCTTATTCATTGGGCCAGATAAAATTATTTATTCTTGAGCTTGAACACCCATAAATAATAAATCTCAATTATTTATTTTTTGGGCTTTATTAAATACCCCCAATAAATAATTAACAAGCTCAAACAAACCAATATAAAAATTTATACCTTGTATCTAGTTTATATCCAGATTAATTTCCTAATTATTCAATCGGGGCTTTGGGCCGTGAATAATTAATTAACCAATTAAACTAGATAAAATATATACTCTCTCTCGGACATTTTATTTTAATTTAGTCCAATAATAAATTAGACTAATAAAATAATAAAATAAAATCGTAAGGGTCCCATAAATATGAAGACCATTCCTTAACCCAAATATCTCATGACTTAAGGGTCATTTCAGGGACTAAAAGACACATCGCCTTAGCTACTAAAATGACCAAAATATCCCTACTATATAAATAGTTATATTTTGCATTTTAAATATTTCCTAATATCACCAAAAAGAAATATTGACCCACAAGGACAATGTTGCGTTAGTAAAGTATTCGACCTACAGGTGTAATGACTAAAATACCCCTCTACGCATCGTCGTGCAATTAGAGAGGAAAATTGTACTAACACTTCTCTAATAGACATCTACCATCTTTAGACCTTTATTCGATTTATGACTCCTAGAATGTTTTCACTTTTCAAGGGAGCTACTCTAAAGTAAACATCCAAGTCATATTCCATAGGGCCTTGGATAATTAGATCATTTGAACAATCATAAGGGGTGATATAACGTAGAAGCTATCTTGTACAAGTTTGACTTAACTAACTAGTCATATATACCCAACGTACAAGTATCTTGGTTCTACGAAAGAACCTCAACTACAGTATATCAAAGTATATGCTTCTAACTTCGTCAAACTACCAACTCATATTCAAGCGGTAAAGTATTAGTCCACGCTGTAGAGGTAATAGTTTGGGTTTCTTTTAAATAGTACTTTTAGAAACCACTATTATATGTCCTCTTCTACGTATTCGAAATACGCTCCTGTTATGAAGTGAATGAATTACTCACTGGCTAAAAGTAAGTCATTCCCCATTTAGAATTCATAACACAATAACCTATATATGATGAGATTCCCATTTTCATCAATCGGTTAAGAACAAACATTTATTTGTTAAGTAACCTGTGATCCATACCTTACTGTGAAAGACCACCATTTATATGGATCATTCACTTAAACACAATGGGTCATTTCCAAACGTTAATCGTGCACAAATAAAATGTAAATTCACAAACAAATTTTGAGAATAAATTTCTTTATTAATTAATTAGATAATTACATCAGATAAACTAGCCTAGAGGGCATATATTCTAACAATCTCCCACTTGCACTCTAAGACTAAGAAATTCTGTAGGTACCCACCCCTATAGGGTCTAAGTGTCTCTTGAAGACTCTTTTAGCCAAAGGCTCAGTGAAGGGATCTGCTAGGTTGTTCTCTGAAGCTATTTGTTCCCCTACTATTTCCCGTCTCTAAATGAAATCCTTGATCAGGTGGTACTTCCTCTGGATGTGCTTCCCCTTCTTGGGGTTCCTAGGTTCTTTGGATTGCGAGACTGCTCCAAAGTTATTGCAATACACCACAATTGGTCTATCCATGTGTGGCAAAACTCCAAGTTCTGAAAGAACTTTCGGAGCCAAACTGCTTCCTTAGATGCTTCTGAAGCTGCCACATACTCAGCTTCTATAGTTGAGTCGGTAATATAAGATTGCTTGATACCCCTACATGAAATAGCTTCTCCAGACAAGGTGAAGATATATCCACTAGTGGATTTTCTCTCATCCTTATCAACCTGAAAATCTGAGTATGTGTATCCAATAGGAACCAAGTCGTTAGCCCTGTAAACCAACATATAATCTTTTGTACCATTGAGGTGTTTAAGAATATGCTTTACCGCTTGCTAATGAACCTTTTCAGGGTTTGACTGATATCTACTAACTAAGCCAACAACAAAACAGATATCTGACCTAGTGCACAGCATGGCGTACATGAGACTTTCCACAGCCGAAGCGTAGTGAATCCTACTCATCCTGTCTCTTTCTTTTGGAGATTTAGGACAGTCCTTAGAACAAAAAGTCAACCTATATCTGCAAGAGATTGAAGCTCCCTTGCATGAGTTCATGTTAAACTTGGTCAGCATCTTGTCAATATATGTCACTTGGAATAATTCTTACATTATATACTTCCTATTTCTGAGAAGCATAATCCCGAGAATATAACTGGCTTCTCTCAAGTCCTTCATACTAAATTGACTAGACAACCAAACCTTAGTAGATGACAATGTCCCTACATCATTCCCAATGAGTAGAATGTCATCCGCATATAAGATAAAAAAAATCACATTTATGCCTTTCAATTTCCTATATATGCATGGTTCATCTTTATTTTAAATAAAATCGTAAGACTTTACAGTCTCGTCAAAATAAATGTTCCATATTCTAGATGCCTGGTTAAGTTTATAAATGGACTTCTTAAGCTTGCAGACCATGTGTTCCTTGTCTTTAGTAATAAAACCTTCCAGTTAGGACATATAGATGTCTTCATTAAGATGGCTATTAAGAAATGTCATCTTGACATCCATTTTCCATATCTCATAGTCGTAATGACATGCAATGGCAAGGAGGATACAAATAGACTTAACCATGGCTACCAGGGAAAATATTTTATCATAATCGATTTCCTCTTTCTGAGTATACCCTTTCGCCACAAGCCTAACTTTGAAAGTTTTTACCTTCTCATCCGCTCCTCTCTTCCTCTTGTATAACCACTTACACCCATTGTGTTTTATCCCTTCAAGTGAAACTACAAGATCCCAAACCTGATTGAAGTACATAGACTTAATTTCAACTTTCATTGCTTTATGCCATAAATCTGCATCGGCATCAGTAAAATCCTCCTCGTAACTAGTGGGATCTTGTTCTTGATGGTCAGAAACCAGCTCGAAAACCACTCCTATCCATCTTTCTGGAATTTTAGATATCCTCCCACTACAACAAAGCTCCGTTTGTACGGGTTCTTGAGGCTGTGCCTCTTCTTGTTCCATAATCGGGTCTGAAAAAGTTGATTCTAATGATAACTTCTTTTCAAGTTCCAACCTTGTTGAACCTTTAGTGGAAGTACTTTGACTATTCTCTAAGTATCTAGTATTAGTACTTACCAGTACTTTATGCTCCTTGGGATGATAAAAGTAATATTTTTTTGTCCCTTTTGGATACCCAATAAAGTAGCATAATTCTGATCTTGGTTCTAGCATATCTCATTTGATTAGTACATAAGATGGACAGCCCTATATCCTGAGATGATTTAGACTGGGCGTGAGATGATTTAGACTTGGCTTACGCCCAGTCTACATCTCATAGGGTGTCCTAGATATTGACTTGGAAGGCACCAAGTTCAGAAAATATGCCGTTATTTCCAAGGTATATCCCTAAAAAGAGACCGGAAGAGTAGCATGAGACATCATACTTCAGACCATTTCCAATAATGTCCTGTTCTTTCTCTCAGCTACTCCATTCTGTTAAGTTGTACCTGGCACAGAGAGTTGGGATACTATTCCATAATGTACTATATAATCCTTAAACTCATCGAGAAGGTATTCTCCACCACGATCTGATCGTAAAGTTTTGATCAGTTTACCTGTCCGATACTTCACTTTAGCCTTAAACTCTTTGAACTTATCAAAAGAGTCAGACTTGTGCCTCATTATATAGACATAACCAAACCTTGTACAATCATTCGTGAAAGTGATGAAGTACTCAAAGCTCCCTATAGCTTGAGTAGACAAAGGACCACACACATCAGTATGAACAAGACCCAATACCTCATTCGCTCTATCAACCTTTTAAGTGAACAACCTTTTGGTCATTTTTCCTATAAGGTAGGATTCATATTGAGGCTAACTTCCCAATTTTAATGAGTCCAAGGACCCATTATGGATTAACCTCCTGGTTGAGTTAATATGATCCAACCTTAGATATCAAATATATGAGTCATTGACATTGGTCTTTCTCTTTTTACTTAAAGGTTAAATTTAAGCATTATTTATTTGATTATTTGTAAGATTTAAAAAGAATAAGTTTTCATGAATATGCTCTGTACATAAAACATCTCTATTTCTACTAATAGTAATACTAGAATGGAAGGAAATAGAACATTCATGATTTATTAGTTTTGCAACTGAAATCAAATTCTGTCTAAAATCGGGAACATATAAAATATCCTCTAATAAAACTACTTTATTACAATAAAAAAATAGGATCCAGCTCTCCTACTACAATGGCCCATACTCGTGCTCCATTTCCTAGTCATAGTCTATGCTCACCCTTCTGGAGTCTTCTTATCTTCCTAAACCCCTGCAAGGAGTTACAGATAAGATCAGTGGCACTAGAATCAACAATCCAAATAGAAGTTGATCCAACCATTGAAATAGACTCTAGATAGAGAAAAATACCTGTAAGGTTTTTCTTGATCTGAAGTTCTGGACACTTCTTTTTCTAGTATCCCTTCTGCCCACACTTGAAGCATTTGCCTTTGGGCTTGTTGGGTTGGTTCTTGGGCTAGGCCTGTACATTTCCCTTCTTCTTCTTGAACTTCCTGAGCTTGGGCCCAGTTCTAGAAGAAAAAGTCCTAACAATCATAACCTTAGACTGTAGCTTCATGACCTTCTGCGCTACCTAGAGCTCTTTCATTAACTCAGTTAAAGTCATGTTTAATTTGTTCATGTTGTAGTTCAACTTGAATTGAGTAAAAGAGCCTAGTAGTGATTTGAGAATCATGTCTACTTGTCTCTCGAGGTCAATAACAGCCTCTAAGACTTTCACTTCTTCGAAAGTAGTAATCATTTTGAGCATATACTCCCTAACTGATGCTCCCTCAGCCATCTTAGTATTTATGATCGTCCTAAGAGCTTCCTACCTTGCGAGCCGGCTCTTATCGGCGAATATCGTGGCTAATGATTGGCTAATATCAAATACAGTGGCCATGTGCTCATGTTTTGACTGGAGCACATTAGACATGGAGGCCAACATATAGTATCGAGCCATTTCGTTGGCCTTTTTCCATGCTTTTTCAACCTCACGCTCCTCCGCAGTGGAACTCTCCCCGATAACAAGGCAGGTTTCAAAGAGGACATACTTATACTTTTCAGCAGTGTGTATTATGTCCAAGTTTCTTTTCCAATCCACATAATTTGGACCCATTAGCTTATTCTCATGGAGAATAACGGCCAAAGAACTGAAAGAACCTCCACCAACCATTTTTAAAAGATCAAAAAAAAAAAATAAAATTTAGTTTGTGAAAATAAAATAATTTATGACTTTATCTTCATATTAAATCTGATAATAGTTAACCTCATCACCATTATCTTTTATATGATTTATTTGGCTCTTAGAAAAACTGACATAATTTCTTGGAAAGATTAACAATTTTTTAAGCTAAGTGTATTAACCACCACAAATTAATTTCCCTTCTAGGTAATGATCCAGAAGATAACTCCATCGTGGAATGACTGTTTCTTCTCATTTCCTACAGACATTCCTCACACTATAATCTCTAACACGGGTTGGCCGATCATAATACGTATCTCAATTTATTAATTACATCCATCTATTAGTTCTAAATCCTTATGGTATCCCCATCTTATACGGGTTCACTCCCGGGTGACATGAGGGACCTACGATCTCTAATGAGGATCGTGATGGAAGCCGTGGGGCTGTTGGAACCCCTCTTCCACATAATATTTTAAAATAAGGGTTTTTCTTGAAAAATATAATTTGAAATTTTCAATTAATTTTTTTAAACTCAAAATAAAATATCTAAACCCATAAAAATTTCTATGTCAAGGTTTATACCTTTTGAGAAATTTTTCTATGGATTAATTTTATTTAAGTTAATAAACTTAATAATTTCAAAAATTTCTAATAAGACTCTTGAGAGATTTAGATTTGAAGTTTAATTTGACAAAAATAATTTTTCTTGTTAAAATTCAATCAAAATGGTTTTTTATTTTAATTCACAAAAATATCTAAATCTAATATATTTTCTATGTCAAGGATAAAATCCTTTGAGAAAATATCCAAGAATTATTTTTTGTCCAAATTAAGATTAACCATTTGATTTAAGAAAAATATTTTTCTTTGTCAAAAATTTCCAAAGACTTTGGTTTTTGAGAAAACGCGCACATAGGGTATAAAAAGAAATAAGCATGCTAGAAAACTATAAATGTTTTTATACTTTTCTATTATTTTAACTTAAGTATCCAAATAATAGAATTAAATACATTAATTAATTAAAGGTCTTGTTTAATCATAAAATTTCTTTTACTATTATTTTTCATGCAAAATATTTAAAAAATATTAACTATTGCAATAAAAATAACTTCGTCTAGTATGAGACTAAAAATAAAAATTAAAAAAAATTATTCAGGTCAGGCCCAGTGCACCCGCCACACTGGATCACGACCCATGGGTTTAGGCAAGTGCCCGCAAGCTGCCCCTTACTGCAGTCAAAATTGCTAACTGCGGCAATCTCCAATTTGTGTTTGTAAATTAGAGAATTGCTTTCTTGCGGAAACCAAAGCTGAGGCTTCCGCGAGGAAGCTTTCCTCGCCAATTGTGAGCCATGCATGGCTTGGAGCCACGGCTCACGGCTCCTCTCATATTCACAGGTGGCTTGGCTTTGATGGCTCGGCTTGACTGGATTGTACAATACCTTCTTCTCCAGAATTTCTTCTACGTATTAAAGCTTTTTGGACGCGATTTTCTCCTCTATTTTCAATCAAAACTCATCCAAACAACCGCCTATACTCTCAAAAAATACTGGGTTTATACAATATCTATGAAAGCAATCAAAATACATTATTCCTATGCTTCCACTCGTGAAGCTTGCAGTGAAACTACTCATACCATTAAATACGAAGGATCATAGATTTTAACCAAAATAAATATTTTCTTATTTTAGTTAAGCCTAACATGCTTCCTACATTTGTCAAACCATAGCTCTGATACCAATTGAAGGCTTAAAATGGCAAAAATCATCAAAACGAAAGCTTGTTAGGAAAACAAAAAATTTACCTCTGTGATTGAATGACCCTCTTCGCACTGGTATAGATGCTTGTATAAGGATATTTGAGGCTAGTGGATCATGTCTTTGCAAACATCTACTGCGTCTCATCCACACGAAGTTTTTGATCTTCCGAAATAGTGCCCGTAGTACAGCCAGTGAATGCTTGAAAATTGAGTTTTGATAAGCTTTCACTGAAGCTTTCTCTATGAATAGGTTTTGGTTTCTCTCTGTGAAAATGAAAATTGAATGCAGAAGTCCAATCCTCTAATCAAAGCCTTCAATTTATATTTATTTCAGCAGATCCCCCGAGAGAGACTCACCCGCGTGCAAACAGAAAACATGGATGCTTTCTGTTATCTTGCACACGAAACAACACAGGTTCTATCCCGTGTTATTTTTTTAATTTTAATTAATTAATTATATGTATGTATATATTTTAAAATTTTATTTTACCCTTGGTTTTATTCATTGGGCTAGATAAAATTATTTATTCTTGGGCTTGAACACCCATAAATAATAAATCTCAATTATTTATTTTTTGGGCTTTATTAAACAGCTCAATAAGTAATTAACAAGTCCAAATAGACCAATATAAAAATTTATACCTTTTATCTAGTTTATATCCATATTAATTTTCTAATTATTCAATCTGGGTTTTGGGTCCTATATAATTAATTAACCAATTAAACTAGATAAAATAAATACTCTCTTTTGGACCTTTTATTTTTTCTAGTCTAATAATAAATTAGACTAATAAAATAAAACCCATAAATATCAAAACCAATTCCTTAACCCAAGTCTTTCATGACTTAAGGGACATTCTGGGGACCAAAAGACACATCGTCTTGACTACTAAAATAACAAAAATATCCATGTTATATAAATAGCTATATTTTACATTTTAAATATTCCCTAATATCACCATAAGAAAATTTGACCCCAATGAGAATGCTGCGTTAGCAAAGTCTTCGACCTACAGGTGTAATGACTAAAATACCCCTCTACACATTGCCGTGCAATTAGAGAGGAATAGTATACTAACACCTCTCTAATAGACATCTACCATCCTTAAACCTCCAATCCAATAATCCACGACTCTTAGAATTTTTTCACTTTTCAAGGGAGCTACCCTAAAGTAAGCATCTAAGTCATGTTCCTCAGAGCCTTGGATAATTAGATCATTTGAACAGTCACAAGAGGCGATATAGCATAGAAGCTATCTTATACAAGTCTATATTAACTAACTAGTCACATATACCTAACATACAAGTATATTGGTTCTACGAAAGAACTTCAATCACAGTATATCAAAGTATATGCTTCTAATTTCATTAGACTACCAACTCATACTCAAGCGATAAAGTATTAGTCCACGTTGTAGCAGTAATAGTCTGGATTTTTTTTAAATAGTACATTTAGAAACCATTATTACAAGTCATGTTCTACGTATTTGAAATACGCTCATACTACGAAGTGAGTGGACTACTCACTGGCTAAAAGTAAATCATTCCCCATTCAGAATTCATAACACAATAACCTATACATGATGAGATTCTTATTCTCATCAACCGGTTAAGAACAAACATTTATGTGGTAAGTAACCCATGATCCATACCTTACTGTGAAAGACCACTATTCACATGGATCACTTACTTATACACAATAAGTCTTTTCCAAACGAAAATTATACATAAATAAAATGTAAATTCACAAATAAATTTTGAGAATAAATTTTTTTATTAATAATTTCGATAATTACGTCAAATAAATTAGTTTAGAGGTCATATATTCCACCAGGAGTTACCATTCCAAAGGGGAGTACAAAACCATTAATGGCGGGGACTAAGATGGGAGCATTGCCCCTAGGAATGGACGATTAGATCGATGGCCAAAAACAAAAATATAAATCGTGTCATAGATGTCCCATGCCTTCCATTACTAATCAAAGGTTGTTAAAACTCTTGAACTTCAGTGATCAAATATGAGAGTCCTATTCATGCTTATTGAAAAGAAAGTCAAAGCTTGGGATTTAACGAGCTCGGACTAGGCTACAGATTCACTATTAGAGGGCAGTAGAGGCCCTAGCTTACGCCAATCAGAGAAAGTTTCTAGTTACTCCACTGGAAGCCTGAGTACGGCTAGGTTAGTAAAGGAATTCAAGCTGCTAAACATTGTTGTTAGAAAGGTTTGTGTAGTTAAGGTTTCAGGAGGATGAAAGGAAGATGATAGGATTAAGTAAAAATTTAGAGAGTTTGAAATTCAAAGGTGAGGAGAAGAGAGTCAGCTGAAGTCACATATTTAGAGAAGGAGTCATTGTTAAGTTCAACTCCCAAGGATGATAGTAAGAAGTCCGAAGAGACATTTTGTTCTTCGGGATTAGCTTATCCTCAAAGAACAAAAAAAAGGGGCAAAGTATTGACAAGTAAGATATTGAAACAGCAAAGCAACTGATTAGCAAAAGGTTAGGATTGTTGGACTACTCGACTGGCTAATCCGGGTTTAGCCGACCTAAAGAGAATCTTACTGAACCAAGTTACCAGATTGACTAGGGATGAGGCCCAGTTTGTAAGGAGGTAGATCTAAAGTAGATAAGGCTAAACATTCAGGAATGTGGGTCAGATCTTGGACTTAATCAAGAGTCCATCTTCTTGCCATGTTCATCATTAATATTAGGGGAAGGCAACATTACTAGAAAATAGCGAAAAGTGGCGAACATAGGGTTTCAAGCTCATTAAAAGCTTCAGGAAGGCATCAAAAAAGGGACCAAACCCAACATTTACAGAGCTTACAAACTTTCTTCCATTTACTCTCTCCGTCCTATAATATAAGTCGTTAAAGACTATTTTTGCTGTCTCAAATTATAAGTCATTGAGGACTTTGTAAGAAGGTTTTAAAGCTATTTTTATATTTTTATCCTTATTTATTGTTCTTTTTTCCTCTCTTTCTCTCTCTTCTCTTCTCTTGTTTCTAAACATTTAAATAGGGGTGTTTTAAGAAGAAAAAATATATAAATTCACCTTATTTTTAAGAATTTTAATATATGTGAAATTAAGTCAAACGACTTATATTATGGGATGGAGTGAGTACTATCTTTCTGGAATTTTAGTTTAGACTTTTATTACTTTCAGTCATATTTCCATTGTTTTTTGTTTCTGCTTTCAGTATATTTTCATTCTCCCAAATACAACTCCCTCAATTGTGAGGATTTGCTTCTCGAGAAAATAATTGGAGTTTCAATTCATAAAGAATCACTTTTTCCTACTATTTCTGAGTTTCATTTGCTCATTTACAAAAGAGGTTCAATTTTCTGTCAACCGACCACTCAAAGGTCAAGACTTCAGCTTACTGGAGAGTCATATCTTAGTCAATCGGCCGGCTGATATTTTTGGACAGTCAACAGTTACATATGTAGTTTGAAAAAGTATTCATGAGTTTTAAAAAATTATCTAAATTACATTAACCTAGAGGGAGCATGCAGAAAAGGCCTCATATATTTTTAATATAAGCCGTATGGTTGCATTTGTTGTAGACTTTGTCCATTAGGTTCCCCCCCCCCTATTAGGCTTAATAAACATAGAACATCCAAAATCTTATCAATTTGTTTCTTGTATAAACAGATCATCAAATACTTATTCTATTAGGATTTAAATACTCTATTTTAATTTAATATAAAATTTTAAAAAGTATTTAACTAAAGTTAAATTACAACTTTAGTTTTATTAACTAGAGAGGAATACACATATAAGCGGGACTTGTATCCTTTACATAAATGAAATTAGTGGTGAAAATTTAAAAAAAAATATTTATTTCATAACAATATATATTTATTGTTATTATTTTACTAAATAAGATCATCCACTAATGAAAATACTGTCATGACCATTACATTCGAAACCATCTTTAATTTACTCTTCCCATACAAGGGAAATTTCATAAAGTAACAAAAACTATAATATATCCTAAAAACCTTAAGTCGGTATAGACTCTAAAGAGTAAATTAAACAAACATACAACAAAATTTTTTGTATTCCCGCCATTGCCATTCTTAAACATCGAACCTATAAATTCATTTCAATCTCTTTTTTTTTTTTTAAGTATTATTAAAGATAATGTTGAATGTATTACTAACCTTAAGAATCATTTCAGAAGTAAATATAAGAATAATAAGAGGCTTAAATTTAATTCGGGTCAAGAGTAAACTGTGTGAGAAAGGAGCAAAGGCCATCGATCTATGAAGATCAAAAAGATATCATATAATATAGTCTTCAATACATTGAAGAAATAGGTTGTAACAGGAGGTTAATCGTAGATTGTGGACAAAATAGGGTCTGAGGTGTCAAAATAACAAGGGAAAATTTTTTGAGAGATCCCACAGGATACGTAGCTAAATTCAGGGAAACTTAAAAAGGAAGTGGTGAGATTTAAGTAGAGAGAGGACAGCTTATTTGCATGCTATTTTTTGAAAGTACATTATTAGGTAAAAAAATCCAAATAGTAATGAATTATCTGAAATTTCAAGTTTTGCACATAAACTAAAAAATATTTAGAAGTAGCATTCATACGATTAAAATGTCTTGATTTTGCACTTAAACTAAAAATCTTCCAGAAGTAGTTCTCATATTATTAAAATGTTTCAGTCTTGCACTTCTATTAAGTTTGACTGTTTAACTATTTTTTTGTTGATCACATGACCCTTACATGAGGGCACTTTTGTCCTTATATATTACTCCACGAGTGTCAACTTTGTCCTTAATCAATGGCACAATTTCTAAAACATTAGACTCTTTTCTTCCATTTTCTTTCTCAACATACTTCTATTTTTCAACCCAAAAAAAAAAAAAAAAACATGGCACTATAATTTGGAAATGCCCAGAAGTCAAAGTCATCTATTGTCCACTTGCCATTGTGGGAGGGTAAGAATCCTTAGAACCTCATAGACTGACAAGAATCCTCAAGAAGATTCATAACTTGTGGTAATGAACAAGTAAATCTTGATATTTTTTCCATTGGTGACAAAGAAAATATTCATTAATTTCATATTTTATGTGAAGGGTAAAGATCTAAGATGTCAATTTTGAGTGTGCATTGATCCCAAAATATGTAGTAGATCTATTCCGTTTGTTGCGGCAAATTTGAGTAATGAAGGAAGAAATCGAGGACACCACAGCATCGAGAGAATGAAATATTTTCCAAACCCTTGCTCTGATAGTTATATAATTTTTTTAGTGTTCTTGAATTAGAGGAAGAAGAGTACGATGAGAATCAAAGCGAGGAAGACATTTCTAAGTGTTCTTGAGATTCAAAATAGAATGGGAGATGGGGGAATTGAGGAAAAAATCATTTATTTTCCTATTTCTTTTAATGGATAAAAATATCCTCAAAATATGTCACGTGACAATCGCATGATATATGGAAAATACAGTTAAACAATCAAATTTGACAGAAGTATAAGATCAGGACATTTTAATAATATGACTGTTATTTCAAAATGATTTTTCATTTAAGTGCAAGATCGAAATATTTTAATAATATGAGTGCTACTTTTGAACGGTTTTTAATTTTACTGTAAAATTTAAAATTTCAGGTAATTCAAATGTTACCTTAATTTTTTACCTTGTATTATTCTCAATAAAGTTGTTTACTATTCTTTTTGAGAAACCATTGGTGGAGTTTCCAAAGTGCTCTAGTTATGTGATCAACAAGTGGGCCATTCGTACACGGTGAGTGTTTTCTTGTATAAAAATATTTAGAATTCTATCTAATTTTCTTGAATTACAAGTAAAACGGTACTCTCTCCATCCCTTAATATAAGTCGTTAGAAATTACTTTTATTGTTTCAAATTATAAGTCGTTGGAGACTATTTAAGAAGGTTTTGAAGCTATTTTTACCTTTTTGTCCTTATCTATTGTTCTCTTTCCCTCTCTTTCTTTCTCCTATCTTCTCTTGTTTCCAAGACGTTTATAAAGGTATTTTAGGAAGAAAAAAAATATCAAGTCACCTTATTTTTAGGAATTTTAATATGTATAAGATCAGGACATTTTAATAATATGAGTGTTATTTCGAAATGATTTTTCATTTAGGTGCAAGATCAAAATATTTTAATAGTATGAGTGCTACTTTTGAACAGTTTTTAATTTTGCTCTAAAATTTAAAATTTCAAGTAATTCAAATGTTACTTGAATTTTTTACCTTATATTATTCTCAATAAAGTTGTTTACTATACTTTTTGAGAAACCATTAGTGGAGTTTCCAAAATGCTCTAGTTATGTGATCAACAAGTGGGCCGTTCGTACACGGTGAGTGTTTTTTTTATAAAAATATTTAGAATTCTATCCAATTTTTCTTGAATTACAAGTAAAACGGTACTCTTTTCGTCTCTTAATATAAATAGTTAGAAATTACTTTTATTGTTTCAAATTATAAGTCGTTGGAGACTTTTTAAAAAGGTTTTGAAGTTATTTTTACTTTTTTGTCCTTATCTATTGTTCTCTTTCCCTCTCTTTTTCTCTCCTCTGTTCTCTTATTTCCAAAACGTTTATAGGGATATTTTAAGAAGAAAAAAAATATATAGAATCACCTTATTTTTAGAAATTTTAATATGTATGAAATTAAGTCTAGCGACTTATATTAAGGAATGGAGGGAGTATGACAATTAAGTCATTGTTGCAATTTATTTGTGTCGGTTGTGGCCGCACACATTTACTATGAAATAGTTCTACCAGAAGAACTGTTATGACACGTAGAATCGCCCTAAGGTGACATGTGTTTAAACAAATTTTTTTAAAAAAATAAATATTGTATTTGAATTCATTTAAAATTTTAATTAATTAATTAGTAATTAATTATATTACTAATAAAATATATATGTATTTAATATTAATACATTGAAATGTATGATTCATTTGAATATTATCTGAGTATTATCTAAATTCATTTAAAATCTTAACTAATTAAATAATTAATTTAATTAATTAATAAGATATATATATATATATATAATATTAATACATTGAATCTTAATAACTTAACAGCCCGTGCAATGCATTGGACATCATACTAGTAGTTCTGAAATCAAATGATGGATCTAAGAGGGGCGGAGGGTAGTGTCTGGGATTCCAAAATTCTTTAAAATAATAAATATTATTTAAAAATTAAAATTTTGTAGAAAAATCTTTTAAAATTTTATTTTTATCCTTCAAAATTTTTTTAAAAGTTATAATGTTATCTTCTAATATATTTTTATCATATGATTTGTCCCTTCATTCCTAAGTTCATGGTCCCATTCTTACTTAAATCCCTCTTCTAATACAAGAAATGAAGAAAATTGAGAAACAAAGATATTTAAAAAATAAAAAATTACATAAAATAATAATAAAAATAAAACCAAACCTCATAATTTTTAATTGGGTACAAAGCATAACAAAAATAAACTAAAGCATAAAATTCTTGGTTAGTGCATGTCTATCTCTATATCCAAAGGCCACCTCGTTCCTTACAAGACAACAATCTAAAAGACCTTGGACATATAACGGTTTTAAAAAACACTTATTAGAATGAAGTAAAAGATAGCAAGAAAAAAGGTCCAAATTAACTTCGAATAGATAAATTTCTTTGAGAAATATATATATATATATATATATATATATATATCACTACAACAATCTAAACATTTAGGAATGCTAATTAATTTGTTTTAGGACGCTAATTTGTGTCGTAAAATTATTTACCGGTACTTTTCTAAATGTCCCCGCATGCGTTGTTAAAAGTGGTGTCGCCAAAGAATTTTACGACACCTTGCGTCGGTAAATTAAGTTACTGACGCTTTTCTTATAAGCGTCTCTATATTTATCGACACTTTTCCTATAAGCGTCTCTAAGTTTACCTACGTTTTTCCTATAAGAATCTCTAAATTTACCGAAACTTTGCCTATAAGGGTCTCTAAATTTACTACGCTTAAATACTCCAATGTTGTTAACATAACGACATTTCTTAAAAGTGTCCCAAATTACTGACAAAAAATTCTGATTCTCTCTACTTTTCGGGCTACGTTTTATGTTTATAGCATCTCAAAATTGGCGATACTTTATTCTATAAATGTCCCAAAATTAGCGATACATAAGTATAATTTTGTCCCCTTTTTTGCCACATAATCAATCATAGTGTCCCAATTTTGGCTTCACTTTATTTTAAGCATATCAAAGTTGACGATTATTATATTTTATTATTTGAACTTTTTTTCTCAATTTAAAGTTTCATAAAAAATGTTTCTTTTTTACATTGTACAATAGAAAGTTGTAAAGCAATCATAGTTTTGAAACAAAATGAATAATATTTATTAAAATAAATTGTATAAATTAGAACAAAATTTAAATACTCATACTCAAAAGCATTTTACCAAATGTCTAACTACAATATAAATCAAACTAAATATAAATGTTCAATTGTTGGATTGTATGCCCTCTTAGACTAGGTTTCTGATGTAAAATCGAATATTTTAATAAAATAATTTATTTTCAGAAATTGTTTGTGAATTTACTTTTTATTTATGCACAATTTGCGTTTGGAACAGACCCATTGTGTTTAAATAAGTGATTCATGTGAATGGTGGTCTTTCACAGTAAGGTATGGATCACGGGTTATTTAACACATAAACATTTGTTCTTAACCTATTGATGAGACTAAGAATCTCATCATGTTTAGGTTATTATGTTATGAATTCCAAATGGGGAATGGCTTACCTTTAGCCAGTGAGTAGTCCACTCACTTCATGACATAAGCGTATTTCGAATACGTAGGATATGACCTGTAGTAGTGGTTTCTAAAAGTATTATATGATAGAAACCTAGACTACTACCGCTACAGCATGGACTAATGCTCTACGACTTGAGTATGAGTTGGTGGTTTGATGAAGTTGGAAGCATATGCTTTGATATGCTATAGTTGAGGTTCTATAGTAGAACCAATATACTTGTGTATTGGGTATATGTAACTAGTTAGTTAAGACAGACTTGTATAAGATAGTTTCTGTACTATATCGTCCATTGTGGTTGTCCGAATGGTCTAAAATGTCCAGAGCCCTGAGAAACATGACTCGAATGTTTGCTTTAGGGTAACTCCCTTGGAAAGCGAAAACACTCCAGGAAGTCATGGATCATTGGACTAGAAGTCTAAGGATGGTAGATGTCATTTAGAGGAGTGTTAGTACATTTCTTCCTTTCTAAATGTACGGCGATGTGTAGAAGGGGATTTTAGTCATTTTACCTATAGATCGGAGACTTTGCTAATGCAGCATTGTCCTTGGAGTCAATATTTCCTTATGGTGATATTAGGAAATATTTAAAATGTAAAATACAACTATTTATATAGTATGAGTATTTTAGTCATTTTAGCAGCCAAGGCGATGTGTCTTTTTTATCCTCGGAATAGCCCGTAAGTCCTAATTAATTTTGGGTTGAGAAATTGGTCTTAGTTCAAGAGGATTTTATTTTATTTTATTTTATTCAGGATGTCTAATTTATTATTATACTGGAATAAAATAAATAAATAAAATAAAAAATAGGAGTTGAGAGAAATTAATTATCTGGTTTAATTAGTTAATTAATTATTCAGGGCTTAGGTCCAGTATGAATAATTATGAAATTAACCTGGGCTTAAATTAGGAAAAATAATTAATGTTTAATTATTTATTAGGTTATTTATATAAGCCCAAGAAATAAATAATAAAAGATTAATTATTTTGGTTCATTTGGGCTCATTAATTATTTATTGGGTTATTTATATAGGCCCAGGAAATAAATAATTAGTGTTTATTATTTTAGGCCTTTGGGTCCAAGAAAAATAATAAATATTATTTCGGTCCAATAGCTTGGACTGTAGGGTTTTTTCCAGATACGGTTCAGATGAGTTTAGGGTTAAGCCAAACTTATTCTCAGGATAACATCCGGGTGTTTGAAATATGACATCCCGGGGATATGTTTATCAGAGAATTAGAGACCTAGTTCTGGTTTACTAATAAACAAGTCTCTGGTGAAGGAAAACCCCTAATCTCCCTAAGAACAATAGAGACTCACGTCTCTCTCTCTCACTCTAACGTCTCCTTCTCCTCTGTTGTTCTCCTTGGAGCTTTGCTAACCAATAGCAAGAGAACCAAGGAGACTTGAGACCGTTCTTCTTTACTGTTGTGTTCACCGACTAAAGGTTAGGCAGTGGCATATTCTGAGAGTTGAAAGGCTTGGCGTTCATGCAAACAAGGCAAAGTAGGTGGTTAGCGGGTTTTCAACCGGAAGCTTCTTCAAGTGGGCAAGGCGAAGCAATTCCTGTCGTTCAATCCACTCCTACTCAACTTAATAGGTTTAAAGCGCAAATGTATGATCTTAACGCTTCCGTGCGGCCTTTAAAGCTTGCGGTTTTTTTTTCTCTCTATTTTTTTCGCGTTGAAGCATGCTTCTCTGTTTTCTGCCCGTCATCAATTTCATTGGTAAACAAAAATAAAAAATAAAAAATAAGTCTTCATATTTCTGCAAGTTAATGGAAAGTCTAATAGCCCTACACATCAAATAAAGAAGACAATGGTAAACATTTAAAAGATCCAAAAACTCTCAGGTCTAACAAGTATACTTTGTTCTTGAGGAGTTAAGAACTAAAATTCCTAAGTGGAGAATGAAAAAAAAATGCAATGATAGATAGAGATGGTAGGTTCTGCCCCAGAAAGAAGAGAAAAAGAAGTGGTCTTCCTTTTGGGTAAGGCTGCCAACAATCTTTGTACACTTTGGGAGTTGGCTGTTTCTTGAGGGAATGTTAGAGAAGAAAATGTTTGAAACAGAAAGGGAGATGGTCAGTTACTTGAAAAATGGGAAAATGAGACTTTTATTTTAAGGTGTTTTCTGAAATTCTAGTGATTTGGTGCTGAAATGGAAAGATCATGCATCATATTCACAATGGTCCATGCTATATTCTACTATATTGTCTTGTTGGATCAAACACTTAAAAATAAAAGGTAAGAATGGAGTAGTTAAGTGTACTTTTGGTGCAAGCATACAAAAGATACTATTGTCTACACCTCGAAAAGATAATATAGGACCATTTTTGTTTTCTTCAACAGTGTGGTGGAAACGACATCTATGAATACCTGTTCAATTTGAGTAAGAAACAATGCCATGGGAACAAAAAGAGATGCTAAGGTTATGCTGGTTTGAAAAGATGTGAATAAACAATTATAGCTTGAAAAGATCAGATCAAATTCAATATGGGCATTCGGCAGCTCAGCAAACAAGAATTAACAACATAAGAAAAAAAAAAACCAAAGTTTAAGAAGATTTTCTAATAATTCCCCAATGAAATGAAATAGAATTAGAAAGTATTCTGGACAAATTTGGTACTGTAACCCAAAGAGTTCTAGAATATTTGTCAATGCAGCTAAGGTCAATGCCATTTGCTCTTATTGCAGAAGACTTCACTTAAAATTCTATATGCTAGCCTCAGATAAAACAAAGAATATTGAAAACATACTCCAACAAATCAGTCTTGCAAATCCAATCACAATATTAAGCTGTATAGAAGGCTAGAAATCGCCTGCAAACATTTCTAAATGGGTCAAAGTAGTTTTTGATGTTACACTTTCCTTTCAGATATTCCTTCTTAAGCTTTCCACAGCCAACCATACACACCTATAAATTATTAGAGGATCAGAGTGTGATGAGCAATTGCAAAAACACATTCAACAAGGTATGTGGTATTTTCATTACTTTTAGGTGCCAACTGTCAAATTACATTAAATTACATTAATAGTACTTAAACTATAAAATATCCTAAATTTATTATCAACAAGCAATGATTTTAACTTAGTATGACCACTCTTGAAGCCATCCCCACCGATGAAACTATTCCTCTTGATAGCCAAATCAATCAAGCCTGCAAAATTAACACAACAAAAATTAAGGTTTGCTATCAAAATGGACAAAACAAAAACTAATGAATTATACAATATACCGACCCTTGAGAAGACCTCCCTCAAAGTTCAATTTGTAACTATGCTCCTCAATAAACTGATTGAAGTTTTTAACACTCCTCAAATGGGATTTTAGTCGATGAGTGGATATAGTGACATGATTTATTGCATATCTATTTACCAGTATCCAAGCAACATACTCACTGTCCCTGGAGGTTTAAAATAATCAGAATAGTTGGGATAACTATGAGAGGCTCGATAGATCAAAGGTTAACACTTGTTCAACAAGGTATAATAGAAGAACGTTCTATTTAGTAGTTAAGAAATTGTAACACCTAAATTTAAATGTATAACCAAGGAAAAATTCAATTTAATATACATATGATCAGTAGTCTAAATATTAAAGGACTATAATACGTAGCCAACTGACTGGAATTTAGTGTAAGATGGTGTATCCCATGTCAAAGATCCCAAGGCACTTGCAAGTGCGGCATGCTGGCTTTTATGGCCAGACATAGCAATATACTTTCTAATTATCTCCTTTAGACAATGACAAATAGAGAAGCAATAAGGAGCACTTACATGATACTAGAAATAGGTATTCTGCCTCCTGAAAACAAAGGATTTTTTTAATAAGAGAATAGTCAAACAGGTGTAATATTCAAAACCAACTTTAGAAGACCACTGGACTTTAATTCATGTAATACTCTTGTCACATCTTTTCCAAAGCCTGAGAAACACAATGTAGATGCAATATACCTTTAATGCATTGTCTTTCATATTTATCGAGATTAGCTTAAGATCTTGCACTTTTAAGAGCAGTGGAGAAGAAGAATCTGTGTAAAATATTAAGTGGCCAAGTAAAATCACATATGAAAGATTTCTCAAAACAAAGTTCAAGAAAGAAATCAGGCCCTATAGGTAATTTTATTATACAATAAAGTTCCAACAAAAAAAAAAATCACAAAGATATAAGAGGATGATAGAAAATCCTACTAATGATCCATTACTCAAAAAAAGCCAAAAAGTTTGAAGATTACCTTTAACTTTGGGATACACGCTAATTGTGGAAGAGACAATTGTTTTCTCCTCACCAAGAGAAAAATTCAAATCCACCTGAGCACCAATTTTTATTTAAGTTAGTGACATAGTACATGATTTCAAACATAGCTCTACAAAAACTATTAAATCTACCGTATCAAAGTAGTAATCTAGCAACTTGTAATCCTTTAGGAAAATTTCTTTAGATGTTTCCATGATGGATTCTTCAACTTGCTTTTGCAATGGTTTTGTTGCAATCAAGCAAATCAATCTTTCGTTAAATCTCTTTGCATCCTATCAAAGATTGAAAAGCAAGGTGGGCAAATATAAATCATCATAAAAAATGGATAATAAATCAAACAAATGACCATTGGCTGAAAAAGTGTACCAAGAGTGGATAAGATGGAAGCTGAAAATTCTTCTGAGAAACCTAGTTTGGAAGTAGATTAAAAGAAGCCAAGAAACAACATCAGAATTTCCAAGGACTAATGACAATAATGGATGTCAGGGTAGAAAAGAATTGAGAGGTACAAGTAGCAGAAGCTAGAACTTAAACTACAGACCAACACCATTATTAGAATTTTGTCTCCTAAGAGGAGAAAACCAATATGCTTTCAACATCTTTGCAGGAAATCTGAGCTCGTCATTGTTTATAACCAAATCTAGGAAAATCTTCACCATAGAGTTGATTCTATGGCCACTTACGTATGGCGTTAAAGTCCATAGGTCAAAATTTCAAGTACCATGATGATATGAACAAAATTGACATTCTAGAACATTAAAGATGATTGATATACCAATATTCAAATCAAATTGATAACTTGTCCTACATTAGATGGTATAATGTCAAAATAACCTATAAAATCAACTAAAAATCATTGCCCCAAATGTCTGATATGCTAAATGATCATAGCATATTTGATCGTCATCAACAGAATGAACAAGCTCCAAAATGGACTTAGCAGTGGGGTTTTTACTCAAATAAAATACCTCTATACTTGTCAACACACTTCTAAAGAAGGATTCAACTCCCTGCAACATGGTATCAAGAACAACATCACAGTCACCATTTCCCCAATACTGAACACAGAAAATACATTTAAAGTAACTAGTTTATGAACTTAACACAAGGATAATTACCCTCCAAACACAATTTCATTAGGGTTGACCTTATCAAAGTTAAATAGTTTAATAATTCAATAGTAAAGTGCTTCAGTAGGAATCATTAAGCTACGAGGGGAAAAAAAATCCTTAATTCACCATAAAAAAAAAAAACATACGAGAGGCACACTAATGTGGGCAATAAGAAATATACCATGGGCCATAGACACTTGAAAGAGGCATAGATCTTTTTCCTATTGAAAGACCTAACTCGGATTGTTGATGCCTGAGTAAGGGAACCAAAGCAGTTGGCATGTTGCACCTTGTCTTTGGTTGCCCATGAAATTCCTCTACAAAATTTCTGAACCCATTTCTCAAATCTCTTCCAAAATCACTTTTTAACACCATTAGATTTAGAATCAAACTGAAATTTTAGAACTTACTCCCAATTTGGTGAACTTTGTTGCAGTTCTCGGAACCCTGAAACTCAATGCACCCTCTTGCAACTGAGTACCCACCCAAGCTAGAAATCGGAGATGTGTAAGTGCGAATGGATCTACTAGAGGTCCAGAAAGCCACCAAACATTGTGCCTCTACTATTCCTGAACCCCCAACATTGAGAGTCTAGGCGAACTAGTTGGAATTGCTCAAAAGCTTCTAAGAAGATATCAGTTACCCAAAAGAAAAAGAAAAAGAATTCTTATTAGAAAAAGAAGAAAAGCGAATATTGTGTGTTGTGGTTTAGCTTTTGATTTGTTGCAGAAAAAAGGCAAAATGTTTTCAGAAAAATTTTTAGCGTCTTAATTAGCTTTTCTATTTTTTTTAATTAATAAAGAATTTTAATTTTTCTTTTATTTTCTTCTTCTAAATAAAATTATACTTGAGATTTTTTTTAGAGAAAAATTATATGCTAAAATTATGAATATATTATAACATATAATAAATGTTATTAAATATATTTATTCTTACGCTTAACTTTAGATTGTTCCAAATTACATCATTTAGTTATATTTGTACTATATGTTGAAAAATAAGTGTCATAATAATTATTTATTTTAACATTAAAAAAATTGTGTCATTAAAAGTATGTCACAAAAACCATATTTTGTTGTAGTGCACCCAGCAGTGATGGGCCAACCACTTGGCAATTTCAGTAGTGATGACGGTGGTAATGACATCAATTTTACTTCTACGGCAGCTACGATGGTGGTGGAAAGGAGTAGTGATGGGTCGGCAATGTTGAATTAAGGCGTGAGAGGGGGAGTGAGTTTTCCTCTATGGTAGCTGTGAAACTCTTCTACTCTTCTATATTCTATTTTGTTAATAGTTAAAACCATATTTCAGAAACTTCAACTGAATATGCTTTGACTTAATATCTTGGGACACTTATGGTTATTGTAGATTTTAAAAAAATTCAATCAATTATTTTAAAAATATTCTTAAAATTTTAAATGAGACACTTTATAAATTTTAAATTTAAAATTCTATTAGTAAACACGATTAAATTGTTACTCTTTCAACAAAAAAAAAATTGTAGAAAATATTTTTGTATTCTGACATTGTTTTTTTCAAATGTCAGGTATATAACACTTTTATTTTATGTCGCAAAATTGTTAATTATTCAATATTTTATATTAAATGTCGAGAATATTTATATTATGTTAACTTTTTTAATTAATGTCGGCTAAAAAATTCCCTTTTAAATAAGAACAATTAATTTTAAAGTGTCCTTATAATTTTGAAAGAGACGACACTTATATCAAAAAACGTTATCAATAATTGATATTATTTAATTAAATATTGTTTTTTTTAAATAGTGTCAAAATTTTTTTTTTAATATTACGATACATTTTCATTAATGTCAAGAAAAATATATAACTGTTGCTGTCAAAATAAGGAACCGATGCAAACGGGAATCGGCTTCGTATCCGACAAACACAAATGATCCGACAGGGAGTAATAGCAAATGGTATCGGACCTTTTTTGAATCAGGGACCGGGTTCCTTGAGCTTACTAAAGAAAGGGCTCAAGAAGGTCAATTGAGAAGGCTAGACGGAAGGACTTTTCTGGAATATGGAATGATATTTATACTAATCATCTCAACGGAAAGTACAGAAAAAGCTGATATCGAAAGTATGAACCGAAAACTGTAAAAAAGACTGTAAACAAAGCTGGTAAAGGGAAATTAGAACAAAGCAGTAAGAAAGCTGTAAAGAAACAAAATCCTAGACTAGAAAACTGGAAATGATGATGAGGAAAAAGAAAATGAAATTGAACTTTGTTGATTTGATGGATCTCCCCCCTCCTTGTAAGCGATGCTCCTCTTTTATACTTGCTGCAAATGAACCACGAACAAATCGTGGAGTTTCTTCAGGCCCAAGAATGTTCCCAACGATCGTGCAGAGTCCCTTGCGCCGAAAGATCAGGATTCTGTTTGTTCTTTCTTATCGGCTCCGCGGTGGCGATGTTGACCATGACTATTGGCTGTTCGAAAAGGTTGACTTTATCGGCTCGTCCTCATTTATCAAATCGGCATCGGCTCGAAGTAACTATTGCGTCGGCTCGGCAAAGTTGACGTCAACACATGCCCCCCTGAGTCCCGTTGTTTCAGTGGACGTGAGTCATCGAAACGATGGGAATCGTACAACTATTAATGGTAGCCGTCCGTTTTCTGACAGAATCGACGCGTCCCGAACGTTATGGAAGGTTTGTGATGCCTCAGCCTTATAACCCGCGAACGGCTCAATTTCAAACTTCCTTATAAATTTCGGTGGTCCCCGGTCGGAACTCCTTCCTCCTTACAACTTCTATCTCCTTCAGAACTCTACTGCCTGAGCAACTCATCAACTCTTTATCTTCTTGCCCTAATTCCTGCAAACTGTGAATTTCCCTTTAGTAAAAGCAACATCACAATGGCAACTTCTACCGATAAGAGTATCCTTTCCCTGGTCCAAGCCGATGCCAGGCTGTTTGCCTTGGGTCCACGTCTCCTGCCTGCTGAGGTTACTGCTGAACACCTGCAGTTTGTCTTGCCGGCTAATTTCACATTCCCTCTGCAACAAGACACTTTCACGACTGCCAACCTTCCTTCTTCTTTTCGCCATTAGCCCCGCAAACTCAAAAATTACCGAGAATGGCAAGATCGCTGCTATGCCCAATTTGGGGCTATTTGGGCGCAATGGGGCATTGCGGATGCCATCATGATGGCTGACTTTGAGATGGCATTTGATTGCAACTTGTTTGCCGCCGTCCTACCCTTTTGGTCTTCGGCGATCAACGGCTTCATTTTCCCGCACGGGATGTTTTCTCCCACCATTCTTGATATTTGCACCATTCTCGGCTTCCGATGTGAGGGCGATGAAATCCCGAAGCTTCATGACGAGGAAAATTTGCCTGCCGTTGAGGCTCGTCTAGACAAGGCCTCTTCTTCATACGGCAATTTCATCAGCGTACAACGAGAGGTAGAGGACACTCCTTCCAATCAAGAACAAGTGGCCTTCTTATGGCTGTGGTTGTGTAAATACATCATTTGTTCTCACTCTGCCGGCAACAGTAATGAGTACCGATACTACGTATCGGCTCTCCTAAGGAGCAGGAGGCGCTGCGATCTTGCCTCTTTGGTCCTTGCCTTAGTTTACAGCACCATCAATCAATTGATGGCTGCTCTTTCCGCCGGGGAGGATCCGACCAACCTAGAGGGCCCACTCTGGATTGCCCAGCTCTGGCTGTATCAATACTTACCTAATTTTGGCGTTAGCCGACTTGCAGGCACCCAAGCAGATTCTTCTGAGTAGGCAACCGGCTATCGGCTCCTTCGGGTCCCCACCAATTCTGCCTCCGCTAAAACCATTGTCTCATACCTCTACCGATGTCAAGACTTTCATGGCGCCATTTTCTTCCCATACTCTGCTCGCCAAGAGGGCCCTCTTTGGTTAAGAAACCTATCGGAAAGCCCCAAGGCCACATAGGACACTTTATGGGCCCGCATTCTATACCCTCGGGAAATTCTTTTGGGGGCCAAACTTGGAGCGCGGAGCGCTAAGACCTCCTGCGAGTGGTATAATCCTCATTGTTTCTCCCGCCAATTCGGGCTGATACAGGACATTCTCGCCGATCTAGGGCATGTTTCCTCTTTCATTGTAAAACCGGTGTTATCGGCTGAAGACATACACACTTTAGCCGAACGCACTCAGGTCATTCTAAGGTCCTTTGAGTTTAAACCCTTTCAGGTGGTACTGGAGACCTCCCTAAACTTTGATTTATGGTGGAGGCTACTGAGTGAGGCCCTGTTTTCCGCCCCCATAGGCGTCTGGCTTCTGCGGCTCCCTGGATCGGCTGCCTCTTTGCCTGAACCACCTTCATCGGCTAAGAAAGGGAAACAGGTAAAAAACCCTGTTAGTCCTGTGAAAATGCCGACCTTACAAACTCCCTTGGTGCAGAGAACCACTGCTGCTGCTCCTGTGATTCCGGAGGAGGAAGAAGAAGAGTTCGAGGGTTCGTTCTTGCTCCGTCGATCCAAAAGGAGGCGTGACATGCTGACCCCTCCCGTGTCCAAGGTTTGCCTTTATCGATCCTTCCTTTTCTCCCCCTTTTTTGGCTTCCTTAATGTTCAAAAATTGTTTGTCTGATTATCAACACAACCCTATCGTTTTGCAGAGGCGTAAACAAAGGATAAGCCGTCCGGTAGTCATCGACACTTCCTCTGACTCGGAGGAAGACATTCCGCTCAGCTCCTTAGCCGAAAAACCAGCCGAGAGAGTTGTCCCACCAACGGCAAATACCCCCAGGGTGGAGGCTACTACGGCACATCCCCCAACGGCTAGCACATCGGCTCCCCCATCAGTAGCAGACCTTTCATCGGTTGAATGGCCGACTCCAACAAGTCCACCCCCTACTCCGCCAAGGCCCAAAAAGCAATCAGTGGCCGCAGATGTTGAGACAACGGTGCCTCTTCCCAGCCAGGAAGCTAGAACAACTACTGCTTCTCTACTAATGCCGACATTGGCTTCGGCGCTGGATTTCCTTGACAGCCTCATCGGGGCTTCCTTGCCCACTGAGTAGGCCACCCTGGATAATGTAAGTCGTGCCTTTCTATGGATTGTCCACTCAAACGACCCCGGCATGCCCCCTGTGCTCTGGGACCTGGCAATTGGGTGTCTGAGGCAGATGCGTTTCACAGATCGCTTCTTATCCGATATACAACGTCGTCGGGATGAAGCGCATCATCAACTAGAACTCCTGAAACTGCATTGAGAGAATGCCGCATTTGTTGAGAGAGATCGCCAGGAATCCTTGGATCATCTTACACTTCTTCGAGCCGACATTGCTGAAGGAATTGGCAAAATTAAGCGGCTCGAACATCAACTGTCAGAGATCCAGAAAGAGCTTGCCTCTAAAAAAAGAACTCTGGAGCAGCGACTTGCATCAGAAAAAGGATTCCAGGAGACGATCAAAACCATTGAAGACTCCCCCTTCTTAAGCATCACGATGAACGCCTAATGCTGGAGGCGGAAGAGGAACTGCTTGAAGCTGAACTATCAAACTCAACCACCTTGCTGGAAGAGATGAAGTCCGAGTGGGACTGCTTCACAGCCAAGCTGAACAAAGCTCTACACCCCTCCGCTACTGACGAGGCCGGTCCTTCCAGTACCCAACCTAAAGAAGCTGCCCCTTTGCCAGCCGATCCAGGAGCTCCGAGGACAGATGCTGATAAGGTGGCCCTGCCTCCCGAGGGTAGTACTGAACCTGAGGCTGAGATGACTAGGACAGAGCTCCCAGTTCTGGATCCGTAACCAACAGGAACTGCCCCGGCTAGCCCAGCACCCCCTGAATCGGAAGACCCCAATCGGCTAGCGATTATTCTGTATCGGCCACTATTGTTGCCCAACGCCTCTTCGGATAGTAGCTAATTTCTTTTTTTTTCTTTACTGACATATATGGCCATCTGGTCGGCCTCTTGTGATCAGCTCAATATATGGAAACCAAAGTCTCTGTTTAAGAAGATGCCCCTTCTCTTTTTTTTTTTTTTTTCGCTAGCCCCTTCCCAGAACGTCAGGTAGTATCACTTCAAAAACTTACCATTAATTGCTCGACCTGCCTCCTTCCCATCGGGTGTCATCAGGCGGTAAGCTCCTCCATAAAAAACTTGTGTTACTAAGAATGGGTCTTCCCAGGATGCGGACCACTTACCATACTTCGGATCTTTTGGAGCAGCAGGGAGAATAGTCTTCCAAACCATGTCTCCTTCCTGAAAACGTCTTTCTCAAACCTTCTGATTGTACTCCCTTGCCACCTTCTCCTTGTGTTATTTTATGTTCTCCAAGGCCACCCAGCAGTCCAACTCAACTTAGTCTAGGCTTAATGCCAAAGCCATCTAATAGTCTTTAGCCGTTAGACCACACTGGTAGGCTATCCGTGCTGACTGTAACGATATCTCAACAGGTAGCATAGCATCCTGCCCATAGGTTAGTTTAAACGGGGTGAACCTAGTAGCAATTTTAGCTACATTCCGATGGGCCCACAATACCTCCTGTAATATTTCATGCCATCTCCTTGGATTGTCTTCTACTGCCTTACGGATCAAGCCGATTAGGGTCTTGTTTGTTGCCTCTTCTTGTCTGTTGGCCTGTGCGTAGTGAGGAGAAGAGTGAAGCAACTTAACCTTAAACTGAGTTAGAAAATTACGTACCTAATCCCCTATAAACACCGTTCCTTAATCCGTTGTGATTGTCTCTGGGATTCCAAAACGGAATAGAATGCTTTGTCGGAGAAAGTTGATGACCGCTGCTTGTGTCACGTTGATCAGTGGTTGCGCCTCCACCCACTTGGTGAAGTAATCTGTTGCCACCAATATGAATGAATGCCTTTTTGCTAAAGGTGGATAGATTTTTCCGATGATGTCCAAGGCCCATCTACGGAAAGTCCACGGTTTAATAATCGGATGAAGTTCCGTGAAAGGTGTGTACAGCAACGGGCCATACTTTTGGCAAGCTTTACAGCCATTCGCATAAGCATTGCAATCTGTAGTCATTGACGGCCAAAAGAAACCATGACGTTGGAGTGTCCATTTCAGTTTTGGGCCTGCTTGATGTGCTCCACATAAGCCTTCGTGTACTTCCGCCATTGCCCGTAGGGCTTCTTTCTTGGAAAGACACTTCAAGAGAATCCCAGTGTGACTCCGTCGGAACAGAACATTGCCTATAACTGTAAAGCTGAGGGCCTTTCGTTTCACCTCTCGGGATATTTGCCCGGTCGGGTTTCTTAAATAATCAACGATCTCCTGTCGCCAATCTTCCTGATGCTCTGTCTCCGCTATTTGTTGGCACATCATAGCTTTCTCGAAACCTGAAGCTAGCTGAGCTAAATCATTAGCATTTTTGTTTTCTATCCTGGGAACATGAACTAGAATAACCTCTTGGAAGTGCTACAATAGTCCTTTTACCTCTTGTAACTTACCCAACAACAATGGGGCAGTGCATTTATAATCTCCTACTATTTGTCGGACAACCACTTGAGAATCTCCTATAATTCTGACTAGTCGAGCTTCTAGTGCCTTTAGAATCCGTAACCCTAACAACAGGGCATCGTACTCCGCTTGATTGTTAGTTGTCCCATTCTTTAATTCAAAGTGAACCTGGCCCTGCTGTCCACTCGGAGATTCCAGAACCAGGCCAATACCAGCCTTCCGTTGGGTGCTTGAGCTATCAAACTGTAAAACCTATGGTTTCAAAGAAACGTACCTTTGTGGCTTGTTTTCATCCATTTGCAGTATCTCCAGTGAAGGATGTTCAGCTAAAAAATCTGCGATGGCTTGTCTTTTTACTGCCTTCAGTGGCACATACGTTAGAGAAAAAGCATGTAATTTGACAGCCCATTTCATCAATAGTCCATTCAGTAAAGGGCGATTCAATAAGAATTTGACTAGATCTATCTTACAGAGTACATGTACTTCCCTAAACAACAAGTAATGCTCCAGCTTTATGCATGCATAATGGAGAGATAAGCATAGCTTTTCAATAGGAGTGTACCTGGTCTCCATATCCGATAGATTCCGGCTAAGATAGTATACTGCCCTTTCTATTCCTTGTTGGTCATCCTGAGCCAGCAAACTGCCGATAGACTCATCCGCAACTGAGATATATAACTTCATGGGCGACCGGTTATGTGGAGGTGCTAACACTGGTGGATGTGATAGAGCTACCTTTATTTGATCAAACGTTGCCTGATGCTTAGGTTGCCAGATAAATTCCTGAGATGACTTCAATCGCAGCAACGGCGAAAATACCTTTTGTTTACCTGCGGCGTTTGTCAAAAACCGCCGTAAAAAATTTATCTTCCCCAGGAAACTTTGTAGTTCTTTCTTCGTTTGAGGTGGTCTTGCTTGTAGAATATCCCGAGCCTTGTTTTGATCTATCTCAATCCCCCTCTGGTGTACTAAGAACCCAAGAAAATTTCCGGCCGTAACTCCAAAAGCACACTTAGCCGGATTGATCTTCAAATGGTGCCGACGCATCCAGAGGAAAGCTTGCTCCAAGTCGACCAAGTGTTGAAGGAACCTGGGGGATTTCATGACCAAATCATCTATGTAGACTTCCATGGTGCTGCCGATAAGGTCGTGGAAGATGAGGTTCATGGCCCATTGAAAGGTGGCCCAAGTGTTCTTCAAACCGAATGGCATGACCACCCACTCGAACAAACCAATAGACCCTGGGCAGCAGAAAGCCGTTTTGTGCGTATCCTCTTTAGCTATAAATATCTGGTTATACCCTGAATAGCCATCCATAAAGCTTAGGAACTGGTTACCCGCAGCGGAATCTACCAACATGTCAGCCATGGGCTTAGCATACTCATCCTTCGGAGTGGCCAAGTTCACATTTCTAAAATCTATGCAAACACACAGCTGACTGTTCTTCTTAATGACCGGCACGATGTTAGATACCCACTCTGCATATCGGCACGTACGGATGAATCCGCACCGAAGTAATCTCTCCACCTCTTCCTTGATCCTGGGTAGCAATGCAGGGTTAAATCGTCTTGCTGGCTGTTTATGGGGTCTAAAGCCTTCTTTCACAGGTAAGCGATGTTCCACAATGCCTCGGTCCAATCCTGTCATCTCATGATAGTCCCATACAAAACAGTCTTTGTACCTGCGGATTAAACAGGTTATCTTATCCCTTTGCTCCATAGTCAAGTGTAAACTCACCTTGGCTGTTCTGTTCTCCCCTGCTTCTCCTATATCTACTTCTATCAATGGATCTTGAGCAATGAAGCCGGGAGCTCGTCGGACTTCTGGATCTTCCGGTCGTAAGCCGCTTGGTTCCTCAGTAGTGATCAAGTTATGGGCCATTGTCAGCTTGGCGTATTGGCTTGGATCAAACGTCGGATGATAGAACAGAGCCTCGTTCATGTGGATTTCGACTGAAAACGGATTAGGATCGGCCGGGATTTGCTCCACCGCTCCCCATCCCGCATCAACATCATCCGGTGTAAAGTGGACGGTACGCAACGGTTTGCATGAATCCAATCCCTGCCCAACAAAACAGAATAGGTTGGCTTTGCATCAATTATAAAAAATATCGTTTTACTGGTTTTGGACCCGACTGTGACTTCACAAGTGATCACTCCTTCTGCCACAACCGCTTTTCCAGTGAAATTGACCATCTGCACATCGGTAGGGGACAAATCCAACTTATCTTTCCCCAGCCGTTTCAAGGCGGAGAAAGGCATTACGTTTAGAACGCCTCCACCATCAACAAAAACCCGAGTAAGTGGCTTGCCATTGACATGGACTTTGATGTATAGGGGCCTGAGATGGTTAGTATTTTGGGCTATCGGAATGAGAAAAAGCATCCCCTCTGGGGGAATCTGAACATCTACCAGCTCCACGGCGGCTTTTTCTTCAGTATGAAAATTCTCTTCCATGGATTTCTGATAAGAAGTAGCTCGGAAGCTTGATGGCAAGATGCTAAGCATATTTTGGCCATTATCTGGGCCCAGTTGCTCTTCAACCCAGGTATCCAATAGTCGCCTTTCTTGCGCCCGCTTCCGCTGCTCTCTCCTCTTTTGGGTCTTTGTTGGTCGGGAATAGCAGCTATGCAGAAACGTTTCCTTTTGGGGTACCTGCACTGTTAGTTTCCCTTCCTTGCTATGGAAGTGTGCCGCAAAAGTAGGAGGAGATAAACGGGTGAAAATCGACGGTTTTCCGTCTAATCTCTGGAATGCTTCCCCTGTTTCCCTATGCTTGTTGTTCCCTACATGTTCTTCCTGTTTCCTAAACATTATTTGTAACATGTGCTCATCGGCTAACGGAAAGGGGTCGGTGTCTACCAGAGTCTCTTCCTTTTTGTCTGCAAACCTCAGTCTCCCATCCTGGATAGCCCTCTGAATGATGTTCCTGAAGACAATGCAACCATTAGTACTGTGAGAGAAAGAGTTATGCCATTTACAATACCTTTTCCCTTTCAATTCCTCCGGATTGGGAATCTTGTGTCTATAAGCCAAGCGAATTTGTTTATCTGCCACCAATTGGTCGAAGATTTGTTCTGCTTTTGAAATGTCAAAAGAATAGGTGGTTCCTGATGTGGCCACTTCCTCTTTTCCCTTGCCGGGTTTCAAGTGAGGACACATATAGGATGCGCCCTTTACCAACTCTGCTGCCATCACCTCACCAGCCTGCTCTGCTTCTTCCTCATTAATATCATCTATGACGGATATTATTATCTGGCCATGAGAGAACTTGATAGAACGTCTCTTCTCTTTCTCTTTGATCATCTCTTCTATTCGGACAGCATGAGACAATAATCGAGATAAATTCGAGAAGTCTTGGAGAATGAGTCGTTCTTTGAGCTACGGATGCATCCTACTAATGGCGATTCGTGCACACTCTGTTTCAGGCAATTAGGTTGTACATTTGGACTTGGTTTGCCGGAAACGTTCGATAAAATCCGCCACATCTTCTGATCCCTTTTGCTTTATGGCCAAAAGGTCTGCAATGGAGACTTCCGGTATAGGCTTAAAGAAACGTTGGTAGAACATTCTTTCCATGTCCGCCCAGGAATATACGGAATTAGGCATTAGATTGGCATACCATGTGAACGCTACTCCTGTCAATGATAATGAGAACAGTTGTAACTTATGCCAATCACTGTTTCCCAACTCACCACATTGTGCTGTGAATCTTCCGATATGTTCTATGGTGGACTTATTGTCTTCGCCGAAAAATGTTGAAAACTCCGGCAACTTGTACCCTCAGGGGAGCACAGCCATGGAATCCACCCATTCGGGGTAAGGCTTTTGGTATATGAGCTGATCTCGTGTTTACCGCATTACCATATCCATCGGCTGGTACGTCTGTTGAAACTGAGGTGAGGGGCTTTACATGACAGGCCAGGGACCTTGCCCTATGGAGGGCTCGGTGCTGCCGGTGCCCTGCCCTGGGTTAGCCGCTGTGACTAAAGGATGTACAGGAGGGTACGACGCAGGGTAATGCGATTGCCCCCCGAAAGGTGGCATATTTACACTAGCATAGGTGGGAACCGCTTCATATGTCATTGGTAACCCTGCTGTTAGGCCCGGACTTCTGCCAGGAAATGCTTCGGCTGGGAACGTGTTTTGACTCACCATTCCTGGAGCTTGGTGTCCCCCAGTGGCTGGGAAGAATGTGTCTCTTCGCAAGAGGTGTACTGAGCCATAAGTAGGTGCAACATCAGCCGACGGCATGGGGTGTGTTGGTGCCATGTTGGTCCCTGGTACAGGGTACCCCGAGGGCTGAGTGAAGGGTTGCATACTTTACCTCTGCGCAAAATGCTGTAGCTCATTCTGAAGCAAAGGTCGAAAAATAGTAGCAAACTGTGGAATAAGCTCCTGTAAGAGTTCACCAGTACACTGTTTCATAGTATGTCGAATGGCAGTTAGTGAGGTGGACGTCGACTGAGACGCCGGGGGTGAGGACTGCCCCCCTTGCTCCCCAGTAGTACCCTGAGTACCACCGGTAACCGCCAAATCAAAGACACCCTAGAGGGCACGGACTGGGGGTTGCTCAGATGTCTCCGGTGCCTGTGGTTGTTGTGGATTGCTCACCATTATGCGTCTTGACCGCAATAGCATACGAATACTGACCTTCGGGTCCCATTGGGCGTGCCAATCTGTGTTGCTGTCAAAATAAGGAATCGATGCAAATGGGAATCGGCTTCGTATCCGACAAATACAAACAATCCGACAGGGAGTAACAGCAAATGGTATCAGACATTTTTTGAATTAGGAACGGGGTTCCTTGAGCTTACTAAAGAAAGGACTCAAGAAGGTCAATTGAGAAGGCTAGACGGAAGGACTTTTCTGGAACATGGAATGATATTTATACTAATCATCTCAACGGAAAGTACAGAAAAAGCTGATATTGAAAGAATGAACCGAAAACTGTAAAAAAGACTGTAAACAAAGCTGGTAAAGGGAAACTAGAACAAAGCAGTAAGAAAGCTGTAAAGAAATAAAATCCTAGACTAGAAAGCTGGAAATGATGATGAGGAAAAAGAAAATGAAATTGAACTTTGCTGATTTGATGGATCTCCCCCCCTTGTGGGCGATGCTCCTCTTTTATACTTGCTACAAATGGACCACGAACTGATCGTGGAGTTTCTTCAGGCCCAAGAATGTTCCCAACGATCGTGCAGAGTCCCTTGCGCCGAAAAATCAGGATTCTGTTTGTTCTTTCTTATCGTCTCTGCAGTGTTGATGTTGACCATAACTATCGGCTGTTCGAAAAGGTTGACTTTATCGGCTCGTCCTCATTTATCAAATCGGCATCAGCTCGAAATAACTGTTGCGTCGGCTCGGCAAAGTTAACGTCAACAATAACATATCGATGCTTGAATTAAAAAATGACGCGTTATTTTTTATTTGTCGACATGTTATTCTGAACGTCGGGAATATTATTTTTAAATAATGTCAGCAAATAAATTCTTTTTGAAATTACACAATAAATTTTAAAGTATCCCTATAATTTTAAATAAGACGACACTTATATAAAAAAACGTCATTGTTATTTGATATTATTTAATTAAATATTATTTTTTAAAATGTGCCAGAAACTATTTTACTATTACGACTCATTTTTATTAATGTCAAAAAATATATATAACATGCCGACGTTTAAATTTAAAAATGACGCAATATTTTTTATTTGGCAATATTTTATTCTAAATGTCGAGAATATCATTATTATAGAGATGCTTGTAATTAATGACGTAAAAAAAAATGTAACTAGAAGAGACTTTTGTTTTAATATTACGATACCTTTTCATTAATGTCGGGAAAAATATATAAACTGCAGACATTTTAATTAAAAAATGACGCTAAATTTTTTGTTTTTCGGCATTTTATTCTAAACAATGGGAATGTCATTATTATAGGAATGTTTTTAATTAATAACGTAAAAAAAGTGTAACCATAAGAGATTTTTTTTTAAAAAAAATTACGACGCATTTCTATTAATATCGGAAAAAATATATAAAATGCCGACACTTTAATTAAAAAATGACGCTATATTTTTTATTTAGTGACATTTTATTCTAAACATCGGGAATGTTATTATTATAAGGACACTTTTAATTAATGGCATAAAAAAAAATATAGCCAGAAGAGATTTTTTTTTTTTTAATATTACAACGCATTTCCATTAACATCTGAAAAATATATAAAATGCCGATACTTTAATTAAAAATGACGTTATATTTTATATTTGGCAACATTTTATTCTAAACATCAGAAATGTTATTATTATAAGGACGTTTTTAATTAATGATGTAAAAAAAGTATAGTTAGAAGAAATTTTTGCTGTAGTGTATATATATATATATATATATATATATATATATATATATATATATATATATATATATATAACGAACCTGTCATTGTGGCTACGACTTGCAGACAAAATAATTGGCTAACATTTCCAATTAAGTTGGGGGTGTTGCAAGGGCAGTTGATGGGTGGCAAGTGAGCTTTTCTAACAGAAACGAATAATTTACTATTACTCCCTCCGTCAATCTTTTATCTGTTCATTTTAATCGATTCACAAATTTTAAAAAAAATAAAGTTTTTTAGTTAATTAATTAACATTTTCTATTTTACCCTCAAAAAATCTCTTTCTTTATTAAGCAGTAATCAAATTTTAAAGTTTTATGTGTGGTAAACATATTTAATTTACTTCCATTTCCCACTATAAATGTACAATACTTATTATATTAAAGAGAGATATTTATGAAAAAAAGTATTAATTAATATTATCTTAATTTGTTAATAAAATAAATAAATTAAGATAAAAATTTTAGTTAAAATAGATAGATAAAATTGGACGAGGGAGTACCAAGTTTCATTGGCTTCTTTAGAATTTCTAATATCAATTGACCAGCGTCGTAATGGAGTACAAGAATTTCATAGGCTTGGCTTGATTCAGAGTCCAAAGTGTTGGGTTTTATTGGTCTTCCAACCCATGTGGAAATAAAAGCCCATTTGTCCACTTAAGTTAACAAAAGAGAAGGAAGACTTTCTGGGCAGTAATGCAACGACAGCCGTGAAACGAAAACACAGAGGGAGTATAGCCATAGTGCAGAAAAACGCAACCTGTTGGGGCTGTGTGAGGATTGATATTTTAGGGGTCAAATGGTGGCGGATTGAGCTCAAATTTGAACAAGTATTTTGGGTATGGAAGGATGCTGCATTTTGGTGAATTTTTTTTTACAACTTACTTCTTTTTTATTGTGAAAATTTATAATTTCTTATTTTCTTATAATTATAACTTATAACTTGCTGTGATTGATATTGAAACTCTTATTGTATTTTTATTTGTTAATAGTGGAGATTTGGTGGTAGACCAAAAGGTCCGTAGTTTTTTCCCTTCATATTAAAGAGGTTTCCTAACTAAAAATTTAGTATATCTCATTCTTGTGTTTGTTTATATTATTTTTCATTAAAGTGTAGAGTGTTGAAAGATTGAGTTCATATTGAAGATTTGTTTACTTTATTATTTATAATTTCATAAATTATAAAACTAATTAATTTTTAAATTTTAAAACATTTATAATTTTTAATAAAGTTAATACAATCTTTTTCTCTTAAATTTTCATAAATGTTAGAGTTTTCCTAACATGTATAATTAAATAAAATATCTGTCACTATTATATAAATTAAATAAATTAAGGAGGTTCAAACATTTATAGAGTGTTTATTAAAGAAAGCGTACATTTCTCTTATTATAAAGTTGTTTTGAAATCAAAAATCAAATCAATGATATGATTTAATTAAGTAATAGTAATAAAAGTATAATTAATAAATAAATAAATTGTTTATCTTATAAAATAATATATAGCTTGAAATAAAATTTTTTTAAAAAATATAAATATTTTAAAATAAAAAAAAGTAATAATGACATTTATTATAAAACAGAAGAAGGATAATACTTGCACATCGGTGTTGTTTTTAAATCTTTAATGCGCAAAAGATTCCAAAACGAATCCCCATGTCCTTTGTTTTAAAAGTAACAGATAATTTCTCTAGTATAATATAAGTCATTTTAGATTTATTCATTAAAATTAATAATTTTTTAATTTTAAACAATTTTAAAATTAAAATTTTAAAAATATTTCTAATTAAATCTTTATTTACTTTGATAATTGGAAAGAGTCGGATCATAATCAGTAGAAAGAGAGAGATTGTAGGGAGGAATAGATTAGAAAAAAGTAATAAATTTTTATAAAATAATTTATATTGTAAAAAACATTAATTCTAAAACGATTTATATTATAAAACCATTATATTTTAAGCTACTATCTCAGTAGCAATTTTTTTTTTTTTTGGGGGGGGATTAATACTAAACAAGAGTTTTTAGTTGTTGACAATTGCTAATTGATATTCTTCTCTAAGACATATTAATTAAAGGCTATAGTTCTCTTGTTCCAGAATTAATTTGGCCGGAAAAATGCATGGACCCACAAGTAAACGTCGGGTTTGAATTTGGCCGAAATTTGAGATGCTTTTCCAATTTATCCTTCAATTAAAAAAAAAAAAAAACATTTATTCATAAACCATCGTCTTTCTACATGGACATATGCTTTCTATAAACCAAATTCTCGGCATCAGCTGGTTGAAAAGTTCACCCGATCCGGTCCACTGCGGGCGGGTTGGTAGAATCCACGAATAAATTATTTGCATAGATTATGACGGCAAGGATTTAGTGGGAAATAGTTCTATGTGTTATGAATTATTGGAATCTTTATTAATTAGTGGAGGCTCCACTAATTATGGATTTATGTGAATTATTATAGAAGATTTTTATGGATGTCCACCATTTAGTGGAGAGTGGAAGATGATGTATGCCATGATGTAATCCACTAATTAGAGTTCTATAAATAGAGCTATTCTCTAAGCTTGTAATACACCATTATCTTGTGAAAGAAAGATTAGTGAAAGAAAGATTAGAGAAAGAATTGTGAGAGAAAGAAAGAGAGAAGTTTGAAGAGAAATTCTTGTGCAAAGAATAGTTAGAATTTTCTTAGTGTGTAGTGTGTAGATTTTATTCTAACACTACCCTAATTTTATAATACGTTATCAGCACGAGTCTCTGCCGTTATTAAAGTCAGAAGACAGGTACGCATTTATTGATCTCGCTAAATTCGCATTTGTAACCCTTGATATTTCTGAAAAAAAAAATTTATATGTCATACAGAAATGCATCTAAATGCTAAAAAAAAAGAGATTCATATGTCATGTGGATAAAAAGAAAGATTTGACCACCTGAAGATAGTTGTATTACCCACTGTACGGTATGAATGATTGCACCTGAAGTTGCAAGATTGTAAAATCGTGAACTCCGTGATGTATAAAACTACATCTTAGTTAAAAATTTTATGGAGAAAAAGTTACTGATGAAGTTATATTGGAGAAGACATTCTCCACTTTTCATGTTCTACAGTAACAATATCGAGAAAAAGGGTATCCAAAATTGACAGCTTTAACATGAGTTATTATTGAGAAATCATGAAGCCAGATGAACTGGCTCAACAGCACTCCCAGAAGTGAATGTTGTTGGCTCCAGCAGAAGCCATCGTTATAGTCATAGTTGTGGCAGTGGCCGTGGTTATGGTCATGGACACACTCGATATTTCCCTTATCACAGAGAAATACTGGCCACCTGAAGTGGAACAGAAAAGATAATAAGGGAAAAAGATATTTCCACTAATAATAAGCATCACATCTTTTATTCATATCACTAGTGTTCATATGAACTTTAGGATACATGCTTATAGTTGCTCTTTTGTAATTGAGCTGACAAATGTAAGATGAAGGTTTGTAATTGTTCCTTTTCAATATTTACATTAGAGGAAGACAAACAATTAGTAATTATGGACTTCAACTCCTCTTTTTCGACATCCTCCTCCTTTTCTTTCCCCTTTGAACCAGCATCGAGACTAGCAGCAGAATTAGCCGTAAAATTACTGCGAAATGAGTCTTGAGATTTTATGATCTCCTTAAGTTTATTATAATTAAATTTCTTATTATATTTGGCCTTGAAGCATGCTTGTCTCAATTTCTGTGTTTGGTCCTCTAACTGCGTATTAGGACTTTCTTCCACCAAGCTGTTTTTCACATTCCGATATCGCAATGGCTTCTTTCAACTTCTTCTCGACCATATGTCCTCCTTCTTCTTTATTTTGCATCTCCTGTAAATCGAAGTGATATCATCGGTTATTTACTTATAAATCGTTCATAGTTTCATACTTGCAAATTATAAGTATGTATGAGAGAGAACACGAACATTCTTGATTATGGTCTCCAAGCTCACCAATTTCTGTGAGGCCATCGACGAATTCCTAACTCCCTACATCTTTTCTTGAGACGGGTTATGCCAATATTCGAGTTCTTTGGTTGCGCTCTTGATTGGTAGGTAAAAGTACTTGCGAAATTGTTTCTCTTGATAGTGTCTGGGAGTTATTGCCCTTATTCTTTCTCTGCCTCTTAATCATCTTCTTCTCCCCAGGAATTTTGTCTGCAATAATATCTTGAACTTTGATATTATGCATTTCATGAGTACTTACTCCGACTTCGTTGCCAAGACCACTCATTATTTCTCCTAGAAAAAGAAAATAATATCAGTAAAGGTAATACCATTCAAAATCCATGTTTAAATGTATAATAACCTGGAAACATATTCTGGCTTTGTTCAAAATCCATTAGAGAGTAGAAAGGATCATGCACAAGCATATCCTCATTCAAAGGAATAGCATCAAGAGGAACAGTATCAAAAGCAGTCTCTTGTAGGGGCAGATCAACTTGGTCCAAAGCAGTATGTTCAAAACTTCCACTGATTTACATCAAAAACAAACCAAATGAGAGTTTAATTTCATTATCAAGTATACTAAAAACAAATGGAAACCCTCAAAGGTATCTCACCTGAAATTAGGAGGAAGCGGTTGGTTTGGAAAGGAAAACATATCAAAATCTTCTGCGTTCGAATTAGGCAGAAGCGGTTGGTTTGGAAAGGAAAATACATCAACATCTGCTGCAGAAACCGAGTCAAAATTTGACCATGTCTCAAATGAATTACGAGTCTCCATATCTGCTTTGTGATTTTTATTTTTTATGTTTACTAATGACTGATAACAGAGATATATATCGATACATATATATATATATATATATATATCTGTATGAGGAAGAAGAAGAGGTAGATGGTAGGTAGAGGGTCGGAGGAGAAGAAAAGACAAGAGAGGAAGAGGAAAAGTCAGTACCGGGAAGAGTGAAAAAAAAAAGGAGATATTTTTCTTGGCATTTCCTGCTTGTCATCATTTTTTTATATTTCTTTTCTTATTCTCTTGTGAAATTTATTTCCTAAATTAGGGGGAGAACAGAAACAGTACAAGAAAGATCATGATTGGACAACATCATTAAATTATCTTGATCCGCATACAAGCGCGTGTGAACTTGAAGTTCAAAAGATAATTCATTTGTAAAGCATTGCAAATCAAATGCCAGACGCTTTTGTTGACTCTAGAAGAGTAACAAAATTGCATATGCCAGCTATAAATGCTCCTATTCTAATTGAAGTTCCAACAGAACAAAAGATTTTACATATAGCTGCTGAGCCAAAAGCACGCCAGAAGCGTGGCCGACCTCTTGGTTCTAAAGATAAAAATCCTCGAAAGAAAAGAGGATTAAATGATCCAGAAGATCATATTGAAGAAAAGAATGATAAAGACCAAGAGAGAACTGATGACAAAGAACCAGAAGTTGATGAAAGTAACACTGAAATTTCTATCAATTATACCACTTTCGATAGAAGTTGGAATCGGATAGAAACTGTTATTGATAATATATTTGCATACAATATATCTCTTGATGTTACACAGGATAATAATGATCCTGAACCAATATCAGTTGATGAATGTCGGCATAGAAAAGATTGGCTGCAATGGAAAGATGCGATTCAATCGGAGTTAAATGCACTGACAAAACGTGAAGTCTTCGGACCTGCAGTCCGAACACCAAAATGTGTAAAACCTGTTGGCTACAAATGGATATTTGTGCGAAAGCGCAATGAAAAGAGTGAAATCGTTCGATATAAAGCGCGATTAGTAGCCCAAGGTTTTTCACAAAGACCAGGTATTGATTATGATGAAACTTATTCTACTGTTGTTGATGCTATTACACTACGATATATTATCAGTTTGGCAGTACATGAAAAGATAGATATGCGACTATTAGATGTTGTCACTGCTTACTTGTATGAAAATTTAGAAAATGATGTTTACATGAAAATCCCCGAAGGTTTTCATATGCCTGAAGCATATAAACATTATCCTCGTGAAAATTACTCTATCAAGTTGCAGAAATCATTATATGGCCTAAAGCAATCTGGGCGCATGTGGTTCACACGTCTTAGTGAATATTTATTGAAAGCGGGATTTAAAAATGACCAGGTATGTCCATGTGTTTTTATTAAGAAATCTGGTTCTAAATTTGTGATATTAGCTATATATGTTGATGATATTAATCTTATTGGAACTCCTGAAGAGCTCCAAGAAACAATCGATTATTTAAAAAGAGAATTCGAAATCAAGGATTTTGGTAAAACCAAATTTTGCCTTGGTTTACAAATTGAACATCTGGAGAGTGGAACATTTATTCATCAATCAACATATACAGCAAAAGTGCTAAAAAGATTTTACATGGACAAAGCACATCCATTGAGTATTCCAATGATCGTCCGATCATTAAATATGGATAAAGATCCTTTTCGACCTCAAGAAAATGACGAAGAACTCCTTGGTCCTGAAGTACCATATCTCAGTGTAATTGGTACATTGATGTATCTTGCTAATAATACAAGACCTGATATTGCTTTTGCTGTCAATTTATTAGCAAGATTTAGTTCTTCACCAACACGACGACATTGGAATGGAATTAAACAAGTCCTTCGATATCTCCAAGGTACAATTGATCTCGGATTATTTTATTCAAATAAAACCAGTCCAACATTGATAGGTTATGCGAGATGCTTGGTTATTTATCCGATCCACATAAAGCACGTTCTCAAATGGGCTATCTATTTACATGTGGAAATACTGCTATATCATGGCGTTCTACGAAACAATCTATAGCAGCTACTTCTTCAAATCATGCTGAAATTATAGCCATTCATGAAGCAAGTCGAGAATGTGTATGGCTAAGATCCATGATTCATTATATCCGAGAAAGTTGTGGATTATCATCAATCAAAGGTATTCCAACTCCTCTTTATGAAGACAATGCAGCTTGCATAGCTCAATTACGAGGAGGATATATTAAAGGAGATCGGACAAAACATATTTCACCAAAATTCTTCTTTACTCATGAACTCCAGAAGAAAGGTGAAATTGATGTGCTACAAATTCGGTCATGTGATAACCTCGCAGATATTTTCACGAAGACTTTACCGACTGCAACATTTGAAAAGTTGAGATATAAAATCGGTATGCGTCGGTTTAAAGATTTAAAGGAATCATCTCATCAGGGGGAGTAATAAATAGACATATAGAATAGTGTACTCTTTTTCCTTCACTAGATTTTTTTCCCACTGGGTTTTTATCTATTAAGGTTTTAACGAGGCATATTCTTTATGTAATGGATGGACATCCAAGAGGGAGTGTTATGAATTATTGGAATCTTTATTAATTAGTGGAGGCTCCACTAATTATGGATTTATGTGAATTATTATAGAAGATTTTTATGGATGTTCACCATTTAGTGGAGACACCACTAATTAAGATTAGTGGAAGATGATGTATGCCATGATGTAATCCACTAATTAGAGCTCTATAAATAGAGCTATTCTCTAAGCTTGTAATACACCATTATTTTGTGAAAGAAAGATTAGTGAAAGAAAGATTAGAAAAAGAATTGTGAGAGAAAGAAACAGAGAAGTTTGAAGAGAAATTCTTGTGCAAAGAATAGTTAGAATTTTCTTAGTGTGTAGTGTATAGATTTTATTCTAACACTACCCTAATTTTATAACACTATAAAATTTATTACTTTTTGCAATAAAAAAATCAATGGAAAAGGCAATTATTTTCGCCATGACTAATATTTCGAATTAATGGGGGTTAGTTGCAAAGGAAATTGAACTTTACATTTAATTCAAATAATTTTCATTTTTTGATAACTCTTTTATATTTCTAAAATATTATATTCCTTCTATTTAACAGCTTTAGATTCAAAATCCAGACTTAAAATTAGATACCTATGGATTGGGACTTTTACAGTAGAGATTCTTTAAATATGTGATCTAATTTTGTAAGCATTCCTTCCTGTTCTTTTCATTTGTTATATTTAGAGAAAATATATAAATTAAGAAAATTCTAGAATGGGAATTTGAAATATAAAACAATAAAATAACTTTCTTTTTTTTTTTTTGAGTTTTGCCAAAATTAAAATGATTAATTATTGCATATTTTTTCTCTTTTCGTTTGCCCAGTATTTAATGTTTATAGAGAATATAATTATAAAGTTCCAAATAAGTATCCCTTATATATATATATATATATATATATATATATATATATATTCAATTTCCAATTATCTACATTATTTTGTGAAGTTAAGAATATATTCAATTTTTTTCCAATTGCATCCCTTATCATTTATTACTTCACTAAATCATAACACTAATTGATTTTAACTTTTCAAAATAATTTAACATCATCCTAATCTAAGGCTTCACTTGACAACAATTGTTTTCAGAACAAATTTCCAACTTAATTGGTAAAAATTTCAATACAAATAATTCTTATTTTTTGAGAATTGCTATATACTCATAAAATATTATATTCTCTTTGATTCCACATATTTTTCTTTTTCTTTTTTTTCATAATTCGTAAGCATAATCAGTTAGCAGCTTTAGATTTAGAATCCAGACTTTAAAAAATGGGGGACCGTTTAGTTAAATTGACATGGACGAATTATGATGTTCCAAACTAGTCTAGAAGAAAGTTTAGAGCCACTATTTCAAATAAAATCGAATACTGATGGATTGGGACTTCACTTGAAGGTTATGTGTGTTTGGGTGTATTTGGATAGCAATTCTTTTGAAATAAGGTTATTTGAATTAAATAAATAAATTGACATAGACGAATTTTGGTGTTCCAAACAAGTTTAGTTGAAAGTTCAGAGCCCCTATTTCACATAAAATCGTGAAAAATCTTAGAAGATGGTGAATAAGGTTTTTGACAAATTTAAAATACTCTTTAGAAATCTATTTTGAAAAACTCCCTCGTATTTCAAATCAAAGAGATTGAAACTGATACAATGAGAAGCTTTTGAAATGACTTAAAGATCAACTATAATTTGAATGAGATAAGACACATGATGCAATTCAAACAAAAGTGAAAATGGGTTGGTGAGAACCTTAAAGATTTCTTTTGAGAGATAAAAAAAAAAAAAAATTGTGCAAGGAAGATTGCAGCTGGCCAAGAATAAATGCAGAGAGAGAGAGAGATCACAAGATTTATAGTGGTTTGATCTTTCAAGATCTACATCTACTACCTCAAGCTCACACTTAAGGATTTTTAACTAGATTTCATTCACCCAACTCAATGGTGTCAATCTACACCAATTACATAAGAGGATCACCACACTTGGTTTTACCAAAATCTCTTAATCAATCAACAAATCAAGGTTCCCTCCAAATAGGTTTTATTCCACAACCTTGATACGCAAAGAGAGTTATAGTAATGAAACAAAGATAGCTCACCCTTTTGAGCAAATATACAAGACAAATGAGCTCAAACAACCTTTACCTTTTTGAATCAATTTTTATTTTTTTTTCACTTTGAAGTACTATGAAAAAGGAGATTTTTATATTCTAGAGAATAGGAGTGGTTTTTAGAAAGCTAGGACAAAAATCTGCTTTAAAATCAAGTTTTGAAACCTTTTAGAAGAGCAAAAAATAGAGTTCTAATAGCTAGAAAATGATTAGTTTCTTGTTGTCAAATTTACCAGAGTTTTAAACTCAAGGACTGGACGATGGTGTATCCAAAAAGTAAGTCCAAAATGACACTTTTTCAGATAGAATCGATTTGACACTGTTCATAGGATTTTGGACAAAGCTTTTGGATATAGAGTCATTCAAACTACTCAATCCAAAATTCTGCTTAAAACTTGGAAATCTTTTTGTTTGAGTCTTTTAAGGTAGAACTAAACTGAATCATAAGGTAAAGAAGACGTAAGAATTTACACAGATAATACCTTAACAAAGATTTCTTGTCTAAGGTTCTTCCACAACGAATTCTTGGTATGCAATCTCTTAAGCTTGGTCTTCTACTTGATCACCCATTCTCAAATTTTATTATTCAAGAGTTACTTAGTAATCTTATTTGTACACCTTGGAAGAATTGAGGTCAAACATACCCTATAACATGAAGATCATATAAGTTAGTCCTCATCAATATTTGTCATAAGTCAAAACACAGGAGAATGCCCTTAGGGCTAACAATCTCCACCTTGGCAAACTTGATGGGGTTGTAATATAAAGAATAATGATATGTACAGTATAGACATGTTAGACCGAGAGAAATAAGAATATTTTTCATGGAATGTAATTGCTCATTATAGGACTCAAAGAATGCTTTTGAGATTAAAATAAAAAAATTAAAGCATATACTCACAAATATGACTCAATGAGCCTATGACCCAACCAACCTCCATATCCTCCTTTCTTCCATCACACAACTATTCCTTAAAAGAATAGCTGCAATAAAAAAATATATGAATATGTATACAAGGAGGTATAAAAAATAAATCATAAGATGAGATACTCCCCCTTAATATGTGCACATAAGTACATATATAAGATATGAGATTAAGAAGTACAATTTGAGAGAAAATTGGATTCAAACTTTGGACTTCCAAAATGTGCACCCAAAACTAGGTAGAATTAGACAACGGAACTTTTGGACTTTAGGTTTTGGATGCCCAAAACATGTGTCCAAAATAGGGTAAAGTTAGATAGAAACTGTTCCCTTTTTAAAACTTATTTTTGGACTGGACTTTTGGATCGAGAAAATGTGTATCCAAAACTCCCCCTATATATGTGCAGGAAATAACGAGTTTTAGAAATTTTGATTTAGCTTAGTTTTCTCAAGAAACTTCAGACTTCAAGGAAAGTTTTGAGCAATGAAAGATATATGAATAACTGTCCTTATCATTAAAGATTTTTACCATAGAGCATATCAGAATAGCTTTCAAAACAGATTGTTCAATAACCCCAATCTCAATGATACCTTTATACACATTTCAAACTCCTTTGACCAAAACAGGATATCAAACTAGCTTTTATTGAATCACTTATATTTTCTTAGAACCGCAGCAAACTATGATTATAATCAATCAGAAATCATAAATCATAAATAAGTATACAACCATACATGGTCATAAATCATAGTTTATATGGAGAAAAATTAGCACACCATGTTGGTTTGATCAAACCCAAATCCCAACATGAATTCCCTAGAGAGTTTCACAGGATCTTAGGGAATATTCGGAGTCTACATACAGGTACGGTGCAGTCCAAAACATAATAACTATTTCCAATCTATAGCACAACACTGCAGAACAATATCTTGCAGTTTATTCAACATCAGTCCATAACACAACAGTACATAAGTCAATAATAACCATCAACAGTAGTCAATAGTAGTGCATAATTCCAATAGCATATCACAACTAGCAACTAGCACAGCATTTGCACAACATAGCACAATCAGTGCTCAATCACAATCCCAACTGCCATTTTTCTTCCCCTTTTGTCATCAATCAAAATGTAGAAAGTAGAGAAAGCTATATATTAAGCAGAGAAAGTAGCTAAAACAGTAGAAGGTAAAATGTTCAAATACTAGAGCAAAAATAAAAATTGTCAATGGAAAAGCAGTAAAGAGTTTCTAGCATAGGGAGTATAGGAATCAATCCATAGAAACGATCACTTAGGAAATATGAACAACCTGGATTTTGGACCCGACACCCTTTCTGGAATATTGCCCAGCAAGCCCACTAGACTTCCTCTTAACTACCACATATTTCTGTCTTTTTCCAAATGAGACAGGGATTTCAGTAGGGGTATGAGGTGCTGATTCTTCCTAATGTGGGGATGCCTTCCTTCCTTGTTCAGGGGCTATCATTTCCTTATCCTGCTGCTCTTTCACAACTTCTTCTTCGGCCTTAGTGATAGGTGGTTCTTTAGTTGCCTTTTCTAGGGATGGTGCTGATGGAGTAGGTATTGTTTCATCATTTGTATCCTTCTCTTCCACTGCAGTCAGCCTATTTCCAAGAATCTAAATTTTAGAACTGAGGTTGTCCACTTTAATAGACATCAAATTAATTGCGTCCAGAATACTTTCTCTGATCCCTTTGTCCTGAGTTCTCTGTTTACCTTTGCCAGAAGACTTAACTTGAGTTTCTGTTTCAGCTTTCCTTTTAGTCCCTGCAGATTGAATAGTTCCTTTTCCTTCCTCCTTGATTTTTAGCACATTTTCTTTCTCTTCATCCAATAGATCTCTAAGAAAAACCCATTTCTAATTCACTTGAACAAAACCCATTCTTTCAAAAGACTCCATGTTGTACACATTTGTCTTTATTTGTCCAGGTCCAAACTTATCTAATTGAAGTATTGAAATACTTTGGTCAGAAGATTACCACATGGGAGTGCCTTATGTGAAGTGTTTCTTGACTGCATCAACAATTTGATTGCCAAAAATCCAAAATTGTCCTATCATCCCTCAAATAGAGCTAGCATTAGTATCATTTGTATGAAACTTACTGAGGTTTTATACCCAAAGCTCGGGGCAACTATGGTCGACATCATATGGTGTAAGACTCTTCCAAGGCCATTTCCTCCATTTCGTGTTTCTATCACCTAAGTTTTTGAAACTCTTCCCACCGAAGAATCTTTCCTCAAATCTGTCCAAATTAAAAATGTCTGTCCTTTCAGGGAACTTGTTCATCTCAAAGAACTGCATATCCCCATCTCTCATACCAAAACTTCGGTTCAGCAATCTGTGATCAAATTCAATATTTACACATCCTACTCTTGTGCTATACCATTACACTGTGAACCCTCCTCCAGTCTCCTCAAGTCATCCTTTTTTCAAATTAGCATAAAACTCTCAACCCAATAGGATGTATAACTTCTTATCAACTGTCAGTAACACTCCCCCAACATAAATTCTCAAACATATTCAGAATATCAAATAAATTTAAGAAACCTCCAACCTCAACCCGATATCTCGAAATCACAGTTCTATTCCTAGATAGCCAATTATTGATATCAGTTTCACATTTTTTATCAAGGAAGCAGGGTACCTGTGTCTCAGAACTTTCTGGTGCAGTATGCTCTGTAAATGAGTTGGATCGTAAAGCTTCCTCAACGATTTTCTTTCTTTCTGCTTGGTGTCCATCGATATAGTAGCTTTTATCTTAGCCACTACTTTTCCCATCTTGGTTCTTTTTGCGGTTCCTTTAATAGATTTTATTGTTTTCTTCATAGCAGAAACAAGGAGAAAATGAAGGATTTTTTGTTTTGTTTCTGAGAAGATGGAGTTGAGAGTGACAGAGAGCAAGTCGGCTTCTGATTTTCAAGAGAGAGTGTGTGTGAAAGCCTTCTCTTTTGAGATTTCTTAGGTTCTAGATAGGATAGGTATAGTCAAGTGCTTTACATAAGAGGCTTTTCAGAGGTGTTGAAAAGAGCGCCAACTTTTGAAACATTTGAAAAGTCATTTATGGGCTCACGTTTTCTTTCACTGATAATAGAAATTGTTTGGCTTTTCATAAATTAAGAACTACCGATATTTTGGACTTATACTAAGTCCAAAACCGTTCGTCCAAAAAGTGAAATAAAAATAGTTCAACTGAGGCAATTTTTGAGTCGTGTTTTCTAAGTAGTGCGTCCAAAAGCTTTGTCCAAAAGTTGTCTTCAGTAGTTTTGCAAAAATAAAAACAAATCTTTGCCAAAAAGAATGTCAGTTACATGATCTTGGTAATTCCTAAACCTCTTCTCAAATGATTAAGTATTTCTTCAACCAGATGTTTTGTGAAAATATCCGCAAGCTATTAATCAATTGAGATATATTCAATACATACATATTCTTTGAGCACATAATCTCTAATAAAATGATGTTTAACCCTAATATGCTTTGTCTTAGAATGTTGAATAGAATTTTTCATTAAATTGATTGCATTTGTATTATCACATAGTATATGTACGAAATCAAAATTGAGACCAAAATCAAGCAGTGTATTTTTCTAGAGAATTTGTGCACAGCAACTCGCTGCTGCAATGTATTCAGCCTCAGTTGTGGATAAGGATACACAGGCCTGCTTTTTGCTTTGCCATGACACTGGAGATTATCCTAAAAATTGGCAGTGCCTACTAGTGCTTTTTCATTCTACTTTACAGCCTATATAGTCCGTATCGGTATAGCCTATAAGATTAAATATGTTAGTACAAGGATACCATAAATCATAATCATATGTTCCAACTAAATATCTAAGGATGCGTTTCATGGTACATAAATGAGATTCTTTTGTGCACGATTGAAATCTGGTACAAAGACAAACTAAAAATATAATGTCTGACCGACTAGCAGTAAGATATAGTAAACTTCCAATCACTCATCTGTACTTTGATTCGTTTACCTTATTACCCTTTTCATCCTTGTCAAGCCTTAGAGAAGTGTTTATAAGTGTACTGATTTCTTTGGCTTCATTCATTCCAAACTTTTTCAGCAATTCCTTAGCGTACTTAGCTTGATTTAGAAAAATTCCATCTTTGGTTTGTTTAATTTGCAACCCGAGGAAGATGTTGAGGTCTCTCATCATGCTCATCTCTAATTCTTGCTGCATAGTCTTAGCAAACATCTTACATAAGGAGTCATTAGTAGCACTAAAAATGATATCATCAATATGAAGGCTTAAAATGGCAAAAATCATCAAAACGAAAGTATGTTAGGAAAATGAAAAATTTACTACTGTGATTGAATGGCTCTCTTCACACAGATGTAGATGTCTGTATAAGGATACTTGAGACTATTGGATCACATCATTTCCAACATCTACTACGTCTCATTCACGTGAAACATTTGATCTTCTGAAATGGTGCCCGTCATACAACCAGTGAAAGCTTAAAGATTAGGTTTTGACAAGCCTTTAAAGGCTTTTCCGTCAAAATGCTTGCACTACAAGAAATCTACCAATTTGCCATGGACAAATCCGTGGCAAATCTATGAATAAACTGGAATTTGCCACGGATTTGCGATGAAAAAGGTCCGTGGCAAATACCTTCGTCGCTAAGCATTTTTTTACCATGGAAATATTTTTCTTGGCAATTTGTCCTAGATTGTTCAAGTTGGTATCACATTTGGGGAGAAATATTATGAGGGAATTGTGGCAAATCCGTGGCAATCTGTCACGGATTGCCACGGATTTGCCACGAACGATTATCAAGCAGGTACCGTCGATGGCAAATCCGTGGCAAATTGTCACAAATTTACCACAGATGTTTCTCAAGCAGGTACCGTCCGTGGCAGATTGTCATGAATTTGCCACGGACATTTCTCAAGCAGGTGCAATTCGTGGTAAATCTGTGACAGATTGCTACAGATTTTCCATGGATGTTTCTCAAGCAGGTACCATCTATGGTAAATTCGTGGCAAATTGTCACAGACATTTCTCAAGCAGGTACAGTCCGTAACAAATCCTTGGCAATCTACCACAGATTTACCATAGAAACGATATGGAACATATGTTGCTCGTGCCAGATTGCCAAAGATTTGCCACGGACATTTTTTAAGCAAGTACCATCCGTGGCAAATCCTTAGCAAATTGCTACAGATATTTCTCAAGCAGGTACAGTTTGTGATAAATCATTGACAATCTGCCAAAAACTTACCACGAAAATGATATGGAACATATACTATCGGTGGCAAATTCATGGCAGATTGCCACGGATATTTCTCAAGCAAGCACCATCCATGGACATTTCTCAAGCAGGTACAGTCCATGGCAAATCCTTAGCAATCAACCACAGATTTGCTACAGATGTTTCTCAAGCATGTATCATCCGTGGAAATTTATTACAGATTTGCCACGGACATTTCTCATGCAGGTACAGTCCGTGGCAAATCCTTGGCAAGCTGCTATGGATTTGCCACAAACGTTTCCTAAGAAGGTACTGTCTGTGACAAATCTGTGACAATCTATCACAGATTTGCCATAGAAACAATATGGAATATAAGTTATCCGTGGCAGATTGTCACGGATTTGCCATAGACATTTCTCAAGCAGATACAATCCGTGACAAATCATTGGCAATCTGCCACAGATTTTCTATGGAAATAATATGGAACATATGTTTCCATGGCAAATCCGTGGCAGATTGCTATCGATTTGCCACGGATGGTACTTAAGCAGATCCCATTCGTGATAAATTCGTGACAAATTGTCATGAATTTTGGTACTATCTTCCGTGACAAATCCATGGCAATCTACTACGGATTTGTCACAGAATCAAAATCTGTTGCAGTTTACAATTTCAGCTTTAAAACCTTTTACATTTCCCTATTCATAATTCCATATCAATAGTATGCCCTACACACATGCATGATCCCCGTTACACTCCTTGCCTACAAAGTTTCGAGTTACATTTCCCAGATATAGACACAACAAACAACCTATAACATTTATAATCTATTATCTATACATACATATTCACTATACACAACATACAACGTTCGTGAGTATCATACTCCCTGCACACATCCATAACACATTGCCTACAACGTCTCAAATCATATTCCCACCACACAATGCACAACTGCAAAACATATTCACCATAATAGTTTTAGCAAACCATAAAATTTCATAATTTGTTTAAAGCCTAAATACACATATAATCATATATCATCAAAATATCTAAAATAGTAAATACAAATTCATAATAGTACTAAATCCAAAATTAAAGCGATGTAAACTTAACATCCACATGAAAATAAAACCAATCTAACTATCATCTGCTATTGAAGGGCCAGAGTCATCCTTGTCAGAATTATAAGAGTCAGAAGAGGGAATGGAGGGCACTTGTAATTTAACATGTTGCATAACCATGCGATTCATATCAATCAATGCAGATATCTTCTTATCCTTTTTCTCCAAAGTCCTCTTCATCCTTTTCATCTCTTTCTATATCTCTTTGTCCTTCTTGTCCAACTATTGCTGAAGCTGATATTGAAGTTACTGTTGAAGCTGCTGCTGAAAGGTCTGCTCAAGCTCGCCATGAAGCTTCTCTATATCCACTGATGATCCCAAAGACGAGGCCCCAGACTGACAATACTAAAGTCTGAAGTGTGAGGCCTCAGATCCCATGCCATAGACCCTTCCCTTTTTCAATCCACTTGCAACTGACAAAATCATAGCTTTCTCACCTAGCATGGAACTTGAAGTGGATATTAAATTAGTAGACTCCATTTGAGAGTACTGTGACTTCATCATTTGGACGTCTTCCTGAATAATTTGAAGGTGAAACTATAAAAAAAAATTAAAGTATTATGCAATTTCATAAAATTGAAATTAATAAGTAGCATACACTGATCTTGCGGGATTCCTCATCTACAAATTCGCCTTTATTGGGCCCATCTTGAAATTAATGTAATTTTTCAAACAATGCAAGATATTCAAAGTTATACCCTTACTTCGCACGCTGCAAGAAGTATTAAAGTGATAATTAAGTTCAGAATTTGATTCAACATGTACAAATTTAATAGCAATTATTAAAATAAATATTTAACTATAGATCATATAAGAGAAAAGACCGCTCTCGACTCATGTTCCGTAAAGCTAATGGAACCTCCGGTGTGTTTAGCAGAACTAGCCCTCTATTTTCTTTAGCCATATTTGATTTATTTTGCCAATCTTTGGATTGCCAATATCTGCACAATTGGTGATATATGTCCTCTGACATCCAAGCAGGCCTCTTCTTGTGTACATTCCTAATCTTTGAAAGGGTATCACTCAATCTTGCCCGACATCTTTCCTCCCACGCTGAACATATCCGTGGCAAATGATCTGGGTGCCATGTCCAATGTTTCTACAATAATGAATAGGTTAGTACATTATAAAAGGACTACTCAATCTGAGATAAAGGTAGATAATAGGTATTTACACTGATAGTAAAATGTGAACATATAACAATAAAAAAGTAATAGACAAATGCGTACAGCAAACTCCTTAAACCAAACATCCCTAATATCAGCAGGTACATTGCTGAATCATGGCCAGAAATCCTTAAATCAATGCTTTATTATTGTGGTGATAGTTTTTACACACTCAGACTAACATGTGAATCTATAATAATTAGACAAATGTTAATAACCATAGCATAATAGGCTAGATTTGAATGGAAAACAATTAAGGGAAAAAGACCATAAAATGGGTCAAGAAATCTAGATAGCAACACATAACATTCTAGCAACCTAGATAGGCATAGATTTGTCATGGAACACATACTAAAAATTTAGCCCTTTTTTTATCACTACTTTGCGTAACATTCTTTTTTATGTACTCTCAATGATAATATAGGTCTTCAAAATAATTTTCAATGGCTTTTACTGTCGAAATAAAATAAAATTATATCATTTTTTAAATTTCTAATTTTAATACAAATTTATATTTCGATACTAAAAAATAATGCATCTTATTTCAATCCATTTCAAGAATGAATGCATTAGAAAATAAATAAATCAGGATACTTACAAGATATTTCGTCGTTGTTATTTAAAATGTATGGAATAAAAATTAATACAAACTAATATAATTAATAAATTAGAACAAAAAAATAGGAAAAAATGTTGTGGCAAATCTGTGACAATCTGCCACAAAATTGCTACAGATTAGTGGTAATTTTGTGATTTTGTGGCAAATCCGTGATTTTGTGATTTGTCACGGAACACACAAAAAAAACTTTAATTATTTCTTTTTATCACAATTTTGCGTAACATACTTTCAGGTGAGATCTCAATGATAATATAGTTCTTCAAAACAATTTTCAATGGCTTTTATAGTCGAAATAAAAATAAAATTACATTGTTTCCTTAATATTTATAATTTTAATACAAACGTATATTTCGATACTAAAAAATCATACATCTTAATTTCAATTCCATTTCAAGAATGAACGCATTAGAAAATAAATAAATCATGATACTTTCAAAATATTTCATCGTTGTTGTTTAAAATATATTCAACAAAAATTAATACAAACTAATATAATTAATAAATTAAAACAAAAAAAATCCTGTGGCAAATCCTTGGCAATCTGCCACGGATTAGTGGTAATTTTGTGATTCTGTGGCAAATAGCCACGGATTTATTACGGAACACACACTAAAAATTTAGCTTTTTTTTTTTTATCATTACTTTATGTAACATTCTTTTTTATGTACTCTCAATGATAATATAGTTCTTCAAAATAATTTTCAATGGCTTTTACAGTTGAAATAAAAAAAATTATATCATTTTCTTTAAATTTTCTAATTTTAATACAAATGTATATTTCGATACTAAAAAATAATACATCTTATTTTTAATTCCATTTCAAGAATGAACGTATTAGAAAATAAATAAATCGGATACTTACAAAATATTTCGTCATCGTTATTTAAAATGTATGAAACAAAAATTAATACAAACCAATATAATTAATAAATTAGAACAAAAAAAGGAAAATGCTGTGGCAAATTCGTGGCAATTTGCCACGCAATTGCCATGAATTAGTGGCAATTTTTTGATTCTGTGGCAAATCCGTGGGATTTGCCATGGAATACACTACAAAAATTTAATCATTTCTTTTTATCACTACTTTGCGTAATGTACTTTCAAGTGAGATCTCAATGATAATATAGTTCTTCAGAATAATTTTCAATGGCTTTTACAGTTGAAATAAAAATAAAATTATATCATTTATTTAATATTTATAATTTTAATACAAGCGTATATTTCGATACTAAAAAATTATACATCTTATTTTCAATTTCATTTCAAGATTAAACGCATTAGAAAATAAATAAATCAAGATATTTACAAAATATTTTGTCGTTGTTATTTAAAATATATGGAACAAAAATTAATACAAGCCAATATAATTAATAAATTAGAACAAAAAAAATGTCGTGGCAAATCCGTGGCAAATAGCTATAGAATTGCCACGGAACACACAACAAAAATTTAGCCCTTTCTTTTTATCACTACTTTGTGATTCCGTGGCAAATCCATGGCTAATGTTTGGCATAATTTTGCCACGGAAATGTTTCCATTGCAAATCGGTAGCTAATATTTAGCATAATTTTTGGCACATTTTTTTGCTACCGATTTGTGACAGAATATGTTTGCATCAGTGCTTGCTACTATTTCCATCGCAATTCCGTGGCAAATTGCCACGGATTTGCTAGGGTTTTTTGTCCCTCACAAGTTGCTTGTATTTTGTTGTTCCGTGGCAAACGCCATCGCTGATTGCCACGGAATATTTGCTATGGAAATAATCCATGGCAGATTCACAATTTTCTTGTAGTTCTTGTAGTGCACTACAAGAAAACTATGAATTTACCACAGCATTTTGCCACGGAATTTTTTTTGTTGCAATTAGCGATGGAATTGCCATAGGAAAGCATAAGATAAAGAAAATTGCAAGGGAAAGAAAACCATAGCAAATCCGTAGCTATTTGCCACGGAATTGTGATGGCAATTGTAGCAAATAGCATTGAAAGGATTTTTCAATGCAAACCCGTAGCAAAAAGAGGCATAAAAAAATTATACAAAAAATTAGCCACTGATTTGAGAGGGAAAAGTTTTTGTGGCAAAATCATAACATGTTCCAATAAATGAAAAATGACAAAAACATAGAAGATTTCATCGCAAATCCCTAACAATTTGCTATAGTTGTATTCTGTCGCAAATCCTTGGCAATCTGCCACGGATTTTTGTTCTCCACAGCAAATCCCTAGCAGTTTGCGAGGGATTTGCCACGGATTTTTTTTTCTTATTTTTTGTTCTAGTTTTTTATTATATTAATTTGTTTTAATTATAATTTGATACCCTTTGAAGAACAAAGATCAAAAGTTTTATAAACATTTTGATTTGTTTATCTCTAATTCATTTAATCTAAAAATGGAATTGGGAATTAATAGTGGAATGTATTATACAATTCCTTAGTGTCTAGTATATGTGGATAAAAATAAAATGTTTTAAAGATATAATATAATATTTGAATTTAGACAACAAAAGCAGATGGTAAATGTCACTATAATTCACTATATTATGATTGAAAATATACCAAAAAAAAAAATATGTTAGGCAAAATTTGGAAAAAAAAAAAGTTTTAAAATTTATTATGTGTTTCATCATAAATCCTTTGCCATCTGCGAGGGATTTGCCACGGAATTGATTTTTTTAATTTTCTCTACCAATTCTTTTGTTATGGTAATTTTTATTAATTATACTTTGATACCTATTAATGAACAAAGATCAAATTTTGTATTCCTTTATCTACTTTTAATTCATTACATTATTGTTTTTAGTTTTGGACAATGTTTATGTGTTAGTTGTAATAATTAACATATATAATGTAACAATTAATAAGTATCAAAATATATAGGCATGTTATTTATCTTGAAATATTTTATAAGTCTTTTGATGTGAATTTTAATATATTATGATTGAGAATATATCAAAAAATGTGTTTGGCAAAATAGATATAAAAAGAATGACTTTATAATTTTAATTTACGGGTTCCTAGTAAATCTGTGGCAATCTACCAGGGATTTCCCACGGAATTTCAAAATTAAGCCTATTTCATCACAAATCCCTGGCAGTTTCCCACGGATTTGCGACAGCTTTGAATTTTTCAATACTTTCATCGCAAATCCGTGGCAATCTATGAGGGATTTGGCAGGGAATTGATTTTTTTTTGGTGCCAATTCTTTTATTATAGTAACCTGTGCTAATTCTAATTTGGGTCATTTCTAAAAAGCAAATATCAAATTTTGTATTCATTTATCTCCTTTTAATTGATTATATTATTATTTTTAGTTTTGGACAATGTTTTTATGTTAGTTGTATTAATTAACTTATGTAATACGTGTAATAAGGGTATGCCAGTTATTTTAGAATGTTTTATAAGCCTTTTGATGTGCATTTTAATATATTATGAATAAGTGTATATAAAAAAATGTGCTTGGCAAAATAGAGATAAAAGAATGAGTTTGTAATCTTAATTTATCGGTTCCCTCGCAAATTTGAGGTAATTTGTCAGGGATTTGCCACAGAATTACAAAATTAAGCTTATTCCATCGCAAATTCCTAGCCGATTGCCACGAATTTTTTCCATCTCAAATCCGTGGCAATTGGCAAGGGATCTACAATAGAATTGCCATAGAGTTAAATAAAAAGACATAGTTTTGCTTTTCTAATATTCCTACTCCCTCTTACCTTTTCTATACTTAGGCAAAAATCCCCTTCCCTCTAATAATTTTTGGCTTCCGTCTCATTCCGCCTATCAACTTTTGCGCTAACCCTCCATTGCCCACCATCTTCTGCCCTATGTTCATCCCACCGTCTTCTTGCTCCTTTTAGTGGCCGACTAAAGTTGCCCACAACCAGTGTTGGCCAACTAGATCTTGAATGGAAATGCTAGACCTACTTCTTTTTTAGCTCCCAGTTCCTCTTATTACCTTTTTACTCCTTTTCTTCATCCACAATTTCCTAATGTCACCGGTGCCATTGCCCTCATCTCTGGTCAATCTCCCAAATCAAGCCTAAAACTTAAGCTTCTTAGCCACTCCACTTCCGATTCCCTTCCTCTCTATTTACTAGCCCTTCAATCTCCCCATCAGCTATTATTCTAAGAGCAATAGGGTTGTGGAGTTCCAATCGGGTAGTGGAACTAAAGTGGTGCATTATTTAGCTCACAAACAAAGTTATTAAGGTACTATTTTTGCTTCTATAATTAAAATTGAAGGAAAGATATATTAGTGTTATCCATCTTGTAGGGCTCACGTAATGTAATTTCAGTATGTTTGTGGTACTTTGTTTCTAAATATTGTGTTAAAGTTTGAAAATTTGCTTTGTTGCTTTTTTGCCTAGGAGGAAAATTGCTTTGGACAGGATTGTGAGATTATTTAGTGTTGATTGGATTCTATTAACTAGAAAACTTTCAATATGTTTATAGCATGTGTTACAAAGGCTAATACATCTAAGTTGATTTTTAGTTTTTGGAGATTAACTTTAGGCATAAGAGCTTTACATGTATGGTTGAGACTTGGAGATATAATTCTTTTATCAATGATGCATTGCATAAGAATGCATGCTGGTTATTGTAGTATATGCCAAAGTCAAGACAAGTTTGGTAAGAGTTGGCCAGTCATAAAGGGCATTTGGATGGTATTGATTAGTGAAGTACTGGTTGGATGAAAATGTATGCTCATTAGTGAATAGAAAATGTTGTTCAATAATTCAAGTAATGTGAAAGAACCAAAGTTCCAATTTCCATTAGAATCACTAAGGTTCAATATTTTTTTCCCTTCTTGTATTTAACGTAACTGGAAAAACTTTACATTAGGATCTTGTAACCAATGTACCCTTGTTTTGAGCCACCAAATTGTTCTAGCTTAAGGATATTGATATATTTAGCTTGAAGTTTTTTTTTAAGATTAAAAGGAATGTATTATGTTTGACCTCTAAGAATTTGTGTGTACCAAAAATATGAAACCCCACCCAAAGCCAACTTCAGAGTAAGGGGGTCGGGATCCATATCATATTATTCTGTATAAAAATATATGTTTTTGAATGATTTTATGTGCTTTAGAATTGTGATTTATAGGTTAAAAGGCTTAGTTATGCTTATTAGGTAGGAAGGGTAAAAAGGTAATTTTGCTTGAGGTCAAAATAGGAAGATGGCTTAAGGTCTAAATAAGAAGAATATTTGGGTGGGAAAATAAGAATAAGAGTTAATGTGGTTAAGTGGTTAGAGCTTTGTGATTTAATCTCTAAGGTCTTGAGTTCAAATTCCATCACTTAAGTTTTATTCATGATTATCTTAGATATGTTTGAATTTTAGATTTTCTTACATTCCTTAAAGATAGGAATATTGTCTTAGGGGAGACATGAAAAGAATATCTTAATCATATAATCATATCCTAAAAAGAATTCTAGAGAAATTCTTGTCCTTATTATTACCTCTAGCTTTGTCCTAACATTTTCACAATTTAAATTATTCAAAATTCATTAAATCTCTTCTTTTAATTCTAGAAATTCTGAGATAATTCCTTAGTCTTGAATTTTGAAAATCAATCTTGCAAGTTAGAGGATTGGCCGAAATTAGGGAGAAGAATCCAAGAGAAATAAATCACCATGGTAGAACCTTCAAGCTCACCTTCATGTTGTTCATGTTTCTAATGAAGGAAATCTGGAAATTTTCCAGAATTTTGAACAGCCCATCTGTCAAAAAATTCAGCCAGTGTTCTTGCTCATTTGCTTCCAAAAAAATGGTTATTCCATGTAGCTTGAAGACTGGAATTTCTGTGCAAAATTCGTACTGCATAAACTGCACAAAACCAGAAAAATTCCTGTGCAATTTCATTGCACACCAATCCAGCAAAACCTCCTCTATTTATCTCTAGAAAGAAGGCTAGAAACGAACCTTAAAAGACCCTCAAACACCTCTCAAAATCATCTACAAATCGGGCTAAAGAAATGTAGAAATTCTGCACATTAAAATCATCAACCATTAGAACCTTTAAACAACTTGAAACCAGAAAAAAAATTCCAATTTTGTCTCCTTAGGCCTAGGCCAAAAAACCACCTTCAAACCTCTGCAAAAGGGACCTTGCTCAGCCATGGATTGAACACCATTTACCTCCACACTTATCTTGAGTACTTGAACTCCATAATTATACCTCAAAAGCCTCCTAAGAATACTCTATCCAAAATATATTCGAACTTCAAAAAAAATCCAGAATTTTACTCCATGAAAACACTCTTGTATCAAGCAACCAAACTAGAAATTCCTCTGCCATTAAACACTGAATTTTGGCCAGCCTTATAGCCTGAACAGCCTTCATTCCCTTGCCATAAAACTGAGCAGTCCAGCCGGCACCATTGAAGAGCAAAGAAACCTCCATTAATCAAACACCATTAGCTTATCTTCTACCTCAAACAACTCCACAATTTTCTCCATTTGAATTTCAAACAAAATCTGATTATTCTCTTTCCTTCTAGCTGACAACCGAAACTCCTAATCACCCTAGACCATTCGGCCAACATCATTCCAAATTTCATGTAGCTCTTCTCTCAAATTCTCTCAATTCTCACCAAGAACACACACTACACTCCTTCAAGCCGAAACTACCCTAAACACCTCCAATCACTCTCAAATACTCCAGATTACCCCAACTTAATCCCTAGTGTTCATTTCTGGCCTTTATAACACAAAATCACGCAACCAAGAATTTTCTATCTAATCAAAAACCAGTTTTCTTGAAGGTCTCAAGAACATCATCAAGGTAAAGCAAGAACAACTTTCTTATTCATCATCTTCCATTCAATTTTCAATATACCTTTCTAATCTCTCTCTCTATCTCTCTCTCTCTCTGTCGAAATGGTTGATCATCAACCATGACTGTTTTTTTCCCTTAGACAACTCAAGACTCTTAATCGCGCGTGGATCTTCTTTAGCCTTCATCAAAGTAATTGACAATCAAGTATTTTTTCCTTAACCCTCCTTTTTAATTCTGAATTCATGTCTCTTAGATGTTGATAGGGGGAATAGATATGAATGGGGGATTGTGTGTATGCATGTGGATGAAGGTGGTGGGGTTAGGACATGAGAATTGTTGTATATGACTAAGCTATATGAATTTTCTTGGGAATCAATATATGTTCATCATGTCTCATGAGAGTTATGGATGTTTAAAGCATGCTAGATGTTATGACACCTATGGTGAATAGGATTTTTATGTTCTTATTTCCATTGAAGCCATGAATGATGAATATGCCTAGTAGGAAATTAGCCTTGTGATAGTATGTGTTATTCAAGCATATGTTCATGAATGATTTAGCCTATTAGTTGATGTTTGGGAATATGTTCATGAATCTTGTTTAGCAGTAGGAAAATCATGATAGAAGATTATTTTCTTATTAATCCTAGGATATTTTTATCAACAAATTTTATTATTTTAATTAGAATAATTATTACATTTTCCTTAAGAGTTTTGAAATGTATAGGAAAATTTGAAAATGGAATATTAATATTTTATTGGTTAAATAAATAATATCTTTTGTTAAAAATAATATATATATATATATGTATATATATAACAATAAATAAAATCTTTTAAATAAAATATTAGAATTAATTAATGACCTTGTAGACCTTAGTTAAAACTTTTACTTATATCCATAAATATTATTTATATTAAAATTTATTTATTATTTATTAATTAAAATTTTAATATAATTCATTTATTATTAAATTTATTATTTATCACTACCTATTTATTACCTATTAATTATTAATTAAAAATTAAGTGTAATTTATTATTTATTTATTTATAATAATACTATTTAAATATTACCATTTACTAATACTATTTAGGACTTAGTATTATTCAATATTTAAACACTAGTGTATTTATTAGTAATAATACTCAAAATTTATTATTTGAACCTATAACTCATTAGTAATTATTTTAGAACCCATAGTTATTTTAACTTACCAAGTTAGATTTATTTTAAAATCCTTTGTCATCTAGCCTTACAGCTTAGGACATTAAGATCATGGTTAGTCATGGTTGTATCTAGTTGAGCTAAAAATTATTTATGTAAGGCGGATGTAGTTCGAATGTAATCTTGTGCCTTGTATGTATCTCAGGCGGGGTTAGGTTGACCTTGAAGGATTTTTGAATTCAAGTGAGCAAAGGATCAGGTAAGTTCCTGCATGGAGTTATTTGAAAACAAAAAATTATTATGGCAAGCCAAATTCAATGTGTATGATCATTCGTTTGTAAAGGTAATTAAGGATTGTTTTCCTTTTTATTTCAGTCGAGCAAATCGTTTGAAAATTGAATAAGAAGTTTTACACAAAACGTTAAACTCTTTCTAAAACACAACTTTGACAAGAATTTTAGAAACCCTTAATTTCCATTTCCAAGTAAATCATTGTATGATCAATTTTTTCCCAAGTGGGACAAACAACGTTGAGTACTCAATAAGGGTAGGCTACTAGGACTAGTTTTTGAAGAGTTAGGGTAAGTCTCTCAGTAAGTGTCCACCTTTGAGGGGTGAGTCCTTCCCGGATATAATGTTAGTCCGGTAGGTCATACCGGTCCGAGCTAGCAAGCTTCAGTCAAATGGACTATGTGTTTTCAGAGTGGACAAGCGGTAAGTTTGGGTGTAGAGATGGAGGAGTATCTCACCCGGTAGGCCGTACACCTACCTTCTGTTAGCATGCTCAACGTGTGGCAATCAGACCATTATAGTGTCATGGGGCCCAACGTGTAGTAACCCATGTCTACCTCTGGATGGTTGTATTTATTGTGCACATGTATGGTTTGGAAAGCAAAACACTACTCTTTATTTTTAACATTTACTTAATGCTTGCCAGCACTTTCTTTTATAAAACTTTTACAACTTGCATACATGAACTGTTTTACCTGAAACACTCAAAGCACATACGGGCTTATTGAGATTTTTATCTCACCACCTTTTATACCATGTTTTGAGGTCGATCCTGCTATGAAGGTTATTAGCTAGATGTTGTTTGTGATTTTGAAGACTCTTTGCTATTTTCCTTATGTGATGTTTTTGAGAGATTGTAGCAGACAATTTATTTTGGATTTGTTCATGTATTATTGGGTTGTAATAAGTTTAATTTTAAAGCATTCCTTTTATTTTATTTTATGTGACCTAGTTATAAAGACCCCTTGTCCTATAGACGGGGCGACATCCCTGGCTCTGATGGGCCTTCATAGTAGGGTGTTACAAGAAAGTCTTTAAGATTTTTCCTTTTCATTTTAAAAATGTCACCAAAAACTTTTTTATTCCAAGCAATTACAGTTTTGTGAAAGTCATGCAAAGAATTAAAGTAGTTTGATGATGCATTTCAGGTCTGGTTTACAATATGAGGGAAAAATGTATGAGAATGCCATATAATCTCAAAAGGAAATGAGTCTTAATAGTAAAACACAATCAGCAAACAAGATTAATGTATAATGACCTGGGTGTATTCTTAGTAAATGTTCGACTTTTGAGTAAGGGAACGATTCTATCCCACTTAAATATACTAAAAATCTATCTAACCTTTCTTCTATTAGTTTTTTCTTGTTACTCATAACATGACTCAAAGTATCTTTAGGTTTGGAAAAGCATAAATCAATCATAGTACATGTATTAAGGCAGTTTCTATAGAATTCATTATATATAGTTTTGTGTTGTTTACTCCAGTTTTATTATGAAGACCTGGAAAAATCATAGTATAATTGTTTTATTTGACAAATTTGCCTCAAACATGATGGAACTAGAGTATGAAATCTTGGTTGTTCCTGGTACTTGGTATGGGTTTTTCTATGGTTAGGTTTTTTATCTATACTGTGATGGTTGTTTTGAATCTCGATATATAAAACTAGGGCATGACGGATTTAGGATTTTCTTGCTTGAAACTTTCTCAAACTGGAAGAATGGTAAGATGGACCTAAATTTCCAGCACCAAGAATGAGATAGACGATGTATATAATATGGAATGCATCTGTTGGTTTATTATTTGGATAATTTAGTTACTATGCATATTTTTTGGAGAATTTGAGAAATGAATGCTTTTTGCTTTCTGCCTTCCCATTTTCAAAATTGGCAAAGAGGGATGGTTTCTTATTCTTTCTTTATTTTTGTTCTTTTTGGGAGGTTATTGACAGGGTTACACAATTTTGGTTTTTGAGTTAAATTGGATTACATTTCATAACAAGAATGTTTCAAGCAATCAAGATATAGCCAATAAGATGAATAAATTTGCTCAATATGGAGACCATGCTATTATAGCTTTGGGTCCTTAAGGTTTATCAATTCATATTGGTGTGACCCAAGGAGACCTACCTAGTACTCTGTTTATTTCATTTTCTTGTGATTTACCCATAATTATAAGCCAACTTCCATATTTAAATCATGTTAGCTTTCCATATTTAAATCAATATGGAGACCATGCTATTATAGCTTTAGGTCCTTAAGGTTTATCAATTCATATTGGTGTGACCCAAGGAGACCTACCTAGTACTCTGTTTATTTCATTTTCTTGTGATTCACCCATAATTATAAGCCAACTTCCATATTTAAATCATGTTAGCTTTTCTATTTTGCTCTATTATACATATTCAACGCTCTTTATTCATTACATTCAGTTCAGTATTATATCTTAAAGTTTAGTAGAATTTAGTGTAATTATGTGGAACAACTTCTCTGTGTAGCTAAAAATGCAGGGAATTTTTAAAAGGTCATGAAAATACTCTCATTACATATACATTTTTGTCCTTATGTTTGAGAGATGGGCATGGAGATGCTTTTCTCTTGTATTGAACTAATAATGTTGTACTCCATTACCTCCATAGCTAAGAATGGCATTATATGTTTCCATGGGTAATGCAAATTAGCAATACGTGTTTAGCTTGTTGGTGTGTGAATGCTCTGTCCCCCTTTTTTAATTTCCTTTTAGGCTATGATTTGGTGCTCTTAAAGTCTTTAAAATCCTATTGCTTATTCATTTTGTGGTTCCTTTTGGCAAATACTTGTAGTTCTGTACTTCTATAGGACAAAGGGGTGTGTGTGGTATCTTGTGCTACACATCTTTCTATAACATTTTGTCATGTGTCTGCCAACTGCTAGATTTGCCAATATGTATTTCTAGGATGAGTAAAGAATATTGATTTTGGTGCTAAGAGTACTTTGTGAGAAAGCCACATAAGGAGTTGAAGTGAAAGAACTTTTAAAATCTTTGGCCTTTAATAAACTGGCTATTCTAGCTTATAATAGCTCACTAAAGAGGGTTGGAGTGCTAGATAAAGCTGATTAATCAGAATAATAATAGCAACAGTAATTCATTTCATTTAATGCAAGGATTCCTTTAGTTGTTGATATTCAAGTAGGTAATACAAAATATAGGAAAGCATGGGGAGCAGAATTCATGGCGCGAAAAAAGTAGAGTATTATTGGCACAGTCATGGCAAGTCAACCCGAGTAAGATTCTTCCCTTTTGCCTAATTAAGCCACATGCTTGGAGACTTTATAAGCTAGAACAATACTTGATGATCATTTGATGATTTTTCTTTGGTGAGAAATGTAAACAACAGAATAGTAAGAGTTTTGAAATCTCATTATGCATTTGGTCTTACTTTGAATCGAACTGATTTTCTATTCTCACTTTGGGCACTGATACTTGGCATGTCTTCGCAAATGGCACTGGCAGGTTATAGAGGGCTAAAGAGTTTGGAAACTGGCTATTATGTTCTTTCTACTTTTCTCCCTTTGAGATAGAAAGGCCTACACCAAGCTTTTCTTGTGTAAATCTATTCACCTCTTAGAAGACCTCTTCTTGATCTATTATAAGTGTATTTCTAGGATGTAAAGTGGAAAACCAAAAGATTGACAATTGTTTGTTCTTGAAGTTTCTGTCTCCCTCCTCCCTCCCCCCTCCCTGCCCTACTCTATGGCCATTATTTCAACATCAAAAGGCCTATTATAGTGCAAAAAAATTCTTCATAGAATGTATTTTGCTTCATAAAACTAAAACCTTGAAATAAGTGATTCATGCTCCTAGCATTTATAACTTTTGTCTTGATAAGGATGTATATATTGACTCTAGAGTTTGACTACATTTTTTACTGAAGCATTTATAATGACTTTCCATCCATAAATTTACCATTTTGTAAATTACGTCCAACAATATAAAATAAAGCTCCTTGCTACACTTTGATTACACTACATTTTGGCCATTTTTCTTCTTTTTGCAACAATGTATATTCTTGGACATGTTAGTAATTGAAAATGTGTTCAGTTTCAAAATTTATGCAGGGAAAATGTCCATTTTACATGGGTAGTTTTGCTAAAATTTATCTAAAAATTTAAGTTGCTTGAATGAAACAATAAATATATTTCTAAACGATTTTCCTTGGTGAACCATTTGGGTACATGATCAATTGCTCTTGTAAAGTGTATTCACAATTGGCAAACTAAATGTTTTAGTTTTCCAATTTGCATCTCTAGAAATATTAGATAGAGGATAGGATTTGGATGTATATGCGGTATGTGTCTAGTGTGAAAAGAATTACAACCAAATTTGTTAGCGGAGTTGATCACTTTGTTCAGTATGCTTTGGCAAAGTAGCAACATCAACTAATCCTAATCAAGTTAGCTATCCTTGCGTAAAATGCAACAATTTGTGTTACCATAGTACGGAGGAAATCAAATTGCATTTGTATCGATGGGGATTTACCAAACATTATTCTGATTGGACATGTTATGGCGAAGAATTTAGTACTTTGCCGCCAATGTCCAATGCAAATATGGATGGGGATAGTTTGAGATCAATCAATCAACATCAAGAAATGGTCACAAATGTAGTGGAGCTAAATTTTCATCCAGATCTATCCTTCCCTACTCCTAAAGAACTTCCTAATTCTGAAACTCAAAAATTTTATGACATGTTAAGAGTTGCAAACACTCGCATATGGGAAGGGAGTAAGAGCCACTCACTCCTGTCTGTTGTTTCTCAATTATTAAATATTAAATCTAAAAAAAACATGTCCGAGAAGTGCTATAATCAAGTCATACAACTAATGAAAGAGGTTTTACCTGAAGGGAACAAGATGCCTGATGACTTCTACCAAAAAAAGATACTAGTTTCTGGACTTGGTTTACCGGTTCAGAAGATAGATGTTTGCATCAATAGTTGTATGATTTATTGGAGAGATGATGCTAATAGGAGAGTTTGAAAGTTTTGCAGTCATCCTCAGTATATGAGTAGGAAGAAGGTGGAAAAAAACAAGGAGCATAAAGAAATCTCCTTTAAGAGAACAAACTATTTCCCAATTATACCAAGATTACAGAGACTTTATACATCTAAAACAATTGCAGAGCACGTGAGATGGCATTCAAAGAGCCTTACTGAGTAAGGTGTAATGAATCATCCAAGAGATAGTGAAGCATGTCAGTATTTTAATTGAAGTTATCCTAAATTTGCAAATGAGGTGAGGAATGTTAGGCCAGTTATGTGGACAAATAGTTTCACACACTTTGGAATATCATGAAACCAATACTCATCTTGACCAGTTATTATCACTCCATAGAACCTACCCCTAAAGATGTGTATGAAGAATTCAGTGATGTTTTTGACAATTATTATCCCGAGGCCAAAGAATCCGAAGAAAAAACTAGATGTATATTTGCAACCATTGATGGATGAATTGAAACAGCTATGGTTTGATAGTATCCAAACTTATGATATTTCAAAGAAACAAAACTTTCAATTGCAGGTAGCCCTTCAATGGACTATTAGTGACTTTCTTGCATGTTGAGTGGGTGAAGTACAGTGGGGAAACTAGTTGCCCCTATTGCATGGAGCGAACAAAGTCGTTCCAGCTACAATCTGGTGGGAGACAATGTTAGTTTGATTATCTTTGACAATTTTTGCTAATTGAACACCTTTTTACAACGGACACCAAGTCTTTCAGAAGAGGAGAAATTGAGAAAACATCACTACCTGCACTACATAATTCCGGGAATCAAATATGGAATCAAGTTCGTAATCATCTAAAGATAATCGAGATTGCAACGGAACTTAGGAAGAGTGATGGTAGGGGTGAATTCCAGAATTGGGCAAAACAGAGTATATTTTGAGATTTACCTTATTGGCGTACAAATCTCATTTGTCACAATTTAGATGTGATGCACAATGAGAAGAATGTATATGATAATGTGTTGATCATTATTATGAATGTTAAAGGAAACGCTAGATTGTGTACTAAAATATATTTGATTACTTTCAAATTTTTTCACAACACTTTTCTTACTGATTTTAATAAATCTAACGGTTGGATCGTTAATTTGATATGTCTATCTTTGTAAATGTGTTAGGTTTTGGAGTTTTTTGGATATTATGCTAGATTATGTACCAAAATTTATCCGATCACCTTCAAATTTTGTTGTAACACTTTTCTTAGTGATTTTAACAAATCTAACAGTTGGATCATTAATTTGATATGCCTATCTTTGTAAATGCATTAGGTTTTAAATATTTTTTTTAGATATTATGCTACAATATGTGCCAAAATATATCCGATTACCTTCAAATTTTGTCATAACACTTTTGTTAATGATTTTAACAAATCTAATGGTTGATCATTAATTTAATACACCTATCTTTATAAATGCGTTAGGTTGTGGATATTTTTCTAGATATTATGCTAGATTATGTGCCAAAATATATCTAATCACCTTCAAATTTTGTCATAATACTTTTCTTACCAATTTCAACAAATCTAATGGCTGGATTGTAAATTTGATATACCTATCATTATAAATGCATAAGGTTTTGGATATTTTTCTGGATATTATGCTAGATTTTGTGCCAAAATATATCCGATTACCTTAAAATTTTGTCATAACACTTTTCTTAGTAATTTTAACAAATCTAACAGTTGGATCGTTAATTTGATATATCAATATGTATTTAGTGTACATATATTAATACATATTCATATGCTACAACTACTAGAAAAAAGTGATTTACCAACTGACAAAATCGGTTGGTAATTAGCTAAATTCGATTGGTAATCATGATTTACCAACCGAATGGCGTCGCATGCAAAATCCTTAACTTGTAAATTTTCTAACTGAAATTTTTTGGAGTCGGTTGGTAATTACTAACTGCATTTCGGTTGGTACTGTAAAATCGTCGGTTGGAAATTTGGTATTAAGTTTGGCATTTAAGTTCACTATTTCGGTTGGTAGTTACCAACCGAAACTCGGTTGGTAATGTAAAATTTTCGGTTGGAAATTTGGCATTAAGTTTGGTATATGAGTTGATTATTTCGGTTGGTAATTACCAACAAACATTTATGTTACCAACCGATTGATGCAGTTGGTAATTATCAACCGAAAATGTAGTTTGTAAAATTATAATTTTTAGTTGGTAAATTTGTATTGAAAATACGATTGTAATTTATTAATTTACCAACCGAGACATGTTACTACCAACCGATATATGTGTAGGTAATTACCAACTGACTTTCGGTTGGTAATTTTTTTTTTTTTTTTAGTTTGTAGTTTTATTCATTTACCAACTAAACATTCAATTTGTAATTTTCCAACTATTTTAGTTATTTAAAATCGGTTGGTAATTTTTTGTTGGTAAATTACTAACTAGGCTGTTCAATTGCTAATTTTTTTTCCGGTTGGTAGTTTTCTTTCTTTACCAACCAAATATTCAGTTGGTAATTTTCTAATTGTTTTAGTGATTTAAAATCTGTTGGTAATTTTTTGTTGGTAAATTACCAACTAAATTTTTTGTTGGTAGATAGTTGGTTTGAAAATTACTAACTGCTATTTAATATATTACCAACCGAATTATTTTCAAATACCAATTGAAATACCAACAAAATTCTATTCAATTACCAACTGATTGTTTAGTTGGTAATTTTTATTTAATTTGGTAGAATTCTAGTTCATCTGAACATAGAACCAAACACCTGCATTTGACAAATTCATAAAATAATAAAGCCAAAACACATCCACAAACCTAACATAAACATCATCAAATCTAACACAAACATCATGAAATCCAAATTCATAAAATAATAAAGCCAAAACACATCCACAAACCCAACATAAACATCATCCTTCCACAAACATAAGCATCATCCTTCCACAAATATAAACATCATCCTTCCACAAATTCAAAGCAAATATAATTCCCTCACAAAATACCACAAATCCTAATGAAACATCATCTTTAATTAAACATAAACGATTGTCATAATATGAAAGTGAGATGAACTGCAGCTCCATGGTTTAACAACAGTGAAGGAATATTAATACAATTAAGAAACACAATGAAGGCCCAATTAATTTTCTAGTTGATTTGATCCACTTAAGTCCTTAACCTTCTGTGTTAGCAAAGACACCTCTGCTGTCAACCTCTCATTTGTCCTCAACACTTCTTGAATCTGTGTGTCAACAGCCTTTTGCACCAACTCATTTATAGCACTTTGAAATTCAATTGTCTTCACAACATGCGAAGGAAGCGCCGATGAAATGGATGAAGAAGACGATGACATGTGTGAAGTAGATTTCTGTAGACAACTGGAGCTTAGGGATCCCGTGCCATAAACTACATTCCCTTTCTTAGGATGGCCTACAACTCACAACAAAATATCAGCCTTGTTTATTGGTGGAGGCTGCTCCCCTTCAACTGTCTGGCTAGCAAGTGATGCTATCTCTTTCTTCAATTCTTCTTGGTAGCGACGCTAACAGATAAACAAATGCAGAAATTTCAAATTAAAAAATGGATAAGAATTTTAGAATAAACACCATGAAAATCTCAACTATATTAGTGATTGTGAAGTTTAAAACAAAGAACATCCATCAGAATTAGAATCATCTAGTTGTAACATAAAAAGTCAAAAAGTATCACCATCATTTGAATATTTTACCATATTTTCAATTAGAAAAGTTGATTTTTTAACCAAACTCCCCCCCCCCCCCATTTTTATTTGACTTGGTCCACAATGCCCCCGCCCCCCGTCCCCCTTTCATAACAAATACATTTTAACCAAGCTTCCCCCCCCCCCTCTCTCTTCCCAAAACTCCCACAAAATGGCTATACATATGGAAACCAATAAATAAGCATGTCAAAGTCTTCCACGTTGGATGGGAAAAATGGAAGATGTAAAGCTGCCTTCACTTGAGCTAAATATAATGGATATAGTAGTATTGGAATAAAAAAATATTAAAGACCATTATTAACTTATGAAACTTACATATGTTTCCTTGGACCGCTTGTCAACAAAGACAAGTTCCGGGCCTCCAAGCTCCACGTCTTCACCCTCCAACATTCGGCGTTCCTTCTTAAACACTTGATCAACTTCATCTTCAGTGTTTGTTGTGTGTGTGAAGACATATATTTCAGAGTGTGAGTAGTCCCTATGATATTTCCCCTCCTATATTTGGTTTAATCATAAAATAGTATTAAAACACGTTAGATAGATAGATATTAATTCTAAATATTTTTAGAACAAGTTATTTTCATAAATTTGAATTGAAGTACTAAAAATAAGAAAAGTTACTAGTTTTCTCTTGTGCATTGTTGTTGGTATGGAACCGCCAGAGTGACGTGAGCCTCCTAAACCTCCACAATCACTATTTTTGTTTGCCTTCATTATCTCTGAAATCTTCTTGAATTTGTCACCATCCCAAATTGCTCGCAGCTTGTTATAGTCTTCATCTTTCATAAAATCATGTGAGACTTTCCCTTTACGAACTTGGTCCATCAAATAAGTGTAGATCTTGCCACCTTTCTTGTCCTATTTTGATCTAATGAGTCCATCATACATCCTATCCCACTGGAATTGTTTCTGCATATTAGCCATAAGAATTGTCAAACATTATATAGATTATTAATATATAACACTTAAAATAAAAGCAAGAAAAGAAACAATTACCGTCCACTCAGCAAACCAAACATCCTTAACTGTGTTTGGGACCTTTGACCAAGATTCATATGGTCCAAGAAACATTGATTGTATGATTGGTCGAATGGAACGTGCAAGCTTGTTACCTGGCAACCTCTTAGCTTTATCTTCTTCGCAAAGGATTCTACAATGCAAGAAAAAATTAACAAAAACAACCCTTAGGTTATATAGAAAAATGGTAGATTCTTTTATTTAGAAAAAAAAAAATTAGTTTCATCTTTGCTTCCTATGTTCATTGATTGTAGCAGTACTATTTTCTTGTAGGCAATAGTAGTGATTATTCCAAATTTGGAAGTGATCCAAAAATTGAAATTAAAGACACAGAAATTGAAGAATATGAATTCAATTCAATAATAATTCATTTCATTTCACCAAAAAAAAAAAAATGAACGCTTTTGTTTGCATTCTTCCGATTTTTGTTGTCAAGTTCATAATATATGTAGACACACCAAATAAACAGCTGTAAATCTGCGCAGCATGCATTCATTAACATATAACCAGCTTATGTTCTCATTTTCACACCTCATGAACACAAAATGTTTCAACCCTCTTTCTTGCATTTTCTTCACAGGAATACATACCAAAAGACAGCTAAAAACATCTAACATAGACTCTAAACAATTGGTTCAGTGAACAACAACAAACAACTAGCAACCACAAACAGGAAACTTATGAACTGCAGCTTTGTTTTTTGCAAGTTTCTCCAACAAAAATCCTTCAACCAATCACAACTCCAGCAAAGTTTTTAGCGCTCACAACTCCAGCAAATTTTGTTTGATTCAATCACTACTCCGATATGTGTGATTGAATCACCTTTTAAATTCATCTTTCAAAATAATAATAATAATAATAATAATAATAATAATAATAATAATAATAATAATAATAATAATAATAATAATAATAATAATAAAGGGCTAAAACAAGTCATACAATGAAACATGGCAAACAACATTTTTTCATGAATGGCTTTCGTTCACTGTGGTTTCCTCAAGAGTAACCAATGGAGAACCTTATGAACATGAATATAAAAGAATAACAACAAAAAATGATAATGTGATAGTGTATTAGATTCAGGTAAATCTGTCCAGCATGCATTCGTTAACATATAACCAGCTTCTCATTTTCACACATGAACACAACATGTTTCAGCCCTCTTTCCTGCTTTTTCTTCACAGGAATACATACCAAAAGACAGCTAAAAACATCTAACATAGACTGTAAACAATTGGTTCAGTGAACAACAACAAACAGACAGCAACCACAAACAGGAAACTTATGAACTGCAGCTTTGTTTTTTGCAAGTTTCTCCAACAAAAATCTTCAACCAATCACAACTCCAGCAAAGTTTTTAGCTCTCACAACTCCAGCAAATTTTGTTTGATTAAATCACTACTCCGATATGTGTGATTGAATTACCTTTTAAATTCAGCTTTCAAAAAAAAAAAAAAAAAGGGCTAAAACAAGTCATAACATGAAACATGGCAAAACAGCATTTTTTTCATGAATGGCTTTCATTCACTGTGGTTTCCTCAAGAGTAACCAATGGAGAACCTTATGAACAAGAATATAAAAGAATAACAACAAAAAATGATAATGTGATAGTGTATTAGATTCAGGTAAATCTGCCCAGCATGCATTCATTAAAATATAACCAACTTATGTTCTCATTTTCACACATGAACACAACATGTTTTAGCCCACTTTCCTGCATTTTCTTCAAAGGAATACATACCAAAAGACAGCTAAAAATATCTAACATAGACTCTAAACAATTGGTTCAGTGAACAACAACAAACAGCCAGCAACCACAAACAGGAAACTTATGAACTGCGGCTTTGTTTTTTGCAAGTTTCTCCAACAAAAATGCTTCAACCAATCACAACTCCAGCAAAGTTTTTAGCTCTCACAACTCCAAAAAATTTTGTTTGATTCAATCACTACTCCGATATGTGTGATTGAATCACCTTTTAAATTCAGCTTTCAAAAAAAATAATAAAAAAAAGGGCTAAAACAAGTCATAACATGAAACATGGCAAAACAACATTTTTTCATGAATGGCTTTCGTTCACTGTGGTTTCCTCAAGAGTAACCAATGGAGAACCTTATGAACATGAATATAAAGGAATAACAACAAAAAATGATAATGTGATAGTGTATTAGATTCAGGTAAATCTACCCAGCATGCATTCGTTAACATATAACCAGCTTCTTATTTTCACACCTCATGAACACAACATGTTTCAGCCCTCTTTCCTGCTTTTTCTTCACAGGAATACATACCATAAGACAGCTAAAAACATCTAACATAGACTCTAAACAATTGGTTCAGTGAACAACAACAAACAGACAGCAACCACAAACAGGAAACTTATGAACTGCAGCTTTGTTTTTTGCAAGTTTCTCCAACAAAAATCTTCAACCAATCACAACTCCAGCAAGGTTTTTAGCTCTCACAACTCCAGCAAATTTTGTTTGATTCGATCACTACTCCGATATGTGTGATTGACTCCACTTTTAAATTCAGCTTTCAAAAAAAATATAAAAAAAGGGCTAAAACAAGTCATAACATGAAACATGGCAAAACAACATTTTTTTTCAAGAATGGCTTTCGTTCACTATGGTTTCCTCAAGAGTAACCAATGGAGAACCTTATGAACATGAATATAAAAGAATAACAACAAAAAATGATAATGTGATAGTGTATTAGATTCAGGTAAATCTGCCCAGCATGCATTCATTAAAATATAACCAGCTTATGTTCTCATTTTCACACCTCATGAACACAACATGTTTCAGCCTTCTTTCCTGCATTTTATTCACAGGAATACATACCAAAAGACAGCTAAAAACATCTAACATAGACTCTAAACAATTGGTTCAGTGAACAACAACAAACAGCCACAACCACAAACAGGAAACTTATGAACTGCAGCTTTGTTTTTTGCAAGTTTCTCCAACAAAAATGCTTCAACCAATCACAACTCCAACAAATTTTGTTTGATTCAATCACTACTCCGATATGTGTGATTGAATCACCTTTTAAATTCAGCTTTCAAAAAAATAAAAAAAAAAGGGGCTAAAATAAGTCATAACATGAAACATGGCAAAACAACATTTTTTTTCATGAATGGCTTTAGTTCACTGTGGTTTCCTCAAGAGTAACCAATGGAGAACCTTATGAACATGAATATAAAGGAATAACAACAAAAAATGATAATGTGATAGTGTATTAGATTCAGGTAAATCTGCCCAGCATGCATTCGTTAACATATAACCAACTTCTCATTTTCACACCTCACGAACACAACATGTTTCAGCCCTCTTTCCTGCTTTTTGTTCACAGGAATACATACCAAAAGACAGCTAAAAACATCTAACATAGACTCTAAACAATTGGTTCAGTTAACAACAACAAACAGACAGCAACCACAAACAGGAAACTTATGAACTGCAGCTTTGTTTTTTGCAAGTTTCTCCAACAAAAATCTTCAATCAATCACAACTCCAGCAAAGTTTTTAGCTCTCACAACTCCAGCAAATTTTGTTTTATTCAATCACTACTCTGATATGTGTGATTGAATCACCTTTTAAATTCAGCTTTCAAAAAAAATTAAAAAAAAAAGGGCTAAAACAAGTCATAACATGAAACATGGCAAAACAACATTTTTTTTTTCATGAATGGCTTTAGTTCACTGTGGTTTCCTCAAGAGTAACCAATGCAGAACCTTATGAGCATGAATATAAAGGAATAACAAAAAAAAATGATAATGTGATAGTATATTAGATTCAGGTAAATCTGCCCAACATGCATTCGTTAACATATAACCAGCTTATAGCTGCTGTTGAAAAGATCAAAGAAAACAAGAAACAAAAGATGGCATTACAACCACAACTTCACAAAAGATGGACCTGTGATCAAACAAAGAAAGCTGCAATATATTCAAATCCTCTCTCCTATAATTAGAAGAATTTTTGTCTGTCAAAAGTGTAGAGTTCATTGAGCTTTCCTTGTGGGTACCATCTCATCTCCAAGCATAAAGTGCTCTCACACGGTGGCGAATACTAAGACCAAAACAGGTTTCAGCTCTCAAAGATATTTAAAATGTCACTCCAATTATATTTTTTTGTTAAATATTTAGATTTAAAATAAAACCGGACAATACATTAGCAAGGGAGATACTATAGCCAGTTCCAAAACCTGCAAGGGAAAAATAAATCAGGCTTAGAGAGAGCTTTTTATAACAGGTGGTAAACATGGATCCAGATGATATTTGGACAATCTACAGCAATATACATGGATGTCAATTCCTTCTGTGATACCAAATTGTGAACAGCAAACTAATTGCCATTTGCAATTCGAAAGTGACTGGACCAATCAATTATTCAGCACCACAAAAGATCCCTTCTGTTTTTCTGCCATAGGAGATCATTGGACCATAACAATCAAGTCCTGATTGGCAATCAATTTTTCTTTTAAGACATGCAACCCTTTATCCTAGACAACTGCAACTTCACAAAAATTGGTGACTTTGGTGACACAATAGCATATCCAATTTTCACGTTTCTAAACAAACACATAACTAGGCTTCAAGAAGTAAAAATTGACAACTTTATCATCAGCAGTGTTGTCCAGAAAATTCGTAATCAGATGAAATACTAAAATGCAAACTTGAACCACTCAAAGGAACTTGAACAAAATTCCTTAAGTTTTTTTTCTCTTTGGATTCTGTACAAATCTGTTAATACTTTCATGACATTGTGCATCATACGTGGGCTAATGATGGTAAACCATCGTCGCAAAACACCGAATGGTTGCCCAATCATGTTTATATAGACGCCCGATATACTTAGCACACAATTTATATCAAAAGATCCTAAGAACAATGTCATTTTTAAACTATTAAGCTTAAACCCCTGCAGCAAATTCATAATCATTGTATGAAAAAAAATATGCAGTACCAGAAAAGATAAACCACTTACTCATCCCCCTCGATAAAGCAACGGATCTTGCCCTCAGATGGAGTATTAATTGCAGAAGATGAGCTAGCTGGCTGCACCACAACAGGAGTAGAAGATGCTTGGGCATGATTACCAGAAGGTGTACTGTCTGGTTGACCTGCAAATGGTATAGCATCAGTGCTGCCATCAAGAGGAGTATGGTCATCTACATCAACAGTTGCAGCAACACTTTGAGGAGTCTGATATACATTGTCAGCAGGAGTATTCTGAGCACCTTCATCAATAGCAATTTGGTTTTCCTCATTCTCATCCAAAGCAGGTACCAGCTGCTGTTCATTAGCTACAGTAACTGAAGTGCTAGATTTCAGCAAAGGTGTTAAATCCTTTCGAGCCGACGCTAATGATCGTCGACCATCTGAGGGGCCACCAAGAACTGCTCGTCCTCTCCTCGTCAAAGGTGAGGAACCAGAACCCCTACCAGTTTGATTTTTCTTTCCACGCACCATTTCTGAAAAATATAATAAGTAATGGAAATTATAAATTAAACACTTAATTAAAAGAATACAAATAAATGAAAATATTAATTGGAGATAAACAAATAATAAATAATGCAAGAATAATATAAAATAACTATAGACAATCTAACCCTACCATGCTAGTCGCTAAGGCTATTTGAATCGCTGCTTAGTTCTTTTTCAGAGTCTGTTGATTCCTCTAACTCCTCTTCATCAGAACTACTTATGAACTCTCCCTCACTCTCTACTAGATCAACATTGTCAATAGTATCCACTTCATCAAAAATGTCATTAGGATCTCTGAGACTATCTATTTCATCATCCAAAATAGATAAATCTACAGCTTGGACTTCATCCTCTTGAAGTGCACTATCCATTGTCCCCATCTCCAAGTTTCTTCTTGCAGCCACATGACAAACATGCACCCAATCAGCTGAGTCTTTCTTTTGGCTTAGATAAGGTATGTAATACACTTGGCTTGCTTGATGTGCAAGTGCAAATGGCTCGTATTTCCTCAAACTACGCTTGTGATTAATATCAACCATTTTATACTTTGGATGGATTCTCATGCCAACATTTTGCACTGGATCATACCAATCACAATAAAACAAGTAAGCTCGTTTAATTGGCAACCCTGGGTATTCCAATTCAACAACTTCCTTTAGCACACCATAATAATTCATTGTGCCTTCATCAATGCTATTTGAACCTTTTATGCACACACCACTATTGGTTGTGGATTTCCCTTTACTATGGGCAATAGTATGGAAGTTGTACCCATTCACAAAAAACTGTGAGGATGTGCGAACACATCTCTTTGGGCCAATAGCAATGTGTTTTATTTCCTCACTTGAAACATTGTTAGTTGGATTATTTTCCTACATGACATAAAACATGGAACACTTATTAATTATTTAAATTAAAGAAAGAAAAAGAGTACCTATGATGTTGAATTATGCTTACATATCTATTAAACCAATGAACAAACTCTATTTCCAGTGCTAATTCGATGTCAGAGTCAGAAATTCTTGAGGAATGAAGACGTTTTTCAGCCTTGAACAATCTGCCCATTATATATATAAAAATAATGTGTAAGTTATATTTCCCCCATTATTTGTAATAACTAAGAAAAATAAATACTCACTCTACATAGGGTTGGACCTCTTCGGTGTTCAACAACATATACAATGCAGCTGCATCATGTTCTTTGTCTGATAGAAATCTGGTTTTTGAAGCACTTGATGCCCGCCTAGCATAGCTAAAAGTTGAAATTCTTGAACTAAATAACTCTGAACTACCACCATCATCATTTCTATCGACTCTTCTACTCTTTGTTTTGACATGGGGTTCAAAGTAATGCGTGCAGAAACTTGAAACTTCTTCAACTATGTATGCATTACATATTGAAGCCTCAACCTTTGCCTTATTCTTCACCTTCTTTTTCAAAGTGTATAAGAACCTAAAGATAAAAAGTATTAATGGCATGCCAAAAAATAAATTCCATCAAATAAGGTAAGAATTATTTGACTGACCTCTCAAAGGGATACATCCATCTATACTGCACAGGTCCCCCAACTAGAGCTTCAAACGGTAAGTGAATTGGCAAATGCTCCATTGAATCAAAAAAGCTTGGAGGAAATATTCTCTCTAACTTGCATATGACCACAGCAATGTTTTCTTCCAGTTTTAGTACTTGGTCATCATGTAGCATCCTAGAAGTCAAATCCTTGAAAAATAAGCTCAATTCTGTTAGTGCATTGCTAACAGCTTCTGGAAGCAAATGCCGAAATGCTATGGGAATCAATCGGAGCATGAATACATGACAGTCATGAGATTTGAGGCCAAACAATTTGCATTCCTTCATATCCACACATCTTGACAAATTGGAAACATAACCATCGAGGAAATTTTAACGATTTGATCCACTCACACAAGATTTTTCGAGCATTTTTTTCCCAAACAATAGCATGCCTTTAGCTTCTTTGTACCTCATTCAGATAGCTCCAAATCCTTTCATCGACAAATCTCACTTAAATCTCTCCTTGCATTTTCACCATCCTTGGTTTCTCCCTTAACATCAAATACAGTATTAAATATATTGTCAAAAAAAATTTTTATGATGTGCATAACATCAAGATTATGTCTAATGAGATTTGTTCTCCAATATGGCAAACTCCAAAATATACTTTTCTTGCCCCAATTATGAGACTCCCCGTAGCTTTCCGGTATGCCATTTCCACCATTTTCAAGCACAGTAGGCAAATCTTTCACTCGAGCCCATATTTCATCCCCACTTAGTCTCCGTGGAGGTGGTGAGTCCTCGGTTCGATTCTTCATAAATGAGTTTTTATTCTTTCGAAAAGGGTGATCAAGAGGCAAAAATTGTCGATGACAATAAAAAAAACAATTCTTTCGAGAATGTTGAAGCCTAAATGCCTTTGACTTCTCCATACAATATGGACAAGATAATCTACCAGCCGTGCTCCATCCAGATAACATGCCATAAGCTGGAAAGTCACTTATTGTCCACATCAAAGCAGCCCTCATTTGAAAATTTTGCTTCGGTGAAATATCATAAGTTGGAACTCCTACTTCCCATAACTGTATTAACTCATCCACTAGAGGTTGCAAATATACATCTAACTGTTTCTTAGGATTTTTAGGACCAGGAATTATGACACTCAGAAACATGTACGGTGATTTCATACACATCCCAGGTGGCAGATTGTAGGGAGTTACTATCACGAGCCAACAGGAATATTGTTTACCAGATTGGCCAAATGGAGTGAAGCCATCGGTGCAAAGTCCAAGTCTTACATTGCGAGACTCTGCGAGAGAATGAAGGATGTGCATGATTGAAAGACTTCCAAGCCTGCGCTCGGAAGGATGACTAATAGTCCCGGGGAAGAGGTTTATGCTCTGCATGCCATCTCATATGCTGGGCAGTAGCTTTTGATGCATACAATCGTTGTAATCTTGGTGTTAATGGTAGATAATGCATTCTTGCATATGGCACATTTTTCTCCACACCCAGACTCCCTTTTTTTGGTTTCCATCTAGGATGATTACAAAACTTGCATTACGTAAACTGCTCATACTCTTTTCGAAAAAGTATACACCCATTGATACAACAATCAATTTGTTCATATGGAAGCCCCAAACCTGAGATAAGTTTTTTCGTCTCATAAAATTTTTTTGGCATTTTATCTCCATCAGGTGTAACGTCTTTGATGAGTTGTGCTATAGCATCAAAACAAGCTTCAGGCAAGTTGTAATCTGACTTGATCGTTAAAAGTCGAGCAACCGTGGACAATTGGGATTGATTATGACACCGGGCCACAATGGTTCATCTGTTGCGTCTAGTAAATCATAAAACTTTTGTGCACCTATATTAGGCAACTCATCCATTTGCATATGTTCATCCAATGTTCTATCCCATCCAATCTGCATCAAAAAGCATATCCCTAAATGGATTGCTTGGCTCGAGGGCCATTTCACAAACATTAGGAACCTCACCGATAGGACTTTGCTCTGTGGGGAAGATATATGGCTCCCCATGCGAATACCATTGATAATAATTTGGAAGAAATCCTTTCTTACATAGATGAAGCTTCACATCATCAACACTTAAGAATTTTCGATTCCTACACTTTGAACATGGACATCTAATTTTCCCCCCACTAGTAAAGTCCAATTGTGTGCTTGCAAATTGGACAAATCCATTAATTCCATTCACAAACTCTCTCGTTATCCCCTTTTTAGCAGGTAGGAGCCTATTGTACATCCACGGTCGATCGAGGCCTCATTGAGAGCACTTGTGTCGGACAAGCTAAAAATGCAAACAATGAAATAGATATCCTAAATCAAAAATATTGAAATATATATACCCAAAAGATCTTGAACTTTAAATATTCAGTTTTTCCCTACATTTATTTACCATAGATTTCTTGTTTACACAATATATATTCAATAAAATCAAGAAATAAAATATTCATTTTACTAGATTGAACATGTATGCATTGTCAAGTATAAGTACAATCAGCCACTTATCCAAATAAATAAGTCCATAATATAATAAAACAAACATCAAAGTCCTTTATGTTCACACGAATACAAGTGCCAATTTTTGTGTCCAGCCATTTTACCACCCAGTCAAGTCAACACAAACAAAAAACTATCCAAGCAATGACATAACTAGAAGAACTAGTTTCTAGATTGGTCATTAATTATGTCAAACTAGTGTTGAAACATACATTTCAGTCTAAAACGGTGAACACATAGGGAAATAATCAGTAAATCTTAGCTATGTAATACACGAAGAAATCAAAAGAAGAGGAACAAGATAACCATGGAAGAAACAAACAAAAGCTAAATGGAAACCAGGCTTGAGAGAACAAACCTCTTCGTTCGAATTGAATTTTTTAGCCTTGAGAAATCCTCTCACAGCCAAGAAATGACTCTTCAATGGTTTGAACGAAGCACCTATCGGTTGATAGCAAAAAGATCAAATAAACTCGAGAGAATTGTGGATAGTTGGAGTATAAAATGCGACATCAAATCAACGAACGAGAAGATGAAGCGAGATAGATGGAGTATCAAATGCAACACCAAGCAACACCGAGAGATGGAGCACTTTTGTTTATCCTTTTTGGAAAATATAGAAATAAAATCGTTGTTAATGATGTAAAATGTCTGCAGAAGAAGTGTCAAACTGGCAGAATTTCAATGCAACCCAGAGGATTTACTAATAAATATGCCAAGAGATGAGGAGTATCACCAATTATGAAATCAAAAAAATACGAGAGAAAAAAGAGTCTGTTTGTCGACAATGGTTTTCCTTTTCCTTTTAAATCTGAAACCTCGGGAATTAAACAAGAAAGGGAACGCAGAAACTTGAAAGAAAGAAAGGGATGCACATTGAACAGTGTCAGCAGTTTCAAGTCCCGATGATATTCAATTGCAACGGAAAATGCTTCCTTAAGTCTGATAAGAAGACTTTAAAACCTTCTTCAACCTCTTTTGTTCACTTCTCTTTTTACATCTCTAGCTATGTTCGAGCCTTCCTCTCTCGGTTACGTGCTCTTTACGTACGGTTTCGGCGTGACATGGAGGCCGGGTCCTTTTAATTTTAATGGGTTTTTTTTTTTTTGTTATGCCCTTCTCGTGAATCTTCCTTTAGATCTTTCTATATCTATGTATATTTATTGCCACCTCTCTATTCCCCTACAATTGCATTAGTAATATTTTTCCTATGGCTATGATTGTTACTGTTGAAACTTTTCTTGTGATAGTTCCATTTTGTTTGAGAGCATATTTTGAAGGTGGGGTGAGAAAACAGAGGGACCCTATGGACGACAGAAGACAAAGCAGACAATCTGTAACAAGCTATGATAGAAGTCACACAGATCAAGGACCAATAGAGCAACAATCGCCGGGTTCTGGAAAGCAACGAGAAGAGAGAAGGCAGTGAATGACAAATCAAACATTGCTCGGTGGTACTAACCTCAGATCAAATGCAGCTGGCTCGGTGCGTGTGTTGCTGTGGGCGTGGGCCGCGTAGGTCGGCGGTGGCGGCGACGACTACTCGATGGGTATAGTGCTATAGATGAGATGAGGTTAAGGATGAATGGAGAAGAGGAAGACAGTAAGGACTAAAGAGAAGAGGAAGACGGCGGCAGCTATAGATGAGATAGGGTGAGTTAGGGTAAGAGGAAAAAAAACCCTTAAAATATATCAATATTATATATATATATATAATATAATATTTATATATTATATATTTATATATTATATATTATATTATATGTATTATATTTTATATATGTATAATATAACATATAATATATATATATTTTATATATAATATAATATATTTTATATTTTATATAATATAATATAATATAATATAATATATATAATATAATTTATTAAACGGGTAATCGAGTATGGGTAATATAGTTCCATACCCGAACCTATTTATACATAGTAAACGGGTAAACGGTTCGGGTCCAGGTCGGGTAGGAAAAAAAGTGTACCCGACCCGTTATAAAACGGGTCCGGGTCCGGGTATACCCGGCCCATTGACAGCCCTATTTGGAGTCTTTTGAATCCATATTTATTCAATACTCAGTAACTCAGAATCCTAAAACAAAGAAGAGAATTTCCAAATCCATATCTTCTGTTTTCTTAATTGCGTCTTTTCTTTCTACCTGATGAGAATAAGGAAAAGGGCGGCGGTGGTGTGGGAAATAGCAGAAGAGGAAGAAGGGTTGTTGATGAAAGGGATGGGTTTGAGCAAGGGGAGAGTGAGAAGAGAGAATATCGTTGACTCGTTGGTATTGGGGCAGGAGGAAATCAACTTGAGAGAAAACTTGTGGTCCTAAGGGTTTCTTTTGAAAATTTTAGGGACTTAAATATAATTATCTAAATAAACTAAGTTAAAACAATAAAAATTTTGAAATAATTATTTTAAAATTTTATTTATTTATTTTTACACTTGGCTCGTTATTTTTCAGAAGATATTTAAAATAGGTTGTGCTTAAAAAAATTTATGGTCATAAGGGTTTCTTTTTTAGAAACTTTAGGGATTTAAATATAATTATCCAAATGAACTAAGTTAAAAAAATATAGGAATTCAAGTAATGACTAAATGCATTAATAATGAACCAATATATGACCTTAAGTCTCAATATACATTCACATATAACTTGAAAATTTATAAATTTTGTATATAGTAATTATAATTTATATATGTCATGTATACAGAAAGACAAAATATGACATAGTAATTAAAAGTATGGGATAAAAATAGTAACTTTACTAAGTATTTATATTTTTTATACTGAAATTTTTTTATTTTTATAATATTTGTTGTATATGATATAAATTTAAAAGTTTATCAATTTGAATATAAAATAAAAGAATCAAATTTACGAATATATTGACAATTTATGTGCATTAATAAAGATTGTTCTTATTTAATTTTGTATGATTTACAGTAATTACTATTTATATATGTGCATGTATATACAAAAATATAAATATGATGGAAACACATCCTACACATATACATGACGCCTACATATTTATATTGTCACACAAATAAAAGTAACAACTTTTACATTATGATAAAAAGAATAATAATTATACCTAGTAATAAAATTATGTGTACAAATATAATATAATTTTTTGATTGTTAAATTTAAAACACCTAATTGATAAATTTTTTAATGTCTATTTAGTTATGAATATTTACATGATTAAAAAATTATGAACTAAGTCTTCTAAATTCAAAAGTATTTATTATATTAAAAAAATTTAGAACTAAGAAATTTGTTGTATAACTAAAGGCATGAAAAAATTGCTTGCATTTATTATTAATTCAAAAATAAAATTTATATCATTTAGGAATATATGTATAAAATAATTATATACTTTGATAAATAGAAGCAAATTAAAAATAAAAAAATTTAAAAAAGCAAAAGTGATAAAACAAATTTACTTTATTTATTTATTTAAATCAAAATTTACAAGTTTTAAAAGTGTATTTCATATAATTGTAATATTTTGCAAGAAATAAATAAATATAATACATGCTGTCAATTTGAACAAACAATGACATAGCACAGTGGTTGGAATACTGCGCCTCCACGATGGAGACCCAGGTTCGACTCCTAGTGGCTGCAAGAAAGGCTGGATTTTCCAGTATGGCGCCATGTGTATGTGGCGCCACATGGTTAAAAAAAATTAAAAGTAAAATATCAACTAAATATATTACCAACTGATTCATTTCGGTTAGTAATCGATCTGTAAAATTTTTAAATTAAAGTACTAACCGATTACCAACTAACTAGGTTTACCAACCAAAACATTTCGGTTAGTAATCGATCAGGTGCCACGTCTGCAGCGATGTGGCGCCACATGGTTAAAAAAAATTAAAAGTAAAATATCAACTAAATATATTACCAACTGATTCATTTCGGTTAGTAATCGATCTGTAAAATTTTTAAATTAAAGTACTAACCGATTAGCAGCGATGTGGCGCCACATGGTTAAAAAAAATTAAAAGTAAAATATCAACTAAATATATTACCAACTGGTTCATTTCGGTTAGTAATCGATCTGTAAAATTTTTAAATTAAAGTACTAACCGATTACCAACTAACTAGGTTTACCAACCAAAACATTTCGGTTAGTAATCGGTCAGGTGCCACGTCTGCAGCGATGTGGCGCCACATGGTTAAAAAAAATTAAAAGTAAAATATCAACTAAATATATTACCAACTGATTCATTTCGGTTAGTAATCGGTCTGTAAAATTTTTAAATTAAAGTACTAACCGATTACCAACTAACTAGGTTTACCAACCAAAACATTTCGGTTAGTAATCGGTCGGTAAAATTTTTAAATTAAAAGATTAACCAATTACTAACTGAATATAGTACCAACTGATACATTTCGGTTAGTAATCGATCAATAAAATTTTTAAATTAAATTACCAACAAAAATACTAACAGATTACCAACTGAATATATTACCAACCGATACATTTTGGTTAATAATCGATTGGTAAACTTTAAAATTAAAATTTCAACTGATTACCATCTAAATATATATTACCAACCAATATATTTCAGTTAGTAATCGGTCGGTAAAATTTTTAAATAAAAATACCAACCGATTACCAACTAATATATTACCAACCGATATGTTTCGATTAGTAATCGGTTGGTAAAATTTTTAAATTAAAATATCTACCGATTACCAATTGAATATATTACCAACCGATTGTCATCGATTGGTAATCAGTTGGTAAATATTTTCCTGCCAAATTACCAACTAATTACCAACTGAATATATTTTCAACCGATATATTTCGATTAGTAATCAGTTGGTAAAATTTTTTCCATTAAATTACCAACCGATTACCAACTGATAATGTACCGACCGAGGTGTTATCAGTTGGTATTCGGTTGGTATATATTTTCCCGCCAAATTACCAACCGATTACCAACTGATTACCAACTAACTATTTACCAACCGATAATGTTTGTTGGTAAGTGGTTGGAAAAGTTTTAGATTTTTCCAATTTTCATTTCGGTTGGTAATCGTTCGGTAATCGGTTGGTAAGTACCGACCGACGTGGTCAGTTGGTAAAATTTAGTTGGTAAATTACATTTTTCTAGTAGTGTACATTACTATATATACATACATATGTATCATATATATGTGTGTATGTGTGTGTGTGTGTATTTATTAATATATTAAAAAAGTATGGTGTATATATATATATATATATATATATATATGCTTTTGGTATGTATTTGGTGTATGCATATATTAGTGTGTGTGTGTGTGTGTGTGTGTATATTAAAAAAGTATATTAATTGTGTATATATATTTATTAATTATTAAAATAATATATTAATATATATATGTATGTATGTGTGCGTGTGTGTGTGTGTATTAAAATAGTATATTAATATAGATGTGTATATAATATACATATGTATATTAATATATATATATATATATATATATTTGTGTGTACATATGTGTGTATATAAGTGTGTGTGTGTGTGTGTGTGTGTGTGTGTGTGTAAAGAAAGAAAGATAACGAATTCTAATTTTTTGAATGAATAAAAAATTCGAAATTATAGAATCGATTTTAATTTGTGCTTAATGAAAAAAATTAAGATTTATAACAAAATTAGAAAAGTATATTTAAATTTAATATTACTATTTTGGGATTGATAATATTTCATCCAAGATGGCCTATTGAGATTTAGTAAATGAAAGTTGATATCTTCTTTAATTATAGATTATTTCAAAAACTTTATATATCATTTTCAATTGTACTATTTATAAGGTAAGAACATTAATATTTTTATTTTTTATTTTTTTAAGTACAAGTTTTTTAGAATTTTATTAAAAAAATTAATTTTTATCATTTTGACCAACAAAATAAAAAATCTATTATTCTAAGTGAATTTTTAGAAAAAATATTTAAAATAATTTTTTGTCAATGAATAAGTTAATTTTATTTCACTTAATATTTATAAATTTATAACAATAATAGTATTAATAATAAATAAATAAATTTATTAGCAAATATACAATTTCAAGTTTTAATATGTATATGTAGATTATATATATATATATATATATATATATAAATACTAATATAATATATATAATATATAATAAAGGAAAAAATTCACTTTGTCATCCAAAGTTTGCCCCAAATCCCACATTGCCATCCAAACTTAATTTTGACTCTAATTGGCATCTCAATTTCTATGTTTTCCCAATTTGCCATCTAACCAGCTTTGACTATTAGTCAACTGAGTAAATCTAACAAAAACCATCTGTCAAACTAACCGAAATGGCATAAAGACCAAAATGCCCCTCAATCTATCTCCCTGAAACAGTGCAAACTTTCTATCGTTGCAGTTGCAAAGGAACCGACGAAAGTTGAGGAATACGCACAAATGCTCGACACGTGGGGTGGCTTGAACGATCTCCACCGCTCCACCAGCCAGTGCAGCCTCTTTCAATGCTTATGAGAACTTCTAGAGGGAAAAGCCCTCAGTGGCAAGTATCATCAAACCAATTCCAGAACAAGACACAGCCCTCAAAAACAACCAGAACAAGGTGACTCTAGCCAGCAATTTAAAGGGATATGAGCAAAACAGGGTAGTCGTGAGAGGAAACAAGGCTGAATACTTGGTTCCTTTGTTGAGGAGATGCAACGAGCCCAGAAGATCTCTACTGCTTTCCTCTACTTTCGTTAAAAGCACAAATGTTTCAGTCTCTTCACAAAGTTTTTTCCTTGCCGAACGCCAAGATGGTCGGCTTCTCCTCACTTTAGTCCACAGTCCTTCCTCACAAGAAGCAAGAAATAAGGACATAGAGCATGAAGATGAAGAATACACACACATGTTCGATAGTATTGCAAAAAATGGAGGAAATGAAGCTGAATTAGAGGATGATGGTTACGAGATTGAGGAGGAAGAAGATGGACAAGTTGAAGTGGAAGAAGAAGAAGAGCTGGAAATGGAGGCGAAGAAGAGGAGCTGGAATTGGAAGCGAAATTTAAGAAAGAAAATAGAAAAATAGAAATGGAATTTGTGCTGTAGCAAAACTCCAAGATGCCAGGTGATGTGGCACTAGACGACAAGAATCTCACACGTAGGGAGATAGATTGAGGGACACTTTGGTCTTTATGCCATTTCGGTTAGTTTGATAGATGGATTCTGTTAGATTCACTCAGTTGACTAACAATCAAAGCTGGTTAGATGGAACATTGGGAAAACATAGAAATTGAGATGCCAATTAGAGTCAAAATTAAGTTTGGATGGCAATGTGGGATTTGGGGAAAACTTTGGATGGCATAGTGAATTTTTCCCTATAATAAATATATAATATTATATATAAATGTGTGTGTGTGTGTGTGTGTGTGTGTGTGTGAACCCATTTCTTCCCCCTCCCCCGCTCTCCCTTTTCTCTCTCAGGCAAATGTAGAGTAACAAAGGGATACCCTGCTTTTTGCATAAACCCCCCAGCCACCCCCAGCTTACCCTACCACCTACGTGCCCATATCCCTACCTGTCAGCACTAAGAAGCCAAAATCTTGGTCTGGCTATAGGAATACCCTGCTTTTTGCAATTCATTGGAGTCGTATCTTCTAAACCCTTCACAAAATTTGATCCCTCAAATGGCTAAATAGCAACAGATCCTTGTGGAATTTTCAAGCTCTTTTCAGAATTTTTCTCTTGTTTGAGACACAATGCAAGCAATACCCAGATGGCGAAACATTTTCCATTTAAAGAATACAATAATCCAATCAACAGTAATAGCATCGACATTGACTGCCCAATTAGCTGAGTTCCATTCTATAAGAACTAGTGACCAAAAATGGGAAAAGAAATGGAATTTTGTGAGTTCCTTTTTTTTTATATTATTCTTTTCCTTTGTCGGGACATAAAATGAGTTCAAAATTTGAATAAAAAGGCTCCATCTTGTTGTGGAATTGAAAATTGATTATTGTATTAATTTGAGGTTGTTGATTAACCTGCCATGGATTGTTCATTGTTTTCTTTCACATGCCCAGTTACTTTTTATTTGTTTTTTTTGTCAATATGTTTTGAGGTTCTTGAATGACCGTTTTTGTTTACTAGCTTGTGTGGATGAGATTTAGCATTGGGATTGCAACATATTGTGTTTGGGAATGGAAACTGATTGTTGGCCTTCACATGTTAGCTTTTGGAAATTAAAGGCTTTTAGTTGGTTGGAGGAATGCACATTTGAAAGGCAGTTCAAACTTGTTCAGTTGTTGGAAGAAGTGTAGTGATTATGAGTAATTCAATTGTATTAGGAAAAACATTTATCGTTTGTAATTGAGATCCAATTTACTGAAACATAAAGATTTGAACTTTTTATACTTTTTTCTGATATATTTTTCTCTCTGATGACTTGAGCACTAATCAGTATTGTTAAAGTCCCCCTCTCTCTCTCTCTCTCTCTCTCTCTCTCTCTCTCTCTCTCTCTCTCCTGTTGCATGGGAATTTCATGAATTGTTATATAGCTGGATTGCTGGAAAGTTCTCAATTTTGCTTTTACACTTACAATTAATTCAGTATAAAACTTTAAAACAAATAGTGTAGACATTCATTTCCATTGTTATCATTTGTAGCTTGCAAGCTAATATTTGATGTTCTCCCTTAAACAAATTTTGGTAATGCTGACGTGTCTGGACGTGTCTAAAAATTTTCACCTTTTCTTAAACTGCATATTAGATAGAGTTGTTCAAAATAAATCATATGAGTGAGAAGTTGCATATATGGCAAACAATTAGTATTTGCATGAAATCATTCTAACAAACGAAGAGAAGTTTGGTTCAATGTTTTGTGACACAAACTTAAATAGTAAAATTTACCTAGGAACTGGCTTTTTTGAAAGAGCTATAGTATTAGATTTCACTTGTTTTGATTCTAGGCTCCTATTAAAAAAACAACAATTACTTTTGTCTAGGAAATTACAGTAGTTTTGTGCCAGATTGTAGTTGATTCTTACCGTCTTACTTGTTGTAGTGCAATGCAAAATCTAGCATTATTTTTTCCCTTTTCTTTTCAACGGCAAATTCTTTCTTGCTGGGATGCTCAAGTTAAAATTGTATTGTCTTTTAAGAAGCTGCGATAGTATATTTATGCATTTGTTTTGGTTCCAAGTCCTAGTAAGCTCTTTGCATTCTCAACTATATGATGTAGATCTGGAGTAACTTTTGTATGAATCTTTGATTTAATTTGTGCTAAAAATGTAGGTCAGATTTTTGTTAATTTCTAGTCTACTATCCTAAGTATGAAAGACTCACAACTTAATAATTTCATATTTATGCATTTGTTTTGGAGTTTCATGTTAATATTTTGCTTATAATTCCTATTGTGTATCTATTGTGCACAAGCTTATAGTTCCTCATCTCTTCATCTTAACTAAAATGTTCAGGGGATTTTAGTATTAACTTGGACTTAGAAGATAACAGAATACGGTGAGACATTAATGCATAATTACTGGTATAAAGTTGATGCTGGTGACTCAACAAGTACTTCTTGCTGTAAATTCCTCCTACTTGCATCATGCATTAAAAACTCATGTATTGAATATGCTTAACTGTGTAAATATTGAGTAGTGATGCTGTAAATGCTAAGAATGCACTATGTAGTGATGCTGAAAATGCTGTGTAAATGCTGAGTAGTAATGCTAAAAATGCTTAGTATTTTCCAGCTGAAAATGCTCTGTAAATGCTGAGTAATGATGCTAAAAATGTTTGGTAAATGTTGAGTAGTTTCTAACTAAAAATGCTGAAAATGTTGAGTAGTGATAGTGAAAATGTTGAACATGCACTGTGTTTTTTGCTTGTAACTGCATTAGCAGTTAATTAGTCAGTGATATATGGAAATCTTTTCACTCTTCATTTTATTCCTTTTTATTTCAAAGGTTGCATGCAACAAACCATGTGCACTACTTCCAGTGGAATTTAATCAGTGTGGATTAGAGTTTATGTATGCTATCTAAAAAATGTAATGATGGATGTATTATGTGTGGACATCAGGGAATATGTCTTCTAGCATCCTGCATATTTTTTGAATCTTAACATGTTCGCCATCTGAGTTTGTGATAGATAATTACAATTGAATTATTGAGTACTATATTTGATTAAATCACCAAAAGAGCTGAGTTGGAAGGAGTATAGGAAACAATGTAAAAAAGCCTAGTGATGGTCTTTGTAAATTCTCCAGTTTAGAATACAATGTATTCTTGTAATTATTTCTTGTTCAATTTTTCATCAAAACCAACTTCTGAGTGCTTAGTACACTTGTTCTTGCCAAGTTTATTTCCTTGTAGATGTAGTATTGGTTTCGAGCATACTGGATGCATGTTTTGCACAGGTACTGTTAAAATATGTCTGTTACTAAACTAACAATAGGTACAAGTTCATATTTGTAGCTTTATTAAGAAGTAATCTTGTCCTTTTTTTTCTTAAAGACAAGAGGAATGAAGATCAAGGTAGTTGAAGGTTCATTTAATTATGACATTTTTTTTTTTTTTTGTCCTCAATGAACTTTTATGACTTTTGATGGATGTCATGGTTAGAATTGTGGTTTTGTTTTGGACTATTTTGAGATAATATCAAGGATTAGATTCATGATACTTATCAGACTCCATTTAGTTTTTTTCGTGTATATTAAGTTATTATTAATAGGCAATGACATTTTGAATGTTCATTCAATGGGTGATAATTGATTGTTAATATTGTAGGTTTTCATAGTTCTATATGTATAATAGATGATCATCATGTTAAAGTAGAGGGAAAATTTTTTGTCAAAATGTGGATGTAAAAACAATTTGTCAATATTATCATATTGAATTCAATGTTCATTTACTACGGATGTAAAAAATTTGGAAAATTGTCAAAAAAATTGTGACTAGATTTTTTCTGAAGCTTTAAATTGTGGCAAAAAGTATTAATTACAACAGCAAGGAAATCATAGCAAATGGGCATTACCCATGGTTATGTTAATTTGAGAAAGAATCGTGACAAAAAGGATTATTTCCTATAGAAATTTAATTGTAACAAATAATAATCTTCACAATTGTAAAATATGGAAAAAATGGTGGCAAAAAATTGAAATCTTTGCCCACAGTTAATAACTGTTGGGAAAATTGTGGCAAAAGTTCATTTAATTGAACAAATACCACACTTTATTTATAACGGCTCCAAAACTATGGTACATCTGTGGTAAAAGGTATTCCCCATAGTTACACAATGGTGGCAAACTTTCGCAATGGCCATAATACCCTCACCTTGAAAATTGTGGCGTTTCTATGGTAAAAATGCATTTGCCACAGTTTTGGCCCATTTCGCAACACTTTCTTTAGCATTGCCAAAAGTCACTTTTTTTGTAGCGAGATGACCGCCGTGATTTGCTCAAGTATTATAACCCCCCATAACTTTGTATAAGCCGAGAAGGGAGTGGGAAAATGTCTATACCAAAAGCATGCTACACTTTAACAAAAGAACAAAAGAGGCTTTTGCTTGAGTGGGTTAAAGAATTGAGGTTTCCTGATGGTTATGCATCAAATCTAAGCCGGTGTGTTGATTTGAAAGACATGAAGATGTTGGCATGCAAAGTCATGACTATCACATATTTATGGAGAGATTCCTACCCATAGCACTATGGGAATTGCTTCCAACAAATATATAGAGTGATTTGACCGAGTTAAGCCTTTTCTATAGGGATTTGTGTGCTCCTAAATTGGTGGTTGCACATATGTCCAAACTGGAAAAAGAAATAGCATAGCTGGTATGCAAGTTGGAGAAAATATTTCCATTTGAAAGGTAACATATTTTGTATGTGTCCCATGTTAATCCAATTTCAAATGCATGAACATATACTAATAATTTAATTTTGATGGCTATTTTTCCTTTTAGGTACTTGCATCATTTGAAGGTTAAGGTAAAAAATAAGGCTAGAGTTAAAAGATTAGTTTGCAATGCGTATCTTGTTGAAGAACATCTACTTCTTTCACCTATTACTTTGAGCCCCATTTGCAAACAAGACATACTACTACAGCTCATAATAATGTAGTTGATCATGAAGCTCTAGTCCAGGAACCAGTATTGTCAATATGTGCTAATTCTGGATGGCTAATTGGAAAATCAAAAAATCAGTATTTAACTACAGAAGAATTATGACCTGCTACCAATTACATCTTGCTTAATTGTAAGGAGGTCCAGCCATATATAAAGTAAGAAATACTTTGATAAATCTAAAAATTTTTAGTTTGTAGAATATTCACCAATTACACCAAGATGCTAATATGTGCATAACACATGTAATGATTGATTTAGCAAATTCAAGGAGCATATGAGGTCTCTGACACCAACTATAACAGACCATGAAGTTGAAAAGAAATTTTAGAATGAGTTTGCAGGCTGGTTTAGAGCTTATGTAAGTTTGGTAATGTATACAAAGTCTTCTAGTGATTTTTTGATATAACACTACATATCATGTGCTTATATTTGTTGGTTTAAATAGGTTCATGGTCCACAAAACAGAGAAGATAACATATGCCTAAAGAATTTATCTTGGAGACCTTTGGCTCAGGTAAGTCATTTAATAGGTACTTTGTAAATAGGTTTAGATTCCACACCTATAGCTATGGGGAAGGAAAGAAGAACGTGAATATAGTGTTTGTGTTAAAGGTGGTGGAGATGGGATGTTTGAGAATGATTATTATGGAATCTTGAAAGAAATAATTGAAGTTAAATTGTTTGGCAGCCCAATCCAAAAGGGCAGGCTTTTTAAATGTGACTAGTTTGATACCATATCCAATCGGGGAACAAGAGTACATTCTCAATATAAGCTTGTTGACATTAACTATAAGAGGAATTACAGTGGATTTGATCCATTTGAGTTGGCTCATCAAGCTACATAAGTATCCTTTGCTTCATATCCCGGTAGCAAAAGACCAAAATCTGATTGGTTAGTTATATGCAAAACGAAAGCATGACATGTAATTGATGCACCAATGGTTGTCAAAGCCTACGGAAGAAGTATATGAAGTTGAAGTAATAAGCATATGTATAGGAGATTACATTGGCCCCCAGCACACAAATATGGTGAAAATGAGATGGTAGATGCTGAAGTACAGTTTATTACAACGGACGAAAATGACTCAAATCATGAAGAAGATAAGAGAGATTGATTAGGAAACGGATGATGAAAATGATAACATTGATGAAGAGTTTGTGTCAGATAATGAATCAAAATAGAGTATAGTTTATAATTTCTAAAGAGGTTAGTAATTTCATTAGTGTAACTTGTAAAAGAATAGCTACATAAAATTAGCACTAATTTTTATATCTTTATCCCGATGATTTTTTCCTTTTTTGTTCTTTTTTTATCATTAAGGGATATGTCCAAACTTTATAGTTTCCATGTATTACTTCTGATGCCAAATCATTAAATATATTTTTGCTTGGTATTCTTTTACATGTGCGATTATTCAATGTTATTTTATTATTACCAAATGACTTATTATTATTATAGAATTTACCATGATTTTCAATTTTGTTAAATGTTTAGATATGGCTAAAAGGGGAGGAAAAAAGCATTCGAGTTCTGCATCACTTATATCTGATCAAGGGGTAGGGCAGCCCGCATTTCATTCCACATCTTTTAGTACTCCAGTAGTCACTAATTCTTTTGGTCCACACACTGTGTTACAGAATATCTAGTCCCCAGCCAACATCTATTTTTGCTCCCAGTTGACAACCTCTGGATAGCAATATGCCTAATGTACAACAGAGGTTACTCTCACATACCCCAAAGACCTATCATCTTCCTGTGGTTGGAGTGGTTGGACATGATCTATGTCTACATACTGAGCATACATAGCAGCAGCAAGATGCTAGGTTTCCTAGTCCATCTCCACACCCATCAGTGGCCAGTGTTATATCACATCAAGTGGATAATAATCTCATTGAGCCCTATGGTGATACGTAAGTTGAATATAATATTGTATTTATGTTTTACTTAAATTTCCTCATTCTTTATTCAAAGCAGCTTGTCATGCTTAGTTTTTTAACATTTTACCCATTATTACAGATTCACACATCAGTCTGAGTGTGTAAAGACCATCACCACAATAATGAAGCAGGGATTTATGGGGTGTTGGTAGTGATTTACCGATGTACCTCTTGATGTGAAAAATTTTTGGTTTAGGGGGTTTGTTGTAAGTATTTTCAACCCACTTATATTGATTTAAGGAATATTTATTATAAGATAGTATACTGCTATTGCAATTGTAGAGAGGCACAATCTAGGAATGTATTGCTAATAATTAGAATGTATACTTATTATAAGAATGTAATGCAATTGCAATTACAAAAAGTACCAATCAAGGAATGTATTAGACTATATTTTGCTGCGATCCACTTGATTTGTTGTTCGTGTTGGATATGTTGATTCGAGATAATAATAAAGGTGGATGGGATTGGAAGATAGAGGAGGAAAAATGAAAATGAAAATGTTTAAAAGGTTAGTTTGTCTATAGTTGTTGACAAAAATGAGGAGTTATAGTATTATGTGAAAATTGAAAGATGAAGAAGAGAGATTGATGCAATTGAAAAATGAATGGGAATGTGATTTAACTGGAAGTACAGGGGAGTTTAATGACCTTAGCACTACTTACGATAGATGTCATTGTTGGATTTGAGTTGAAAAAAATATTACCTTATATATCATTGATAGCTTATTTTAGTTCATGCTTTTGGAAAGCATTTCTTTTTACAAAGCCACCTTAGAATTTTAGACGGTGCAAATTGACCACCTTTGCTGCTTTTCTGTTATCACTTGTGCAAGATCCTGTGATTTTTAGTTATTACACTTGTGATGGTAACCTAGAACGTGTTAATGCGGAATTGTTTTTGCAAGTGTAGATGCACAGTGACAGAGATGACATATTGAAATGACTATGGAAAATATGGAAGAACAAAATGATGCACATAGTTTTGAGATTGCAAATTGATTTTTTATTTATTTTGGATGTCATGCAGAAAGTTTGCCCCAAAAGTGATCAATTTATATTTTACCATCTTATGACAAATAGTTGTATTGCAGGGTGAACTTATATTTGGTAGCAGTACTTTTGTCCCAAATTGGACACTTTACTTTCCTATCTAGTCTATCTCAGATTATTGTCTACTTCCCTCATTTGAAAATTTTTAACAATGAAATATCACTTACTTTTTTCAGTTTCTTTATCTACGTTAATCCCCAATTATAGTAATAGAAGTGCTTGTGAATTCTCATCATGTATGGGCCCATAATAACTAGTTATAAGTAGATGGCTAATTTAAAATAATCAACTAGTTATGGTATAGGACTGTAGAGTAGCTTGTTAACTATGCCTCCTCTAAGATCATCAATCGCCCTTGTAGTCTTCTTTGTAATATCATCACCCATCTTTGATAGGCATTTCTCCAGTTCTGCTATTCTAATTCTTTCTGCATAAGCTCACGGCTTCTTAATGGTTAGAACCGTCTCTAGGGAATCCCTCCAAGCTTTAAATTGCTCTGATTCGTCAACAATGATTACCTGAGCTTCCATAGCTTTTCTGAGCCGATCCTATTTGTTTGTAGCCACAACCTCCTTAAGATCATCCACATTGTATTCTCGTGTATTCTCAAGCTCATTGACATATAAACCCACATCTTAAGATAAGTTAATGCTTGATTCAATTTGTGCTTAGGTCAGTGCCCTTTGATCAATAGGAGGAGCTTGATTCAATTTGGTTATCACAAAGTCAAGTCAATGCTTAGGTCTTGTTGTTTACAGATAAGTGCATGCAAAATTATTTGTCAAAAGATAATGGATAGGTAACACGGTTAAAATAAAATCTTTCTCCTTTATCAAATTACACTTTTCCATTAGTGTTGCTACCATACCTTTGACATCCACTTAGTCATTTCTTTTACACCCCAGTACTGGGAAAGATCTATAACATATATATCTCCATCCGATTACAAGTACTAAGAACAATAGCTTTTTCAATATGATTTAGACCACATAGCTCTCCAATGGCTCTAGGCCATTCTGCTTCAGGAATGGCAAGTTTGTCACTCATTTCAGTAGGTTCAATATGAATACTGAGCCTAATGACTACAATGCTTCCCCTTTCTTTTATGTATCTTAAATCAAAGTAGGCATATAATTTCATAAACTCATCGCCTGAGGAAACAGTTCAACCCATATTGCCCAAAATTTTGAAAAAGATGCTTGCATAAAAATTATTAGAAGCAAATGATTAATTCATGAATACTACTACATAATAAGTCAGGGTAGGGCATGTAATCAAAGTGTTATATCCATTTACTTTTTCTAGTATGTAGCAAGGCCCTTTTTGGTATCCTACAAATGAAGTTTTATTGAAATCCACATTTACATGTGATCTTGCTTAATGCTACACACAAAGTTCAGAATATTTGATCTTGGCATGATTCTGAGGTTCTAAGTAACCTTTTTAAACATGTTATAACAAATTCTTCTAGCTGTGAACACCATGCTCGAAGAGTAGATTCCTTACATGAAAAATAGACAGTACACTTAAAACGCACTTTTGAAATTAAAATGTGAAGTATAGATTCTTCACGTGAAGAATAGATAGTATACAGCTATTGCAATTTTGGAATCAGATTCAAACATCCAAATGCATATAACAAAAATTGACATGTTCTTCTAAATTTCATATTTTGTAGTATCTAGGTTTCTTCTGAATTTCACATACAAAAATGAATTTGGATCCTGTAATGAGAATCATCAAATTATTATGATGAATAGACATATAACCAGCTCTAGTATTTTTCAAGTATATTAACCTATTCTTTGTTGTAGAAACACTAGACATGGCACCCGAATCATTTGCCATGGATACGTGCCGCATGGGAAAATAGATGTAGGGCAAGATTGACCAATATTCTTGCAAAGATTGGGAATGTTCACAAAAAGAGGCCTACTTAGATATCATAGGACATATATGACCAACTATGTAGACATTGGTAGTCTAAGGATTAGCAAAACTTATTGCATGTTGCTAAACAAAAGAGAAGATATAGCTCTGCCGAACACACCGGAGGTTCTATCAGCTTTATAGTGCATGAGTCCAAAGTGGTATTTCCTTTTACATTAAATGTGCTACAGTAATTATGCATATTAATTCTAACTTTCCAATCCGTATCTTAACTTTCTTGTTATGATGAAGTACCGTTATCCTATCTATACGATCAGCAAATAATGTTGAGTGCATTTTGCTAAAACAAACACCATATTCACTAGGATGGTTAAAAGAAAAACCATGGTGGTATACTGGCATATGATATTATGTATGTGCTTGTCCTAATAAGTAATTCATATCACGCCTCAACAATTGGAAGAATATTATTCTTAGAAGAGCAATAAATATCTTGAAACAATGCATCAATGTTTGTTAGTAGTGTGGCCTAAAGAATAATCAAAATTTATGTTTAGGATGGTGAATTGAATCCTACTACACTAGCAGAGCGAGAACCATGTTCTAAGATACAACTAGAGATGACTTGTTTGAAAAGCATTTTCATTTTTGACAAAGTTTTCTTACATATTTAATACTTTTTGCGATGTGAGGAGCAAGGAGATGACTTTAACTATCTTACCTTATTTGAAAAATTACACCAGTTTCAATATGGGCCTAAAAAGGGCAAATTTGTAAATAAGAGATTTCGCAAGATCACTGTATGTTACATATTAGTATCAATAGTTTTAATTGCATAATACTTTATTTTTTATTTACGTTTTCACCTTCAAAATACTTTTCAAGAGGACCTCCAAATGATGAAGTCACAGTACTTACAAATAGAGGCTATTGATTCAGCTTCTACTCCAAGTTCTATGTCAAATGAAAAAGCTATGATTATATCGGCAACAAGTGGATTTAAAAATAGTAGGATCTATAGCATGGGGACTGAGGCATCACGCTTGAAACTTCAATATCATCATTTTGAGACTTCCACCCTTGTATCATTAGTGGATTTAGAGAAGCTTCGTGGTGAGCTTGAGCAAACCCTTCAACAGCAGCTTTAGCAAGAGTTGGAGAAGAAGGATAAAGAGATAGAGAAGGAGAGGGAAAAAATGAAGAGGACTTTGGTGAAGATGGATAAGAAGATGTCTACATTAATTAATGTGAGTCATATGGTGATGCAATAACTTAACTTACAAATGCCATCCATTCTATCTAACTCAGATGATTTTGATAAGGATGACTCATCTTCTAGCCCTTCAGTAGCTGCTAGTAGGAGTCTTGCTAAATTCTCATCCTCTTGATGGTTTAAAAATAATAATAATAAATGCTAAAATTTCGCAATACTTACAATATGAGTAAATCTTAGAACTAAATGATTTATCCCTATTATCTAAATAATAAATCTTTTCAACTTTTCATTATGCAAACACCTACTTATATATATTCAAAATTCAATAATTGTCCGGTATATAATGAATATCTGGTAGAATAGAATATACTCTTTTGTTTTTTTGTTTTTTTTTTTTTTGGCAACGACATTTTCGATGGTTACTAATATGAACCAACCACAAAAATTCAAGGTTAGACTAGCTTTTGCAAATGAGCATTGGTCCAACCAGGAATTAGACCCCTTTTGTTATGTGGTCTATTCTAATATAAATGTATATACTAAGAGTGAAAATAGGAGTAAATTGTGTCTTCACATTATTTTGATAATTTTTATTTTTTAAAAATTTGATGATCAAGATTTAATAGTATTTTTAAATACTCATAATAAATGAATCAGATTTCATATATATATATATATATATATATATATATATTATACAATTGAGATTCATTTGGTCGTTAAGGATAATTTAGTTATTTCATATTTTTTCCCCTCAAGTACTTCTTCATTAATTGGGATGCTAATGGTGGCAAACCGTCCATTTTCAGTGTCTTCTCTTCTTCATCTTTAATTTCTACCGTTTCATTACCTCATGTCTTCAATTGAGATTTTATCATTTTGTCACTGCTCAAGGTTGAAACAGAAATTGTGAGGAATTTACTTACTATTTCCTACTCTGTTGTTGTTTATCATCTGCTCCTAATAGGAATCCTCTAAGTTCCTCAACAGGCCAAAAAGAGAAGCAAGGGTATTAGCGAAATGAGCTATTCGATTTTCATATCTTGAAAAAGCTGCGTTGTCGGAAGGTCATAAGCCACAAAGCACAAAAGCAAGAGACGATCCAAGTTTACCAAAAACAAACATGATCTTCTTTATTAGAGTCTTTGTCTCTTGCTCCTGATGCAGAACTTATTAGAGATGTTGAATTCTAAGAAAGAGGGTGGAGAGGAAAGTCAAGGCTAAAGAACAAAAGAAAATTAAGGGCTGCACATGACGAAAAACTAGAGGCAATGCTAAGGTGAGAAGGGAATGTAAAAACAAGAAGTTTTCCACATGAAGGTTGTTATATGGAATGTCAGAAAGATTGATAAAGTCGAGGAGCAAAGAGAGTTTAAAATTATATAGGAGCACAAGAGCGTAGATTTGATTGACTTGGTGGAAACCAAAGTAAAGAGTGGAAAGGTGGCCAGAATTACTAAATGTTTGGGAAAGGATTGTAGAAAATATGATTTTGTGAGACTTTTGGATTCAGTGAGTGAACTTGTGTCTGTACCTCCCAAAGTTGGCAGTACTTAATCATCCAAAGGAAACTAAATAAAAAATTATTAACTTTATGTCCTTTTTATTATCAAAAGGAATACAGTATTTCCTTCTTTTTTATATTTTTATTTATTTATTTTTGAAATCTTAGTTATTTGAAACTTTTGGTTATATGTGATGAAACAACTTGATCTAAAGAAAAAGATCTTTTATTAACTGCATGCCCTTCTTCTTTAAATTGCAGGAAGAAGTACTCAAATACTTGACTTTGAGAAATATAGCTACTACTTTCCTTGAAGGATTGCTTTTTATTTTTGCAGATATTCTTGGAGCCATGCTTTCCATTCAATTTCAATAAGCCACATGTTTACATTGGGTATATGAAGTCAGGAAAAGTTTTCTCCCAACCATGAGTTCATTTTTGTTTCTTGTTTATTTAAACAAGACCATTACAATACCTCTAACTTTTATTTATTGTTATGTTTGGATCTGCAGGAACTACAAATGGTAGGAGCCAAAGTGGAAATTTGGAAATAGTGAATACTTTCACCTTGTGGCTATTTGAATTACTTGCTTAAATTAAGGTTTAATTTTATTCTTATTTTTTGTTTTTCTTATATTTGTTCCCTGGTGAAGACATGCTACCTCCTTAAACAGCTAATCCAACATCCAAAAGAGTTGATAGTTTGGTTTTGGCTAATTGTTGGTTACTGAATTCTTATGTTTGTATGATGAAAAAATTTGAAGTTATCAAGTTCAATACTGATTCTTCATATCAGTGCAAATGGTAATTTTTTTTGATAAGATGTGTTTGCAAATTCTTCAAGTTTTCAGATGTATAATCCATCCTCTAGAAAAGTAGTTCCAACCTCTAAAAGCATTGGTTTTTTAAAATGAAGACTTAAAAACTTACACAGAAGGAAGTTTGGTTTTTTTTTTTCTTTTGAGAAAAGTTTTTGTTCATCATTGAAAACTAGTAGGATATATATCTTCTGTGATTCTTGTTCATTGAGATAGCCAAAAACTATGCCATTTAATTTTAGGTACTAAGTTTCTTAGACATGGTGATTACCCTCAAATTACTTTTCTCTGGATACGTATTTCTGCCTTGCTGCTGGAGAAATATATGCCATACTATAGACCTTAGCTTAATTTATTTTAGTCAACAGGTTTATTCTTATGCTTAGTCACTCATTTGTCTACTCAGAATCTAAACTTTTACAAAAGCTTTACAATTATAGAATGTGGTCTTAATCTGATGCCGCTTTCTTTGGTTTCATAGATCAATACTCCAAACATATGCCCATGACGATGTCATTGCTGGATTATGGTTTATTGAGATTGATGTAAAGCATATTGATGAAGGGAAGTTTTACTGCTCTTCTTGGTCATTAGGTCCCTCTCTTCTACTTGCAGTTGTAAAACTTGCTCCCTAATTTCTACCATTTTATTGCCTCCTCATTATTAGAGATTTTGTTCCATATCCCCTCCCTTTTGTTGAAAGGAGAAATGAAAATTCTGAGGAATTTCCTCCTTCACATCTGGCAATTACAAGTATTTCCTTAATATTTCCTTCTCTATTGTTGTTTATGATCTTACAGTTGTTTGTAATTAACTTCAGTGCATATTGTCTTTTCAAAAAAAAAAAATGGTTGATTTTTTTTTAGTTTTGACCTAATGAATCATGTGAAGAGCGTTCATTTTCATTTTTTTTTCTTCTTCCTGTTTGTTTGAATGGAAGGAGGTGGAGAAGGAATATTTTGTTTATCGTTTTTCTATTGTCTATAACTCTCTTATTGATATATTTGATTTTTTTTTTCATAATTGTGAAGTATAGTTAGAGGAGCTTCTTGCACTTCCACTACAACCATTCTGAGTCTTTTTGGAACTCAAAAAATGGCAATAGGTAAGCATTAGGACCTTTATTTTGGGGGTTTCTATAATATAAAGTCATGCAGATTCTTGGTCACCTGCTATTTAATTGTTGAAAAAAATGATAGTTTGAGAACTTGTTCCTAAAAATGGGAATTTGCCTTGGGTGGTATGGAAAATGGATTGAATAGCTTAAGCTTGTTATTAAGCTTAAGTTCATTATAGAATTAGAAATTCGATTAAATAATCACTACCAAACAAAAAATAACTTTTGGCAATGTCAGAGAAAGTGTGGCGAAATGGGCCAAAAGTATGGCAAATACATTTTTGCCACAGAAACGCCACAGTTATCAAGGCATAGGCGTTACCATTGCAAAAAGTTTGCCATCATTTTGTAACCATGGAGAATACCTTTTATCATGGATTTACTACAGTTTTGGAGCCATTATAAATAAAGTGTAGCATTTGTTCATGAACTTTTGCCACAATTTTTTCCAACGATTATTAACTGTGGGCAAAGATTTCAATATTTTGTCATGGTTTTTCCAATATTTTACAACTGTAGAGAATATTATTTGTTATAATTAAATTTTTGTTGGCAATAATCCTTTTTGTCACGATTCTTTTCCAAATTGACATAACCGTGGGTAATGCCCATTTGCTACAATTTCTTTGTTGTTGTAATTAATACTTTTTGCCACAATTTAAAGCTTCAGAAAAAATCTAGTCACAAATTTTTTGACAAATTTCCAAATTTCTTACATCCTAGTAAATGAACATTGAATTCAATATGATGATATTGACAATTTTTTTTTACATCTGCATTTTGACAAAAATTTTTCCCTTTACTCCAACAAGATCATCATCTATTATATATATAGAACTATGAAAACCTCTAATATTAATAATCAACTATCATCCATTGAATGAACATTCAAAATGTCATCTTTCATTAATAATATCTTAATATACACTAAAAAAAACTAAATGGGGTCTGATAAGTATCATGAATCTAATAATTGATATTAGTTCAAAATAGTCCAAAACAAAATCACAATTCTAACTATGACATCCATCTGAAGTCATAAAAATTCATTGAGGTAAAAAAAAAAAAATGCCATAATTAAATGAACCTTCAACCACCTTGATCTTCATTCCTCCTATCATTAAGAAAAAAAAAGGATAAAATTACTTCTTAATAAAGGTACAAATCTGAACTTCTAAAATTACTACAAATCTGATCTCAGATATATGTAATCATGTACTTTAACATAAAATTTAGAATCATAAAGCACATAAACAGCTTTGAAGAAAGCTAATCTACATTGATATTCACATGTTAATGTAAGAAGATTGATTTAACACTAGTTAAAGTATTCAACCATCAACTCCAAGACTAAATTCTTTCGCAAATTAGAGAAGTACTTCACTGTTTGACCAGAGAAAACAAGGACAACATTGGCTTCTTTGACAAAAGAAAAAAAAGTGAACTTGATCGCAGTTCATTCCGATTGTTTACCAAATAGAAAAAATGTGCATCCTTTATCTTCTAGAAACAAAATCTGAGAAATAAGTTGCATCCACTATAAGGTGTATATTATGGTGGCCAAGATGATTACTAGGCATATATAAGTGCAGTAACACTTGATATAGAGGATTGGAACATCTAGAACTAAATAATGATAAAGGAACAGGTGGTAATATCCCAAATATAACATCTAATAAATAAAGCCCCAATTTCCTCATCACCATAACAACACCATACATAAACTATAATAAGTGATCCACTCGTCATCATTATTTGAAACTAACAGACTAATTAAAAAAAAGCAAAAAAGTAGAATTAATTTGTGAGTTCTTGCTAAAGAGGTACTCTTATGTCAACCAAGTACAACAAAGTACAACAACAAAAAAAAAAAAATTAGCAAAACAAAGGTGATGTCTTTACTTATGTTATTAAAATAGCATTTCCCAAGACCTCAATAGAACACTAATTACCCAAAGAAAATACATGTAAACCAACAAAATTCTCCACCAAACATTAAAAGTATAAAATGTTTAAGCACAATTGCCAAATAGGTGTTCTAGAATGTATGGAAGAACTGAAGTAAGCATCCAAAGCATCTGGTAGACAATTATCAATAACCAGGTAATGAGAAAAAGGAACATAAGCTAAAGATACGCAAATTGCAATCCAAAATGGTGAACGGGCAAATATTGCACATCATGGGCTAACAAAAAACAATGGACAAAATGATTGAAGAGCAATTTCAAAATCAAGACAAGCTTACAAAGGGAAGATTGAACTATCAAACAACCACTAGTCTTTGTTAATCTTTACACTTGAAATTATAGCCTAGAAGAGATGAAATAGCATGACCCAAAGCACTGGCAAATATGCTTTTATTGTTAGTTTAGTAACAAACATGCTTTAATAGTACCTGTACAAAACATGCATCCAGTATGCTTGAAACCAATACTACATCTACAAGGAAACAAACTTCGAAAGAACAAGTATACCAAGCACTCAGAAGTTGGTTTTGAAGAAAAATAAAACAAGAAATAATATCAAGGCTACATTATGTTCTAAACTGGAGTATCTACAAAAACCATTAGCTAAAGCTTGTTTACATTGTTTCCTATATTCCTTCCACCTCAACTCTTTTACCAATTTAATCAAACTTAGTACTCAATAATTCAATTGTAATTATCCATCACAAACTCAGATAGAGAACATGTTAAGATTCAGAAAATATGCAGGATGCTAGAAGACATATTTTGTAATGTCCACATACAATACAACCATCATTACATTTTTCAGACAGTATACATAAACTCTAATCCACATTGATCAAACTCCACTGGAAGTAGTGCACATGGTTTGCTGCATGAAGCCTTTGAAATAAAAAGGAATAAAATGAAGAATGAAAAGATTCCCAAATATCACTGACTAATTAACTACAAATGTAGTTATAAGCAACAAACACAGTGCATGTTCAGTATTTTCAGCATCACTACTAAGCATTTTTTGCTAGAAACTACTCAGGATTTTCAGCATATCACAACTTAATTACTACTCAGCATTTTCAGCATTACTACTCAGCACTTACACAACATTTTCAGCATCACTACTCAGCATTTCAAAGACTATTCCATTACTACTCAGCATTTACACAGCATTTTTAGCATCAATACATAGTCATTTTCAGCTGGAAACTACTCAACTTTTTTAGCAACACTACTCAGCATTTACATAGTTAAGCATATTCAATACATGAGCTTTTAATGCATGATGCAAGTGAGACGAATTAATAGTAAGAAGTACTTGTTGAGTCACCAGCATAAACTTTATAACAGTAATTATGCATTAATGTCTCACCATATTCAATTATCTTCTAAGACCAAGTTAATACTAAAATCCCCTGAACATTTTAGTTAAGATGAAAAGATGAGGAATTATAAGCTTGTGCAAAATAGATACACAATAGGAATAATAAGCAGAATATCAACATGAAACTCCAAAACGAATGCATAAATATGAAATTATTAAGTCACGAGTCTTCCATACATAGGAGAGCAGACTAGAAATTAACAAAAAACTAACCTACATTTTTAGCACAAATTAAATCAAAGATTCCTACAAAAGTTACTCTAGGTCTACAACAAATAGCTGAGAACGCAAAGAGCTAACTAGGACTTGGAACCAAAATAAATGCATCAATATACTGATGTAGCTTCTCAGAAGATAATACAATTCTGACTTGAGCATCCTAACAAGAAAGAACTTGCCATTGAAAGGAAAAAGGAAAAAAGAATGTTAGATTTTGCATTACACTACCAGCAAGTAAGACGCTAAGAATCAACTGCAATATGGCACAAAACTACTATGATTTCCTAGATAAAAGTAATTGTTGTTTTTTAATAAGAATCTAGAATCAAAACAAGTGAAATCAAAACAAGGGTTTCCCATTGTTACTCTATGTTTGCCTAAGAGAGAAAGGGAAGAGCAGGGGAGGGGGAAGAAATGGGTTCACAGACACACACACACACACACACACACACACACACACACACACACACACAGTATAAATAAAATATATTATATGTTTATTATATTATATATATATATCTATATAATCTACATAAACATATTAAAACATGTAACTGTATATTTGCTAGTCTATTTATTTATTTATTTATTATTAACATTATTATTGTTATAAATGTATAACTATTAAAAGAAATAAAATTAATTTATTCATTAACAAAAAATTATCTTTAATCTTTTTCCTAAAAATTTATTTAGAATAATAGATTTTTTATTTTTTATGTCAAAATGATAAAAATTAAATTTTTTATAGAATTCTAAAAAAAAACTTGTACTTAAAAAATAAAAATATTAAAAATATTAATGATCTCATCTTACAAATAGTACAATTGAAATTATATATAAAGTTTTTGAAATGATCTATAATTAAAGAAGATATCAATTTTCATTTACTAAATCTCAATAGACCATTTTGAATGAAATAGTATAAAAATAGTAATATTAAATTTTAAATATACTTTTCTCATTTGGTTATAAATCTTAATTTTTTCATTAAACAATAAATTAAAACCGGTTCTATTGTTTCTAAATTTTTATTCATTTAGAAAAAATTAAAATTCGTTATCTTTATATATATATATATATATATATATATTTATACATATGTATATTATATAGACATCTATATTAATATACTATTTTAAAACACACACATACACACACATACATACATACATACATACACTACTAGAAAAATGCAATATACCAACTAACTGTTATCAACTGACCATGTGGGTCAGTAATTATCAACAGATTACCAACTGAAATGAAAATTGAGAAATTTTAAAACTTTTCCAACCACTTACCAACAAACATAATCGGTTGGTAATCAGTTGGTAATCGTTCGGTAATCGTTTGGTAATTTGGTGGGAATATATTTACCAATCGAATACCAACTGATAACACTCGGTTGGTAAATTATTAGTTGGTAATTTAATGAAAAAAATATACCAATTGGTTATCAACTGAAATATATCGGTTGGAAATATATTCAGTTGGTAATTTGGCGGGAAAATATTTTTCAACTGATTACCAATCGATAACAATCGGTTGGTAATATATTCAATTGGTAATCGGTTGATATTTTAATTTAAAAATTTTACCGACCAATCCCTAACCGAAATATATCGGTTGGTAATATATTCAATTGGTAATCAGTTGGTATTTTAATTTATAAATTTTACCGACCGATTACTAACTGAAATATATCGGCTGGTAATATATTCAGTTGGTAATCGATTGGAATTTTAATTTTAAAAGTTTACCAATAGATTATTAACTGAAATGTATCAGTTGGTAATATATTCAGTTGGTAATCGGTTGGTATTTTGATTGGTAATTTAATTTAAAAAATTTATCGACCGATTACTAACCGAAATGTATCAGTTGATACTATATTCATTTGGTAATTGGTTAGTATTTTAATTTAAAAATTTTACTGACTGACTACTAACCGAAATGTTTCGGTTGGTAAACCCAGTCATTTGTCAACCGAAATAGTATTTTAATTTAAAAATTTTACCAACCGATTACTAACCAAAATCCATCGGTTGGTAATATATCCAATTAGTAATTTAATTTTTTAAAAAAATTAAATATTCCACGTGGCAAAATGGTTCACCACGTGGCTACGCGTGGTGCCACATCACTGCACACATGGCACCACGCTAGAAAATTCGACCCTTTCCTGCGCTTGACCAAGAGTCAAACCTGCATCTCCATTGTGGAGGCGCAGTGTTTTAACCACTGTGCTACGTCATTGTTTGTTCAAATTGGAAACACATATTATATTTATTTACTTTTTGCAAAATATTACAATTAAATGAAATACACTTCTAAAACTTGTAAATTTTGATTTAGATAAATAAGTAAAGTAAAATTTTTTATCACTTTTATTTTTTTAAAATTTTTCATTTTTAATTTTCTTCTATTTATCAGAGTATATAATTATTCTGTACATATATTCCTAATTGATATAAATTTTATTTTTGAATTAATAATAAAAGTAAGCAATTTTTTCATACCTTTAGTTATACAACAAATTTCTTAGTTATAAATTTTTTTAATATAATAAATACTTTTGAATTTAGAAGACTCAGTTCATAATTTTTTAATTATGTAAATATTCATAACTAAATAGACATTAAATAATTTATCAATTAGGTGTATTAAATTTAACAATCAAAAAGTTATATTATATCTGTACACATAATTTTATTAATAGATATAATTGTTATTAATAATATAAAGTTATTACTTTTATTTGTATGACAATTTAAATACGTAGGCGTTATGCATATGTATAAGATGTGTTTCTATCATATTTATATTTTTCTATATACATTCACATATATAAATAGTAATTACTGTAAATCATACAAAATTAAATAATAATTATCTTTATTAATGCATATAAATTGTCAATATATACGTAAATTTGATTCTTTTATTTTATATATAAATTGATAAACTTTTAAATTTATATCATATACAACAAATATTATAAAAATAACAGGTTTTTAGAATAAAAAGTAGAAATACTTAGTAAAGTTACTATTTTTATTCCATACTTTTAATTACTATATCATATTTTGTCTTTTTGTATATATGGACATATATAAATTGTAATTATTATAGATAAAATTTATATATTTTCAAGTTATATGTGAATATATATTGAGACTTAATGTCATATATTAGTTAATTATTAATGCATTTAGTTATTACTTGAATCCCTATATTTTTTAATCTAGTTCATTTGGATAATTATATTCAAGTCCCTAAAGTTTCCCTTACGACCATAAATTTTTTTAAGCACAACTTATTTTAAATATCTTCTGAAAAATAACGAGCCAAGTGTAAAAATAAATAAACAAAACTTTTAAAATAATTATTTCAATCTTTATATTGTTTTAACTTAGTTCATTTAGATAGTTATATCTAAGTCCCTAAAGTTTTCAAAAGAAACCCTTAGGACCACAAGTTTTCAAAAATATTATTTGATGCATTATATTTTGTAACACTACTAGAAAAATAGGTTGTTGTGACATATTTATTATGACATTTTGTTTAACATGTCATTATAAATTAATTTTTGTGACTTTTATTATTTTAATGTCATAATAGACCTAATCAAAACTATCCATGCTTATCAATATAAAATTTAGTATATTTTTAAAATTATATTATGACATTCTAAGAATTGTCAAGACATTTTTTCTTTTGGATATTCAATTACTTGTAGTGACATGATTAAAATGTTATAATAGATGTTTTATAGGAAAAAAAAAAAAAGAACCCACTGCAAAAACTGAAGGATACCCACCAAAAAAAGTTTGAGAGATTGAAAAAATAAAGTCAGACGGATATTCATAGGTGCATGCGGTGCATGTGCACCTAATCTTCAGATAATTGTACCACATGCACATAAAGTTATACACTTCTAGAATAGTACAACTTCCTAAAGATTTCGTACAACTACCTAAGATATGGTTCACGTGTACCGGGTTCACTCAATCATTCCCTCCTGCCCCCAATACCAGACAGCATTCCTTTCTTCTCACTCTCTCCTTGCTCAAACCCATCCCTTTCGTCAATCACCCTTCTCCCTCTCAACCCCTTTCCTCTAAGCCCTCTGATCGCAGACTGAAATTCTCCCTCACATACCATCTCATCAATTGAACAAGAGTTGTGGAATCGACTTAAAGAAAGATCTAGACAATGCTGGTGTTGGCGACTTTCTTTAGAGCAATAATGTCTGTCTAGAAAGCGAGCAGAATCTCCTGCACTTTGTAAGTTCTGCCTTCCTCCGCCGGCTTCTACCAGAGATAGTGGCTATGTACGTAAGGCATCCTATGGCTACCTCTCCTATTGTTCTATTTTTGTTTTATTGTTGTTGTCTTCTTCTTCTTCCTTCTTCAACCACCCACAGCCACCCCATCCCCCCGTTGTTGACCCCTGCCACCACCCCCTTTCCCCCTCCTACCGTCCCCTACGTACCCACCCCTCGCAATCCCTTCCCTCACCCCCTTCCCACTGCCACTTCCCCCATCTCTCCCGCAGCCCCCCTTCCCCCTCCCGTTGCCCCTTCCCTCATCTTCCTCGCAACTCCCCTTCCCCAATCACCCACGTGCCCCCTCCCCTTCCCCCTTCTCTCTCCTACCGCCCCATCCCCTATATCCCCCACAGCCCGCCCACCCACGTACTCCCTCCCTTTCCCCCTTCCTCTTCCTGCCGCCCGCCTTCTTAAAGGCACGGGAACAGGGAAAACACAGGGCACACAGTGGAAGTAAACATAAAAAAAAACTAGAAAAACATAAGAATATGGATTCCAGGACAGGGCCGACTCCGGCTGCCCTAGCCGGCACCGATTGCGCCCTGTCCAAATCCCGAGGTTTTAAAATTTTTACCCCTCCTTCTGGTTCTCAAAGGTGACTGGACCGAAATGTGCGCAACCGGGGTAGGTGTGCTAGTAGAAGCCTCTGGTGCGATTCCTGCAAGCCTCCTACTCCGCCGTTGCATGTATGTGAACGTCGAACTCTCGGTCTTCTAGTATATGGCCTGCCTAACTATTGTTTAGTGAACAACTAACAGGCTAGGGAATTTTCTGGAGAGAGAGAGACGCCTGGCCTTTTCCACAGAGAAGAAGCCGTCTCTTAGATTGTGTGTTCTGTAACAATGACGTTATTTTCAATCCTCCTGTTTAACCTAAATAAAACCCTAGGTTAAACTGGACTGGGCCATTGGACTCTTAGTTTAACCTTTTGGGCTTAATTAATTATTCTAGTTAGAACCAACTTAATGGCCCAACAAATAATTAATTTTTCCAACCTAAATAAACCAGTCCAATTAAATAAGCCTAAATCAGTTTAGTCCCAGGTTAATCTCTAATTATTCAAATTGGGCCAAAGTCCTAAATAATTAATTAACCCAATAAACTAATTTAATTAATTCTCTCTCTCCAAGGACCTTTATTTTACTCTAACCTAATAATTAAATTAGGCTACTTAAATAAAATCAATTCTATTTAATTTAATTTAATTTCTTAGCCCGTATTTAATTAGGACTTACGGTCTATACTGGAGACCAAAAGATACACCGCCTTGGCTTCTAAAATGACCAAAATACCCTTGCCATATAAATAGCTGTATTTTGCATTTTAAATATTTCCTAATAGCATCATAAGGAAATATTAACCTCAAGGACAATGCTGCGTTAGCAAAGTCTCTGACCTACAGGTGTAGTGACTAAAATATCCCCTCTATACATCGTCGTACATTCAGAAAAGAAGAAGTGTACTAACACCTCTCTAAATGATATCTATCATCCTTAGGCCTCTAGTCCAATGATCCACGACTTCTTGGATTGTTTCCGCTTTCCAAGGGAGCTACCCTAAAGCAAACATCAAAGTCATGTTTCCCAGGGCCCTGAATATTTAGATTATTCAGACAACCACAAGGGGCAATATAGTATAGAAACTATCTTGTATAAGTCTATCTTAACTAACTAGTCACACATACCCAACATGCAAGTATATTGGCCCTACAATAGAACCTCAACTATAGCATATTAAAATATATGCTTCCAGCTTTGTCATACCACCAACTCATACTCAAGTCGTAGAGTACTAGTCCACGCTATGGCGGTGGTAGTCTAGGTTTCTACCATATAGTACTTTTAGAAATCACTACTACATGTCCTGTTCTACGTATTCGAAATATGTTTATGTCATGAAGTGAGTAGACTACTCACTGGCTAAAGGTAAGTCATTCCCCATTTTGAATTCACAACATAATAACCTAGATATGATGAGATTCTCATTCTCATCAATCGGTTAAGAACAAAAGTTTATCTGTAAAGTAACCCGTGATCCTTACCTTACTGTGAAAGACCTTCATTCACATGAACCATTTACTTAAATGCAATGGGTCTTTTCCAAACATAATTATGCACAAAAAAAATTGTAAATTTACAAAAAAATTTTGAAAATAAATTTTTTTATTAAAACTTTCGATTTTTACATCAGAAACCTAGTTTAAGAGGGCATACATCCCAACACTTCATACGCTCCCCCTCGCCGCCCCTTTCTATCACTATCAGTGCAAGTAAATTAAATCCCTGTCTAATTGTTATGTTGTCTTGCTATTGTGTTTGCCCAAAATTCTATTAACTAGACCTTGAGCTTTATTTCTAGTGCAATGAAAAGGATTCAGTTAATTGAATTTCAGAACTTTTTTCCTTAAGTTTCATCATTATTCAATCAAATAAGCTTTTTGGAAATCCAGTAGAGGACCTCTAAATTCTGAAATCATTTTAAACGAAAATTGAATTCGATCTCTATTTTATAAATTTCCTCAGAAATAGTTATATTTATTATTTGAAATGGTAAAACTGAACAAGTTCTGGCCTTTCACCCTCTTTTTCAATCATCTAGCTATAGACAATCAAGATTTCTATAAAACTCACTTGTACTTTTCCTTATTGTTCTTCTTCCTTGAAGTACCCAATTCCTATAACCAAAGAGACACAAGGGCTGACAGATCTCTACATTGCTAGCTGGCTGAAATCTCAATGTCATGACAAGGTACTTTGCCCATTTGTCCAGAAGCCATTGATATTATTTGTTCCCCAGCTCCCTCGTGCTATCCCACTCTTTTTGTAGTAACTTTGGGAACCTTGAACAGACCTTGAGTCTGGTGTCCTTTTGAAGGATTCCAATATCATTGAACAGTTTTGCTACTCAAAATCTTATTCAATGAATTATTTGGAAATTGATCATATTAACTTGCGAATTGCTAAATACATGGCCATGCCTTCCACTGATGTAAACTTCTTAATTTGAGTTCCATTGGGAAGACAAAATTACATCACTTGTAACGAATTCTACCTTTATAATAAAATATCTCAATGATCTGGCATTGCGATGTTATACTTAGCTTCAATAACATTCGTTTATTTTGGGGGCATCTTTCAAGAAATATATATTTTTTAAGGAGTTATCCATGATAAAGAGCACACTTACACTATCTTCTCAGTTGCTTTGGTAGTTCCAATCTAGTTGAGCTACTATGTACTTAATGATCATCATTTTTATTGTCCTTCGGATCAAGGTCTTTTTTGGTTAGCAGTTCTCTTAGATTCTGGTCTACATTATTTTCATTACTATTACCCAATTCATGTAATAGGTTCTGGTGTGCAATTAACTTAATACATATCACAATTAATTTTTCTAGGTATGTGTGTGTGTGTGTGTGTGTATGAGAGAGAGAGAGAGAGAGAGAGAGAGAGAGAGAGAGAGAGAGTCTCTATTGAAGTGCCACAATATTTTCATGAAGTGTTATCAATCTTCAAGCAGTTAAATGGAGGACCTCTATAGACTTAATACTGATTACATTGATTTACTCCATGATCATGGGTTGTTGTGTTCGAATTGGATGATAAAGTCATGATTTTTTTTTTTTTTTGTTACATGGTGTGGCATTTGATACTCCATCTATCTGCCTCATCTTCTGGTCATTGATTTGATGTCGCATTTGATACTCCAACTATCCACTATTCTCCGAGTTTCTTTTATCTTTTTGCTATCAACTGATAGGTGCTTCGTTCAAACCATTGAAGAATCATTTCTAGGCCATGAGAGGATTTCTATAGATCTGATTTTCAATTCGAATGAAGAGGTTTGTTCTCTCATCTAGGTTTCCATTTAGCTTTTGTTTGTTTCTTCCATGGTTATCTGGTTCCTCTTCTTTTGATTTCTTTGAGGATTTAGCTGAGATTTACTGATTATTTCCCTGTGTATACACTGTTTTAGACTGAAATGTACATTTCTACACTAGTTTGATATAATTTTGTAGTTCCATTCAGTAATGTAGGCATTTGATTTGAGAATCAAGCCGTTTGGAAAAGGCATGCTATTGTTTGGAAAAAATGCTCAAAAAATCTTGTGTGACTAGATCAAATCATTAAAATTTTCTTATGGTTATGTTTTCAATTTGTCAAGATGTATGGATATGAAGGAATGCAAATTGTTTGGCATCAAATCTCATGACTGTCATGTATTCATGCACCGGTTGATTCCCATAGCATTTTGGCATGTGCTCCTAGAAGCTGTTAGCAATGCACTAACAGAATTGAGCTTATTTTTCAAGGATTTGACTTTTAGGATGTTGCATGATGACCAAGTACTAAAATTGGAAGAAAACATTGCTGTGGTCATATGCAACTAAGAGAGAAATTTTCCTCCAAGCTTTTTTTATTCAATGGAGAATTTGCCAATTCACTTACCGTATGAAGCTTTAGTTGGAGGACCTATGCAATATATATGGATGTATTCCTTTGAGAGGTCAGTCAAATAATTCTTACCTTATTTGATGGCATTTGTTTTTTGGCATGCCATTAATACTTTTTATCCTTAGGTTCTTATACACTTTGAAAAAGAAGGTGAAGAATAAGGCAAAGGTTGAGGCTTCAATATGTAATGCATACATAGTTGAAGAAGTGTCAAGTTTTTGCACGAATTACTTTGAACCCCGTGTCAAAACAAAGAGTTGAAAGAAATGATGATGGTGCAAGTTCAGAGTTATTTGGTTCAAGAATTTCAACTTTTAGCTATCCTGGGCGGGCATAAGGTGCTTCAAAGACCAAATTTCTATCAGACAAAAAACATGATGCAGCTGCATTGTATATGTTGTTGAACACCGAAGAGGTTCAACCCTATGTAGAGTGACGATTTTTTTTTTCTTAGTGATTACAAATAATAGGGGAGACATAACTTACACATTGTTTTTTTATATAATATTTAGATTGTTCAAGTCTGAAAAATGCCTTCATTCCTCAAGAATTTCTGCCGCTGACATCGAATTAGCATTGGAAAGAGAGTTTGTTCATTGGTTTAATAGATATGTAAGCATAATTCAACTTCTTAGGTACTCTTTTTTTCCTTTAATTTAAATAATCACTAAGTGTTCCATGTTTTATGTCATCTAGGCAAATGATCCAACTAACAATGTTTCAAGTGAGGAAATAAAACACATTGCTTGGGGTCCAAAGAAATGTATTCACACATGCTCACAGTTTTTTGTGAATAGGTACAACTTCCACACTATTGCCTATACTAAAGGGAAATCCACAACTAACAGTGCGTGTGCATAAAAAGTTCAAATAGCACTGATGAAGACATAATGAATTATTATGGTGTGCTAAAGGAAGTTGTTGAATTGAAATACCCAGGGTTGCCAATTAAACGAGCTTACTTGCTTCATTGTGATTGGTATGATCCAGTGCAAAAGGTTGGCTTGAGAATCCAGCCAAAGTATAAAATGATTGATATTAATGACAAGCGTAGTTTGAGAAAATACGAGCCATTTGCACTTGCACATCAAGCAAGCCAAGTGTATTACATACCTTATCCAAGACAAAGGAAAGACTCAGCAGATTGGGTGCATGTTTGTTATGTGGCTGCAAGAAGAAACTTAGAGATGGGAACAATGGATAGTGCACTTCAAGAGGATGAAGTCCAAGCTGCAGATTTTGATATTTTGGATGATGAAATAGATAGTCTCAAATATCCCAATGGCATTTTTAATGAAGTGGATACTATTGACAATGTTGATCTAGTAGAGAGTGAGGGAGAGTTCATAAGTAGTTCTAATGAAGAAGAGTTAGAAGAATCAACAGATGACTCTGAAAAAGAACTAAGCAGTGATTCCAATTACCTTAGCAACTAGCATGGTAGGGTTAGATTGTCTATAGTTATTTTATCTTATTCTTGCATTATTTGTGATTTGTTTATCTCCAATTAATATTTTCATTTATTTGTATTCTTTTAATTAAGTGTTTAATTAATAATTTTTATTACTTATTATATTTTTCAGAAATGGTGCATGGAAAGAAAAATTAAACTCGTACGGGTTTGGTTCCTCACCTTTGACAAGGAGAGGAAGAGCTGCTCTGGGTGGCCCCTCAGTTGGTCGACGATTATTAGCGTCTGCACGAAAGAATTTGACGCCTTTGCTGAAATCTAGCACTTCAGTCACTGCAGCTACTAAACAACAGTTATCACCTAGTTTGGATGAGAATGAGGAAAACCAAATTGTTGTTGATGAATGTGCTCAGAATACTCGTACTGACAATGTATATCAGACTCCTCAAAGTGCTGCTACAACTATTGATGCAGATGATCATACTCCTCTTGATGGCAGTGCTGATGCTATACCATCTGATTGTCAAGCCGATGGTATACCTTCTGGTAATCATGCCCAAGCATCTTCTACTCCTACTGTGGTGCATCCATCTACCTCATCTTCTGCAATTAATACTCCATCTGAGGGCATAATCTGTTATTTTTTCGAGGGAGAAGAGTAAGTGGTTTCTCTTTTCTTTTACTGCATATTTTTTGCTACTAGATTATGAATTTGCTTCAGGGGTTTAAGCTTAATAGTTTAAAATGGACATTATCCTTAGGTTCTTTTGATATGAATTTTGTTAGAGAAACTTGCAAAAACAAAGCTGAAGTTCATAAGAAAATTTTCTGCTTGTTGGCTGTTTGTTGTTGTTGTTGTTGGAACCAATTGTTTGGAGTTTATTTAGGATGTTTTTGGCACTCTTTTGGTATGTATTTCTATGAAGAAAATGCAAGAAAGAAGGCTGAAACATTTTTGTGTTTAGGAGGTTTCTATCAAATTCCTTTGAGGCATCTAAGTTTTCTTTTTTTTAAGTTCATTTTTTTCCATCTTTTTGTTTTTCTTAAGTTCAAATTTTTCTATCTTTTTGTTTACTGTGTCATTGTTTCCCATGTTATATAACTTTTATCACTTTTTAAAAACTATTAAATGCTGAGTTGAATGGCCTTAACTTAAATGGATAAGAAGCAGAAGTAAATCTAGACAAGAAATCCCTTTAGCTAAATGTTTAGTCAAAAGCCCTTAACTCAGATTACGGGGACTTCACTCTAAATGGCACTTAGATAAGAGAATGAATAGATCAAGACTGGAGAGGGAACAGAGCCAGAAAATAGTATTTCATAAGCTTCTTTCTCTCCTGAATCAAGTATGAGAAGGTTGAAGCATCCATTAAGATTTGGTTTTTTTCATGAATAGCATTTTTTTAAATGTGTGTGTATGTGTAGTACCTCGTACAATGATGGTTAGGAAAAGCAAGAAGTTTTAATATTGTAAAGAAATTTATCACCCTTGATGAAAATGAATAAACTGTTGAGAAGGCATCCTAGTAGATGACTAGGCATTTATGGACTTGGTGTAACTATTTTCATCCTACGTAGTTTCAACAATCTTTGTTTTTCCTATAGTGTTGATACATTCACTTGGAAGTGTGAATTTTATGGATTTGGATGCTTACACAACTTCTCATTGTTTGATCCAAAGGCATGCACTTTGCATCTGAGTGTCCTGGAATTTCATCCTACTCGGGTTCTTAAGATTCCTTCAATTGATTGTTTGTCCTCTTCTTTCTCTTCTTTGATGCATAAGAATTTTCTTGTCTAATTACATAATTGTGACTGCCTTCATTGTTTGTCCTCTTCAATTGATTATTACTGCCTTCATTGTCCATCCCCACTCTGTACCTTTTCTCTGAGGATGATGAATTGAAGATTACTAGTCAAAATCATTCAACATATGCAAATTTCTGTTTGAAGTTGAAATCAATTAAAGGGCAAAGTGGTATGCTAAGCTAAACAAAATAATTTGTAACTTTAATGTGAGAAGTGTAAAGTTTATCCATTTCATTTTCTTTGTTACCAATGAACCTGCCTTATTTTAGTATATTAGTAGAGACTTGTTTCTTGTTTCCAATCTGTAGAATATGTTTAGTTTCTATTACGGAAATGATGAAAGCTTCACAAGGCATTAAATCCAATGGTTAAAACTCTAGTGCAAGAAATTCTCTGTGCAGTGGTGGTGAACAATAATTGCCACTATTTTGTGTGGCTGAAAATGTATACTTGGTTTAGATTGACAAGATGATCATATTCAGCTATGATACAGAAGGATTTAAGTACTGCAGAATTGTAGCAAAACCTAAGGATCTAAGAGGGCATTTAGTCACCAGATCTCTACAGAGGAAAGATGGCTTGCAATGATGGTTACTAATAGTTGCAAGACTGTAATATGTCGAATGGCGTAACACCGGTTTGTCGTCGCTTTATTTCGAACCTGGAAAGACTATTGAATATATTGATACAAATGAAAAGAGATTTCGTCAGTTTTCTAATTCTTTGAAGAGAGAGAGAGAATAATCTTTAAAGCCAAAAGTTGAGGAGAAATGACCGTTGCATTCTTTGTTGAGCAAAGTTCTCTATAAGTGCAAAGTTGAGCGCGCACATTATCAGATTTACCTAAATCTATTACATTATCACATTGTCATTTTTGGTTGTTATTCCTTTATATTCATGTTTATAAGGTTCTCCATTGCTTACTTTTTTTGAAACCACAGTGAACTAAAGCTATTCATGAAAAAAATGTTGTTTTGTCATGTTTCATTTTATGACTTATTTTAGCATTTTTTTTTTTTGAAAGTTGGATTTAAAAGATGATTGAATCACACATATCTGAGTAGTGATTGAATCACACATATTTGCTGGAGTTGTGATTCCTCACCTAATTTGCTGGAGTTGTGATTGGTTAAAGCATTTTTTGTTGGAGAAACCTACAAAAACAAAGTTGAAGTTCCTAAGAAAATTTTCTAGTTGCTGGCTGTTTGTTGTTGTTGTTTGAACCAATTATTTAGAGTTTATTTTGGATGTTTTTAGCTTCATTTGGTATGTATTTCTGTGAAGAAAATGCAGGAAAGAAGGCTGAAACATGTTGTGTTCAGGAGGTGTGAAAATGAGAACTTAAGCTGGTTATATGTTAATAAATGCATGCTGGGAAGATTTTGTTTCGTAGTTTACAGCTATTTATTTGTTGTGTCTACATATATTATGAACCTGACAACAAAAATCAGGAGAACACTCAAACAAAAGCCTTCATTTTTTTTTTGTGAAATGAAATGAATTATTATAGAATTTGATTCAAGTTCTTAAATTTCTGTGTCTTTAATTTCAATTTTTGAAAGTAAAAGCTGAGCTTCTTATGTTGTCATCTTTGGGTATCCTCTCTAAAATGACAAAAGCAAAGAATAGTGGATGGTGAGAGAGCAGCTAAATCATGCATAACTGCTCAAGTTCTTCTCCTAGTCTTATTTTTCCTTTTTCCCCAATTTTTTATCTTTCTAATCCTGTCCTAGGCATAACTTCTGATCATATTAATAAATCTTGCTAAAGATTTAACCTATCAAGTTGAAGTATATGAATAGCACTAATCATGAATATATAGCAAACTAAATGTAGGCATCACACATAATTCTAGAAGCCACTTAGTTTTGATGGCATTTTTCTTGTTTGGATTAAAATGCTTTAGAATCAAATGATATTTTATAAGAAAATGGTCATAAAGGAAAAGGTATTTTTGAATCATTCAAGTCAAGCTAATGGTTCACAAAGACTTTCCAACTCATTTTAGACACAATCATCAACATAAGATTCCAGTGATAGCAATTAAAATGGTAGTTAGCAAGCCATACAGAAATAGGTTACTACTGCCTCAAGTGCAGTAAAGATTGTCAATGAAAAGAGTGGCAATACTATAGAAATCAGCCATTGTTTAACTGCCATTATTTTGTAGTTTACAGCTGTTTATTTAGTGTGTCTACATATATTATGAACCTGACAACAAAAATCAGGAGAACACAAACAGAAGCCTTCATTTCTTATTGAAAGCCTTCATTTTTTTTTTTTTGAAATGAAATGAATTATTATAGAATTTTCATTCAAGTTCTTAAATGTATGTGTCTTTAATTTCAATTTTTGGATCACCTCCAAATTTAGAATAATCACTACTATTGCCTAAAAGAAAACAATATTGCTGCAATCAATGAGCATAGGAAGCAAAGATGAAATTGATTTTTTTTTAAATAAAAGAATCTACCACTTTTCTATATAACCTAAGGGTTGTTTTTGTTAATTTTTTCTTGCATTGTAGAATCCTTTGTGAAGAAGACAAAGTTAAGTGGTTGCTAGGTAACAAGCCTGCACGTTCCATTCGACCAATCATACAATCAATGTTTCTTGGACTATATGAATCTTGGTCAAAGGTCCCAAATGCAGTTAAGGATATTTGGTTTGCCAAGTGGACGGTAATTGTTTCTTTTCTTGCTTTTATTATAAGTGTTATATATTAATCATCTATATAATGTTTTGACAATTCTTATGACTAATATACAGAAACAGTTCTAGTGAGATAGGATGCATGATGGACTTATTAGATCAAAATGGGACAAGAAAGGTAGCAAGATCTACACTTATTTGATGGACCAAGTTCGTGAAGGGAAAGTCTCACATGACTTTATGAAGGATGAAGACAATAATAAGCTGCGAGCAATTTGGGATGGTGACAAATTCAAGAAGATTTCAGAGATAATGAAGGGAGGTTTAGGAACCTCACGTCACTCCGGCGGTTCCATACCGGCGACAATGCACAAGAGAAAACTAGTAACTTTTCTTATTTTCAGTGCTTCAATTCAAATTTATGAAAATAACTTGTTCTAAAAATACTTAGAATTAATTTCTATATATCTAACGTACTTTAATACTATTTTATGATTAAACCAAATATAGGAGGGAAAATATCATAGGGACTACTCACACTTTGAAATATATGTCTTCACACACATAATAAACACTAAAGATGAGATTGAGCAAGTGCTTAAAAAGGAACGCTGAATGTTGGAGGGTAAAGACGTGGAGCTTGGAGGCCTAGAACTTGTCTTTGTTGACAAGCGGTCTAAGGAAACATATGTAAGTTTCATAAGTTAATAATGGTCTTTAGTATTTTTTTTATTCCATACTACTATTTCCATTATATTTACTCAAGTGAAGGCAGCTTTACCGCTTCCATTTTTCCCAACCAAAGTGGAAGACTTTGACGTGCCTATTTATTGGTTTCCATATGTATAGCCATTTTGTGGAAGTTTTGGGAATGGGGGGGAGCTTGGTTAAAATGTGTTTGTTATGCATGAACTATGACCGGGGGGGTGCATTGTGGACCAAGTCAAATAAAGAAGGGAGCTTGGTTAAAATGTGTTTGTTATGCATGAACTATAAAAGAGGGGGTTAGGGGTGCATTGTGGACCAAGTCAAATAAACTTTTCTGATTGGAAAGATGACAAAATATTCAAATGATGGTGTTACTTTTTGACTTTTTATATTACAACCAGATGATTCTAATTCTGATGGATGTTCTTTGTTTTAAGCTTCACAATCACTAATATAGTTGAGATTTTCATGGTGTTTATTCCAAAATTCTTATCCATTGCTTATTTTGATATTTCTGCATTTGTTTATGTGTTAGCGTCGCTACCAAGAAAAATTGAAGAAAAAGATGGCATCACTTGCTAGCCAGACAGTTGAAGAGGAGCAGCCTCCACTAATAAACAAGGCTGATATTTGATTGCGAGTTGTAGGCCATCCTAAGAAAAGGAATGCAGTTTATGGCATGGGATCCCTAAGCTCCAATTGTCTACAGAAATCTACTTCACGCATGTCATCATCTTCTTCATCCATTTCATCGGCACATCCTTCGCATTTTGTGGAGACAACTGACTTTCAAAATATTATAAATGAGTGGTGCAAAAGGCTGTTGACACACATATTCAAGAAGTGTTGAAGACAAATGAGCGGTTAACAACAGAGGTTTCTTTGCTAACACAGAAGGTTAAGGACCTAAGTGGATCAAATCCACCAGAAAATTAATATTCCTTCACTGTGTTTCTTAATTGTATTAATATACCTTCACTATTGTTAAACCTTGGACCTGTAGTTCATCTCACTTTCATATTATGATAATCTTTTATGTTTAGTTAAAGATGATGTTTGGTTATGATTTGTAGTATTTTGTGAGGGAATTATATTTACTTTGAATTTGTGGAAGGATGATGTTTATGATTCATTTGATGATGTTTATGTTGGGTTTATGGATGTGTTTTGGTTTTATTATTTTATAAATTTGTCAAATACAGGTGTTTGGTTATATGTTTAGATGAACCAGAATTCTGCTAAATCAAGGAAAAATTACCAACTGAAAAATCAGTTGGTGATTGACTAGAATTCAGTTGGTATTTCAATTGGTAGTTGAAAATAATTTGGTTGGTAATATATTATATAACAATTAGTAATTTTCAAACTAACTAGCTACTAACAAACAACTTAGTTGGCAATTTACCAACAAAAATTACCAACAGATTTTAAATTACTAAAATAGTTAGAAAATTACCAACTGAATATTTGGTTGGTAAAAAAAGAAAACTACCAACGGAAAAAAAAAAATTAGCAACTAAACAACTCAGCTAGTACTTTACCAACAAAAAATTACCAATAGATTTTAAATAACTAAAATAGTTGAAAAATTACCAACTGAATGTTCAGTTGGTAAATAAATTAAACTACCAACCATAAATAATAATTATCAATCAAAAGTTAGTTGGTAATTACCTACACATATATCGGTTGGTAGCAACATGTCTCAGTTGGTAAATTAGTAAATTACAATCTTATATTCAATACAAATTTACCAACCAAAAATTATAAATTTACAAACTACATTTTTGGTTGATAATTGCCAACTGCAACAATTGGTTGGTAACATAAATGTTTGTTGGTAATTATCAACCGAAATAGTCAACTCAAATGCCAAACTTAATGCTAAATTTCAAACCGACAATTTTACAATACCGACTAAAATGTGGTTAGTAATTACCAACCGACTACAAAAAAATTTGATTAGAAAATTTACAAACTAAGCTTTTTGCGTGCGACGCCATTCGGTTGGTAATCGGTTCGTAAATTATGATTGCCAATAGAATTTAGCTAATTACTAACCGATTTTGTCGGTTAGTAAATCACTTTTTTCTAGTAGTGATACATACATACATACATGCATGCATGCATGCATGCATGCATACATACATACATGCATACATACATACATACATACATACATACATACATACATACATACATACATACATACATACATACATACATACATACATACATACATACATACATACATACATACATACATACATACATACATACATACATACATACATACATACATACATACATACATACATACATACATACATACATACATAATTAATATACTATTTTAATATATATATATATATATATATATACACAATAATATATTTATACACCAAATACATACCAAAAGCATATATATAGATATACAAATATATATACACACAATACTTTTTAATATATTAATAAATATATATATATATGTATATATATATGTGTGTGTGTGTGTGTGTATGTATATAATACATATTGGTGTATCAAATTAACGATTCAATTGTTATATTTGTTAAAATTACTAAGAAAAATGTTATGACAAAATTTAAAGGTAATCGGATATATTTTGGGTACAAAATCTAGCATAATATCTAAAAAAATATCCAAAACCTAGCGCATTTATAAAGATAGGTGTATCAAATTAATGATTCAATCACTAGATTTGTTAAAATTAAAGTATTATGACAAAATTTGAAGGTCACATAATCTTGCATAATATCTTGAAAAATATCTAAAACTTAACGCATTTACAAATATAGGTGTATCAAATTAATGATCTAACCGTTAGATTTGTTAAAATCACTAATAAAAGTGTTATGACAAAATTTGAAGGTAATCGGATACATTTTGGTACATAATCTAACATAATATCTAAAAAAAATATTCAAAGTCTAACGCATTTATAAAGATAGGCATATCAAATTAACGATCCAACCATTATACTTGTTAAAATTACTAAGAAAAATGTTATGAAAAAATTTGAAGGTAATCAGATATATTTTGATACATAATCTAGCATAATATCCCAAAAAAATTCAAAACTTAATGCATTTACAAAGATAGGCGTATCAAATTAATGATCCAACCATTAGATTTATTAAAATCACTAAGAAAAATGTTATGACAAAAATTGAAAGTAATTGGATATATTTTGGTACACAATCTAGCATAATATCTTTAAAAAAATCCAAAACCTAACACATATATAAAGATAGGCGTATCAAATTAATGATCCAACCACTAGATTTGTTAAAATTACTAGAAAAAGTGTTATGACAAAATTTGAAGGTAATTAGATTTTTTTTGCACATAACTAGGATAATATCTAAAAAATAATTCCAAAACCTAATGCATTTTCAAATATAGATGCATCAAATTAACGATCCAATTGTTAGATTTGTTAAAATTGCTAAGAAAAGTGTTATGACAACATTTGAAAGTAATCGGATATATTTTGGCATATTATCTAGTATAATATCTAAAAAAAATATCCAAAACCTAACGCATTTACAAAAATAAGCGTATCAAATTAACGATCCAACCATTATATTTATTAAAATTACTAAGAAAAGTGTTATGACAAAATTTGAAGGTAATCGGATATATTTTGGCACATAATCTAGTATAATAGCTAGAAAAATATTCAAAAAAACTATGTAGTTGGTCCAAAAAAATTATATAAAAAGTAATAAAATTGTAATATGATTTGAACACACAACCACTTGAATATATACAATTACCTCAACAATGGTATCTAATGAAAGCTTCCATTTTATGTTGACATTTTTTAATATTTGATAAAATAAGAAAAAAAATATGCTTTTTCCATAGTTTAGTAAAACTGTAGGTAATAAAATTTCGTTACCCATAATTTCAAATTTCTGTGGAAAAAAATTATTTTTACCCACATAATTTTTAAATTTATGGTAAAAAAGATCTTTTACCTATAGAAATGTAGTCGTGACAAAATAAAATGTTACCAAAAAGGTTTATATGCCACGGAATTCAAATCTGTGATAAAAACCAAGGTTTCACCATAGATTTTGCTATGTTACAAATAAAAACGTTGCCAAAAGCCACTTTTTTGTAGTGAATATATAATCCTAAAAGCTTAGATTTTTTGCATGTCAGACATATTTAAGTACTATTTTTATAAATATATAATTTTATCTTTTAATTTTCTGATCAATCCTCTCTTTACTATTGGAAATGGTTGTAGTTTTATGTCTAGGATTTTCTTCTACTTTTTAGATATAGATTACATCATGAAAAGTAAATATTATAGCTGTTCAGTATTGGTGCGATAATATTTTGGTCAATGGTAACCAAGGGGAAGAGGAAATTGGATCACTTGGTATTGCTAAGGTCCTGCAAAAATCTCATGCTCAAACTGCATTGGTATTTGGTTTTTAGTTTTTGCTTTTATTAGGTTCTAAGCTTCAGAAATTTGGATGAATCAACACCTCTCACAGTCATTTTGGGATGATTTATGTGGTATTTTTGTTACGTACTTTGCTTTGAATAATAGATGTTACAAGTTTAAACTTTTTTTGTAACAAGCCCACTACTTAACATAAACAAAGAAAGGAAGGAAGAAGTATGGTTAGTTTCGTGAAATCAAAACTCCTTCTCTTGGTCTCCCATGAATTGTTGCTTTTTGGTCCTCTTGCTTACTCTCTCCTCTCTTCAGCCCTCTCTTTAGGTAATTTACTTACTTTTACCAATTAAGTTCATAATTTTATTATCTTCGATAGTGATTGGAAATGTTGAGCAATTATCTCAATTAAAGTTTAATTCTTGGAATGTTGTTATTGAATGGAATAGCATTCTTTGATGAGCTTTTTTTAGTTCAAGACGTACTAAAAATTAGGAATGTTGCTTTTAGGTGGACCTTTATTACTAAAGGAAGTAGCCTACTTGTTGAGACAAGTAGATATAGAGGATTGTTCTGATTACAAATAAAAAACCTGTTGAAACATGTGAAGTGATTTACAGTTTAGAACATAATATGCTGGAAAAAGAAGTGAAGCTAGTATAAGCTGAATAAGTCTTTGAATGATTAGTATATGTAGCATAGAGCAGCACATTCTATTGTTTCCGCTATAAATACAAGAAAAAGATTCCTTGAGAGAGGAAAGTGCATTTACAGTTGAAGTGTTTCCAATTGGTTCACTTTAGCTTAAACTTTGTTAATGTTTTGGTCAATTTTTCTAATTTTTGGTGTTTTTAGCATAAAGGCAAGAGGCTATTGATACCACTCTTAAATATGATGTGATAATTTTAAATATTGCAATTTCTTACACATGCTATTAATGTATTCACCAAGGATTTTGAAAGCAAAATAGAGATATGAATTCTAGATTAGATTTCATTCTATTTTTATGGATGCCATAGTTAAATAGAGTTCTTGAATATATTGGCCACTTCCACCTAATTAATATGTTAACTCTATGACTCTACATGGGATTGAACCTCAAACCTCATACTCATAAGGCAGTCATTTTGAAATGCATTTATTATTAGTTAAAAAGTCAAGTTGAAATATATAATGATGTTTATTTCTGTCCCTCTCCTTTCCACCTTTCTACTCTTTTTTTATCTGTCATTGCTAGCAATTTGTTAATACTACAAAATGATCATTGCTTTTAACTACTTTCTAGACTATGACTTAACCAAACTTTTGTACTATATCTTGATTGTCCTAAAGAAGAGAAGACAAGGCACCTCTTAAACCAAGTAAGTTCTTGGGTGAAGTGGTATTAAAAAAAATGGTTTATCCGTCTAATGCTTTTCTCCTCATATTCCTATTTCTTCCTTAATTTGTGTTGTGCCACAATTGACTTATTTGGTTTACAAACAATGACATAAGGAAGAGACAATGATAATACGAAGACAATACAAAAGCGGTTTCAAGTTTTTGAAGACTCATCTCTCCATGTTATTCATTATTATGCTTCAAAAGGGGAAGTACGAAAGGTAAATCAATTGGCCTCTTGATTTTTCTTAAATTGGAATTAATATAATTATATATATGTTTTTTTAAACTACTAAGCTCATTGCCAAATTATAGATACTATATAGTTGCTTTTAATTATCCTCACCCAAATACAGTAGTTTTTATCAATATTTGAAATTTTAGTTTTATTTTTATTACTTTAATTTTATATTCTTTTAACTAATTTGTCTTTCTATAAATATATTTTTGAAATATTACCTGCATGCTTGGATAACATGGAATAGGGAACATAGTGTTTGGCTTTCTATTGATGAGATAGCATTAATCATCTCATATATATTTTCCTTTTTTCTATTAATATTCATTCTTTCTGCATCCCTATTCGACAAGCCTCTATAGATTGTGTATCTCGAATGTGTTTTTTCCATGGATTGGAATGTGCATCTCAAATTTGGTTTTCATTAAAAATCAAGCATATCTTGGTCAATAATTTTTCGACTACATGGAAATATGACTTGGGTTTAAGAAATCTCCAATTTTGTTAAGTTCTTGAATTAGTTGTCTGGTATATATGATGATGATGATGATGATGATGTGTGAAGCAGATGAGACTAGCATCATGCATAAAAAACAAGGAAATTATTCCTTTAGCTTTAGTTTCTACATTTGTATTTGCACAGAGACTTATATACAACTTCTTGCACAACTTCATATGAAGAATGTGATATTCTTTAGGTGGAGAAGAATTCTCTAGCTAAGTTTAGTCTTCTAAAGATTTGTATATCAATAGGTTTATTTTTGTATGTGTACCTTGATGTGTTTAATTAATTATTAGACAAATTTTCATGTTTAGGAAATTATTAATGACAGGGCAAAATTTTCACGCGTAGTAGGGAAGAGCCAAATGTTGAGTAATTCAAATCTTTTGGGGAAGAAGTATCTGCCATGAAAGATGAATTACTCAACTTCCATGTCCCGTACCACATTGACCTACTTTGGGTATCTCACTCTTGAAGATTTAAATTACACAATTTTTAGAAAAATTACATTTATTTAAACTTAAGATACCATTAGCTGGAGGGTAGCAAACAAGAGTTTTTTTTTTTAAGCAATTATCGAAAGGTAGGAATATTATTAGAAATCAGTGAGAATTTTATTGAAAAAATGATAGAATAAAATACACCGAAGGTAAAATTCAAATTGAAGCTGCATGCAAAATCCTTAGCTGCTTGATAAGAGTTTTTTTTTTTTTTTTTGGTGGGGGGGTTAATTTATAATATATTATTTATTCCATTCAAATTTAAATATTTTATTTTAAATTAAAATTTAAAATAAAAAAGATACTTAAATTCAAATATATTTTGTTTTATTTCTCTCACACGAATCTTCAAACTTGTAGGGAAAAAAACATTGATTAATAGTGATAGTAAAAGATTCTAAATTTAAAGAAACAAAGCGATCCAAAGAATAAAATATAGAATCTAGCACATGATGAAATATTTTACTGGAAGACCTTTACCGATCAATGATAATTATTGAATACCCCCTACCTTGAACCACTGTTTTTTGGACCGGACCAGACCCGTCGGTTGGACCGATCTGACAGTGAACTGGTCTCCAAACCAGTCCTATCCTCTCCTTCAAATTGGGACTTTAAAAAATCGTCCTATTTTGTGTGAACCGATTTGGACCGGTAGGTCCAACCGTTGAATCAATTGGTCCAACCGAATTGAACTGTTCCCTCTTTTTTTTTAAAACTAAATAAGATAATATATTCATAAAAAAAAATAAGTTCCACAAATGGACTAAATAGTCTATAGTAATAGAGAAAATATCACATTTTTCTTCTAATTTCGTTATTTGTGCATTTATGGACTTAAATTATATTATATTATTGATCAATTTTATTCCTAAAAATAATTATATTTTTAATTTTTAAATTATAATATTACTAGATCAATTACGGTTCAATTACGGTCTAATTACGGTTGGACAATTGAACCGTGAACCAATAAATTTTTCGATTCGATGTCCGATTTGGTTATGAAAACATTACCCTGAACTATCCATCTTACGGACACAGGGCTAAAATTCATAGGATATCCTAAAAGTCCAAAACATAATCCATCTCCATAATTTAATTACCCTCTTTATGAACCCTTTCCTACATACATACCAGGAGGGGTATGCCACTTCTACCCCACTGATGATGTTTTTTCAAATATTTTTGGTGGTTCAGTTGAAGCCTTGTCCCTCTTCTTTATATATATATATATATATATATATATATATATATATATATATATATATATATACTTATATATATATATATTTGGATTCTCATATTCACTAACAAATATATCCAAAAACCATCTCTTGTTACATAATATTCAAACTCTTATATACATCAATAAATATACCAGACTAAGTAAATAATCAACGTACACATTTACTTTGTCATGACATCTATTACACACCACCCAAAAAGCCAAATATTGTCAAATATTAGTGTATTTGAATTGGAAATCAATCAAATTTAAAACTTCAATTTAATTTTTTTTAAATCAATATAAGTAATTTTTATTTCTTAGAAATTATAATTCACCCACAACATATCATATTCTCTCTTTAATTTTATATTAGCCCCACATATTTTTAAATTTTTGTTCAGGTCAAACAAACCATCTTCAAAATGTTGAAATGCAAGTGTACTTGAACCTACAATCTACATTACCAAACCACTTGGGAGTAAGGTCTCTTTTTCACCACTATATAAACAATTGCTAGTTGGCTTTTGCTTCAAAGGCCATTAAAGTACCAATTATTGCAAAGCATCTAAATTTAATTTCACCATGTCATCTTCTACTCCAATCTTCATCTCAAACTTTAGTGAAGAAATATGGATAAAAAACATCACTCAAAACTGCACCAAAAACCTCAAAAAACATCCCTGCGTTTTTCAAGTTCCTTAAACCATGTAGGACATAAAGCCAGAGGCTTACCCTCCTCAGGTAGTAGGCCTCGGCCCTTACCACCATTTCTGTCCAGAGCTTCAACAGATGGAGAGCAAATAGCACAATGCTATTAGGAAACACATCAAGCATGATGAATTCAATGATTTCATTAAACTCGTGAATGAAATGACAACAAAAGCGATTGAAAAGATGCAGGAAGAAGTGACTGAACATGAACAAGAAATGCTTTAGCTGACTGTCCATTCTTCTTATGACAGGTACTTGGACCTTGATGGTAAAATTTTGTCATGGATTATGGTGGTTGATGGTATATTCTTGCTCTATGTTGTTAAAAATTACATTGATAAATTGGAGGAGAAGAAGAAGAAGGATAAAAAGGCAGATGAAAAGAAGAAGAAGGATAAAAATGTAGATCAGAATGAGAAGAAGAAGGAAAAAGTAGTAGATCCTGAGCTTGAAAGACTGCCTCCAAATATTTTGATGCTGGAGAACCAAATTCCACTATAATTGCTAATACAAAGGAATGATCTTAAACGGTCATTTACTGAAGCTACAGATATAGATTTGTACGACAATTTCACCCGCGTCTGCATCGAACATTCTCCTCTTAAATTGGAAAAAGATCCAGAATTTATGGACGAGGTGTTTGAAAAGTATATGCTTCATTATATGTACAAATTGATTGTGGGAAATTAGGATGCCAATGCCGATGCCAGTGACAGTTCCAATGTAGCCTCATCAAGAGCATCCAGCTAAGAATCCCTTAAAGAACTAGTTCAAAGAGAACCTAAAAACACTGTTGAAAAATCCTCGAAAAGATGTTCACCAAAAGACGTTTTCAAGCAGGTCGCAGATGTTGCAAAACAGATAGCATCTCAAGTGACCGATGCTTTTAAGGATATTGCAGTGTTAGCATCACCTCAAGTGAAAGATTTTTCTATCCAAGTGGGAGATTCTGTGAACTTTGGGTATGAACAAGTGCTTTCTTCTGGTGTTAAAGTCCCAAGCAATGTCGAGACAGCTACAAGGTTTCTATAGAAAACAAAGAACTGCATACAAAGTACAATACTAAAAGGGAAGAAGCAATTTTGCAAAAAGAATATTCATCTCTTGATTCATTTTTTTTTATTTCTAAAATTACAATGATATATATATATATATATATATATATAGCATATGGATCTCAAACTAATTATATTACATTGAAAGGGGAGATAGAATTACATAATTACATTAGTGGATTTACAGCTAGCAATATGCTAACTAACTATGGAAGCTATGTCAGCCTGGATCATAACATGAGCTAGATGAAACTAATGTTGAAATAGCATTTGAAGTTGATCCCAAAGTGGCATATGAGGTTAGTGTGTCATTTATTTCAACACCCCCCGCAAACTGGAAGTAGAAAAAATGCCAAGGTGTGAGAGAAAAAGAGTGAAAGATGCAGGTGGTAAGGCCTTTGTAAAAATGTCTACTAATTGCTGAGGTGAAGAAATAGGAAGAGGTTTAATGCAACCAGCTTGGTATTGATCTCAAACAAAATGGCAATCGATTTCAATATATTTTGTTCGTATGTGAAAAACAGGAATTTCAACAAGAAAGATGGCACTTCTATTAAAGAGGGACTGGTAAGGGACAAGCAAACTTTAACTCATGAAAGAAGTGAAGAATCCACTACAATTTAGACGTGGCTTGAGCTATGGCACGATATTCAGCTTCAGCTGAACTTCTAGCAATAACAGACTGCTTTTTGGACTTCCAAGAAACAAGGGCTTAACCAAAGATACACACAATAGCCAGTCACAGAATGCCTAGAATCAAGACATCCAACCCAATCTGAATCATTATAAACCTAAAGCTGCAAGGAATTGTCAGCAGGAAAATGAAGACCAAGATTAAAAGATCCTTTAAGATATCACAGTATCCTATAAACTCCTTACATCTAAAGCATAGTTGGAGTAGCTAAATATTGAATTAATATAACAAACAACCAATAAGGCTTCTATAAAGAGATGCATCTCCAAACAAATCAGAATCACCGATGGCAAACTTTTGTTTATTGTCCAAAGGTGTAGAAACAGATTAACAACTAGCATATCTATAGGTTTGAACCAAATCAAAAGCATATTTCCTCTGAGAAAGAGTTATGCCTGCAAATTTTCTAGTAACCACAAAACCTAAGTAATTTAAATTTCCCAAATCCTTAATCTGAAATTGCTGACACAACTCTATTTTGATATCGTTGATTGATGGCAGCTAATTACTTAAAACAAGGATATCATCAACATAAATCAAAAGTGCAATGAACAAATCACCGTGATGTTTAAAGAACAAAATGCAATCACTTTTGGACTGATGAAAACCAAAAGATAAAAGAAAGATAGTAAGCTTAGAATTCCACTGCCTGCTGGCTTGTTTAAGTCCATAAAGTGACTTATCAAGCTTACAAACTAAAGAGCAATGCGGGGAAGAAAGACCTAGAGGTAAATCCATGTAGACATCCTCAACTAAATCACCATGCAAGAAGGCATTATTGATGTCAAGCTGGTGGATATGCCAATTGAACAAAGCTACAAAAGATAATATGAGTCTAATTGTAGTTATCTTTACTACTGGGGAAAATGTATCCAAGTAATCAATACCTTCCTACTGGTTATACCTTTTGGCCACGAGTCTAGCCTTATACCTATCAACAGTACCATCTTCCTTGTATTTCACTCGATACACCCATTTACAACTAATAGGTTTCTTGCCTGAAAGTAAATGAACTACGTGCCAAGTTTTATTGGCTTCTAATGCTGCAATCTCTACTTGCATAGCTTCACACGAGTTCTTAGATTACACAGCTTCAAAGTAATGTTTAGGCTCAAAATGGACAAAAGTATTGCATAAAAAATCAGAAGATAAAATAAACATAGATAAGCTATGTGGTGTAGCAATATTGTTCACTTGTGAACAAACATAGTTTGATAAGTAAGCAGGAGTGATAGTTGATCTATTTGACTTTCTGATATGGGGAATAGAAGAAGGAAGATGTGAAGGATCAGTATTAGAAGGAAGAGTGTTAGAAGAAAGAGGAGTGAGATCTGAAATAGCATCATCTGAAGTTATTGTGTCATTAGCAGAAGGTGTATGGTCACTAACAGGTGAATAATGAGATATGGAATATAGTAAAGGTAAACTAGGCTTTTGTTTGTCTGGAAAGAATAATGAAGTAGAGTTTAAGAAAGGAAAGTGAGATTCTTGAAAAGAAACATTTCAAGACACGAAAATTTCTCTGAAAAAGAAGTCTAGTAAAATATAGCCTTTTGTAGTATGTGAATGTCCAAGAAAGACACAATGTTTACTTCTCGACTCAAACTTATATCTATGAGGTAGCATGATGCAAGCATAAGCAAGACTGCTATAAACCTTGAGAGAACCGTAATCTAGAAGTTTATTGTATAGTCTTTCAAAAGGTGTATGTTGATTCAAAACAGGGGTATGAGTGATATTAATTAAATGCACAGCATGCTGAACACAATATCCCCAATATCCTAATGGAACCTAAGAGTAAAATCTAAGAGCTCTTGCAACATTCAAAATATGTTGATGTTTTCTTTCAACAACACCATTTTATTTAGGAGTATAAGGACAAGATGTTTGGTGAATAATGCCCTTGGACTGGTAAAAAGCTGTAAGTGAAAACTCAAGGCCATTATCTGATCTTAAAGTCTTAATTCTGTTATGGAACTGAGTTTCAACATAAGCACCAAAATTTTGAATCAAAATACCAATCTCTGATTTCTGCTTTATAAAAAAAAACCCAAGTAAACATACTAAAATCATCAACAATGGTTAAGAAATTTTTGTGTCCATGCACTGTGTTAACACTAAAAGGACCATAAATGTCCATGTGAACAAGATCAAAGCTAGAATTTGCAATCCTATTATGTAAAGGAAAAGACAGCTTGTGCTGCTTAGCTAAAGGACATATAGGACAAAATACATCATTTGAAGGCAAAGAAACAGAAGCATATGATTTTTGGATCTCAGCCAACTGTTTAAAAAAAAAGATGCCCTAACCTAAAATGCCATAATAAAGACTTATTGTAGAGGTCCCCATTGGAAACAGCACAAGCTATATTGATGACAGAAGTTGGTTGAGGAAGATCAAAGTAGTACAATCCATTGAATATTTTAGCTGATCCAATCATCTATCCAAGATGAGGATCCTAAAGCAAACAAAAACCATTTTGAAAAGTGATTAAACACTTTTTTCTGTTGAACAAGTCTACTGATAGAAATCAGATTAAAAGTGAACATAGGAATATATAACATATTGGTTAAGATGATAGAAGCGCCTAATTTAACCTTTCCTATATGAGAAACTTTGATCATGTCTCCAATAGGAAGTTTGACAGAAACATTTTGAACAAGATAACACTCAATGAAAAAGCCTAAAATATGAATAAATATGATCAGTGGCACCTGAATCCAAAATCCAAGTAAAAGAAGGTATAGCTGTGTTTTGTGCCCGATTTAAAGAATGTGAGAAATCTGCTAAAAAGGTGCTTATTTGATTAATGGAAGGAATGTAGTCAGTGATAACATTTTGCTTGAAATTAGAAGACAAGCGTTGGGATTGAATGAGATGCAATAGCTATTGATATTGTTCTTGTGTAACATACTTTGAGGTTTGTGAATCTGTGGGAATAGTTGAACAACTTGCACCAGAGTTCATAATAGCAGAAGCATCTAGAATATCACTACTATCAGAAATTGCATTGATCTGAGGTGTAAATCTCATTCCTCCTTGGTTTCTATTCTTGTTTCTATATCTAATAGGAAAGCCATGTTTCCTATAACTTCTATCAACAGTGTGTCCTTGTAAACCACAAAAAACACATTGCAGCCTTCTGTTCTGACCATTTCCCTTTTTATAATTCTGATTTCTAGCATTCTGATTGCCAAAATGATGATGTCCAATACTATTAAGATTTCTGCTAACAACATTAGTACCAATCTGATTCATTACTGGCACAGAACTAAAATTATTTCTCCCAACAACATTATCGTTTGTAATCATCATATGATCACTCTTTGTTCTATTTCCAACATACACAGATAAATCACTAACACCATTTCTAGCAGCAAAAACCTGTGAATTAACAAAGACTGTGCTATCTGGATGTGTGGCATTATAATTGAGTGATTGTTCATGTGTAAATGCCATAGAAAAGGCTTAATTCACAGTAGGAAAAGGTTGAGTTAATAACACCTGCGATTTGACCCCATTGAACTCATTTCTCAATCCTTTTATGAATCTAATAACAAAATCAGCATCATTTGCTGCTTTTACTTCAGGCAATACCAGACATTTGCATCTTGGATCACAAGAACAGATTGGGAGAGGCCTCAGATTTAACAATTCTTCCTATAAAGTCTTCAAGTTAGTAAAATACTCATTAACTGTGCATGTTCCTTACTTAAGGTTATAGATATCCTCTTGCAGATTTGAGATTCTAAATGAATCTCCTTAGGAAAACCTTTCGCAGAGATCAATCCACACTTTATAAGCAGTGTCCATCCATATAACACTCTGAGCTATGGAGGCTGTAACGGAATTTAAAATCCAAAATAGCACCATATTGTTGCATTGCTCCCAAGCTGCGTAATTGTTGTTAGTTTGATTAGGTGCTTTGATAGTTCCATTAACAAAACTCAATTTATTTTTGGAGATCAACGCCATTCTCATAGCACGGTACCATCGATGATAATTCTTTTCATTCAACGGAGGTTGAACAAGGATCAATAAAGGATTTTCACTGGGATGCAAATAATAAGGGCTAGAAATATCTTGACGGCTAAAAAAATCTTGACTTGCCATTTAACCCAAAACGGATTGAACAGAGAAATTGAATTCAAGACAGTAACAATTGAGAATGAGGAATTGCATAAAACAGATGAACTAGTTCATCTGCGCGCAGAACAAAAATTGCTCTAATACCATGTAGAAAATAAAGAACTGAATACGAAGTACAATACTAAAAGAGAAGAAGCAGTTTTGCAGAAAGAATATTCATCTCTCGATTTATTTTTTTTATTCTGAAATTACAATGAGATATATATATACATCATACAGATTTCAAACTAATTATATTACATTGAAAGGGGAGATAGAGTTACAGAATTACATTAGTGGATTTACAGCTGGCAATGTTCTAACTAACTGATGTTAACTAACTATGGAAGCTGTCCGGATCATAGATAAGATGGATGAAACCAATGCTGAAGTGGCATCTGAGGGTAGTGTGTCATTTATTTCAACAGTTTCTGCAACAATTGCGGAAGAATTCAAATCTTTATGACCAAACCAACCACTAATTGAAGAAAATTTTGGTACAGGAGATTGATGTTCCTACAGTTTCACAACTGCATTAAATTGCTAAAATGAAATTTAAACGTACCGATGGTGGCATCAAGAATATTAAAATGGATCAAAACCCTAATACCTTATACCTCCCAATCATCACTCTGCAGGCAAATTCAGAAGTTGTGCTAAGAAATTTGGTGGCATACGAGGCTGCCTCAGCTAAGCCAGGATCCACTTTGGAGCTTTCATAGTATCATGATCTCATGTGTGGCATTATTAACTATGAGAAAGATGTGATATTGCTGGAAAAAAAAAGAAAATCATAGAAGATGATGATTTGGGTAATGATGAAATAGTATATATCTTCAATGGGATCAACAAGTCCACAGAAAAGCCAGCTTAGAAGTCTAGAGTACAGAAAATTGTGCACGACGTGAATGACCAGTTTAGCAAGATAGGTATAATAGAGGCCTATAATTCCTTCAAGAAAATTCTTGATTGTTTGCAGGTTTTAATCATCAAACATTTTCCACTTCTAGTGTTGATCCTCCTCATGTTGCAATACATTTGCGATGTTCGTGGCTGCAGTTCTCGTCAATTAGGCTATGCAGCGGTCAGCTGGGATTCTTCCACCGGGGATGGATCATCTTTTAGTGTGGATTCTCATGCTAATTACTTGATGGTGCCATGAAAATGCTGCGATATTCGAGTTGAGAATGCAATGATAGAATCTGGAGTATGAACTTTATTGTGTCTGTTTTCTTGCTTTGTTCAATCTGGAATATTTAGGTGCTCCTCTGTTTCTTGGTTTGCTAGTGTGTGTTTAATTCAACCAGCATTAATTTGTTCTCAATTGTTACGGTTGGAAAGGAAATTGAAAAACCTTAGAGAGGGGGTGAATAAAATTTTTGGCAAACAAAAATAATTTTTTCGAATTGTCTAAAATGCTGAACAAGAATGATCACCAAGATACTTGGACTGACTTTATAGATGCATAGAAAGTTATCCAAGTACTCGTAGATATATATCCAGATTTAGACAGTGAAAGATCATAAAAAGACAGTACCTGAACCATTGAATAAAATGAGACAAGAGATGTATAGTAGTTCGATCAACAATAATCTACGTCCACTATCTTAAGCCTCACACTTAAGGATTTTCAACCCAATTTTATTAACCTCATTTAATGAAATCGATTCACATACAAGAGAGGAGGGGTTTTGATCAGAATGGCCCCATTAGGGGCCATTCGTCCTCACGTGGCCCCTCCGGCAGCAGGAGTCCTAAAATGGCCTCGACGCATTCGTCGATAGCGTCCTAATTTAAATGTGGACGCTATCGGCAAATGCGTCCTTATTTACGTAGGATGCTATTTGTCAATGCGTCCTTAGTAAGTTAGGACGCATACACGGATAGCGTCCTAGACATTGTACATCATATTTTAGTGATTCTGTTATACAATTTACTATCCTTTACGTTAGAATAAATTGTCTATATTAACTATTGAAATTATATTAACTTTAAAAAATATAACAAAAATGTGTGTAATTAATGGATAAATCAAAAAATGGGACAATGTCAACTGCAGAATGAATTTTATTATCATTAAATAAATTTGTTACAATACAACTGAATACAATCTAATTTATTCTCCAGGTTGGAAACTAGCGCTATTGCAATTTCGCCTGTTATGTCCCGTTTGATGGCAATTTTCACATCTTGGTGGAGATCCTTCACTTCAATAGTCCATCTCTCCTCGAAAACGTGCAGTACGCCTCCGTCTCGGTCTATTACCTATAAGGGTTGGTATGTAGCCCTCCAACGAAAAGTCAGCATTACGCCATAAATTTTCATTGTTGACTGGATAGAAGTTATTGTTATAAGCCGCAATATATTTGTCCAAAGAGTAAATAGGTAGTACAAAATCAGAAGGTTGCCAGCTACGGTGTCGATAGACAGCGAATACATGCATGCACGGTAAGCCAAAAATATTCCATTTCGTGCAGCTAAAGTCCCGTAAAGACATTTTTACTGTATACACATTGTTTCCTTTTCCTCCAACGCTTGCAGGTGTCCTAACACTGAAAATTCCAACTCGTTCATTATATTGCACAACCTTATAACTTCTTGCCTGCTGCAAAGCTGCTTGGAATGTATTCCATATCAATGGAGGAAATGGTTTGTTACAATGTGTGGCCTCGGATTGATGTACATTAAAATATTTGACAATCTTCGAGAATGTTGCATCAACAAGGGCTGTGATAGGTAATGCTCTTATTTTTTTTTAGAACACTATTTAACGATTCGGATAAATTTGTCGTCATGCATTCGTGTCGATTTCCCCCATCATGTGAAAATGACCATTTTTTCGGGCCAATACGCATCAACCAGTTGTACACCTCCTGATTGTATTCTCTTAATTCGTTCATTACAGATTCAAACTTAGATTTCTTCCTCTCTGTTCTGGCTTCGTACATGAGTCACTTCAACCCGATGTTCTTGAACTGTTTGTTAAAATTGGCATGAATATGGCGTAGACAGTACCTGTGAACTCCCATTGGCTCCGCCCACTCAGCCTGTGTCCTCATAGCTGATAAGATTCTAGCGTGCCTGTCGGACACAATACAAATATGTCTTTCGGGCACCACATGTCTCTGGAGAAGTCTAAGAAACCATCCCCAACTCTCATTTGATTCAGCATCGACAACAGCAATAGCTAGGGGAAAAACATGATTATTAGCATCCCAAGTGCTTGCTATCAACATGACACTCTTATATGCCCCTCTTAAATGGGTTCCGTTGATTGAAATCACAGGACGGCAATGCCTAAATCCGTTGATCGATGGTTTGAAAACCCAAAATACGAACGTGAAAATCTTTGTATCTCCAGCATTGATGTTGTGGTGTTTCCAGTGTACTATTGTACTGGGATTTGAATCTTGTAACGTCAACATATACGCTGGTAGTACTCTGAAAGTAGAGGACCATGTGCCATATAAAAACTCAACAGCAGCCTTCCTAGAATACCATCCTCTTCTGTATGAACATCCAACCTGGAATTTGTCGTGTACAACCTTTAATATAGTACTGACACTTGTCTCAGGGTTTTCTCTGATAAGATGCAATATGTGTTGTGCAATAAATTTGGAGGACAAATTTCAATTGTTGTTGTTTATGACCCTTTGGAGACATGTGTGTTCGCCATTCCAGACTGAAATTTCCCATCGTCCAGTATTTACTTTCTTAATGATTCAAACATACCAAGCACATGGATTCTGCTCAATGTTATTCCTACAAGAGGTTGTCCAAATCGCACTCTTACTTTTAATAACAGTGAACTCGCAGCCCTTCTTAACGTGCCATAATCTCACAGCATGAACTGCTTCTGACTTATCCCGAAATCGCATTTTATGCCTTAACTCCCAATTTTCTGTTGTCCATTCATCAACACGTAAGTTATCACCGGCATAGAAAAAGTTACCTTCAAGTGCCCCTGAGCTTATATCCTGGAAACTGCTGTATGTATGCAGATTTCTTACCTAGACTGGTATCTGATGCACTGGTTATGGTGGAGCATACATTGATGTGTGGCGAGGTAGCCCGTCATCCTAGTTACTATGGCCCATGCTGCCGATGTCACTGTGGCCCATGTCATCGATGTCGATTCCATATTTTCTTTCTGAGGCTGGTGATCCGTCGATGTCAGATGTTGGTCCTAGTGAGTCCATGACTACAGTCCCATTAATTATTGGTTGCTCATTGCTTGCATTGTTTCTGGCTCATTTAGTGGATCAGCATTTGGGTGACTCTGTAGTTGTGGCAACTAATTCTGGACGGTTGTTATTTCCAACCCTTCTTGTTGGAGTAGCAAATCTATGTAGGAAATGGTATGAGACAGTTGTTGGGCGGGAAATGATGTTGACGGTATGAAAATGCCAGTATCAGCTTCAAGAACTGTTTGCACGTTGTGTGGTGCATCTAAAATGGGCTCTGTCTTTACATAAATATGTACTCCACCCTCCTTGAAAATGGAATACAAAGTCCAAATGTTATCCATATCGCTATCATTCTGCAATGTAAGCAACCCCCATTAAACACGGTTTCCATATACCCAAGGATATCTCATGGATATATCCAATGTAAATAACGTCCTATCAATCCGCATGTATGTATACATTCTGTCGACAAGCATGCGGAATGATATTTTACGCTGTAAGACTAGTCTCTTTCTACATGGGCCCGCAAAGATGACTGAACCGCCTGCTTCGTATGAGAAAGGGCAATCCCATAAGAAGCTAAGAGATAGTGGTGTTTCAAGTGACATAATGGTTGTACTTGGAAAAAAATAACTTCAAGTGATAGAACCGCCTGTGAGAATGAAGTAGTTTGGCTTCCTCTCTGCTTGGTTTTTTTTTTTTTTTTTTTGCATGAAAGGAATGAAGTGGTTCCGAGATTGCATGGAGCTAAATAGGCACCTTAGAACGCTATTCATGGTTGCGTCCTTCATAAGGACGCTATTCATAATAGCGTCTTATAGTACATTGTCAACTCTGAAGTACACTCAAATCCTGAGAATCTTGTTCCAAAGCGAGAATGTTTTGTCGGTTGCAAATAGGACGCTAATAGCAATAGTGTCCTACTGTACCGAATCTGCAAAGTTTAGAATATTTTCAGAAAGGCCGTCATAGGACGCATGTGATGGTAGCATTCAACGTCATTTCGGAATCAACTAAAGATCCATCGGACAAGGTGGCCGACCGCCGACTTAGGACGCTACTTGTAGAAGCGTCCTCAAATAAGAAGCTATTGATAGTAGCGTCCTTAGTATGGTAGAACAGCCTCATATTATACCTATAAAATGACTCTTGAAAATTTAGGACAGCATTCTAATCGGCAAAAGCTTTCTAACTCTTGATAATTTATCTTTGACGTACACATTCGACGTCTCTCTTTTGTTTTCTTGAAACTATACGAGAGGCGTGAATGTGTGCGTCAAAGGTAGATTATCAAGACATGCTTACAGTATTACTCGGCTAATTATTATTTGGCATCCAGGGTGCTAGAAAATGGTAAGTATATTTATCTCTATCTGCAATAAATATATGTCTTGTAAGAAAATGGTAAGTATATTACTCCACTAACATCTTGTAATTGCTAAATATAGGTTTTGTAAGAAATAACCAAAACGAAGCAGATGTGGGAGGATCATTGATTATATGTCTTCTGCCACAAAAATATAAAGTTATTGGACCCTAAAACTTTCTTCTAATTTTGAGTATGATTATACTATACAATAAATAACCAAAACTACGACTATAATTGAAGAAGGATTAAGGTGCATTCTAGGATGCTATTGTGGCTGCTATCCACGATAGTGTCCTGGATAAGCAGGACGCTATTCAAGATAGCGTCATATATTGTGTATATTGTGCTTTCTTCTACTTTCAGTTACGTGCTGCATTGTTATGATTCTCATTATTGTTTACGATGGTTTTAAATAAACTAATCACAATCCAATTGGTATTTAATTACACTCTAAAATCAAATATAACAAGTAGTCCTCAGCCGGTACCAAAATGGATAGTCCGGCTCCACCCCTATCCCGAGAGCGCCATGCACGACTGTCTGATGTCGCGAACCCCACAGTGCTATGAACGCTGAATGGTGATAAGACCAGTTGGTCATGTGGTTCCCCCGAGTACCAGTCGCATGCAACTCAGCATCGTACTCACAACTCTGTGGAATTAACTGTAACATACCAAACTGTCAAAGCACACGATTAGGGTAGTGGAACTCTACGACGTCCAAACATATGAGTGGAGTCTGTGATCGCCAGATGTCTGAACCCTCCATGTATCTAGTTGGCATGAACTCTAGGTCTATGGCATCGTACGGGTACCAAATAAACTGACACAATTTGAAAACGTTTAATTGAAACACTAAAATGACAATAAAGTAATAAAAAATTTCAGTCAGAAAAGTTTAAATACATACACGATGATCCTGCATCACGTCTAACTGATCTCTGTATGTCACTAGAACGTGTGTCGGCGTCCGATGTAGCCATAGCCGCACGTTCCACCTCGCACCATATGGTGCAAGTGGAGGTCTATAGCCTAGCTCAACCCTATCAGGGCATAGGATAGGGATGTGCTCCCAAGCCCATAACTACACAATAAAATAATACAACTTCATCAAATTTAATTACTATTTTGCTAGACTATAAAACATCTAAAGTAATTGGAAAAGAAAGAATAAAAAGAAAAATTTAACCTGAAGCAGAACCATAGGACCACAAATCTCCCTCGCAGCAGGGTCAGTTGCCTCATAGAGGCATCTATACATCTATGCTAGAGCCGCACTACCCCAGCTAAGCTGACCGCAATAATGTAAGTCCGCAAGGAAGGGTAGAAAACGAAGGGGCAGTAGATGACCTGATTTGTCAGAAAAAAGCATACTACCAATAAGAAGAAAAATGAATCCTCATGCCCTCTGTTGCACCACTGCATCAAAAGCATCATCCGAAAAAGGGAGTGACAAGTGCGCCTCAATGGCAGACTTCTCCAGCCTGTTACCCCTCAACTGGGTAGTCAGAGGTCAAAAGCCAAGAAGCGTATGTATCAAATCCATTCATGCTGTCCGAGGGTGCCCGTAAACCTCTCCAATGATCGGGTCACCATCAACTCCAAGTCCCCATAAAATTACAACATTCCCGAGTGTGACGGTAGCCTCTCCTACCTGTAGATGGAAGGTATGTGTCTCGGGACGCCACCTCTCAACTAATGCAGTCACAAGGGCATGATCTACATGAAGATGCCCAACTCTACAGACTCCCCCGAAACCAGCCAGATCGATATAATCTATTACCCGAGGAGGGAATGGAAATAGCTCCCAAAAACGAGAATCGCAACGTCTAAAGGCTAATAGTATCTCACAACTCTCAGAATACCATGACCAAATCAATGAAGATCGATGCCTATCCTGCCTAGATATCAAGCCCTCGTAAATAAGTCCAGGGACAGTATCGCCACGTACTCGACCCATCCTAAAACATATTGTGAGATGTCAATTTATTTTAATGAATACAAGTATTAGTACGAATTTCTACATCCAATCACTAATTGTTTTAATTAAATAGCGTAACACAAGAATTTAATAATACAAGTATTCCTATCTAGTTTTAATAATAATAATAATAATAATAATAATAATAATAATAATAGTGTATTAAAAATAATAATAATAATAATAATCTTATAGTTAAAAAATTAAATAATAACTACAATAATAATAGTAGATTAAATAATAATAATAATAATCGTACATTAAAAAAATAAATTATTAATAACAGTATATTAAAAGTAATAATTATAATAATAATAATAGTATATTAATAGTAATTATAATCATAATATTAAAATAATAATATATTAAAAATAAAATAATAATAGTATATTAAAAATAAAAATAAAAAATAATAGTATTATAATAATAATAATAATAATAGTATATTAAAAATAATAATAATAATAGTAATAGTAATATACTAAATAATGAATAAAAATAATAATAATAAAAGTATATTAAAAATAATAATGGTATATTAAAAATAAAAATAAAAAATAATAGTGTAATAATAGTATATTAAAAATAATAATAATAGTAGTAGTAATAGTAATATATTAAATAATAAATAATAATAATAACAATAGTATATTAAAAATAATAATAGTAGTATATTAAAAATAAAAATAAAAAATAGTAATAGTATATTAAAAATAATAATACTAATACGAATAATAATAGTAATAGTAATATATTAAATAATAAATAATAATAATAGTATATTAAAAAAATAAACTAATAAGAATAAGAATTCGCACAGAATAATTAATTCCCAACTTACAAAGGAATACGCCAATAAGATTATCCATAATTCTCATAATGCAGTTTTCTTTTACTTCCTATATTCCAAATCCTTCCAGTAGAATAGAAAGCTATAAACATATTTGTACAATCAAAGTACTATATAAAAAGATAACATAAACCTCTAATGGACAAAAAAAAAACAAATATAAGATATATTCCCAAATCCTAAATGGTGATTTATGATATATAAAAAATAAAAACCAGTGCAACAAAATACATACATTATATTCAGAAACTATATCAACTAATCAAAAAATAAAGACCAAGAAGCATAACATACCTCGAAATCAGACAAAATGCCGTGCACAAGACGCGCTGCTGCGGAGAAGACTGCTACGGTTGCTGGTGGAGAAGACTGTTCACTTCGACGGGAAGAATAATGCTATGGTCACCGACGAAGGTTGATGTTGTCGGAGCAGAAGGGCCGGACATTGGCCGAAGAAGGTTGATGTCACCGGAGGAAGTGCAGCGAAATGAAGGTCGCTCGTTGCTCGAAAATCCCGAAAGTGTAGCGAAATGAAAAATTGCAGAGGCACGGCACGGTGAAAACGACAACTGGGTAGGACGTAATCCGTGTATGCATCCTTACTTACTAAGGATGCATTGACGAATAACGTCCTACTTAAATAAGGATGCATTTTCCAATAGCGTCCACATTTAAATTAGAACGCTATCGACGAATGTGTCGAGGCCATTTTAGGACTCTTGCTCCCGGAGGGACCACGTGAGGACGAATAGCCCCTAATGGGGCCATTCTGATCAAATTCTCCAAGAGAGGATCACTACACGAGGTTTTCCACAACCTCTCAAACACATCAAGGATCACCTCACTAGGTTTTACTCCACAACCTAAACACAAACACAAAACAAGGATCACCCCAATGGATTTTACCATACAACCTTGAACATACACAAAACACAAGGCTCACCCCTATGGGTTTTACACCACAACCTTGAACAAACACCAACACAAGGCTCACTCCTATGGGTTTTACACCACAACCTTGCACTACAACAGAGAATTGAAAATCAATAGAACAGAGATAAGCTCACTTACTTGACTAGATGTTCTCTTGGATACAAGCCACAAAATGCTTTTATCTTTAATACACAATAAACTCACTTTAAAGCTAGATAAAAGGAGATTTTTTGAAAATATTGAGAATAATGTTTCTAAGATAGATGTTTCAAAAATCTCTTGCTCTAATCTTGCCTTAAGGGCTATTTATAGAGCCAAAAAGTGGAGTGCCAACGGTCATAAAAAAAATGACTATAAATTTTTCTATTTAAACTCATCCGAGTTTTGGACTCGGGTTTTGGACGAAGATGCATCCAAAAGGAAAGTACAAAATGGCACATTCCTGACAAAAAATTTTTCAACCCAGTTTGCAGGATTTTGGATGAACCTTTTGGATTCAAACTGTTCTATCTAAAATTCTGTGAATTTTAAAAACTTTGAAAATCACCTCATTTGAAGCTTCAAGGTAAAGTCAAATGAATCAAAAGATAAGAAGACATAGGAATTAATAAATATACCTTAATAACACTTCCTAGTCTATCATTCTTCTTAAAGAGCTTCCATGATATATAACTTCTCATACTCTGATTTTCTCATTTGATCTTCTAATCTTGAAATCAGCGATGAAGAGGTTGTCAACAATTCTTATCTGAATACTTTAGAAAAATAAAGATTAAACATGTCCTATCACTGGAAACTAATAAGTTAGTCCATATCATCGTTTGTCATAAATCAAAACATAAAAGAAAGCCCTTAGAGCTAACAATCTTCCCCTTTTTGAGTGATGACAAACATGAAACATTTGATATGTAAATAGAAAGAACATGTTGAACAAATAAATGTAGTCTTACAGTATAGGTCTCATAGAGATCTTTATGATCAAAAATTTGTAAACATATCTCAATGATCCTAAAGCATATCATATCTCTATATAAATATTCAGAGTAATCTGATAGAGATAAAATACTAAAATGCTCCCCCTAAATATATGCTTATGCGACTATTTCGAACATAAGAGGGATGAGAAGAAGTAACAATTTATTCATCCAGAAAGTGTATCCAAAATGGTTTTGGAAGAACGCGTGTTTTCTGAATTTTATTTGGATTGGGATTTTGGATGTCCAAAACATTTTTCAGTTCAATAAATCTGCTTATAAGAGCATTTGTTTTGGATACGAAGTTTCTAAGTCCAAAACTCCCCCTAACTTAATGCACCAAAAATTCTTATCACAGAATTTTATTTCAAGGATACAATTATCATCCAGAAATCTATGTTTTTAAATAAAATTGAACGTCAGAAACTAAGGGATTTTTCAAAAAAAATTATAGTGAACAGTGAATCAGTGATTTTCATCACAATTTTGATTTTAATGCATAATTGTTCATATCAAAAATGGTTCATGCAGTTCATAACAGTTCATGCAGTTACTTGGAATTCAATAACTATTCATACAACAGTCTTTTCTCTTCCATAAACAGTTTTAGTTTTTTAAAATGGTTTCAACTTCCATGGCAATTATTTCGCAGAAAAAAAAAATCATACATTAACAATCCAATTTCAAATGAAAGTTATGTTCAAAAATTTAGTTCATACATATAACATCAGTCATGTAGAATCCATATCAAATTATTATGCAGAACTCATAACATTTTTGTATATCAACATGTAGACCTAACATGCAGACCTAACATTTTCTCCTTATCAGTTACTGTATACCGACAATTTTATACAACAGCATATATGCAAACTATATCATTTTCAGACTGATATATTTCTTGCAAACAACATCATGCCAACAATCATGCAGACCATAATATTCATAGATCAACATTCAACATTTTCACAGCAGTTTCATTTTTTTTTCTTTCTCCCCTATAATAACAGTCACATTCAATGTCATTTTCTTGCTCCCCCTTTGTCATCAATTAAAAAGAAGCATAGCAGAAGGAGAAGTAATATGCAATCAATAGTCACCAGATAGATAATAGACTTGACAGAGAATGAAACAAGTATCAGAAATTATCCAAAAACAGAACGTAAATGACTGAAAAAGTAAATTGTTCAACTGTTATAGAAGGTAAATTGGTCATCAGCCTATTGTGCTGCCCAAGAAAACAGTCTAGGAAATATTGATCGTTTCAGACTTAGATCCAGCCCCCTTCTTTGAAAACTGACCAGCAATTCTGTTAGACTTTCTTTTTACAACCACATGCTTCTGTCTTTTGCCAAATGGTTTGGGCTTGGGAGAAGGAGTAGGAATATCCGTCTTTTGTACGGGAGAAGGCTATGGAGATGGTTTAGGAGAGGTTTTGGAGAGGGAACCTTAACATCTGTAGACGGTTCAGCCTTGTCCTCTAAAGATTGGTCATCCTTTTCATGATTAGATATAGAGGCGGAAGGCTTAGCAGATTGCTCAATGACAGACAGTCTGTTTCCAAGACTCTTAATTTCTGAACTAAGAGATTCTAATTTCTCTACAAATGAGCCAATTGCACTCAGAATAGTCTCAAATAGGCTGAAGTTCGAAACAGTTCCTTCTTCATCAATTTTTCTTTTAGTTCCTGACTTCCCTTCTTTCTTGATCTTTATCAAATTTTCTCTCTCTTTTTCAACAGATTCTTTTAACAATTTCCATGAATTTCCCTTCCTTACATACCCCATCTTTTTAAAGGAGTCAAAGCTGTAGACATTTGTTCTTGAGGGATCACAAACAACAGAATTTAAATCAACATTGAAAAATCTGAAAACTTTAGTCAACAAATTTCCAAATGGTAGAGCCTTGCTAGAAGTATTTCTAGATTGCAACATTAACTTAGTTGCCAGGAACCCAAAGTTAATCTGTCTCCCCTCTGCTAAGGCTAACATGACTACCATTTGAAGTATACTGATAGAGGTCTTATGGCCGAAACTAGGAACAACAATGGTAGACACCATGCAAAATTCTGTCCAATCCATTCAGCCATTTGGAAATGCGATTTCCAGAGTTCTCAAAACTTTTTTCACCAGTAAATAACTTCTCAAAATTTTCCCAAAAAAAAAATTCATTTCCATCAAGAAATTTGTTCAACTCAAAATACTGAAAACCGGCATCTTGAACATCACAGATTCTATTCAACATTCTATGGTCAAATTCAAAATCTTTTCCTTTTACTCTTGTTACATACCATCGAATCATAAAACCTCCCTCGGTTTCTTTCAGTTTGCCCTTTCTCAAATTTGCATAAAATTCCCAGACTAAAGGAGTATAGATTTTCTCATCAACGGATAACAAACTCCCCCATCCGACATGATCAAACATATCCAGAATATTTGATAAGTTCAGAAAAGCAGAGTGGTTCACTCGATAACCAGAAATAACAGTTCAATTTCTAGAGACCTAGTCATTGTATTCAGTTTCACATTTTGAGTCAAGAAATCATGGTATCTGATCTACAGAACTCATTTGTTCTGAAGAAGATTCAGACGAATCATAATGAGAGGCAGAGAACTGAGGTTGAGGAGAAGCTTCATTTGCTTTTGCCTTGCCCTTGGTTAAACCCTAAACTTTTTTCTTTAACACCGGACAAGATTTTTGCTTCCTCTTAAGTTTTTGAACGGTGGATTTTGTCCTGGCCATTGAAAGATTGAAGTTTTTTTTTAGGGCTTTTTGGTTTTTGAAGTAGAAGAGTACAAAGGATTTTTGGAAGAAGAACGATTTCAAGGATTTTGAATGAAGGAAAACCAGATAGCTTTGAATGTCTAGGATAGTGTGAGAGTAAAGTGCCTTGAAAACATATGTTTTTCTGAGGAGTTTTGAAAAATGCACAAAATAATTTTTTTGAAACTCGAAATTTGGAATAAAAGAATATTAAGGATTGATTTTGTAACAAGACCAGGTCTGAAATCAACATCCAAAAGAGTGTTTTCCTGAAATGCATTTTGGATGTAGGAATTGGATTCTAACACTGTGTCCAAAACAAGGACGAGGTATTTCGGATGTAGAGTTTTGTTTTCAAAACCTTTTTCTTCACAAATCTTGCATAAGGAAGACTTATACCACATGGTTAGTTATCAAATTCTTATAATTCCCAAACCTTTACTCAAATTGTTGAATCTATTCTCAGCTAGAGGTTTAGTGAAGATATCTGTAAGTTGTTCATCCATTGAGACATATTTAACACACACATCTCCTTTGAGTACATGGTCTCGGATGAAGTGGTGTTTAACTTCAATATGCTTTGCTCTCGAATGTTGCACTGGATTTTTGTTAGATTGATAGCACTTATATTATCACACATTATAGGAACATAATTAAAATTTAGATTAAAATCTAGCAAAGTATTCTTCATCCATAAGATTTGAGCACAACAACTTCCTGCTACAATATATTCAGCCTCAATGGTGGATAATGATACGCATGCTTGTTTTTTACTGTGCTATGATACCAGTGAATGTCCAAGAAATTGACAATGGCCACTAGTACTTTTTCTTTCAACTTTACATCCTGCATAATCTGCATCAGTATATCCTATAAGATCAAAAGTATTAGTACGTGGATACCATAATCCATAATCATGTGTGCCAATTAGATATCAAAGTATGCGTTTAACTGCACTTAAATGTGATTCCTTCGGATAAGATTGAAATTGAGCACAAAGATATACTAAAAACATGATATCTGGTCTATTAGCAGTAAGATATAATAGACTTCCAATCATACCTCTATATTTACGTTCATCTACCTTCTTACCCTTTTCATCTTAGTTAAGTTTTATGGACGTACTCATAGGTGTACTGATTTATTTTGCTTCATTCATTCCAAACTTTTTGAGCAACTCTTTGCCATACTTAGCTTGGTTTATGAAGATTCCATCCTTGGTTTGCTTAATTTACAGTCCGAGAAAGAAGTTTAATTCTCCCATCATACTCATTTCAAATTCTTGCTGCATAGTCTTAGCAAATATCTTGCACAAAGAGTCATTAGTAGCGCCAAAAATAATATCATTAACATAGATTTGGATAATTAGTAAGTCACCAAAACTATCAGATTTGATGAACACGGTATTATCAATTAAGCCTCTAGAAAATCCTTTTGAGATTAGGAAACCACTAAGCCTTTCATACCAAGCTCCTGGAGCTTGCTTTAATCCATAGAGAGCTTTAGACAGTTTGAAAACATGATTTGGAAAAAGCTCATGAGTAAAACCAAGTGGCTGCTCAATGTACACTTCCTCTTCAATAAAGCCATTTAGAAAGACACTTTTGACATCCATTTGATAGAGCATGAAATTTTTAAAGGATGCAAAGGCAAATAACATTCGAATTGATTCTAGTCTAGCAACAGGAGTGAATGTTTCATCATAGTCAATGCATTCTTCTTGATTAAATCCTTGAGCCACCAATCTAGCTTTGTTTCTAATTACAACTCCATTTTCATCAAGTTTATTTCTAAAAAACCCATTTTGTCCCAATAACAAGATGATCATGCCGTCTAGGAACAAGTTTCCAAACCTGATTTCTTTCGAATTGATTTAACTCTTCTTGCATGGCAATAATCCAAAATGCATCATGTAATGCAATATCAATGCTACTAGGTTCAATATTTGAAAGAAGAGCAAAGTTGTCGATAAAATACCGTCGAGTTTTAACTTCTTAGTTTGGATCTCCAATAATTTGCTCCTTTGGATGGCCTGATTTGTATTTCCAGTCCTTCGGCAATTGATGATTTGTAGAATCTTCAGTTTGTTCTTTCTCTTATTCAATCTGCAATTCTTCAATCTCTTCTTCTTTTGCATGAGTATCTAATGTTGGAGCTTTAACATGATCTAACTTAACTTCATTTGAATTTCCTACATCATCGTCATCTCTTTTTGAGTATAAATGTTAGATTCATCAAATACAACATGCACAAATTCTTCCACACAAAGTGTTCTTTTATTGTATAATCTATAAGCTTTCTTGTTGGAAGAATATCCAAGAAATATGGCCTTATTGGACTTACTATCAAATTTTTCAAGATTATCTCTTGTATTTAGAATAAAACATTTACATCCAAAAACTTTAAAATAAGAGATAGAATGAGTTTTGTCAAACATAAATTCAAATGGAGTTTTTCTTAAAAATGGTCTTAATATAACTCAGTTTATTATATAGCATGCTGTGTTAACAGCTTCCGCCCAAAAGTATTTTTGAAGAGCATTTTCACAAAGCATTGATCTAGCCATTTCTTGCAAAGTCCAATTTTTCCTTTCAACAACACCATTTTGTTGAGAAGTTTTAGCTGCTGAAAAATTATGAAAGACTCCATTTTCATCACAGAAGTGAGTAAATTCGCTGTTACAAAATTCTTTGCCATTGTCACTTCTAATAGAAATCAGTTTGCATCCAATCGAGTTTTGGACGCGCTTAATTAGTTTTGAAAATTCAATAAATGCTTCATCCTTTTGACCAAGAAATAAGGTCCAGGTAAATTTAGAGAAATCATCAACAATTACATATGTATATTTTTTACGTCCAAGACTAGCAATCCTCATGGGTTCAAATAAATCCATATGAACTAATTCAAGAGGTTTTGAGGTAGAAATCATTTTCTTTGGTTTAAAAGAGGTTTTGATTTACTTCCCAAATTGACATGCATCACATATTTTGTGTTTATCAAATTTCATTTTTGGAAGCCCCCTAACAAGTTCTTTTGAGGACAGTTTGTTTAACAAATTAAAGGATACTGACCTAATCTTCTATGCCAAAAATAACCATCATTGTCATGAATGGATAGGCATTCTACTAGCTACAAGGTCATTGAGATAAAACACATATACATTTCCCATGAGTTTGGCAGTAAAGATGATTTCGAGATTTTCACTATCAAGTATAGAGCAAGAATCTTTTTCAAAAATGACTTTGCAACCATTGTCACAAAGTTGGCTAATGTTGAGCAGGTTATATTTCAAATTATCAATAAGTAAAACTTGCTTTGTAAATGTTAAGGAACCTTTACCAATATTACCAATACCAAGAACCTTCCCTTTCTTCTTGTCTCCAAACGTAACAAATCCTTCATTTGTTGTCTGAATATCTTCTAACAAAACTGCATTTCCAGTCATATGTCTTGAACAACCACTATCCAAGAACCACTTGGTGAAGCTTAAAGATCGTGCCTATACATAAGAAGAAGAGATGATTTTTTGTACCCACACTTTCTTAGGTCCATGAATATTAGTAATATTTTCTTTGATTTTCCAGAAAGTAACCCCACTGGATTCCACTTTTCTTTTAACAAGACATCTTGAAACTATATGTCCAGGTTTTTCACAATACGCGCATGCCTTGTATGTGCTGTAAGAAGAAGTAGGTTTAACATATTGAAACTTGTTCTCTTTGTAGTTATTCTTATGTTCATATCCTAAGCCACCTTGATTTACCGCTAAAATAAATCTGGGCTTGCAAATTTTGTCTTTATCCTGATGTTTATATCCTAAGCCACTTCGATTTCCAGCATAAACAAATCTGGGCTTGCAAATTTTGTCTTTATCCTCATGTTTATATCCTAAGCCACTTCGATTACCAAAATGATATTGAGTTTTGAGTAGCTTTTCCAAATTGTTTTTACCATTTGTGAATTTCTCAATGCAATTGGTAGGATCATTTACTCTAATTTTCATATCATCAAAGGTGCTAACTATGCATTTAAGAGTTTGAATTTTATCACACAGTTTTTATTTTCCAAAGATGCATGATGCAAAGTTGTTATAATCACATCTTTTTCAATTTTAGCACATATATGTGTTTCAAAAGACATTTTGTTGTCATTCAACAAGGCTTCATTTTCTTTCATCAGATAATTAACCTTCAACTTTAACTCTTTATTTTTTCTGGACAGTTTTTTTAATTCATAAAACATATCACATAACAACTCATTAGGATTAATATACTTTTCAGTCATAGATATATGCAAATTAGACATGCAATCTGATGTTGAAAGATTTACCTCATTTTCCAAGGCCAGGAAGCAAATGTTGGCAGTTTCTTCCTCAGATTCCTCATCTTTAGACTCATCTTCATTTAAGTCCCAAGCTCCCATCAATCCTTTACCTTTCTTGACCTTCAGGTCTTTCTTTTTCTTAGACGTTTTTCCTTTCTTGCCTTTTGCAACCGGATAGTCTGCAATGAAGTGATCCGTACTTTTACATTCAAAGCATTGAAGTTTGAAGCTGGAGGTTTGTCCTTTCTTTCTTATAAGCTTCCTTCCTCGTTTGTAGTTTCCTTTGTTGAATATCCTTTTGAATTTCTTTGCTATCATTGCCAAGTCATCACTGTCCATTTCCATGCCTTCACTGCTTTCTGAAAAACTTGTTTCTCTATCTTCATTTTTAGCCTTTAGAGCAATCTCTTTTCTGCCTTTATCATGATCATCAGATTCATGAAATCTTTTAAGCTTCATCTCATTAGTTAAAAGAGATCCGATCAACTCTTCAGTAGGTAGAGATTTTAAATCCTTGGATTCTTCTATAGTAAGAGTTTTAGGCTGCCAGCTTTTTGGTAGAGCATCAAGAATTTTTCGATTTTGTTCCCTAAGAGAATAAACCTTTCCGTAAGCTTTCAGACCACTTGAGATATTAGTAAATCTTGTTACCATGTCTGTGATACTTTCATTTGGCCTCATAGTAAATAATTCATAATCATGAATAAGAAGCCCTAGTTTCAATTCTTTGACTTAGTTAGTCCCCTCATGGGTGACTTCAAGCATTCTCCACATATCATGGGCTGAATCACAACCACTAACACAATTGTATTCAGTCGCATCTAGTGCACAACACAAAATGTTCATAGCTTGAAAATGTTCACATCTAATGCAGCGAAATGAAAAATTACAAAGATGCGGCGTGGTGAAGACGACGACTGAGTAGGATGCTATCCGTGTATGCGTCCTAACTTATTAAGGATGCATTGACGAATAGTATCCTACATAAATAAGGATACATTTGCCGATAGCGTCCACATTTAAATTAGGATGCTATCCACGAATGCGTTGAGGCCATTTTAGGACTCCTGCTCCCGGAGGGGCCACGTGAGGACGAATGGCCCCATTATCAAATTCTCCAAGAGAGGATCACCACACTAAGTTTTTCATAACCTCTCAAACACATCAAAGATCACCTCACTAGGTTTTACTTCACAACCTTGACACAAACACAAAACAAGGATCACCCCAATGGATTTTACCACACAACCTTGAACATACACAAAACACAAGGCTCACCCCTATGGGTTTTACACCACAACCTTGAACAAATACCAACACAAGGCTCACCCCTATGGGTTTTACACCATAACCTTACACTACAACAGATAATTGAAAATTAATAGAACAGAGATAAGTTCACTTACTTGAGCAGATATTCTCTTGGATACAAACCACAAAATGCTTTTATCTTTGATGCACAATGAACTCACTTTCAAGCTAGATAAAAGGAAATTTTTTGAAAATATTGAGAATAATGTCTCTAAGATAGATGTTTCAAAAATCTCTTGCTCTAATCTTGCCTTAAGGGCTATTTATAGAGCCAAAAAGTGGAGTACCAACGGTCATAAAAAAATGGCTATAAATTTTTCTATTTAAAATCATCTGAGTTTTGGACGAAGATGCATCCAAAAGGGAAGTCCAAAATGGCACATTGCTGACAAAAATTTTTCAACCCGGTTTACAGGATTTTAGATGAACCTTTTGGATTCAAACTGTTCTATCTAAAATTCTGTGAATTTTAAAAACTTTGAAAATCATCTCATTTGAAGCTTCAAGGTAAAGTCAAATGAATCAAAAGATAAGAAGACATAGGAATTAATAAATATACCTTAATAACACTTCCTAGTCTATCATTCTTCATAAAGAGCTTCCATGATATATAACTTCTCATACTCTGATTTTCTCATTTGATCTTCTAATCTTGAAATCAGTGATGAAGAAGTTGTCAACAATTCTTATCCGAAGACTTTAGAATAATAAAGATTAACCATGTCCTATCACAGGAAATTAATAAGTTAGTCCATATCAACGTTTGTCATAAATCAAAACATAAAAGAAAGCCCTTAGGGCTAACAGAAAGAAAAAAAAGCTAGTTTGTAATGGGATGGTTGGAAAGGAAGGAAAACATTTGTAGAAAAAAGAAGGTTGTTTTGGATAAATTGTGTTAGTAATACAGAATCTTTCACATATTTTAAATTTAACGCTCACAATAAGAAGAGCTAATTGTAGACAGCTATTATTTTTTCAATATATAAATATATAATCCATGAAAACCGAACCTCTATTGTTAATTTCTTATGACAATAGATTGTTTTATGCATGAGTTACGCACAAAAAAAAAAAAACTTCCATTTTATATTTAACTTTGATAAAAAGATTTAGCATAACATTTGTTTATATGCAAAGTACCATTTTATTGCGCAATTTTCTTACAAAAGTTGTGCAACAATTTATATGCATTTATTATGATTGTACGCACGTTTTTTGAACATGGTTATTTCACTAAAAAACTAATTAGCATTGTATGATTTATATAAATATGAATGCTGTTGGAGACAATAAGCTAGCCATCCAACTTATAGGCAATCTTATGCACCTTATGAACCTCGCAAGCTCATACTCAAAAAACCCCTTAGATTTATTTTTTCACCCCAGTAACTTTTTTTAATAACTTTTTTATAAAAGTAATGTGACTGTTTTGTCCTTTTGAAGACAATCATACAATTGACATATAGTTATTTTCACCCCAATAGAGCGAAAAAATAAGTGTGTGAGTTGATTCAGATTTTTTCTAATTCATCGTAATCTAAAATTTTATTTAAATTTTAATTTACTTTTCAAAATTATCATATATACTCACAACATGTTATATTCTCTTTTTTGAATCCTATTTGGACCCTACCTTAATTCTCTATATTTAATAAATTTTTATTATATTCAAAAAACTTATTTTAATCTAATTTCTATCCACTTATACTCAAAATTATAAGTAGGAGATTAAAGAAGTGTGTATATCTTGGATTAAGAAAATAGTTCATGAATTTATTTTACAAATTTTTCAAAATATTTTAACTTCACAAAAGAAAATTTGGAACAAGTCAAGGAAAAGATGGTTTTTTTTACCAGTCAAATATTTAACTAATAATTTAGAAATATAAGGATCATGCTCGAGATTGCATCTCACTAGTGACTAGGACTGTTCAGAAAAATCAAAACCCAAACTATCCTGACCTGCTCAACCCAAGCCAAATTTTGATTTTTTAGGTTGGTTTGTTTTGGATTTGGTTAAGAAAATTAGGAACCGATAATTTAGTTTATGATTTTTAAATTATATAACACAATCCAACCCGAACCAATATATTAATTAAATTTATTTTAATTTTAAAAAATATATTAAAACATTAAAAAATAAAAAACAAAAAAATAAAATCAAACAAACCCTAAAATCTAAATATCTTTTTAGACAAAATCACTTCAAGGTCACGGGTCTCTCTCTCTCTCTCTCTCTCTCTCTCTCTCTCTCTGCGTTCGGTCATTTCTGTTGTTCTGCTATTGTGTCGTTGATCTGAGATCTCCTAATCCACCCACTTCTTACTCTGCTACGATGCTGCCTCTGCAAAGAAACTCTCCATCGAAACTAATTCAAGTCCATCTCCAAAGCTTTTCAGTCCTTACTTTCTATTCCTGGTATATATAGGATAAATGTGTAATTGTATGAGTCATCATTTTTGTCGAAGAAATGCATTTGACTTTAATTTTTTTGTACTCTGCATACAAAAATTATGTTTTCAAGGGGTATCAATTCAAGATGTCAAAATGGGCGTCTCAAAATTTTTCTTGACGGAGAGTATAAACAATGTTAGCAAAGTAAGAAGAGGCCATGAGATCACACCAAGAACAGCTACTTCAAAAAACATTGAGGTTGAAGTTGACAAGCTACTGGGTCTGACTTTGGGCCAAAAGGCATGAGTTGGTGTGGTCATCACAGTGAGTTTCTTAATGCCTATCTTGATAATTTGATCGAGCATTGCATTTCTAATTTTGGTGGTAATTAGTTGAAAATTTGCTAATTAGGAAGTAGAGAGTGATGGGAAAGTTAGAAAGTTGGGCTCAAAAGCAGTTTCTTTAAAAGTAAGTTCCATTTCATTACAACCTCGTCTCGACAATTTTTTCTTGATTTAGTGGGAAAGTTAGAACAATAAAATCGCACATTTTCTTATTTTTAGTCTTTTGACGAATGATCCACTGTTACTCCACGGGGTTTAGTTAACTTGTTTAGCTTCTTTAATCCGATAAAAGAAGTTTGAGCATGGAAGGTATTGTCAAATGATATAATTGTATCCTTATATTTGAACTTCTTTTCTACTGACTGACAAGTTGGCTAGATTATTTTTGTAATGTTTTGTACTATTGTTAAGTCTAGAATTTTTACAATTGAAAATGAATTAGTATCAGATGGATGATGGTATTCTTATTGGTATAGTTTAATGTTATTTTTTGTCTGTCTATGAGCTTTTACAAAGAGCTCCATTTTTACAGATAATAAATAAAGTATTGAGATTAATTTGAATCACCATTTGGTTTACAAATAATAAATAAAGTATTAAGATTAATTTGAATCATTCTTTTTTAATGGCGAAACTTGACTATATTTATTTATTGTAGAATTTTCAAACTCTTCATGCACTGAAGCAGTTGAGGCATTTGGAGAAACAACTCCAATTGTTGGTGATTGAAGTTTGCCTTTCACAGCCAAGCTAATTATAACAACAGTCCAAACAAATGCCTACGAAGAATTTCCAATATTCATCATTTTTTGCTACCTTTGCAAATAGACTACTTTGTTGTTGTGTGGTCATGCACTTATATGCTTGATGCTTTTCATATTACTTTTTGTTAGTATGTCTCAGATGCATATCTTATTTATAAAATCAAAAGTATGTTCTAAGTGGGAGGTTAAAACCTCACTTGGTATATTATGTACAAACCGATCAAACCCAAATCGAACACAACCCAAATCGACGGTTTGAAATTTCAAATAGTTTGGTTTGGATTTAAAATTTTCAAATTGAAATATTTGGGTTGGGTTAAAAAATAGAAAAAACTAAACCAATCTAACCTATTAACAACCCTACTAGTGACCACTGGTGGTTTCTGTATCTGCAACCATGACATCTTAGAAAACAAACCCCCAGTATGGTGAACGTGCAAGCTGGTTATGGAACGTTTCTTGATTTCCACAGAGGACAAAGATTCAACTGCCAGAAGCTAGAGTTAACAAATAACAGTTTCGAGATACAATCTATCATCCAATAACATGAAATCCTCTATAAAAATCTAGTTCAAGCCTAACCAAGCAACATTAGCTTGGATTAGCCATTGATGATGCTAGAGAATCAGATCCCAATAGTTCTCCTAAAGGAAATCTGTAAGTCTCTACAGCTTCAGTCTACTGATCAGACAAATAATTGGTTGTTGAATGATTTTTATCTCTTTTGTAAAGAACAATCTCCCCTTAAATTGACTGAGCAATCTGAATTCCATTGTGACTTTAGGCAAGTCCATTTTCTAGATTATATGTACCAATTAATTGTGAATAATCAAGTCAAAAAGGAGCAAATTGGGCATGTTGCTACCATCGATAAACACAAGGCAAGCACTGAAGCTCTGTAATGTCAGCACTTGTTAAGAAAACCAATGGGGCACTTGTTAGTTCAACAACAGGAAATCCTAAAAATTGCAGCAAACTCAGTAGGTGCTGTTCAAGTAGCTATTGACACTGCGGCTGCTTTAGCGATTAAAAGGGCAGCAAATGTACAAAATCATCTTAGGCTTCTCCGGAGTGTGCAGATGTTGCCTAGCGTTGAGTTTTTCTCAATCCCACATGGGATAGCTTAAAAAAAGAGTAAGGAATGATTTCTCTATAAATAGGTTAGTGTTTTTTTTTAGCCTAATAAATTAGGAGATTTTTGGGCCTTAAGTTGTTTGTGAGAGTTTGTAATTTTTTCCTTCCAAAAATTACATAGTGGAATGTTTCCCTTTGCGGATCGTGAATGTAGGTCTAATTGAGAGATTGAACCACGTTAAAATTTTATGTTCTGTTTTATCTATTTATTTTTCTTTCCTCTTTCTATATATTTGTGTGTTGCTTCCGTTGTCCATCCTAACAAGTGGTTTCAGAGCTAGGTTCCGATTCCGACTTAGGAGAAAAGTAAGGTTCGGGCCTAGGGAGAAGTTGGGAGAAGAGCATAGTTCGGGCCTAAGGAGGAGAGCAAATGAGCAAGAGGTGCTTCATTAACAGTTCTGAGTAAGAGGTAATTTTTTATGTCCCATAGAAGTAATGTATTTTATTATTGATTCTTTAAATATCACATATATGAAGAATGGGATTTTACCTCTACTGTTTGATGGAAAGATTGACTTCACTCTATAGCAATGCACAACTCAAGACTACTTAATGTAGTAGGGTCTTGATTCTGCATTAGAAAATGAGAAGCCGGAAGGGATGAAGGATTCAGATTGGAGTACTATTCAGAAAAGGGCGATTAGTACTATTCGGTCAGCATTGACTCCACATATTAAGGTTACAGTGTTGAAAGAGACATCACCTAAGAAGATGTGGGAGACTTTAGATAAAAATCATGCATCGAAGACACTGACTAACTGCTTGAAGATGAAAATGGATCTATATTTGCTTCAGATGGAAGAATGAGGTAACATTATTAACCATATAAATAAATTTAATGAGTTAGTATCTTGACTTGAAAATTCAGGAAAGAAGAGTGAAGACGAGGAGCAAGCATTGCTCTTGTTGGCTTCGCTACCCAAATCTTACATGCTATTAGTGCAGTCACTGCTAGCAAGAAAAAGCACACTACAATTGAAGGCCAATTGATTAGAATGGCCCCATTTGGGGCCACTTGGCTTTAACTAGCCCGGCCGTAGAAAAAAGGCCTAAAATGGCCTCAACGCATTACCGAATTGCGTCTTAAGTAAAATAGGACGCATTAACATAATGCGTCCAACTGTGTATGTCCTTTAATGCGTTGGGGCATTATGTAAATACATCATCCTAACATAGGACGCATTAAATTACTGCATCCAAAAACTTCTAGGACGCATTAAAGTAATGCATCCAATATTAGGACGCACTACATTAATGCATCCTAATAATGTCCTTTGTTTTTTTAGTATCATGTAATTTAATGAATTACTCAAAATTAAAATATAAATTGATCATTCCATTAAATAAGTTTAAGTGTGCGTATAAGTGAATGTTATTTTTAGTAAACTTTCACTTCAAACCGTGGTTTAGTTTGAAATGTAAGAAATCAGAAGTAGTCAATGTGAAAAGAAAAGGTAAACTAGGGAAATAAAATAAATTTTTTGTAGTACAAGTGCATCTAATTGCATAGTTTATTGTTCAGGATCAAAACGAGCATTGTTACAATTTCGCCTATTATGTCCTATTTAATGGCAATTTTCGCATTTTGGGGGGGAGCCTTCATTTCAGTAATCCATCTCACCTTGAAAACGTGCGGTACGCCTCCGGCTAGGTTGGTTACCTTTAACCACAGGTGTGTAGCCCTCTAACAAGAAGTCAGCATTACGCCAAGTGTTGTCGTTGCCCACAAGGTAGAAGTCATGCTTGTAAGCAGAAATATACTTCCCCGTAGAGTACATAGGCAAACAAAATCAGCTGGTTGCCAGCCACGATATTGACAGACTGCAAATACATGTGTGTATGGCAATCTAAATAAATTCCATTTTGTACAGCTGCAGTCCCGTGCTGACATCTTAACTGTATAAACATTGTTACCTTTGCCCCCAGCTCTTGCAGGTGTCCGTACGCTAAAAATTCCATTTCACTCATTATATTGCATAACCCAGTAAGATCTAGCCTTCTGCGAAGCTGCCTGGAATGCATTCCATATCAACGAAGGAAATGGTTTGTTACAATTGTTGGCCTCAGATCGATGCAGGCTAAAATATTCGACTGTCTTTATGAATGTCGCATCAACCAGTGCTTTGATTGGTAATGCTCGAATTTTTTTTAGAACACAATTCAACGACTCAAAGAAATTAGTTGTCATACATCCGTATCGATATCCCCCATCATGAGAAAGTGTCCACTATTCAGGACTAATCTGCATCAACCAGTTGTATGCTTCCTGATTGCATTCTCTTATTTCATCCATTACAGATTAGAATTTAGATTTCTTTCTTTCTGTGCCAACTTTGCACATTAGTCGCTTCAACTCCGTATTCTTGAAATGTCGGTTGAAGTTGGCATGAATGTGACGCAGACAGAACTTGTGAACTCCCATAGGCTCGTTCTATCCAGGCTGTCTCCTCATAGCAGATAAGATACCTGCGGGCCTATCAGATACAACACAGACATATCTTTCGTGCACAACATGACTTCGGAGTACTCTTAGAAACCATTCCCAACTCTCTATAGATTCAACATCGATAATCGCAAAGACTAGAGGGAACAAATGGTTATTTGCATCCCAAGTACTAGCAATCAAAGAAACACCTTTATATGCACCCCTTAAATGAGTCCCGTCAATTGAGATTATGGGACGACAGTAACTAAATCCTTCAATTGATGGCTTGAATGCCCAAAAAACAAATCAAAATATGTTAATGTCTCTAGCACTGGTGTCGTAGTGTTTCCAGTGCACTATTGTGCTAGGGTTTGAATCTTATAATGCCAACATATAGTTATGTAGTACTCTAAAAGTGTCAGACCATGTACCATATAGCAACTCAACAACAGCTTTTCAGGCATACCACCCCTTCCGATAAGAACATCCAGCTTGGAACTGCTCGTGAATCACCCCTAATATAGTGCTAACACGTGTCTTGGGGTCGTTCCTGATGAGATGTAGTATATGTTGTGCAATAAACTTATGAGATAAGTTCCTATTGTTATTGTTTATAACTCTCTACAGACATGTGTGCTCGCCATTCCAAACCAATATTTCCCATCTTGCGCTGTCAGCTTTCTTAATGATTCTTATGTACCATGCACATGGATTTTACTCGGTTCTGTTCCTGCAAATGGCAGTCCAAATTGTACTCTTACTCTTGATTACAGTGAACTCGCATTCTTTCCTCATGTTCTATAATCTTACGGCGTAAACGGCTTATTTTTTATCCTGGAAACGCATTTTATGGCGCAACTCCCAATTTGCTTCCAACCATTCATCAACTCGCAAGTCATCTTTAGCATAGAAAAAATCATTATCAGATGCACCCATACCTATGTCCTGAAAACTGGTAAATGAATGCATACGGGTGTCGTGAAGCGGCCTATTTTGTGCTGGTGCTAGGGACGCCAGAAAGGTTGTATGATCTATGTTTGCATCATTATGGTCACTGTCACTGCTACTGTTGTCATCACAGTCAGCAGCAAATGTCGAGTTAAACATGAATTCTCCATCCGATCCGGGGGGACCATCGTTGTCAGAGGTTGGGCCAAGTGAGTCCATGACTGCTACACCATTAATTATTGGCGGATCGGATGGTCCAGTTTCATGAACATCAGATGGCATTGTTGTATGCACATATTGATTTAGATCAGTATTGGTAGGATCGTTTTCTTGAAGAAGCCACTGATCCAGCAATTCTATTTGTAGCAACGGGTCCTGTTGGAGCAACATAGCTGTGTATGGTCCAACATTTGACAGATTGAGCCCTACAACAAATGTTGATGCTGGAACTGCAATGGGAGTCACAGCTTCTTGTTCCTTTGCACGTGGAATTGATGATGCACCATTTTGTATTGGTTGTTTGGGGAATGTCTTCACATAAATATGGATGCCGCCATCCTTGAAAGTAGGATGCAAATCCCATATGGCTTGCATATCAACTTCATCCTCTAAGCAAAGTTACCCCCATTGCACCATTGAACCATAAACCCAGGGATACCTCATGCATATCTCTAATGTTGAAGTTGTGCTATCGGTCTTCATATATGAATAGATTTTTTCGGTCAACTGTTGAAATGATATTTTCCGATGGATGTTCAACCGCATACGACAAGGGCTATCAAAACGAACAGATCCGCCTGTTTCATAGGAAATCGTGTAATCCCAGAAGAAACCGAGAGTCATTGGAGATTCAAGAGCCATGACCTCGGATGTGAATAAATATGATCACAACGGTGGGATATATAGAAGAAAATGACATGAAGATATCAAATATCAATGGTAGGATATATAGAAGATTAAGGACGCATTTATATAATGTGTCCTTAACAAAAGCTGCAACTTTTTAGAAAACCAACATTTGCGGGAACGCTTGAGAGTTACTGAAAAGCCAAAAGTCCCAGAACACGACATAACAACACATTGACCTAATGCGTCCTATGGAAAAAACAAAAAATCTCAAGTGCTTCAGGTGTACGACAGGTCATAAAATGCATTATAGTAATGCGTTATCTAACGCGGCAACACCGATTATTGTAGGGAAGCTGTCCGTTAAAACGCATTACTATAATGCGTCCTAAAAGTTTTAGGACGATTATTGTACGGGTGTTAGACAGTATCAGACAAAAAAATGCATTCGTGGAATGCATCCTAACTGCCAAAAGCCAACGTACCCTTCAGGACGATTATTGTACAAGTGTGTTGATTTACAACGCATTCATGGAATGCGTCCTAATAAAAACGCATAAAGGAAATGCGTCGTTACGGATAAATGCGTTCTATACCCTTTTTGCTGAGCAATAAGGAATCTCTCCGACAGTTAAAAACTGTTAAAACTATTCTTATAAAAGTTCAAGGACGCATTCGATAAATGAGTTCTATACCCTTTTTGCCAAAGATAGTCGTGAACAATAAAGAATATCTCCAGCAACTAAAAACTGTTAAAGCTATTAAAACTATTCTTACAAAAGTTTAAACAGTTTTTAGCTGTTGGAGAGATTCCTTATTGCTCACGACTAACTTTGGAAATGATATTTTATCAGTCATGCAATCACAACAAAGTAAGATAAGTCCTCGTATGTTTGACATTCCAAAATAAAGATTATCATCTACTAGGACGCATTCGTTGAATGCGTTCTAGGCCAAGGAGGCATTCGACAAATGCGTTCTATACCCTTTTTGCCAAAGACAGTCGTGAACAATAAAGAATCTCTCAAGCAACTAAAAACTATTAAAGCGGTTAAAACTATTCTTATAAAAGTTTAAACAGTTTTTAGCTGCCGGAGAGTTCCTTATTGCTCATGACTGTCTTTGGCAATGATATTTTATCAGTCATGCAATCACAACAAAGTAAGATAAGTCCTCATACGTCTGACATTCCAAAATAAAGATTATCATCTACTAGGACGCATTCGTTGAATGCGTTCTAGGCCAAGGAGGCATTCGACAAATGCGTTCTATACCCTTTTTGCCAAAGACAGTCGTGAACAATAAAGAATCTCTCAAGCAACTAAAAACTATTAAAGCGGTTAAAACTATTCTTATAAAAGTTTAAACAGTTTTTAGCTGCCGGAGAGTTCCTTATTGCTCATGACTGTCTTTGGCAATAATATTTTATCAGTCATGCAATCACAACAAAGTAAGATAAGTCCTCATACGTCTGACATTCCAAAATAAAGATTATCATCTACTAGGACGCATTCGTTGAATGCGTTCTAGGCCAAGGATGCATTCGGTAAATGCATTCTATACTCTTTTTGCCAAAGACAGTCGTGAGTAATAAGGAATCTCTCCAGCAACTAAAAACTATTAAAGCGGTTAAAACTATTCTTATAAAAGTTTAAACAATTTTTAGCTGCTGGAGAAATTCCTTATTGCTCACGACTGTCTTTGGCAATGATATTTTATCAGCTATGCAATCACAACAAAGTAAGATAAGTCCCCGTACATCTAACATTACAAAATAAAAAAATATAGACAAAGATATACACAAAAAATGGAGAAGTCAATGCCAAAAACAGTAAAAATCCATCTATGTCCCGCAACGTCTAAGCCTAATGTATCACCTAGGGCGACCAGTCTCTGCCACTGGCTCCCTGAATGTCACAGGGTGATAGTCACGCCGTTGTCGCTGAGGCCAGGCTAGGCCAAAAGCTGCTCTCCCAGGTGGCAAGTCCTCGTGGGTCTTCTGTGTCACTCCCTCCAGTCCCTGGGTAGCCAAATCATCATCGAGCTCTACAGCATCCTCAAAAACTAGAGATAGATAGCTAACATCGAACATCAAGTGATCTGGGGTTAGCGAATCTGTCATGCCATGTCCTGATGGTCCCGCCTCAAACTCCAACTGAGAAGTGGATAGTGCATCCTGGGTCTCCGTGCATAGCTGTGATGGGGGTAGTAATAGCACTGGTACATCTGCCTACGGCTAAATCAGTTGATGATCTGCAGCTATGCCGCGGACGTCACGTCGCTGCCTCCTGCCACACTGCTATCCTCGGATCGATCGACCTTCGACCCGTATTCTCAGCCTACTACGTGCTACCTGCTTAGATCCAGAACAAGACGAACATCTGCTCTAGTAGGGTCAATCCCAACCGCAGTCAATGTCCGAGCGCCCGCCTCTCTGATACGTATAAAAGCATCTCGTGATCTCATGTCGGCGTCCGATATGGCCTCGGATGCAATAGAAATGGCCAATCTAATAAAATCCTCCTGAACAACAAGTGTAGAAAAGTCACAATTCGATAATTATTTATTTTTAAAGTTACTAAAAAAATGAATAAATAAGAACAAGTGTAAAAGTAATATAACGCACCATAATAGTAGCAGCAGAACCAGCACCCTGGTAGCCCTCCGCCTCAACAGCTGGTAGCGTCAGATTTCCTATACACCACCGAGTCCGAGGTTGATACCAGTGCATATAACCAGGCTTAGTGCCGATGCCTAGCATGCTGTCGATGATAGTCTGGCGTCGTGCAGCCCACATCTCTATATATGCTGCGTGATGAATATACCAGTTTGTCGTGTGGTTCCCCCTTGTCCCAATCGCGTGCAACTCCGTATGGTATCTACAGTGCGGATGAATGAACTGTGATAGACCAAACTGGCAAAGCACGCAATTGGGATGGTGGAACTCCACGACATCCCAGCAAATAAGTAGGGTCCACGATCGCCAGATGTCAAACCCCTGAGTATAACGTGCAAGCAAAAACTCCACCACCAACTTGTCATAAGGTCACCAAATAAACTACGAACATTAATTTAACAAATAAAAAATGTATCTATGATAGTAGAAAAAATAGAAAGCCAACTTGGCTAACGTAGTACAAATACTTATATGAGTTTCGTGCATAGCATTGAGCTGATCCCTATACATAACTAGCACGTGAGAACTAATCAGCTGGAGATGAAGCCGCACATCCCACCGGGCAACATACGGTGCAAGCAGAGGGACGGCAATCGCAACCACTCTATCAGGACACAAAACGGGAATATGCTCCCAAGCCCATAACTATAGAATAAAGATAGGTATTAAATCGCTAAAACTATAAATAAAACTCACTGTATAGTATATATAATAACCTTACCTGAAGTAGGACCATGGTGATGGTTAATGCAGAAACAGGGAGCCATGGACGGGAAAAAACAGAGAAAAAAAAAATTAAACGCGAGCCATAAAAGCCATGCGGAAGCGTGAAGATCATACCTTTGCGTTCCTTAACCCTCCTAGGTTGCGTAGGAATAGATTGAACGGCTGGAATCGCCTCGCTTTGCACAGTTGAAGGAGCGTCCGGTTGAACACCCGCTAGCCTTCGACTTCGTCTTGTTTGCATTAACGCTTAGCTCTCCAGCTCTCGGGATATTCCTCAGCCTAACCTCTAGTCGGTGAACACTATGGTGAAGAGGAACGATCTCAAAACTCCTTAGTTCTTTCGCTATTGATTAGCAAAGAACAAGGGAAAAACAAGAAGAAGGAAAGAGCCTTTGAGAGAGAGAGAGAGTCACGTGAGTATGGCTTGGGGAAAGGAAAAATTAGGTTTTTTTTCTTTTCAAAGAGTTGTTTATATTTAGCCAAAATTAGGTCTCTCAATCTCTGATAAACATCTCCCCGGGATTTCAAAATACCCAGATGTTATCCTGAGAAACAGTTTGGCCTAACCTTAAACTCCTCTTAACCGTATTTGGAAAAAATCCTAAGGTCCAAGCTATTGGGCCAGATAAATATTTATTATTTTTCTTGGACCCAAAAGGCTCAAAATAATAAATATTAATTATTTATTTTCTGGGCTTACATAAGTAACCCAATAAATAATTAATGAGCCCAAATGAACCATAATAATTAATCTTTAATTATTTATTTCTTGGGCCTATATAAATAACCCAATAAATAATTAAACATTAATTATTTCCCCTAGTTTAAGCCCAGGTTAATTTCTTAATTATTCATACTGGACCTAGGCCCTGAATAATTAATTAACCAAATAAACTAGATAATTAATTTCTCTCAACTCCTATTTTATTTATTTTATTCCAGTCCAATAATAAATTAGACTTCTTGAATAAAATAAAATAAAACAAAATAAAATAAAATCCTCTTCAACTGAGACCAATTCATCAACCCAAAAATAGTTAGAACTTACAGGCTATCCCGAGGACCAAAAAGACACATCGTCTTGGCTGCTAAAATGACCAAAATACCCCTGCTATATAAATAGCTGTATTTTGCATTTTAAATATTTCCTAATATCACCATAAGGAAATATTGACCCCAAGGACAATGCTGCGTTAGCAAAGTCTCCGACCTACAGGTGAAATGACTAAAATACCCCTCTACACATCGCCGTACATTTAGAGAGGAAGAAGTGTACTAACACCCTCTAAATGACATCTACCATCCTTAGGCTTCTAGTCCAATGATCCACGACTTCCCGGAGTGTTTCCGCTTTCCAAGGGAGCTACCCTAAAGCAAACATCCAAGTCATGTTTCCTAGGGCCCCGGATAATTTAGACCATTCGGACAACCACAAGGGGCGATATAGTGCGTAAACTATCTTGTATAAGTCTGTCTTAACTAACTAGTCACACATACCCAACATGCAAGTATATTGGCCCTATGATAGAACCTCAACTACAGCAAATCAAAGTATATGCTTCCAGCTTCGCTAGACCACCAACTCATACTCAAGTCGTAGAGTACTAGTCCACGCTGTAGCGGTAGTAGTCTAGGTTTCTACCATATAGTACTTTGAGAAACCACTACTACAGGTCCCTGTTCTACGTATTCGAAATACGCTTATGTCATGAAGTGAGTGGACTACCCACCGGCTAAAGGTAAGCCATTCCCCATTTGGAATTCATAACATAATAACCTAAACATGATAAGGTTCCCAGCCTCATCAATAGGTTAAGAACAAATGTTTATGTGTTAAATAACCCGTGATCCATACCTTATCGTGAAAGACCACCATTCACATGGATCACTTATTTAAACACAATGGGTCTGTTCCAAACGAAAATCGTGCACAAACAAAAAGTAAATTCACAAACAATTTCTGAAAATAAATTCTTTTATTAAATAATTCGATTTTACATCAGAAACCTAGTCTAAGAGGGCATACAATCCAACAATCTCCCACTTGCACTCTAAGACTAGGTAAGTCCATAGGTGCCCACCCCTATGGCGTCTAAGTGTCTCTTGAAGACTCTCTCACCCAAAGGCTTGGTGAATGGGTCTCGCTAGATTGTTTTCTCGAGGTAATATGCTCCACCACGACTTCCCGTCTCTCGGATGAAATCCCGGATCGGTGGTACTTCCTCTCGATGTGTTTCCCTTCTTGTGGTTCCGAGGCTCCTTAGATTGCGACACTGCTCTAGTGTTGTCGCAATACATCACAACCGGCCTATCCATATGTGGTACGACTCCAAGTTCTGAAAGAAACTTCCGGAGCCAGACTGCTTCCTTGGACACCTCTGAAGCCGCCACATACTCGCCTTCCATGGTTGAGTCGACAATACAAGATTGCTTGATACTCCTCCATGAAATTCCTCCTCCGTACAAGGTGAAGACATATCCACTAGTGGATTTTCTCTCATCCTTATCCGCCCGGAAGTCCGAGTCTCGTGTATCCTGTACGAACCAAATCATCACCCCGTAAACCAAAGCATATAATCTCTCGTTCCCTTGAGGTACTTGAGAATATGCTTTACAGCTTGCCAATGAACCTCCCTCGGGTTTGACCGATATCCGCTAACTAAGCCCACGGCAAAGCGGATATCTGGCCTAGTACACAGCATGGCGTACATGAGACTTCCCACCGTCGAAGCGTAGGGAATCCTACTCATTCTGTCATTTTCTTCTTGAGACTTAGGACAGTCCTTCGAAGAAGATGACAACCCATGTCTGCAAGGGATTAGAGCTCCCTTGCATGAGTCCATGCTGTACTTGGCCAGTATCTTGTCAATGTATGTCGCTTGGGATAATCCTAACATTCTCCGCTTCCTATTTCTAAGAAGCCTAATCCCGAGAATGTAGCTGGCTTCTCCCAAGTCCTTCATACTGAATTGACTAGATAGCCAAACCTTTGTAGATGACAATGTCCCTACATCATTTCCAATGAGTAGAATGTCATCCACATACAGGACAAGAAAAACCACATTGATACCTTCAAGTTTCCTGTACACGCATGGTTCATCTTCATTTTGAATAAAACCATAAGACTTTATAGTCTTATCAAAACGAATGTTCCATGCTCTTGATGCCAGCTTAAGTCCATAAATGGACTTCTTAAGCTTGCAAACCATGTGTTCCTGGCCTTCAGCAATGAAGCCTTCCGGTTGGGACATATAGATGTCTTCGCTAAGATGGCCATTCAAGAATGCCGTCTTGACATCCATTTGCCATATCTCGTAGTCATAGTGACAGGCGATGGCAAGGAGGATGCGAATGGATTTAAGCATGGCTACCGGGGAAAAGGTTTCCTCATAGTCGATATCCTCTTTCTGAGTATACCCTTTCGCCACAAGCCTAGCTTTGAATGTTTCCACCTTCCCATCCACTCCTCTCTTCCTCTTGTATACCCACTTGCACCCAATGGGTTTTATCCCTTCAGGTGAAGCTACAAGATCCCAAACCTGATTGAGGTACATAGACTCAATCTCGGCTTTCATTGCTTCATGCCACAGATTTGCATCGACATCAGCAATAGCCTCCTCGTATCTAGCGGGGTCTTGTTCCTGATGGTCGAAAACCAGCTCAAAGGCTTCTCCAGTCCATCTATCCGGAACCCTAGACACTCTCCCACTACGACGAGGCTCCATTTGTACGAGCTCTTGAGGCCGTGCCTCTTCTTGTTCCAAAATCGGGTCGAGAGAAGTTGATTCCATAGATAACTTCTCCTGCAGCTCCAACCTCGTTGAACCTTTAGTAGAAGTACTTTGATCATCTTCCAAGTATCTAGCATTGGTACTGACTAGTACCTTCTGCTCCTTAGGATGATAAAAGTAGCCTCATTTTGTCCCTTTTGGATACCCAACAAAATAGCATAATTTCGATCTTGGTTCCAACTTGTCTCCCTTGATCGAGACATAAGTCGGACACCCCCAAATCCCGAGATGATTCAAACTTGGCTTACGCCCGATCCACATCTCATAGGGAGTCCTAGGTACCGACTTGGAAGGCACCAAGTTCGGAAAATATGCCGCCGTTTCCAGTGGCATATCTCCAAAAGGACACCGGAAGAGTAGCATGAGACATCATGCTTCGGACCATTTCCATCAACGTCATGTTCCTTCTCTCGCCTACTCCGTTCGCTGGGGGTTCCTGCGTAGAGAGCTAGGATACTATCCCATGATGTACCATGTAGTCCTTGAATTCACCTAGGAGGTACTCTCCACCACGATCCGATCGTAAGGTTTTGATTAATTTACCTGTCTGACGCTCCACTTCAGCCTTAAACTATTTGAACTTGTCAAAAGAGTCAGACTTGCGTCTCATCAGGTAAATGTAACCATACCTCGTACAATCATCCGTGAACGTGATGAAGTACTCAAAACCTCCCCTAGCTGGTGTAGACAATGGACTGCACACATCAGTGTGAACAAGACTCAACACCTCCTTGGCTCTATCCGCCTTTGGTGTAAAAGACCTTTTGGTCATTTTTTCCATCAGGCAGGATTCACACTGAGGCCAACTTTCCAATCTCAATGAGCCCAAAGGCCCATCATGGATTAGCCTCTCGAATCCCGGTTGAGTTAATATGACCCAACCTCGAGTGCCAAAGGTATGAATCATTGATATTGGTCTTTCTCTTCTTAGTTAAAGGTTCGGACAGAGCGTTATTTGATTGGTTATTAATAGGGTTTAAAAAGAACAAATTTCCATACATGTGCCCAAGACATAAAATTTCTCCATCTCTACCGATAGAAATACCGTAATGGAAAGATACGTAATATCCTTGATTAATAAGTTTTGCAACCGAAATCAAATTCGACGAAAACCAGGTACATATAAAATGTCTTTTAAAACCACTATCTTATTACAATCAAAAATAAGATCCAGCTCTCCCACCGCAAGGGCCCGGACTTGTGCTCCATTACCCACTCGAAGCCCATGTTCGCCCTTCTTGAGTCTTCTTATCTTCCTAAACCCCTGCAAGGAGTTACAGATATGATCAGTGACTCCTGAATCAACAATCCAAGTGGAAGTTGATCCTGCCATTGATATGGACTCTAGATAGTAAATATTACCCGTGGGGTTTTTCTTGGCTCGAAGATCCTGGACACTCCTTTTTCCAGTTGTCCCTTCTTTCCACACTTGAAGCACTTGCCCTTTGGTTTGTCCTTGGGCTGGTTCTTGGTCGGGCCGTCGCATTCTCCTTCTTCTTCTTGAACTTTCCGGGCTTAGGCCCGGTTCTTGAAGAAGAGGCCTTAGCAATCATGGCCTTAGACTGCGGCTTCATGACCTTCTCCGCCATCTGGAGCTCTTTCATCAGTTCAGTCAAACTCATGTCCAACTTGTTCATGTTATAGTTTAACTTGAATTGAGTGAAAGAGCCCGGTAGAGATTCGAGAACCATGTCCACTTGGCTCTCGGGGTCAATGACAGCCCCTAAGATTTCTCGCCTCCTCGAAAGCAAGCAATCATCTTGAGCATATGCTCTCGGACCGATGCTCCTCAGCCATCTTAGTGTTTACAATTGTTCGAAGAGCCTCCCGCCTTGCGGGCCGGCTCTTGTCCGCAAACATAGTTGCCAACGATTGACTTATGTCATATGCGTAAGCCATGTGCTCGTGTTTTGATCGGAGCACATTAGACATGGAAGCTAACATATAGCAACGTGCCATTTTGTCGCCTTTCTTCCATGCCTTTTCAGCCTCTCGCTCTTCGACGGTGGAACCTTCCTCGATAACAGAGCGTGTTTCGTAAAGGACATACTTATACTCCTCGGCTGTGAGTATTATGTCCAGGTTCCTTTTCCAGTCCACATAGGTTGGACCCGTTAACTTATTCTCCCTGAGAATAACGGCCAATGGACTAAAAGAACCTCCCACCATTTCTGAAAATCGAAAATAAAAGAAAGAAATTAGTTTGTGAAAACAAAATGAAATTTGTGCACTGAAAATAATTTGGCTCTTAGGAAAACCGACATAGCTTCTTGGGAAGATTAACAGTTTCTTAAGCTAAGTGTATTAACCACCACAAATTAATTTCCCTTCTAGGTAATGGTCTAGAGAATAACTCCATCGTGAGATGGCCGTTTCCTCTCATTTCCTATGGACATACCTCGCACTATAACCTCCAACGTGGGCTAGCCGATCATAGTACGTGCCCCGAGTTATTAATTACATCCTTCCATTAGATCTAGATCCTTGTGGTATCCCCATCCTATACGGGTTCACTCCCAGGGTGACGCGAGGGGATCCACGATCTCTAATGAAGACCGTGATGGAAGGCCCCACTGGAACCCCTCTCCCACTTAGTCTTTTAAAATAAAGGTTTTCTGGAAAATATCCTTTTTGAAAGTTCCATTAAGTTTTTCTTAACTCAAAAATAAAATATCTAAGTCCAATAAAATCTCTATGTCAAGGCTTATATCCTTTGAGAGATTTCCTCCATGGACTAATTTTATATAAGTTAAAACTTAATGATTTCAAAAATTTTCAATTAAAACTTTCTAGAAACTTTGGTCTCAAGTTTATTTGACAAAATCATTTTTCTAGTCCAAAACAAAACAAAATGGCTCTCCATTTTAATTTACAAAAATATCTAAATCCAATATATTTTCTATGTCAATGATTAAATCCTTTGAGAAAATATTTAAGGATTAATTTTTTGTACCAATTAAAATAACCATTTAGTTTTTAAAGAAAAATATTTTTCCTTGCCAAAACAAAAAGTTCCCAAAGACTTTGGTCTTTGAGAAAAGCACACATAGGTACATAAAAAAAATAGCATGCTAGAAAACAATAAACGTTTTCATGCTTTTCTATTTTTTAAACCTAAGTGCCCAAATAATAGAATTAAACACATTAATTAATTAATTAATGATCTTGTTTAATCCTAAAATCTCTTACTAATATTTTTCATGCAAATATATTCCAAGAATATAAATATTGCAAAAATATTAACTTCGCCTGGTATGGGACCCAAAACGAAAAATAAAAAAATAAAAAAATAATTTGACTGGAGGTCCACTGCACCGGCCGCACCGGATCCGGGCCCATTTGGCCTGTGGTCCACCGCAGCCGACGTGAGCCAACCGCACCAGATCTCCTGAAGCTTCAACCCGCCAAGCCGCGACCCACCCGCCCGAGTGCCCCGCGCCCACGCCCGGTTCTCCTCTGCTACCGACCCGCGAACTCGCCCGATTACCCGCGCGCCAATTGAATTTCAATTGCGCAATTTCCATCGGCTCAATTTTCCTCCAAATCGGCTCAGCTCCAAGGCGTGAACAGCATGGCTTCACTCACAATGTCGGCTGCGGCTCGACTCAGCTCACACGGCTTAGGAACAGTTTTCTTCTTCATTTTTCTTTCTCTCTCGCGCGAAAATTGCAGAACCTTTGTTCTTCATATTTTGCTCAAAATTTTGGCTTCTTTGGACATTTTTACTTACCAAAAACATCCAGAACCAAACCACAACCGCCTATACCCATTAAAATTGGGTTTACACGATTAAAACACCAAAGCCAAAAAATTTACAGAGATCCTATGCTTCCACTGTGAAGCTTACAAAACCATCTATCCCATACCAAAACAGCGAAGAATCACAGGTATAATCATCTTCTCCATTTTATTAACTACCATGCTCCCTATATTGATCAAAACCAGTGTCTCTGATACCACTTTGATGGTTAATGCAGAAACAGGGAGCCATGGACGGGAAAAAACAGAGAAAAAAAAATTAAACGCGAGCCATAAAGGCCATGCGGAAGCTTGAAGATCATACATTTGCGTTCCTTAACCCTCCTAGGTTGCGTAGGAACAGATTGAACGGCTGGAATCGCCTCGCTCTGCACAGTTGAAGGAGCTTCCGGTTGAACATCCGCTAGCCTTCGACTTCGTCTTGTTTGCATTAACGCTTAGCTCTCCAGCTCTCGGGATATTCCTCAGCCTAACCTCTAGTCGGTGAACACTATGGTGAAGAGGAACGATCTCAAAACTCCTTAGTTCTTTCGCTATTGATTAGCAAAGAACAAGGGAAAAACAAGAAGAAGGAGAGAGCCTTTGAGAGAGAGAGAGAGTCACATGAGTGTGGCTTTGGGAAAGGAAAAATTAGGGTTTTTTTTTCTTTTCAAAGAGTTGTTTATATTTAGCCAAATTTAGGTCTCTCAATCTCTGATAAACATCTCCCCGGGATTTCAAAATACCCGGATGTTATCCTGAGAAACAGTTTGGCCTAACCTTAAACTCCTCTTAACCGTATCTGGAAAAAACCCTAAGGTCCAAGCTATTGGGCCAGATAAATATTTATTATTTTTCTTAGACCTAAAAGGCCCAAAATAATAAATATTAATTATTTATTTTCTGGGCTTACATAAGTAACCCAATAAATAATTAATGAGCCCAAATGAACCATAATAATTAATTTTTAATTATTTATTTCTTGGGCCTATATAAATAACCCAATAAATAATTAAACATTAATTATTTCCCCTAGTTTAAGCCCAGGTTAATTTCTTAATTATTCATACTGGACCTAGGCCCTGAATAATTAATTAACCAAATAAACTAGATAATTAATTTCTCTCAACTCCTATTTTATTTATTTTATTCCAGTCCAATAATAAATTAGACTTCTTGAATAAAATAAAATAAAACAAAATAAAATAAAATCCTCTTCAACTGAGACCAATTCCTCAACCCAAAAATAGTTAGGACTTACGGGCTATCCCGAGGACCAAAAAGACACATCGCCTTGGCTACTAAAATGACCAAAATACCCCTGCTATATAAATAGCTGTATTTTGCATTTTAAATATTTCCTAATATCACCATAAGGAAATATTGACCCCAAGGACAATGCTGCGTTAGCAAAGTCTCCGACCTACAGGTGAAATGACTAAAATACCCCTCTACACATCGCCGTACATTTAGAGAGGAAGAAGTGTACTAACACCCCTCTAAATGACATCTACCATCCTTAGGCTTCTAGTCCAATGATCCACGACTTCCTGGAGTGTTTCCGCTTTCCAATGGAGCTACCCTAAAGCAAACATCCAAGTCATGTTTCCCAGGGCCCTAGATAATTTAGATCATTCGGACAACCACAAGGGGCGATATAGTGCAAAAACTATCTTGTATAAGTCTGTCTTAACTAACTAGTCACACATACCCAACATGCAAGTATATTGGCCCTATGATAGAACCTCAACTACAGCAAATCAAAGTATATGCTTCCAGCTTCGCTAGACCACTAACTCATACTCAAGTCGTAGAGTACTAGTCCACGTTGTAGCAGTAGTAGTCTAGGTTTCTACCATATAGTACTTTGAGAAACCACTACTACAGGTCCTGTTCTACGTATTCGAAATACGCTTATGTCATGAAGTGAGTGGACTACCCACTGGCTAAAGGCAAGCCATTCCCCATTTGGAATTCATAACATAATAACCTAAACATGATAAGGTTCCCAGTCTCATCAATAGGTTACGAACAAATGTTTATGTGTTAAATAACCCATGATCCATACCTTATTGTGAAAGACCACCATTCACATGGATCACTTATTTAAACACAATGGGTCTGTTCCAAACGAAAATCGTGCACAAACAAAAAGTAAATTCACAAACAATTTCTGAAAATAAATTCTTTTATTAAATAATTCGATTTTACATCAGAAACCTAGTCTAAGAGGGCATACAATCCAACACATGGGCCCACAAATCTCTTGTGCTATCAGATCAGTAGCATTACATAGACACCTATACAACCACACTAGCGTCGCACTGCCCCAACCGAACCGACCGCATAAAGTAAAATCCTCTAGAAATGGTAAAAAACGTAGCGGGAGCAAGTGACCTAACTTATCTGACATAAGCAAACCTCCAATAAGAAGAAATATAAGGGCCCGAGCCCTTTGCTAAACCCGTACCTCGGGGGCATCATCAAGAAATGGGAGTGACAAATGCACATCTAAAGCCGACTTATGAAGTCGGTTGCCCCTGAAATGCTCGTCGCGAGGACGAAATCCTAGAAGTTTATATACTATATCGCTCCAAACAGCCCGCGAACATCCGTAGACGTCTCCTATAATAGGCTCACTGTAAATCGACAATCCCTATAAAATAGCAACGTCATATAATGTCATTGTGGGCTCACCCACCTGGAAATGAAATGTATGCGTCTCGAGCCGCCATCACTCAACTAGGGCAGTGACCAGTGCGTGATCCACCTAGATGTGTCCAGCTCGACATACCCCTCCAAACCCAACAAGATCTATGTAATGCATGACCCGATTACTGCACAGATAGACCTCACAAAAATAGGAATCGCGTCGCCTAAATAGTAAAGGAACCTCGCAAATCTCAGCATGTCGCGCCCAAATTAGAGAAGACCGGTGCTCAGTCTACCGTGTAATAATGTCATCTATGATAGGTCCTGGAACTATACTAGGGTGCACTTAGTCCATCCTAAACAAAATAATGTCAAATTATAATTGTTAACATTTAAGGCGTCTAATTACATAAGTAGGGACTACTTATAACTATTTACATTATATAATTTGAATAATTGGAAATTGAGATTTTTACAACCCGAAATTGTGGTCTATGATTTAGATTTATTGTGCTTGGTTTCTACAATGCAACCTTGTTACCTAAATATGTGCACATTTATCTAAATAAAGAAAATATATATTTTGTGCAAATTTTTTAAATATGTTTTATAATTTAACATGATACCTAACAATTTATCGTGAAATACAAATAATAACATCATATTTGCTATATTTTAATGTTAAGATATTTATTTTAATTATTAAGATATAATAATAACAAATAATAAAATAATATTAAGATATTTATTTATACAAATAATAATAAATAATAAAATAATATTAAGATATTAAGATATCCTAGCGCAAAGTCCATCTAAAGTGGTTTAGATGATTTCTATTTTTATGGACGTGAAATACTTAAAACACCACAACACAAACACCCCCCCCCCCCAAGGCCAGTGGGTGTGTGTCATTTGAAGTCTAGATTCATTCTGAAAATCTATGGATTTCAACTCCTGCTGTTATGTGAACAGGATAACAAATCCAGATTCATTCTTGTCATTTCTTTATCCTAAAAAATTACTAGCAATATAATGATTAGAGAAACCTTTCTTAATCCCCAAAAAAAACACTAGTAACATAATGATTATTAAAAAGAAAAGAAAAGAAAAGAAAATTATTTTAAAACTTGAGCCTAACATGGGCTGGTCTTGATGCTAACAATGATAATATCAATGATATGATCAAATTGGATGGAGGCCATGAAAATGGAGGTGTTAGCTTTGAGGGTCTTCTCAGGATTTTGGTTGTTTGATGATGATGACGAAAAATTTATATGTTATGTGTTAGGGCATCATGAAGATTTTCCTTGAACAATCAATAGCCTCACCTTGCAAAATTTGTGATTGTAACTAATAAGTGCTTTATTTTTATTGAAAGAACACATCCACTTATGCTATGAAATGAATGCATTAAAAATCATCAAATTCAAGAATTTATCATAATTCTCATTCCCATGGCCTTTCTCAATATGAGGATACAACTCAGTTGTTGAATCCTAGGATTTCTTCCTATTATTTTTTGGAGTCCATGAAAATTATTGGACCAATTTAAAATGTTTGGTCCTGTGAATAACTGCACATAATCGCCAATGCAACAGCAAAGTAAACAAAGCTATTAGTGGATTTCAAATTCTTCCCAAATCCAAATCCACCGTTCAAGTGCCCTACTATGGTCTATTAGTGCTACATCCCACGTCTCCACAAATTCTCAAATACAGCAGCAAGAAAAATCCACTAATCTACATCTTTAACACCAAAATGCCAAAACAAAAAAATCCAACAGAATGCCAAATCCAACAAAATGCCTAAACCACAAAATGCCAAAACAAAAAAAATCTAACAAATAAATCAGCTCAACACAGCAACACAACATCAAACTCATTCTCAAAATAAAAAACCACATACGGCTCACCCCCAAAAAAATTTATTTAAATAAAATCTCTGACTTTGATCCAAAAAATAGAGCTCAACCCAAAGCATTCTAGATCAACACAGCCATCATCAAACACATTCTCATAAAAACCTAAAAAAATTAAAACAACTAGAGAAGAATGGTAGGAAAAAAAAAACCTGAATTTTCCCTTCTCAATTCTTCGTCCGTTTGTCCGAGGCTTTACCCAAAGCTCCGAGCTTCAAACCCTATTGTGATTGATTCAGTCAACAAAGTCCCAACTATAGTCCCAATTTTCTACTCTAGCCCCAACAAAAAAAAAAAAATCAGTCTCTGAAAAAAATGGAACCAGACAGAAATGGAGAAATTTTGAAAGGACGGCGGGGCGGGGAAGCAAACCGGCGACGATTGTAAATCCTAGCTGTAGTGAAAGTAGAATTTTTGCAGTGACAGGGGAGGGGAAGCAGGCGTGACGATTACAGAAATTTAGCAGCGGGGGGCGGGGAAGCAATGCACCAGCGCGACTAAGGATTTGAAAAAAACGGTGGTATAGGATGCTATGAGTAGAACGCATTATTTTAATGCATCCTATTTTACTTAGAACGCATTTCGGTAATGCGTTGAGGCCATTTTAGGCCTCCTTTCTGCGGTCGGGCCAGTTGAAGCCGAATGGCCCCAAATGGGGCCATTCTGATCAATGACCCACAATTGAATGAGGTGTCGAAATCTTTAAAAGAAAATTACCAGATGATAAAAGAAAATCAATTTGAAGATAGTTGAGTACTAGCTACAAAGAGTTGGAGAAGAAGGAAGAGTCGAAGCAAAAAAAGAGGTGACCAAGGAAGAGGAATATCCTAACAGAGTGATAATAGTGACCTTGAGTGCTATTACTATGAGGAGATTGGTCATATCCAAGAAGTCGTTGCCTAAAAATGAAAGAAGATTTAAAAATTCTAAGAGAACAAATGAAGGGCAATGCTAAAATAAGCGATTGCTTTACAAATGTGGTCATAGGCGATGATATATTATTGATAAGATGTTCAGATGATACTGTCGATAAGAAGCATTCAAATTGGATAATGGATTCTGCATCAGACTTGCAATTCAGCAAGGACCAAGACATGCTCGATGATTTGCAATTGGGGAACTTTGGCCACATCAACGTGAAAAACAACTCTAAGATGAAGGTTGAAGGCATTGGACGAATTCACCTTAAGCTCCACAATGATAAAGTTAATATACTTCCTGATGTAAGGTATGTTAATGATTCTAGTGTCAACATTATTTCATTAGGTGTGATGACATCAAAAGGATACAAGTATGTTGGAGTTGGGAAGTCTTGCAAAATATACAAAGGGAACTGTCTGGTTATGCAAGGAAGAAAGAAGAGTAAAAACATCTACCATTTTGATGGTCATTCTTTGAAGAAGCGACTTGAAGAAAGTAAAACGAAAGAAGCAACAGAGAAGAAGACTGCAAGAATTGAGAATAGAGTTAGGTTTTCAGATTCTATTGTAATTTGAGAAATTGAGAAAATTGAGGATTTGCTGAGTTTTTCTCAATTCCACGTGATATAACTTAGTAAGGAATGATTTCCCTATAAATAGGTTAGTGGTTTTTTTTTTTTTTTTTTTGGAGAGTGCACCAACTCATTGAGTCTAATAAATTAGAAGATTTTTGGGCCCTAAGTTATTTTGTAAGGATTTGTAATTTTGTCAATTCAAAAATTACATAGTAAAGTGTTTTCCTTTGGGGTGGTGGATGTAGGTCTAATAAAGAGATCGAATTATGTTAAATTTTCGTGTTCTATTTTATCTATTTATTTTTCTTTTCTCTTTCTATATATTTGTGTATTGCTTTCGTTACCCATCCAAACACCTAGTTCAAAGAAAAGTTCGAAAACTGATGCGACTGCTCAGATTGTGTCTTCGACGGAGGAAATTGATATATCTTCAGTATCAGAATTGTGTGAAATTTCCAAAATTAGATTCAAGCTCACGCCTGGAGGCATCAGGGATGTCAAGTTTGATGACAAGGAGAAAATATTTTATCTCCCAGTGATAACTCCTGGTAATAATTCAGAAATTGTATTAAAAAACTTCGTGGCATATGAAGCAGAATCAGCTAAGCCAGGTTCATCCCTTGAACTTGCAGCGTATGTTGATCTAATGTGTGGCATTATAGATGCACCGAAGGATGCATATTTGCTGCGCGAGGAGGGAATCATAGAAGGGACTCTTACTGGTCAAAGAATCGCTCATATCTTCAATGGGATAAGGAAATTGACTGGCAACTTGGATGACAAAACAAATATAGAGATGATCAAGAAAGTGAATGCGAAGTAGCGTAATGCAAGACGCAGAGAGAAGCATCCTAAACCAGCCCGGAGTTTGCTGTAGTCCCTCTGTGAGATTTTCTTGATCACCTCAGAATTCTTGCACTTACAAAAGTTATAATTTGGGGCAAAAACAGTAACTTAAACTATAGTACCATATATTTTCTTTTGTTTGCTTTTCTTCTCAATGCTCATTCCTTCTTATTTTTGAAAGTGAATTTCAATCTGCCATAAAATTATTTCATAACATGAAGGATTGGAATATTGCTTCTTGATATTAATATTGCAGTTAGGCCTTAGGAAGCTATTGATGTAGCTGGGCTCTGTATTTCGCTTTATTTGTTTATGAAATGAATGAGGACAGTCAATATGCACCCACTTGGCCACTCTCTACCCAAACAAATATCTTCCGTTTTCTTCCTAGAATGAGCTATTTCTAGCAACTACACATTGAAGTATGGCTGAAAATGTGCAATAGACCTTTTCAACATGTAATGATTGTGTGCAATTTTTAGGAATACAAACAAGTAAAGAAATCATGGCGTAGAAGGCTAGTGTCAAATGGTCAAGAATGGTAGGCAGCTTTACCCTGCTGGCGTTGATAATTAGCAGAAGTTTGAAGTAGTCTAACTTTGAAAATAAGGCCAAAATGCACACACAGGATTTAGTGCCTTCCAAGGTGCAATTGAACTACATTTTCAGTCTCTTGGTACGCGAAATAGCCCAATTCTGAAAGTACTATGGCTAAAATTTCCACTCATTTTCTTTCCTCCAAAAGAGATATAGGCGGCCCACAAAGATTTGAAAATCCCAAATCCCCGTGCATAGGAAAGAATAAGAGTCAGAAAACTGTGGTCACTGATAAAAAATTTGTCATTGCAATTACCCAGAAATTTCCATATTCTTAAAAGTCAAAGTCTCCCACCTGTTGACCATGGAACTTCCAAATCATTCTTCTCTGCCAAGAAAATTAACAAAGTAAGATGAAGGAAGAAGAAAAGGAACTTCGGAAGAATTTTTCTTGCTTCTTTGCTAAAGATATTTTCTTTTATGTTCTTTACTTTCCCAAATTGTCATTGAAATGATTATCCGGAGCAAGTTCATATTTCTTTTCCAGTTATTGATTACTGTGAAATTATTATTATGTCTTGAACATGCTGTTGGAGATGAAAATGTTGTGTGTGCAGAGAGGGACAGACAGGCTCTCCTCAGTTTGAAACATGAGCTCACAGATGGCTTTGGTCGACTTTCTTCATGGGGAACAGAAAATAATATAAAAAATTGCTGCAGATGGAAAGGCGTTGGATGTGACAACAAAACTGGTAATGTTATAGTTCTTGATTTACATGGTCCCCGGGGTATTAGCACATATTCCTCTGCTGCACCGTTGAGAGGTGAGATTAGTCCTTCGCTCTTTGAATTAAAGCACTTGAAGTATCTGGACCTTAGTTACAATGAGTTTTATGGCAATATTTTGTCAAACATTAGTTCCCTTGGCAGATTAGAGTACCTCAATCTCTCTCGATCTGGATTTTACAGTGGTCCAGTTCCTCCTGATCTGGGAAACCTTTCTAATTTACACACTCTTGATCTTAGCTTAAATAGTTTTCTCCCAGTAGAAAATCTTGACTGGCTGTCCCGTCTCCGTTTATTAGAATGCCTTCAGCTACGTGGTCTTAATTTAAGCAAAGCGGCCAGCTGGGCACAAGAAGTCAGTAGGCTTCCTCTCCTCAGAGAGTTGCACATGCCAGATACTATGCTTCCAGATGTCAACCCCTTTGTAATTCAATTGGCCAATTTTTCTTCAATGTCACTTGCTGTCCTTGATCTCTCTTCTAATAACCTCAATTCTTCTGTATATGATTGGCTGTTCCGATACAATAGGACCCTAAGTGACATTAACTTATCTGAAAACAATCTCCAAGGACATATTCCCGATGCTTTTGGGTCCATTGTTTCCCTAGAACATCTTGATGTTTCTCAGAACAAAATTGAAGGTGGATTATCTGAAAGCTTCAGAAACCTCAGTGCATTCAAGTCGCTGAAACTGTCTGTTAATAGCCTAAGTGGAAAATTACCTGAGTTGATGAGGAACTTATCCGGTAGCCACCAAAGTTCGCTTGAGTACCTGAATTTGGATAAGAATCTCATTGATGGTTCCCTACCTGAAGATATGTTCAGGTTTTCACAGTTGAAGGACCTCAGACTCGGATTCAACAGATTATCTGGCTCCATCCCAAAGGTTTATGGACAACTTCCAAATCTTTCTGTTCTTGATTTGGCTGGCAACCAAATAGTGGGTTCCATACCTGATTTAACATCCTCATCATCTCTGAGAGAGATAGACCTCTCTGGAAATCTTTTAAATGGGACACTGCCTGTAAGTATTGGAACTCTTTCTAAACTTGAGATGTTGTATCTTGGTTCAAATCACTTGGAAGGTGTTCTATCTGAAGCGCACCTAAACAATCTCTCCAGATTACAAGTGTTAGACTTATCTTTCAACTCCAGACTTGTTATAAAGCCACACTCCGATTGGATACCTCCTTTTCAGCTGAATATCATAAGGTTAGCAAACTGTTATCTGGGACCTGATTTTCCAAGATGGCTTCAAACACAAGGTAATGTTTCAGAGCTTGATATTTCCAGTGCTGGAATTTCAGATAGCATCCCCGCCTGGTTCTGGGACCAATTTTCTGGACTCAATCAATTGAATCTCTCGTACAATCAGCTTGATGGAATGTTACCAGATTTATCTGAAAATGTTGGTGGTCTTTTCTTGATTGATTTGAGTTCAAATAAATTTACTGGTCCTGTTCCTAAACTTCCCAGAAGGATGACAATAGTGGATGTTTCCAAGAATTTGCTTTCAGGACTTGCCACCTTCTTGTGTAATGGTTTTGATAACTTGGGATATCTCGATGTCTCTTATAACCTGCTCTCAGGAGAGCTTCCTGATTGTTGGAATGGATTTACTAGCTTAGTCTTTCTTAATTTAGCTAACAATGGTTTCCGTGGGAAGATTCCCAATTCGATAGGCTCACTCACCTGGATTAGAACACTGCAGTTGAGAAACAACAGTTTCTATGGGGAGCTGCCTGACTCTTTAAAAAATTTAAAAGCCATGGATTTTTTAGATATTGGTGAAAATAAATTATCTGGAAAACTACCAAAATGGATGGGGGAGAGCCTATCAAATATCATTGTCCTTAGCTTAAGAGCCAACAGGCTTAATGGAAGCATACCTTCCAATTTCTGTAATTTATCAAAGATTCAAATCTTGGACATTTCTGAAAACAAGCTATCCGGAAGAATTCCAGAGTGCATTAAGAATCTCACAGCAATGACACAAGATGGGAGTCCAACTCAAGCCATCACTCATTGGTATTATTTCTTTTCTGCTTCTCATGCTATAAGGTCCAATATCTCCTACAAGACTAATGCATTCTTGATATGGAAAGGAAGAGAATTTGAATATAAAGAAACTCTACGACTGGTGAAGAGCATTGACCTCTCCAGCAATAATTTGTCTGGAGAAATTCCCTGCGGAATTACTAGTCTTGTAGGGCTTCTTGGTTTGAACTTGTCAAGAAACTGTTTAACAGGGGTAATAGCTCCAAGACTTGGCGAGCTAAGGTTGTTAAATTTTCTTGACCTTTCTCAACTAAGCCATCTGGGGGTGCTGGACTTGTCAAGTAACAACTTCTCAGGCAGAATCCCATCAGGCACCCAATTACAGTCCTTTGGTGCTTCTGCATATGAAGGTAATCCGTTACTTTGTGGCTTACCACTTGCCAAAGCTTGCCCTGGAGATGCATCAAGTCAGGATCCAACGTCCGGCGATGGAAGTAATGACGAAAAGCATGAAGATATGTTTCTAAATCTTGGATTTTATATCAGCATTGCTCTTGGATACATTTTTGGATTTTGGGGGGTCTGTGCCACTTTAATTCTCAACAGATCATTGAGATATGCCTTCTTCAAGTCCTTGGATAACACAGGGAACTGGTTATATGCATTGACAACAAGAAGGAAGCCTAGATCAAAGAGACGACAAAATCGTGGGTTGCTGCTGTTCTGAGAAAACGTTGGTGTTGCTGCTACTTACTTTTCAACTGTTTGTGTCAAACTCATTCCGCTGTTCAGTTCTGGGCAACAGCATTGTGGCATCTTCGGGACAGTTCCCATTAGTCGACTTGTATTTCTTCTATTTCTGCTGTCCTTCCCTCTGTTGTTGTTCTCCGGCTTTGATTTCTTTCTTTCCTCCGTATTTTTCTTCTCTGCTTGTGTTTCTTATAGTTTGTTTGATAGACATCATCATTCTGTTTCTGCTTCAGGCTTGTATGCCCAACAATTTAGAAAAACCTTCCAATAAAAGCTACTCGCCTCTGAAATTTTCCATAACTGTGAAACTATACAGGAATGAATCAATTCCAGAGCACAAACTGTTAGTTAATAGGATCGACATACTTATGTGTCAACCAAATTAAACCTTGAGAATACGTGAAAACGGATCATACCTTTATAGATATCGTCTTCACCAATACGATTCTTGAAGTCTTTGACCTTCTAGCAATGCTCCAAACCCCAAGCCTTCTTCAATGTAATCTCCCTAAATTAGAAAATTGCTAATCGTATTTTGTTTCTCTTTTTATTGAGGGTGGACTCACACAAAAACTGAGAGAAAAAATCTCAGAGAACAACAACGATGTTTCTCACTCATCATAAAAATAGTCATAAACTAATATGTATAATTGACTCTATCTCAAAATACGAATCCTGATAGAATAAGAAAAATATAGTTGGGTACAACTATTTCCACTTATCATATTCCATCTCAAATACGATTTTTGGCTTCCTGCAATTTTTATTAATAAATTATAAATAAACTATAATTTATTATTGTCTCATAATTAGGAGTCATTGAAGAGACCTGACCGGATACAATTAGACTAAGCTCCAATAAATTATTTTGTCAATAAAAATAATTTATTAATTACGTTCCACTCCACTAAAAGAACGTAACTGCACTCTTAGTCTAATCGCAATTACTGGAGTCAATAATTATATCCATTAATTGATCGATCCAACAAATTACCCCCATTGATCAATATAATACTTTGAATGAGGCAGTATGACCACAATGCCCCTCATTCAAATCCTCAATTCTCATCTTCAATTTGACAGTACCATGTAACCATGTCACACTTACAAATTGAATTTAATAGACACTATTGAATTACTAAGCTCAGATTTAACTGTCCTTTAGAAGAACTTATGAGGAAATGATCTTACATATTAAAGGTGAAGGATTCCATATTGCATAATAATTATTTTATATTTATTTCACTTTAATTCCCAAGATGTCGAGATATTGATTATTAAGTTAATCTCACTCTTTGGCAACTCAAGGAACTTCAAGTTAGTAAATATAAAAAATTGTTTGCTCAGGATTAAGATATTACGTACGACAATCTTTTGATATTCTATTTGTATGGTCTATTCCACAAATAAATATTGATGGTCCATCTAATATATCAAATATATATCCTTAATTTTATTACCAAAGTCAAAGACAGACTTCAATAAAATTAAGACGATCTTCCAAAATAAATTGTCCAAATTTATTTTAGATCACGGATAATTTATTTTGAATTAAATAACAAATCAAGTCTTTCTGTATTTAATAAATAAACACTTGATTTATAATATTTAAATAATTCGCGGACAAAATAGGCTCATACATAATTCATACATATAAATATAAAAGACACACTTTATTTAATTTCAAAATACAAATATTGTATTTATTCGATGGACATATCTAACAAAAATTCTCTCACTTGTCCTAGAGTAAATAGGACATGTCAGAAATACCCATACTTTCTATATGACTTCCAAAAACAGTTATAAGTAAACTTTTAGTAAAAGGATCAGCAAGATTTTCAGCAAAAGAAATCTTGCATACTTCTACATCTCCACGTTGAACAATCTCCCTAAATATGTGATATTTATGTTCAATGTGTTTACCACGCTGATGGCTGCGTGGTTCTTTTGCATTTGCCACTGCACCACTATTGTCACAGTATAAATTAATGGCTTGAGATACAGAAGGAACCACTTCAAGTTCTATCAAGAACTTCTTCAACCATACTACCTCTTTAGCTGCTTCACAAGTTGCCACATATTCAGCTTCCATTGTAAAGTCAGCAATACAAGATTGTCTAATACTTCTCCACACAACTGCACCACCACCTAAGGTGAAAACAGAGCCTGAGGTGGACTTGCGAAGATCTCTATCAGTTTGAAAATCAGAATCAGTGTAACCTATAGGTACCAATTCTGGAGCTGAGTAAACTAGCATATATCCTCGAGTTCTGTGAAGATACTTGAATATATGCTTCACTACTGTCCAGTGTTCCGATCCTAGGTTTGACTGATATCTACTGACCATCCCAATAGCATGACAAATTGCTGGACGAGTACATAGCATGGCATACATGAGACTTCCTACGGCTAATGCATAAGGAACTCGTTTCATGTACTCAACTTCATTAGGAGTTTTAGGATTATGCTTCTAAGATAACTGAATTCCATGTCTAAAAGGAAATTGACATTTCTTGGAATTTTGCATAGAAAATCTCGTCAGTATTTTGTCAATATATGAAGTTTGGGATAAAGTTATCTGTCTATTCTTTCTATCCCTAAAGATCTGAATGCCCAGAACATATCTTGCTTCTCCCAAGTCTTTCATATCAAACTGTTTACCCAACCAACTTTTCACTAATGTTAATGTTCGTACATCATTTCCAATGAAAAGAATGTCATCAACATACAGTATGAGAAAAATTACCTTACCATCTATAATTCTCTTATAGACACAAGGTTCATCAAGATGCTGATTAAAACCATAAGATTTAATGGCCTGATCAAACCTGATATTCCAAGATCTAGACGCTTGTTTAAGCCCATATATGGATCTATTCAGCTTACAAACTTTTTGTTCTTGACCTTCTTGGATAAAACCATCTGATTGTACCATGTAGATACATTCGTCAAGTTTTCCATTAAGGAAAACTGTCTTGACGTCCATTTGCCATACTTCATAGTTGAAGTGAGCTACAATGGATAAAAGAATTCTTATAGACTTTAGCATGGCCACAAACGAGAAGGTTTCCTCATAGTCAATACCTTCTCGTTGGGTATAACCCTTAGTAACCAATATAACTTTGAAAGTTTCCACTTTCACGTCTACTCCTCTCGTTCTTTTGTAGACCCATTTGCACCCAATAGGTTTTACCCCATTAGGCAGGTCCACAAGTTCCTAGACAGAGTTAGTGTACATGGATTTCATTTCTGAATCCATTGCACTCTTCCAATGATCTGCGTCTATGTCCTCTACAACTTCTTTATACGTAGTGGAATCCTCTTCTTCCTCAAAAGAGATTGCTTAAAAAACTTCTCCATAGAGTAAGTATCTAGAGGGACGTCGAATGACTCTCCCATTGCGTCTAAGCTGTGGAGGTTCTTGGATGATTGGATTTTCCTCCTCCTCATTGCCTAGAACTAGATCTGTTGATTCCTCAACAATTGGATTTTGAACAAGGGTAGGAGGTTCTTCCACTCTATGTGCCGAAAAGCCAGTAGGTATAGAAGATGTAATATCTATTTCTCTCCCACTGGAATCTGGCATGTTAAATAGCATAGATATAAATCCCCCACGTGAATCTTGAGTATGGGTTTCTGTGACCATTTGCTTGGGATTATCTCCCTTGGTTTTTTCCAAAATAATCCTACTCTTAGATCATCGTTCTTCTATGTACTTGTCCTCTAAAAAAATTGCATTTGTGCTTATAAATATTTTCTTATCTTGAGAACTATAAAAGTAGCATCCCCTTATTCCTTTTGGATACCCAACAAACAAACATAAATTTGATCATGATTCCATTTTATCCATCTTTCCCTTTAGCACATATATAGGACAACCCCAAATACGAATATGTGTCAAATTAGGCTTCCGCCCATTCCACAATTCCAATGGAGTCTTAGGGATAGATTTTGATGGAACCATATTCAATATATATGTAGCAGTTTGTATAGCATATCCCCAAAAAGATGTACTGGATGTAGAGAAGCCTAGTATTGTTCTGTCCATGTCTAACAAGGTCTTGTTTCTCCTTTGTGCCACTCCATTTTGTTGAGGAGTGCCAAGTGCACTTAGTTGGGATAAAATCCCATTTTCTAATAAGTATGATCTAAAGTCATGGGATAGATATTCTCCATCTCGATCGGACAAAGTGTCTTAATGTTCTTTCATAACTGCTTCTCAGTCTCAACCTTAAATTCTTTGAATTTTTCTAAGGCATCAGACTTATGAGTCATTAGGTAAACATAGCCATATCTTGAGTAATTATCTGTAAAAGTAATGAAATACTCATACCCACCTCTAGCTTGGATATTAATTGGTCCACATACATCATAATGCACTAATTCTAAGACTTTCTTTGCTCCATTTCCTTTGGAAGGAAATGATCTTTTGGTCATTTTACCTTCCAAACAAGATTCACAAACTTGAAAAGGTTCTACCTTTAAGTCACTTAAAGGACCTTCTTTTACAAGTCTTTGAATCCTATTTAGATTAATATGACCAAGTCTAGATGCCATAGGAGAGTCTCATTAATAGGAGATAACTTAATGTATTTATTAGTTTCAGTATGATATAATGAACTGTTGGTAGGTTTCAAAACATACAGATCATTATTTAAATATTTACGACATATCAAATAGTTATTCAAAAATATCTCTACTGATAATTTATAAAACTTAACAGAATATTTTTTTTTTGAATAACAAAGAAACTGAAATCAAATTTTAATAAATGTTGGGAACATAATAACAATCTTTCAAAACCAAATGTTTATTATCAAAATAAAGATAAACATCTTCAATAGCTCTTGCAGATATCATTGATCCTGTGCCAACCCTTAGAGTATGCTCTCCTTCATTGAGATGTCTGGTTACTTAGAACCCCTGCAATGAATTGCAAACATGGTTAGTGGCTCCAGAATCTACTATCCAAGTATTTGTAGAATCAACCACTAAATAAGTTTCAATGTAGGATAACTCACCAGTACCTTACTTGCATTTAGCTAAGTAATCTGGACACTATGTCTTCTAATGTCTTGCTTGTAGTGGAAACATTCCTTTGGGCTTTTCATCCACTTTTGCTTTCTTAACCTGTTGCTTAGGCCCTTTATTATTATTTTGTTTCCTCTTATTTCCTCATTTGCCCTTAGGCTTGGAAGAGGAAGATCCAGCATGAGTTAAAACAAGAGCGTTGCCACTTCCCACTTTTAGGGTAACCTCGGCGTTTTCAAGCTCCTTCATTAACTCTGTAAGAGACATCTCCATCTTGTTCATGTTGTAATTAACTTTAAACTGTGAGAACATCTCTGTGAGAGTTTCTAGAGCCATGTAAACTTGAGTCTCAGGCTTAATTTCAGCCCCTAAGACCTCCGCCACGTTGAACTGAGCGATCAATTCTAACATATAATCCCTCACGGGAGTTTCAAGTTTTATGCGCCTCATTGCTGCTTGACGAGTCTGACGTCCTTTGTGCTCAAACATTTGCTGGAAGCTTCTCATGATGTCTATAATAGTTGTCATGTTCTTGTCATGTTCTCATGTTTCTACTGCAACACATTTGAGATAGATCCCAAAATGTAGCAGCGAGCCATCTCATCAGAACTCAACCACTTATCATAAGCTTCATTTTGTTCGCGCGTGAATTGTTCAGTAGGCTTAGCAGGACACAGTTCAGTTAACATGTATTTCAGCTTCTCAGTAATGAGTACAATTATGAGGTTCTTTTTCCAATCAATAAAATTTTCTCTAACCAATTGGTTCTTTGTTAAAATTTGAGATAAAGTATTGGAAGTCATTTTTCTAAAATTAAAAAAAAATAAAACATATGAGCCATTCATCATATTATAATGCATGATCAATATAAAATAGTATGATCAATATGATAATATTTTAAGTAATAATAGAAACTACTATTAAAATATGACAACCCAAAACTCTACAGTAACATGTATCTCTATAGGAGATAATAATGTAACTTATAGTTAGGTCAAGATTCACAACCTAAAACCCCAGAGTAATATGCACCTCTATAAAAGATAACAATATACTTATAGTTAGGCCTGAATCATCCCACTAAAATTAATATATCTTACATTTAAATGCAATATTAATTTTAGTGTTTTTAATATTTTTAGCCATCATAGACATTATTTGAATATTCTATAGGAAGTCCTTATTATATCTTTGATTAAAGTGTAACCCCTATATTCAATTATTTTTTTTATTTATAAAGTTTCCAATCCAATCACATCACCTATAGGGTAATTATGAATGAATTAAACTTAAAAAAATAATAATTAAAATTTTGATGCTCAAGTTAGTAACTAATAAAACGTAGCCTTCCTATAGGGAGACCATTTAAAATGGCACAAAGCAAACGTTAATTTTACTAATAGGCTAATAGGGGAGGCTTAAGGTTAATTAAAATTAACCATTTTACAATTTTTTTAATTTAATAAAAAATATTAATTTATTTATGCATAACTAAATAGTATCTAGAGCGGTGTTAATGCAAACTATATGACATGTTAACATGAATGATATATAATTCAACCAAATTAAATAGTAAAAATTATAAAATAAAAATAATTTTATGGCCAACCTAGACTCAAAAATAAAATTGTAAAATTACAATTGAAAATTTAATTGGCTAACAAAATAGCCAACCTTCAATCTTCTGCCATAGTATTCTGTTGGAGCAAGTCCTTGACATATGATCTTCACTAGAGTAGTGGTAAGTTACTTGAAGCTCCTCCAAGGTGACCAGGGATCAAATCCCAAATCTATCACCTCACTCCCCCTTTTTTTTTTTTTATTAAACAGAAATTGGCAGGCCCGCTAGCCTGGCACCAGAGCACTAGGCGCTGAACAGATTCAAGCGCTAGGCATTGAACAATCAAGGAAGCCACTCGCAATTTGATCATCTGTTCTTTGTGCAATTGGTCGCAATTGGTCAACGAATCTCTCAAACGGTCTTCGTTCATCGTTCACCAAGCTCCACTGCTCCAGTGCCCAATTACAATTGTTTTTTTTTTAATCATAAAAATAAAATAACTCAAAACTCAAAAAGGAAACATGGAGACGTAATCCACCCATTTTGTTACAAGACTCGATAATACTTATACATATTTACCGAATCAAAAACTATGGCCATAAAATTATTTTAAACAGAATTAATCAAATCATTCACCATGAACATAAATGCATTATTCCTACACCACTCAACTAAATATATGCATAAAATATTTAATCTTAATACATAAACACATATCAAAACCTGGCTCTGATACCAATTGTTAGTTAATAGGATCGACATACTTATGTGTCAACCAGATTAAACCTTGAGAATACGTGAAAACGGATCATACTTTTGTAGATATCGTCTTCACCAATACGATTCTTGAAGTCTTTGGCCTTCTAACAATGCTCCAGACCCCCAAGCCATCTTCAATGTAATCTCTCTGAACCAGAAAATTGCTAATCGTATTTTATTTCTCTTTTTGTTGAGGGTGGACTCACACAAAAACTGAGAGAAAAAACCTCAAAGAACAACAATAATGTTTCTCACGTATCATAAAAATAGAGTCGCAAACTAATATGTATAATTGACTCTATCTCAAAATACAAATCCTGATAGAATAAGAAAAGTATAGTTGGATACAACTATTTTCACTTATCCTATTCCATCTCAAATACGATTTTTTTGTTTCCTGCAATTTTCATTAATAAATTATAAATAAATTATAATTTATTATTGTCCCATAATTCGAAGCTACTAAAGGGACCTGATCGGATACAATTAGACTAAGCTCTAATAAATTATTTTGTCAATAAAAATAATTTATTAATTGCGTTCCACTCCACTAAAAGAACATAACTGCACTCTTAGTCTAATCTCAATTATTGGAGTCAATAATTATATCCATTAATTGATCAATCCAACATAAACAATGGCTAAGGATTCTTTCAATTCAATTTCAACTACTGCTCTATGCTAAGAACTGAAAATCCTTCTTAGTCTAGGGATTTGGAGCTGCGCAACTTAGCCCAAATTATACAGCCATTTTACTGCAATAATTTCTTTTTGGAGAAATTTTAGAGAGATCCAATGGCTATGACTTTGAGAATCCTAACTTTTGAGAGTTCCACTCTTGGAAATTACATAGACATAAGTTTTTTCTATCACAATTTAGATTTTTTTTTAAAAAAAAAAAGAAGGACAAAGCTAATTTTTATTAATAATAAAGAAGAGAAAAATAGAGAGAAAGAAAGTCGTCAGGCCTCAACTAGGTACAAACTTTTTGAATACGAATGAAGGGATTTGTCATCTATCTAGGTTACATAAGCCTCTTGCTTCAGTAAGCAATTCCATAAAGGATTGGAAAGATTGGGACCCCTGAATGAAGCACCCTAGATTTTCCAGATAATCCGCCACTCTATTGGCTTCCCGAAAGACAATTGTAGAATTGCAAGAACAGAAGCTCTGCCAAATCAACTCTATTTTCCTGAAGAAAGTATGTGTTTTCCATGAACTAGCTACCTTCCCTTGTAATTGATGGACCAGAAGCTGATTGTTAGATTGAACCACAATGCTTTGAAGATGAAGTCACCAGCACCATTTAAGCCCAAAGTAAACGGCTTGAATTTCTACCCATTGATTTGAAGAGTGGCCAATACTCTTTGAAAAACTAAATATGACGTGGCCAGTTGAGCTGCGCACAATACTCTGATCCCTGAAGGCCCTGGATTTCCTTTGCAAACACCATTGACATTAACCGTAACCATATTAAATTTAATCCAAGTGACAAGAATGATTCGAGGTGGAACGGGAACCTTCCAGCATACAGAGGATCCGTGTATCCGCATGCCATTCGAACGACGAATTAGGTGAATCTAAGACCAATCAGCGATGGCCTTAAGAGTCCTCTTTCCCAACTGCATAGGAATAAACTTAGCTCCATTGAACAAAACATCATTACGGCATTTCCAAGTCTCCCATAAAAGTTCTGCAATGAAGAGTTTTGCATAGTCACGGACTGAAAAGGGTGAAAACCACCAAGAACAAATAGAGGAAGGCATGTCTGCAGATGAAACATGAATCTGTAGATAATTTGCCTCAGCTTGCCACAAAGGAGAAATAACTGGACAATCCTTAAAAGATGATCCATCGTCTCACTACCATTAGCACAAAGGCTACACCTAGAAACCATAGAAAAACGCATGTAAGATAGAACAGAATCCAAAGGTTCAAAATTATTTGCCAATTTCCACATAAAAATCTTAACTTGTCCTAGGAGATCAGAATTCTACAAGTTTCCCAAAAACTCTATTTTTTGTCGTTTTACACGAAGGAGCTTATAAGCTAAAGAGATGGACAAAGCCCCCGAAGGAGTTAGATCCCAGATATGTTTGTTCTGCCCCGACAAAGTAATCTCTGGAGGCAGCTCCGAGAGAATCAATTGTAACAAATTTGGAGCTAAAACTTGATGAATAAGATAAACTCTCCAAAATTTGTGTCTAACCACATCCACCAGATGCATGTTATGTTGAATAACCCCTTCGTTCAGATATGCTAATCATCCCAATGAAGACCAATTATCAAACCAAAAGGACAAAGAACCAGATTATGGCATGAACACTAGATGTTCCTCAATGATGTGAGATACCCTGAGCATTATACACCAGCAAAGTGAGGAAGTAGGAGGCCTGGACAGAAAAAAGAGGATGAAGATCCAAGGGGTTGTATTTGGCATTCATAAACTAAGCCCATAATGTATCTTGTAACCGAAACCACCACCAGCATTTCATTGCAAAAGCCAAAGCAATAGTACTCAGTGATCGTATACCTAGACCATTTTCCTCCACCGGGTAACACAATGATTTCCAACAGTGCCAATGACGACGAAAACCGAACCCTAATTTTCCCTATAAAAAATTGGCTAGATGTTTCTCAATATCGACAAAGACTCCTGAAGGGGGGAATAGCGTTGAAAGTGTGTAGAGAGGAATGGAATTAAGCATAGATTTCATGAGAGATAGTCGCCCCCCAAAGCTTAGATTTTTGAATCTCCAATTATGCACCCGAGACACCACTTTGTCAATTAAAGGCTGAAAAATAATCCTTTTGCTACGACCTTTAAAGACCGAACATCCAAGATAGGTGAAAGGCATTCTTTTCCCAGTCAATCCAAGCTATGACTATATAATAGTGCTCTTAAGGGATGATTCCTTATTAGAGATAACAAACGAGCTTTTCCTCTTGTTGACTTGCTGACCCGAAGCACGCTCATAAGTTGAGATAAAATTGAAACTGCCCTTAAATTCCTCTTGGAAGCAATTGTGAATAGTATGGTGTCGTCCATATAACTAAGATGGGAGACTGTGATACATCTGGAAGGCAAAGAAAATGGGAGGATTTTACCCGATGACATATAAGCATTCAGACTTCTTGAAAAAAGTTCTTGGGATAAAAGGAAGATATGACGAAAGTGGATCCCCTTGTCTTACTCCCTCCAAAGATTTGAAAAAACCAACTAATCTAATCTATGCATCGACTTTGGTCGATCTCTATAAATTAATTAAATTAAATAGTTAGTATGCATTCTTGTTAAGTTTATTTAGAGCAAAAAAAAAAAAAAAGAAAATATTCATAGTAAGAAGATAGTTTTGTCCATTGAAAGACTAAACAACAAAGAAGGGTTAGTGAAGCCCCACCCTCCAACATAATTATTATATGCTGAAGTTTTCATTTTCAATATATTTGATAGGGTGGCAATATTGTTAGAGCCATTTCCCTCGGAGTTGTTGTTGTTGTTGTTTTTTTTTTCCCTTTTTTCCCTTCAGATGACCATCTTAACCTTTGATCAGCCTAAAAGGATTACACTAAGGGTGTATTTGAATAATAATTTTTTTAAAAAAATTACAAATTCAATTGAAAAAAAATTATTATAACTAATTCTCAATTCACAAAATTACTATTTATTCACAAAACACCACATTTTCTCTTATATATAAATATATATATATATATATATATAAATTCTTTCTTAATTCAAATAAAATTTTCTAAAAACTTTGCAATTCAAATACAAAAATATTCACCTTAAAAATTTTAATGAGCCCCATCTCCACTTTAGTTTTTTAACCAAAAATAGTTCTCTAGAATTTTACAACAGCTGCATCTGTGCATAGCACTGCAGCGTCTCTCTTTTCTCCATGTCTTTTGTTCTTCCTTTCTTCTATAATACAATTACTTTATTCAGGCAATAAATTTTCTTCCACATCTAAGTCTCGTTTAAGCTTAAAATGTGGTGGTGAGATGTAAGGGTATGATATTGTGTACATTGGAGAAGAAAAATATGAAAGGCAAAGTGAATTTTCACTGAAGAAATCCGAAATTGATCATATAGACCAAATCCTATTCATCTTTCAGGTTCCTTGGTATCAGATTTTGCCAAAAAAATTTCCTGTTGTCTTGCAAAATATTTTGAGAGATGTAGGAATAAAAATGTGAGAGATGGAGGAAAGGAAGAAGAGACAGGAAGGAGACTGCGTCGTGGGTTTGGAGGGAGGAGAGAGAACTTGGAGGGAAAGAAAAAGGAAATTGGAGCAGAGAAGGAAACAAAGATTCAGTTGGCGTTGGAGAGACGAAATTCCCACAAATTTCTGCAGTGCTGCAAGCTTTCCCACCACCATCTCCTTTTTTTTTTTTTTTTCCGACTCTGCTGCTTCTTCTAAGCTCCTGCCTCTTCTTTACCATGCCCAACATATTTCTTCTTTCCTTTTTCCTTAAAAAACATTGGATGGGATGAGAATAGAACTGACACTGATTCATATTTCTAACAAAGAAACAAAGGCCTTTGCTTAGTCTACAGAGAGAAATCTTCTCATTCTCCTTCCTTGGCCAGAAAACACTCTCTAGTATTTTCTAAACTGGAACGAAGAACTCTTGACTGAAATGAAAGTATATATAAGATGATCCCTTTTATTTTTCGTTTAAAATTAAACTTGATTTTCATTCATCATCTGCCGACTTACAGTGCTATCTCTCAATTAGCTTGCTGTACGTTTAAGGATTTGGTTGGCGATGTTTAAAAACTCGGAATTTCCTTTAGGCTAGGTTTGGTTCGCGAAGGGGAAGGGAAGAAGAAATGAGAGGAGAAATGGTATATTTTACTTCCACTAGGGGAAATTAATGTATTTACTCTAACTTATCCTGTTTGGTTGGAGTGAAAATAGTAAGGGAAGGAGAGGAAAGAATGAGAAAATAATTAATTTAATTTATTACTTTATCTCTCATTATCTATTTTATTAAAATATTTAATGTTAAAAATGTAGTCAATATTGTCATTATTATTCCCATTTTATTTTTCTCTCCCAATCCCTCCAAATTGGGAGGGAAGGAAATGTTGATGTGGAGGGGAAGTATACCCCTCCCGATTTACCTCCCCTCCACATTTACATCCAACCAAACGAAATAAATGTCTCATTTACTTCCCCTCTTCATTTACTTCCACAAAACAATCTAATCAAACAAAGCCCTAAATGGGATGGTTTTTAAATAGAATTCTAAAAGTGGGGCCACTGTAGTAGGATTTTCTAATCTGGGAAGGTCAGCGTCAAATATATTTTCGATAACAGAAAAAATGAGAATTTGAAATTAAAAAAATATATTTTCAAGAAGGTCGCATTTCTCATTAGCATTGTCACGTGGACTGGTCTTAATGATTTTAGGTCGTGCCGGGCAGATCCTCATGGGTTTTGTGGGCTGGTCGCACACTAATGCGAGCCAGTCCGTGTCGCGCCCTAGGCCCTTTAAGGCCAGCAAACCAGGCTCGGGCTTTTCTTCTCTCCTTCTTTGTTTTTTTTCACTTAATTTGATTACAAATTTTAATGTTCACTTATTTTGTAATTTATTATTATTACTTAAATAACATGACTGTTTAAAATCATAAAAAAAATTATCTTGAAGTGGTAGGGGATTTGGCTTGGACTCCTACTAGTTTTATTAATTAATAAAATAAAAATTACACAAGAGGGAGACTTGATGCCTAAACCTCTTTAAAATATTATAATAATCAAATTTTAAAAATAAAATAAATATCTTAAAAATAAAATTAAACAATTACATTATATTACTTATCATAAGTTTCTAATTATTTGATTATTAAGCTAACTATTTGGTTCACCACATTCATCATCTAATTCATCATCAACAATCTAGAATTGGCCGTCTTATCTTCAGCTGCAAACCAACTGCTACAATGCATTAACATCTTCAAAGTATGAAGAGTCAATCGAGATCTTCTTTCATCAATTGTTCGAACGCTTACACTAAAGACGCTTTCCTACTGTATTGTGGAGATAGGTGGAGCCAGAAGATCACGTACCATTTTAGATAAAATTAGGTATTGATTTACATGAATCTTCCATCAACCGCAAATGTCAAAATATTGATCCATATTTTCTACCAAATGCTATATCTCATAAATTGCTGTCTCATTATAAGTGGTAGATAATCTGTTTTGACGTTTTTTGATACCCCATAAATTAAATACTGATAAAATTGAAGAGATAGATCTTCATGATGGTTGAAATTGACTGCTAAATGATGATGATGATGATGATGATGAATCTTGCCTATTTAAAGTAGCAGAATTAGAATAAAAAGACTTAAACTCATACAAATTATAAATGTCATATAGAGTTTTAACCGTTTTATCTTTTATCATGCATTGGCTAAATGTTTGAGATTCATTAAAATCTAATGTTTCGTATAAATATTCAATAATAATATGAAATCCAACCGTTTTTATTCAATAATCCATAAACAATACCATACAATATAAAATAGGAATATATTCATAATACTTTTTATATTTTTTTAAACATGCTTCTCACAAAATAACTATATCAGGGATGCTCTATATACTTACCAAAAATATATGCTACTTTAACAAGTGTTGAAAGAATATGATGAGTAGTGGAATAATAAGATCCTGATAAAAGTTTAGTTACTTCTTTAAAAGTAAATAAAAATATTGAAAGTGCAATACAATTTTTAAAATAAATTTCAATCAGTTGAGGTTGAAGATTGTTACTATTACAAAATTCAATAAGTTAATTTTGAAAAGGTAAAACACTTTCAAATATATTTAAACTTGAGTTCCATCTAATGTTACAATCTAATCTAAATTTTTTAAAAGAAACACTTTATTCTTGGAATAAAACCTTAAATTTTTGTTGTCTAATTGGAGATGTTTTAATAAATAAAATAATATTTCTAATTATATTAATAATATCATCAATATATTTATATCCTTCCTTAACACACAAATTAAATATATGACAAGCACACCTAGTATGAAATAAAATGCCATCTAATATAAGATTCATAGTATGTTTTAAAACTGTTATGATAAAATCATTATTTGAAACGTTATCTAAAGAAATAGAAATAATTTTATTTAAAATCATATATTTATGACATATTTGAGTAATCATTCTAGCAATACTAATACCTACAAGAGGATATTCAAATAATTCAAAACAAATAATGATTTTTGTACTAATCAATTATGGTCTATTCAATTACATGTAATGCACAAATAAGTCTCATTAGTAATTCAGTCCAACCATCACAAATAAAAGTATATTTTCAATTACAAGAATCAAACATAACAATTAGACACACTTTCATTTCTTTATATATCTTTATTATATTATTTTTTAATATTATTTTGGGAATCCTTTTCCTTACAGGTTGGTAATTGTTTTGCATGTATTATTCATAATGTGGATTTTTTACAAAATTAAAAGTTAATTTAGTTTGAACAATTATTTTAGCAAATTCACTTCTACTTTTTTATAATCATATTGAAAATTACCTATAATTTGATCTCCTGTAGTGTGAATTTATAGTTATTTAAGTAGATTTTCTAACCAATCATTATATGACCTTTTCATATATCTAACTAACGTTCATGTCGTTCCTCTTTTCTTATGTTCATATACCACCCTACAAATTTTGCATGTTGCCCTATCATTATCATTATCCTTTTGAAAAAGATTTCACACTATAGATATTTTTGCTTTAGTTATAACTTTCGAAATTTCACCATCATCCTGACTCATATTAGATTCATCAAGATTAAAAAGTTGGAGTTAATTGTGATTGTGAAACACTAACGTTAAGCTTACTGGGGCCTTCATTTTCATTACCTATTTTATTATTTATTAAATTCAAGACTGGATCTATATTAAAATCAAAATGTGCAAATGATTATGATGAAGAAAAATGACGATATTGATTTGAATCCATTATTTTTAAACAAAAACAATAAATTCAAATTCAAATAAAAGTTAAAAAAATAATATATTAACAAATAATGAAATAAAAAATTGAAAATTATAAATAAAAAATTAACTTAAAAATTAAATAAATAACTAAAACAAATAAATAATTAATAAAGCTAAAAAAATAACAATGTAAGATTAAAAAATACTAACTAGTTAATGGTCAAGAATAATAACACTTTGTGGAGCTTTATTTCTTGTATTCATTATTCCGCCACTCAATAATCTTTCAAAGTATTAAGTTTTGGAACCAGCTCTTGGGGGGCCAAAGAGTTAAAAAAAAAAAAAAACACTAAACTTGGAGTCGGCCCTTCAGGCGTGGCGGGTCAGGGATTATCAAATCGGCCCACACCCCAAGACCGGCCTAGGGACTGGCCCTCTACAGGATATCCAGTTCGATTCACGAGCCCAGCCTAACAAGTCGGCCGACATGCTAATGTTATTTCTCATTCTGAAACACCCTAAAGATCGCATTTTTAACTCTATTTTGCATTTTTATCTTCCTCCCATCTTCCTTGGGTTTGTGACATTCTTCCCTGCGACTATACCTTCTTCTTGCTCTCTTCTTCAATCTCCATATGCAAAGCCACCACCGGCCTGCTGAACTACCAGAGCATCGTCATCTCTGCAGAAGCATTATCTTCAACCGGGGTTCTAGGCTTTTAGGTCTGCCTCTATTCTGATCTCGTAACATATTTTAATCCCTTCTACTAAGGAACTCAGTTTCCAGGTAAATTTCTCCAAATCCATTTTTGAAAATTTCTTGATTGTTCTGCCATTTTATTGTGGAAGAATTCATACTATAGTTAAAATATGTGCCGATAGATTTCTTTTTTTCTAGGTTCTTGTTTTCGGTTTAAACTGCAAGAAACCATCGAAATTGCGTACGGCTATCATTTCCTGTGTCACCACCATGTTTGAAGCACATGTACGCAATTTCTTGCTCATTTCCATGTCTTTTTTTTTTTCTGTTTTCTCCAGCGTACGAACTGACTACTCAAATTTTTTATGAGTTTAAATGCTTTGGAATGGAAAATTAGCAGAATTACGTTTATGATAAATTAATGTGACAAAAGAAAAAAAATATAAAAAGAGGACTTTGGGACTTTGGAATTAAGGACAAATCCTTAAAACATTCGAACTTGCGCATTATGCCTGAGACCAAGCCATTAAGAAACCAATATTCCAAGAAGGAAAACATTTTTTTTTTTTTTTGGTAGGAAAATGGAATCACACTGGGTAGAGATGCAATCGTGATTGAATTATTTATGAATCAGCAGTATGAATTTTTCTTTTCAAAATCAACATTTGATTCATTTCAATTTTTGTTTTAGTTGCTGATACAGAGCGCACCATAGATGATCCTGTGCTCCCATGGAATCAACCTAGAACTTAGCATATTCTACCTTTCTTCTTTTTTGATTTTTTACTCTTTCGTTCTTTATCTTTCTCTGCCTCTTTTTAGTTAAGGTTATTGAGGAAAACATTAAAGCTTCTAAAGCCTACACATTGCTAAATTGTCCCAGAACTACAGTGTAAGTTGCCTTTTTAGTTAGACTTTTAGTTGGGTTTTCACAGAGGTAATTGCTACCCTAACAAGTTAGTCTTTTGAGTCGAGTTTGGGAACATTGCTCATGCCTTCTACTGATAGACTGGAATTGAGAGACATCAAGAACAAGATATTTCCCTTTCCTTGGTGGTTGAAATCTTCCTAATGAAGGCTTTTAATTAACATTTATGTGTGTTAGTGTCATGTCCTAGTTCATCTATCAAAAGGTTTTTGACTATTTGCTTCACCTGGTCTATCCATCACATTATACTTGCACCTCTAGAAGAAATGATAAGAAATAAATTTCTTGACCGTCTGTAGACGACAGATTTCAAGTCTGCAAATAAGATAAGAAAAATATCGAAATTTACAAAATATTTAGTAAATATGAAAAGTGGTTACAAATCTCCGAAGAAGTCCTAAATTGCAAGATGAGTCCTCCGATTCTTCTCTTTTTGAAAAAACGTTGATTCGAGTGCTGAAGAGCTTGATCTCGGATCGAACGGGATTTGATAACGAACACTTGATTGCCAAGCCTTCGAGACTTATTTGATACAGAGCAAGATGAACGCCTTGAAATTTGAAGAAGATTCTGAACCTTGATTTGATGACGATTCTGACCTCGAATTTGATGAAGCTTCTGAACCTTGAATTTGATGAAGTTTGAATGCTTGAATTTGCGATGCCTCTTGTTTGTTGAAGCTTGAGCTTGAGGATCTTGGGGTCCCTTGAACCATTGAAGGAAGATCCTATTTATAGGCTAAAAATCCCTTAACTTTAGTATAAATAGTCGATGTGGGATTTTGGAAGAGCCTCCTAACAAACCCTAATAGACTTGGGTTTAAGATTACCTGGGCTTAATTTATATTTTGGCCCAATCTCATTTAATCCAAATTATATTTGGATTATGAGACTTTTTACAAGTCCAATTTTAGGGCCTAGTCCGATTCCATTTAATCCATAATATATTTGATTTAATGTAAAATGGACCATTAACAATAACCCAATTTTAATTGTCCAATGTTATAATTCATTGGATTTAATGGGCTTTTAATGAGCTTTTAAGGATAGCTCAATTATATTAATTAATTCAAGAACAATTATATTTATTCATGAATTAATTTTAATTAATCAAGACTAAAATATATAATTTTCTTTTAATCTTGAAAATATACTTTATCCCAAAATTCTTTGTCTACAAATGCCCCCACTTCAAGACTTGAGGAAAAATATTTTGTCAAAAGAATTTGGAAACAAGGCTTGAAGTATTTAAAATATTAATTTCTCAATTTAATCAGAAATTAATATAAAAGCTTTTCTTTTTTTCTTTTTTTATTAATTCCTTAATAAAATAGAATTCTTTTTCTATTCCTATAAGAAATTAATGAAAAGATTTGAAATCCAATTTTGGATAGGAATCATACTTTTTGAATCCACCAATAAAAATTCTTGAATTTAAATTTAAATCTCAATTAAAATCTTTTAATCAAGAATTAGAATTCTTATAGGATTTGAAAAAGACATTCTATGGTACCTATAAAAAGGCCTTCATCTTGATCAATTTTTCTCACACCAATTTGAAGAAATCTTCTTTATCCTCAATTGAAGATCCCTGTCATTCAACCTCCGGCATCTAAGTAAGCCTCTGTTTCCCCCCCCTTTTTTTTTTCAATTCTACAATTTGCTACTGCGAAATTGCAAGCGCTACAGTAGCCGAATTGCACCGCCGCCAATCTTACCTTTTTTTTCGCAAACTCTCTTTTTTTTTTTTTATCGAAAGTTGACTTTTTTTTTTTCAATCTTCTTCCGTAAGCTCAAATTTTTTTGTGAAACTAACTTTTTTTTTTCTGGTTTTCGTAACCGCAAACTCCTTTTTTTTTTTTTCGAAAGTTGACTTTTTTTTTTCCAATCTTCTTCCGTAAGCTCAATTTTTTTGTGAAACTAACTTTTTTTTTTTTTTGGACCTTCATTTTTTTTTTTTTAGATCCAATTATGGTGCACTTTTCAAATTTGCGATCTTCTTCGAGCCAACAACTGCTAGTCATTCACGACCACGAGAATGATCCAACTGAAGCAGGGACGACTTTGACAGTTTATGAGGCAAAGTCTGGCAAATATGCGGGGCCCCTTCCAAAGGCGACACTCCAACGACTTGTGAAGGAATGGTCAGCGGAAGTCAACTTCAAAGGCACTCATTCCCCAAAGGCATGGATTCTTCTTTCTTCAAATCATCAACCTAAAACTCATCCCACTGTGTTACCTTCACTTGGAAGTCGAATGATTCAAAAGGAGACTCAATGGACCTCACCACTGAACTTTTTGGGCACGTTTCGCTTTAGGGAGAGATATTGGGAGTGGGCACATGACGTTCTAAGTCGTTGCGAAGGACACTTAAGATCTACAAAGATTTATGAGGCTGTCTATGCATCGCTTTTTACGTACGATTGCAACCCTAACGTTCTCAAAGCCTTTTGTGAATCTTGGTGTCCTCTCACCAACACGCTCTTAACTTCAGCTGGCGAGGTGTCCATTTCACTTTGGGACTTGCACGAACTTAGAGGCTTACCAATACATGGAATACACTATGATGAAGTCGTTCCTCATGCTGCGGAACTCACCGGCGTGGACCATGATGGCAAGCGATTCCTTCCAAGGAGTTGCGAACATCTTTTCCATGCATACCACTTGATCAAAAAGGACAACAACAACTCTGGTGTTTCCATCAATAAATGGCTCGACTTCTGGTTCAGAAGAGCAATAAAGTATTCAGCACCTCCTCCAAGGGAAGAAAGGAGATCACGCCCCAAGTTTACTGATAATCCATGTGGAGTTATCCCACCTCATACTGCATGGACATCTGCAGAAGAAGCTTTGTTTTCAAAGTTGGGCATTAGAAGCCACAACAGAGATCAGACATTCCTTGCAGCATTTTTATCATGTTGGCTTTGCATCTTTGTTTTGCCTAATGAAGAAGTAGACATCATTCGTCCAAGTACCTTCAAAATGGCAAGTTTGATGGCGTACGAGGAACGAGTTAGTTTGGCTATTCCCGTCTTGACCAGCATTTATAGAGGTTTGAATCGTATTTTCAACTCTCAACATCCTAGTGAGGAGAAATCTATCTTCCCAACTCACTATATATATGGATGGCTTGCACACTACTTCAAAACTCACTATGAAGTCTCTCAAAGCTTAAACAGGCCTCCAATGGCGAGTTATTCAAGCATAAAAAACATGACTTTGTTGATAACGAGGCAGCCCCTTTGGAGGAACAACTTTACTTCTTGAGCCTTCGTTCAAGTCTTCTAACCTTGCGGAAGGACGATCACTTCATCATTGAACCTTATAGCCCACATCACTTTAGTCGCCAATTTGGATTCCTGCAAGATGTCCCAGGCTACTTTGAGATTTCCACCCGTAAAGCCGCCTTAATAGATGGCTTACGTCTCTGGGTAAGATGCACGCTTCGCGGAACAATGGCTAAGGTAACATTTTCAGCCACTCCTTATAGCATAAAGAAGCACTATACTCTCGAGTATAAAGTATGGTGGGACCAAGTACATGGAACCTTTCTTGAAGATCACATCTCGATATTGAATTCTCAAAAATCTGCATTTAAGAAAGTAAAGAACTCGCCTTACCCCAAGAAGAAACTTCATCAAGATACTACCACTCTCGGTGCTTCAAAGGGGTTAGAAAATTCTTCAAGACATGACAAACATTCTTCTTCGGATCATGACTTGGTTATAGAGAAATTTTCATCATCTTCAAAACGAAAGGAGTTGAATCGAATTGAAGAAGCCAGTTCTAGTAGTAGAAACCGTTGTTGGAAAAGAACAAAGGCAGCAACTGCAACTTTAAACCAAGAGCCCAAGGATCAAAAGACCTTCAAGGACAAGGTAAAACTGATTTCTCCCTTTTGTTTTTGTTTTTGTTTTTGTTTTTGTTTTTGTTCCTCTTTTCTTTTCTTTTGACCTAACTTCTTTGTTATTCTTCTTCATTAGGTAGCCAATGTTGTGGCCCTTGATGAGGATGCTTATTCTCAAGGCTCCATCAATGATTCTCACTGCTCAAAGCAAGATGGTTGCAAGGACATCTCTTACCCTCAACATGAGGATTTAACATCTAAGGTAGTAGTTCGTCAACATTGTTCAGCCATCTCTACCTTCCCGGGAGAGTCCCTACTGTCAAATTGCAAAAAGAAGTTTGTCATGGAAGTATGGCAGCAATTTTATCAACGAATTCGATAAACGCCTATCAAGCATATCTCTTCACTTAAGGATCAAGCTTGCTATATCCTTAAAGAATTGAGCAAGGATCCTATTGTTGACTTATCACCATTAGATAATTGCTTGAGTTCTTTCTTTGCTAAAGCGCGTGAATTCGACGATGCTAGATCCACCTCTTCGGAGAAAGCCTCAAAGGAGTCTCATGCCAAATTGCTTTCTGCTGCTAGCCAACGCTTAGGTGATGTTGAGGCTAAAAAGTGTGACCTCACAAGTCAAATTGGAGAAAGTAAGGCCAACTCACAACGAGTTAAAGCCAATATTGCTGCTCTCAAAAGGAAGCTCAAACGCTTAAAGAAAGAGGATAAAAAACATTTAACTGCTGTTGAGGAAAAGAACAGGCAGCTTTTAGAAGTAGAGTCCACCCACTTGTCCCTCAAAGAAGAGCTTGCTTCGCTTCAAAACGCCCCTAAAGCAAACGAAGAGGATGAAGCCAACTTGAAAAATATAAGAGAACATTTGGTGGCAATGCAACAAGACTTGGAAAATTTCAAGTTTTTTACTTGATGTCGCATAGCACCTCATATGTTCATTAAGCAGTTGTATTTTTCCTTTCTTGTAAAATAAGCTTGCTTCCTTACTAGCGTCAATAATATACTTCTTTCATATTTTCTCAACCTTTTCTCGCACATATGCGTTTTGTTTACTTATTGCAAACGTCGATTTCACAATAAGTCATCACTAGAGAAAAATAGAGAATGATGAAAGGATGTGACTGAACTTAGAAATTTCTTCTAAACTGCCTACGTATCTTAAGAATAACTTAAGAATCAAGTCAAACGTAATTCAAAATGGATGGATATGATTTGGGAGGGGGGGCGTTCACAGTTTTGACTCGTGCGGGCCAGGAGTATCCATTTTTACCAACTTGGACTTGATGGAGTGTTTCAGCAGTTTGACCACGTACTACACTATTGGTGGTTGCCTTTACACAGTTTAAACTCATGCGGGCCAGGAGTATCCATTTTTACCAACTTGGACTTGATGGAGTGTTTCAGCAGTTTAACCACGTACTACACTATTGGTGGTTGCCTTTACACAGTTTAAACTCATGCGGGCTAGGAGTAACTTGCAGTTTAAGCTCGTGCAGTCAAGGAGCAACTTGCAGTTTAAGCTCGTGCAGTCGAGGAGCCATCATTTATGCATAATATCGCTTCAGATACTTACCATTGATCGGTCCAATTCTCAACCCATCTTCAGCAACTATCTTATAAGATCCATTTGAGTAGACCTCTTGAACAATATATGGACTATCCCATTTTGATGTCAACTTCTTTGGTTTGTATCCAACGATGATTGGTCTTTTCACAGCAAGCACTAAATCACCAACTTGAAAGGAACGAAGATGCACCTTCTTGTTAAAGGCTTTGGAAACACGAGCTTGGTAGCATTCCTTGTTGTGCCTCTAACCTCTTTTCATCGAGTGCTTCTAACTCTTCAAGTCTGAGACAGACATTATCTTCCTTGGTGAGACCTTCTTGAATAGCGATCCTTAAGGAAGGAATTTGTTGCTCTAGTGGAAGGACAGCTTCGACACCATATACCAACGCATATAGGGTAGCTTGGGTTGGAGTGCGGTAAATGGTCCTATATGCCCAAAGTGCCTCTCCAATACGAAGATGCCAATCCCTTTTTGACTTAGTAACCACTTTTTGCAACAAATTGCATAAAGTTTTATTGAAAGTTTCGGCAAGTCCATTAGCTTGGGCATAGTATATAGAAGATTTGTATTGCTTGAATTTAAACTTCTCGCATGACTTGTCCATCAAACTATTGCAGAAGGGCTTACCGTTATCTGTGAGAATGTATCGAGGAATGCCATATCGATAAATAATGTTTACATATATAAAATCAATAACATTTTCCTTTTTTGCTTCTTTTAGTGCTACAACTTCGGCCTATTTAGAGAAGTAATCTGTTGCAGCCAAGATATAAAGATGCCCAGCAGAAGACTTTGGTAGTGGTCCAACAACATCCAATCCCCATGCATCAAATGGCCATGAAGCAACTGTCGGGTACAATGGCTCCGGCGGTTGATGTAGATAATTGGCATTGAATTGACATGCTTGACATCTTCTAGCATAATCCAGACAATCTTTCACCATAGTAGGCCAATAATATCTCATCCTCTTGATACGAAAATGAAGCTTCGGACCAGATTGATGGGATCCACATATGCCAGAATGAGCTTCTTCCATTGCTTGCACAGCTTCTTCTTGACCTAAACATCTCAAGAAGACACCTTCAAATGAACGTCGAAAGAGCGTATTCTTATAGAAAAAGAAGCGGGTGGCACGCCGGCGAATATCACTCCGTCTTCGTGGATTATCTAGAAGCTTCCCATCTTTAAGATAATCTATAAAAGGTTGTCTCCAATCTTCTTCATTAATTTCGTAAACAAAGACAGAATGGATTTCATGTCCTTCATCATCTTCATCTTCAAAAATAGGCGGTAGGACCCAAGTTTGACATATAGGAATTTGAATTTCTCGATCATGTAGACATAAAGTAGAAGCCAATTTTACCAACGCATCAGCTTGCTTATTTTTACTTCTTAATACATGCTCGATCGTCACATCACCCAAATATCCCATAAGTCGTCTCGCATAATTATAATACAGGATCAACTCGGGCTTCTTAACATCATACTCACCAAGTAATTGATTAACAATCAATTGGGAGTCCCCATATACTTCAAGGTGCAGTCGCTTCATATCAACAGCCAACTCTAATCCAAGTATAAGGGCTTGGTATTCAGCCACATTATTTGAGCATCATTTAGTCAAGGTGAAAGAGTATGGTAGTACATCTTCTTCAAGGGTAATGAATACTACACCAACTCCAGCACCTTCACGATGTGCCGCACCGTCAAAGTACATCTTCCATGGTGGGAGAATCTTAATGACAAGAACATCTTCATCAGGTAACTCATCACTTAGTTCCCACTCAGCAGGGATAGGATGATCAGCCAAGAAAACCGCCAGCACACTTGTCCTTTGACAGCTTTCTGTTGGACGAAGATAATATCAAATTGTTGGAGTTGAATGTACCACCTTGCTAAACGATCAGATAGCATAGGCTTTGTCATGACATACTTTATGGGATTAGCCTTGGAAATAAGGCGTACAGTATGTGATTGAAAATAATGTTTCAATTTTTGAATTGCAAATATCAAGGCTAGGCAAAGCTTCTCAATTGGTGAATAATTTAACTCATTCGGTGTCATCATCCGACTTAAGTAATAGAGTGCATTTTCTTTACCGTTGTCATTTTCTTGAGTAAGCAATGCCCCCACTGAGCGTTCTTGCGCAGCAATGTACAAAATCAATAGCTTATCCGGGATAGGTGCAGCAAGCACAGGAGGCTTCATCAAGTAAGATTTGATGCATTTGAAAGCATTTTGGCATGCTTCATCCCATTCAAATGGTACACCCTTCTTCATTAGATGACTGAACAGTTGACAACGTCCGGCAAGATTTGAGATGAACCTTCGGAGGTAGGCCAACTTTCCTTGTAAACTTTTTAATTCATGATTATTTCTCGGTTCAGGCATCCTCATAATCGCATTGATCTTTGATTGATCTATTTCGATACCTCGATGACGAACGATGAAACCCAAAAATTTTCCAAATGTGACACCAAAAGCACATTTAAGAGGATTCATCTTCAATTGATATTTTCGGAGTCGCTCGAAAGTCTTTCTCAAATCTTGAAGATGATCAGCTCGTTTACGTGACTTGACCACCAAATCATCCACATAACATTCCACGATCTTGTGTAGCATGTCATCAAAGATCTTTTGCATTGCTCTTTGATATGTGGCTCCAGCATTCTTTAGACCAAAAGGCATTACTGTGTAGTAATAGATTCCTTTTGGAGTACGAAAGGCAGTAAGCTCCTCATCTTCGGGTGCCATTTTGTTTTTGTTATACCAAGAGGATCCATCCATGAAAGATAGAACTTCATGACCAGTGGTTGCATCTACCATCAATTCAGGAATGGGCAACGGAAAATCATCTTTTGGACAGGCATCATTTAGATTCCTAAAATCCACACAAATTCGAATTTGTCCATTTTTCTTCCTTACAGGGACAATATTTGCAACCCAAGTTGGATACTTGACCTCTCGAATAAATTTGGCTTCGATCAGCTTGTTCACTTCTACTTCAATTAATGGAACTAGCTCAGGTCGAAAACGCCGTTGGGCTTGCTTTACTGGTGTTACCCCATCCTTTACAGTTAAATGGTGGACAGCAATTTTGATGTCTAAGCTCGACATTTCTTTATATGTCCAAGCAAAGACGTCTTTGAATTCCTTCAACAGGTTGACATAGGCCTTTTCTTCTCCAGGTGATAAGAGTGCATTTATGTAAATTGGGTGAGGATCTTCAATAGTGCCTAAGTTTACTTCTTTAAGTTCATCAACTGTGGCTTTTACGCCTTCTTCAAGTTCTGCTGGAGCATGCTCAGCATCCTTTTCTTCGGCACACTCTTCATCATAGATGGTAATGTGATTACAAGAGGCTACGCTTTCTTCATCACAAGGCACATCAGGTGTCACTTGTATTATTATTTTTAAGATTCCATTGCAATTCACCACCGTTCTTGCCTTGGAGGAGACTTTGCTGGAATGTCTTGCCTTTGAAGTGATTGTGACACCAAGCCTCTTAAAAACAGATTTTCTTCTTTTCTTTGGGCTTAATCTAGTGAAGACAAATGGACGTGAATTTGTATCCCCTATCCCATCAAAAACAGATCGCGGTTTTGATGTCACCTCATCTTCTACAGTAATATACTGTACGTTGGCCCTTTTAATCTTGAGTCTGATGGGAGATGCTTGTTTGTAACCCAGGCCAGCACGCCCTTTTCCTGTTGGCATGCTTTGGATAGATCTCGAGTTTTGACCCTTTTTCCTTGTTGATATCAACAGGAAGCTTTCCCAACAAATGTTGACTTTGCGAGTTATATCCAGCCTTTGCTAGGAGCTTATAAGCATTTGGGTCAAATCCTTCCTCCGTACGTGAGGTCGGTAATTCATCATGCTCTACTTTTGCTTCTTTCTTCGGTCGAACAAATCCTTTTATAGGAGTATTTGATGTCTTGAAAGGATCAATCTTTGTAAGAGGCAGAGTGAGCCCTCCTAGTGGCTTATTACATGCAGGTTGCTTGGTAGAGCTCTCTGCACGTACTGTAGCTTTAACATCTTTGGAGAAGGTAATCTTTTTATCTTCCTTCCCCCCCAATAAATCGATCTTAGTTGATTCGCCATCCTTTTTAAGGTAGTACTTAGCATCAGCAATATGCGCCTCAGCTTCAGTGAATAGTTTATCATCAGTATCTATTTTCTTCACCATGCCATTTTGACGGAATTTGAAACATTGATGCAGGGTTAATGGCACTACACCATTATCATGGAGCCATGGCCTTCCTAGCAGAATATTGTAGGAGGTCTTGGCATCAATAACATGGAAAAGAGCAGTTGAGAGCATATCTTCAATCAATATATCCAATCGAAGAGTACCACTAGCTCGTTACCCCCCTTGATTGAAGCCTTGTATCATAAGGCGACTTTGAGACAACTCATCCATAGGAATGCCCAAATCTCTTAACGTTCGCAGAGGTAAGATGTTTACTGCCGATCCTCCGTCTAACAGTATCCTATTCACCCTCTGTTCTTGCACATAGCCAGCCACAAATAACGATCGGTTGTGAGGCGTTGAGCCAAGCAGCAAGTCATCGTCAGTAAATGTGATCTCAGCCATATAGCTACTAAGGTCTGCTGAAGCTTCAATTCTCTCCAGGTCTCCTTCATTTATACATTCATCATTGTCTTCTTTGCTTTCCTCATCATGTATGGCATAGCATGAAACAATGTTGAACTTTTCAGCAAGTTCCCTTGGTATGAAATCTTTTAGTGTGAAAGGCGCCGGAGATCTCTTCTAGAAAGAATCATCTACTGTTGATGTAGATTTGGTCTTCTTACTTTTGACCTTCTTCACATTTTTCTTTGTGAATCTGCTTCTGACTAGTGAAGCTCCACCTCTTGAGGCTTTGGTGCGTTTCTTCCTTCTTGTCACAAGCGTCCAGCCTTCATCTTCACCATGGACAGAAGGTTCTTCAACTTCTTGTTGATATGCTTTCGTAGGAAGGACTTGTCTGTCAACTTCAACCTTGACAGGATCAAAACTTCCAAATTTAACCTCCAAAATATCGAGTTCAACGGGAGGGACGCCAACAATTGTCAAATTTGCGGATGCTTTGTCTTCTTCAAGGACTACATGTCCTTCACGGACCAACTGCATGATCTTGTCCTTAAATACAAAGCATTTCTCAATTGGATGACCAATTAGCCGATGGTACTTACAGTAGTTGGGATCTTTTATTCGTCCAACTTCATTCAGACGCTTTGCCTTCGGCAACTCTATAGCTTTAGCAGCTAATAACTCATCAAACATTGAAGAAATATCAGAGTCGAGAAAAGGATATTCCTTAGACTGCCTTTCTTCCAAGGTCACCTTTTTCCTTTCCTGCGGAGGATCCATCTTCTTGGTCACCTTTTGAGTCACCTTCGAAGAAATTTTTATTGGAGCCGCGACTGTGGCCATAGACTCCTTTGCCTCAGTTTTAGAAAAAGGTTTGCTCCCTTTTCTAAAATCTTGTTTTTCCTTGCCTTTGATGGGGTCTTGGACAGGTGCCTTACCCCCATATGCGACGATGCTCAATTCCATATCATGAGCGCGAGTCACCAATTCTTCAAAAGTCTTTGGCATGATCCCTTTAAGGATATACTGGAGTCCCCAATGCATGCCTTGAATGCACATCTCAATTGCCGATGATTCACTTAGACGATCTCTACAATTGAGGTTCAAATTCCTCCATCTGTTGATATAGTCCACCACTGGTTCGTCTTTCCATTGACGAGAGTTGGTGAGCTCTACCATACTGACGATTCTGCGTGTACTGTAGAATCTATTGAGAAATTCTTGTTCAAGTTGCTCCCAACTATTGATGGAACCAGGTGCCAGATCAGTGTACCAGTCAAATGCATTCCCTTTGAGGGATCGTACAAACCGCTTCACTAGTAGATCCCCATAAGTTCCAGCATTGTTGCACGTCTCGATGAAGTGAGCCACGTGCTGCTTGGGATTTCCTTTACCATCAAATTGTTGGAACTTTGGTGGCTGATATCCAGCTGGCATTCTCAGGTCATCAATTCTTTGCGAATAAGACTTTGCATATGTGAAGGTGGATTTGCTATCTCCTTCATACTTGTCCTTAATCGTGCCCATGATAAAGTCTTTGAGCTGGTCCACAGGAATCATACATTCGGAGGATATTTGAATATCCTGTGATTTCTTAGAAGTTTTCACTTCCTCTTGCACTTCAGATCTCTTTAAAGGAGCTTGACTTGTTTCGCCAGTCTTCTCAAAGCGATTGATGAGATGCGCGATGGTAAGATCTTGCTCTTGGGAGCGTTTGGCGAGTCCCTCCACCAACTTCGTGGGGTGTGCGAGTTGCTCTTCCAAATTTTGTGTGCTCGTCATCATAACCAGTGCCACAGAAGAAGCAGTGGAATCTTCATTTGATGAAGCTTTAGATTTGAAGTCCCCATGAGGGGATTGAGGCGTAGAGCCAGTACTTGAACTTTGGTTAGCTTGTTTGGAGGTATTGGTCTTCTTCAATGAAGGTGACATCTTGCGCATTGTAGAAGCAGCATCTTGCTTCAACTTTGCAGTTGCAGGCGATGAGACAATGCTGAAGTTTTGAGCCTCGCTTTGTGAAAGAGCTCGAGCCTTACTTCTTCTCAGCATGCCTTGGCTTGAAGCTTGTGGAGCCTTGCCAACAGTTGCAGTAGCTTTCATGATATCAGCAGCCTTTGAACGAGCAGATACAGTTGTGCTGTCCTTTGGGACCATTGAGTTGATTTGTACTTGTACTTGAACTTGGTGTTGATTTGAAGAGAAGAGATGGGAGGCAGAGATAGTCCCACTGGGCGTGCCAGAAATTTGTAGACGACAGATTTCAAGTCTGCAAATAAGATCAGAAAAATATCGAAATTTACAAAATATTTAGTAAATATGAAAAGTGGTTACAAATCTCCGAAGAAGTCCTAAATTGCCGGATGAGTCCTCCGATTCTTCTCTTTTTGAAAAACGTTGATTCGAGGGTTGAAGAGCTTGATCTCGGATCGAATGGGATTTGATAATGAACACTTGATTGCCAAGCCTTCGAGACTTGTTTGATGCACAGCAAGATGAACGCCTTGAAATTTGAAGAAATTTCTGAACCTTGATTTGATGACGATTCTGAACCTCGAATTTGATGAAGCTTCTGAACCTTGAATTTGATGAAGCTTGAATGCTTAAATTTGCGATGCCTCTTGTTTGTTGAAGCTTGAGCTTGAGGATCTTGGGGTCCCTTGAACCATTGAAGGAAGATCCTATTTATAGGCTAAAAATCCCTTGACTTTAGTATAAATAGTCGATGTGGGATTTTGGAAGAGCCTCCCAACAAACCCTAATGGACTTGGGTTTAAGATGACCTGGGCTTAATTTATATTTTGGCCCAATCTCATTTAATCCACATTATATTTGGATTATGAGACTTTTTACAAGTCCAATTTTAGGGCCTAGTCCGATTCCATTTAATCCATAATATATTGGATTTAATGTAAAATGGACCATTAACAATAACCCAATTTTAATTGTCCAATGTTATAATTCATTGGATTTAATGGGCTTTTAATGAGCTTTTAAGGATAGCTCAATTATATTAATTAATTCAAGAACAATTATATTTATTCATGAATTAATTTTAATTAATCAAGACTAAAATATATAATTTTCTTTAATCTTGAAAATATATTTTATCCCAAAATTCTTTGTCTACACCGTCTACGACCATCAAGAACCCCTTGTGATATGAATTATCGCACACCTAATTCTCTCCCAAAATATAAAAAATGTCATACGAGTGGATGTAATCGGAAAAATTGTGCTAATAATAACTTTAATACTTCAAAAGATTAGCTCATTTCTCTATATATTTTATTTATATTAGTCCTTTTTCATGTTTTCTATTGTATGTTTGAATATGGTTTCTCTGTTGTTCTTTTGATCTAAGAATATATATTTTGAATGATTCAATAGATTACATATGCTTTAATATTTTTATCACATTATTTTGCGTAATTATTAAATCTTATTAAATTTTAAGATGATTATTTTGTTATGGTCATAATTTTATTACATAATTTTATTGTATTATAAGTGGTTTGAAAGGATGTGAAGGATATGTTTACAAGTTTGCCCATTTTGGAAGCTGGGGCAAAGGACTTGGAAGGTCGCATGTCTTAGTTTCAGAATGAGACCTTCAGGTTGCATTTCAAGAATGAGACTATCTCATTCTTGAAATGCTTCTCATTCTTGAAATGCGATCTTCTTGAGAATATATATATATATATATATATATATATATATATATATAATTTCAAAATTTTTATTTTTTTTTATAAAAATGCAACCTATTTTTTAAAGATTTCATTTTCAAAATGCAACCTCTTTAAATTAAGATATCCTACTTGGCTGCAAAACTTTCGAAATTTCTATTAAAAATCGACCCATTTAAAGGAAATTCCGCTAAAAACTCTCACATTTGTTTTAGTACTTCAGCTTTTATCCATGGAGGCCTCAGTGTTGTCAATGACTGTTTACGCTAAGTCATGGCCTTTGAGAAAATTGCATGTTTATGTGAGATTCAATTGCTTCATAGCTCAATATTACTTCTGCACCAATTAAGGTATAGGAGGAAACCAGATGGTGAAAATTATATTCATCTTATCATGAACCTTAAATTTTGAATGATATTATGCAATTATCATTTTTTCCCTCTAAGCTAAGTTTCTTTCTTTTTTAATCTTCAAGGGATATTAAATGCGCCAATATATTGGGGGATGCAAGTGGCTCTGTAAAACTTGCAGATTTTTGGTTGTCATTTTTTTTCGTTTTAATATTGTGAGCCACTTTTCATACACTTGTACTCGTAAAGAAAGAATACTTCTAGTTCTGATGCTAGCTGAGAACTTTCAAGTATCAAAAAATTTGGGCACCGGGAAAAAAAAAACTTAAGGGAAACAAAACATATACCGTGGTCATTTCTCATAACTTATCAGCAATTCTTGCTAAAGCCTCTGAATTAGTCTTGCTAAGGCCGAAACTAACTTGTCACCCTTGGTCCTTCCGTTGCTCCCTTTCTAATTGGGAATTTATGTTTTGGGTGTCACGTTGTGCACTCTGCAGTACATGCATGTTTTTCTGCATGATGTCGATTAACTGGTGGTGAGGTTGATGTTTTGGAATCCATCTAACGAGCATCTCCTTCTTTTTATTTACTCTTGAAATACAGATCTTCACCAGAACACTATCTATTTTCCTTTTGCTGAGGTTGGCACTACATTTGGGAAGTACTTTCTATATAATATTTTGGAGATACAAATCGATTTCATTTTCAACTTCCAAGGGTAATTGAGAGAAGAGTGTACGTTGGTTGCGGAGAGAATAAAAATAAAATGGCAAATTTATCCCTAAAATATTGCACTTATTAGACAAATAATCAAACACTGTCGAACTCCATTGCCTGGTAACAGGAAAAAAATATTTTCTGAACACATAATTTACTTTATTGAAAAAGATGAACGAAAAATTTAAAACTTTTCTAAAATAAATAAAATAGTCTGCAAACAATTTTTTTAAATTACTCTTCTTTTTTATTCATTATTTATCGAACCATGATAGTCTGCAATCAAAATCCACACAAGAAACATATCAACAAATCCGTCCCCCTCTCTCTCTCACACACACTCTCTCTCAGAGTATAACATTTCCAGGGAAATCAAAAGTACAAGGAAAAGGGAACGTATCTAGCTCATTAATTTGAGCCCTCGGCACAGGACCATGCATCATCTTCCCGTCTAAAGAAGACAGCCATTCCTCAACTATTTCAGCAGATGGTCCAGAAGAAGATGCACCCAACGCCTGCGAAGTAAGTTTCAAAGCCAATTGTGATGTTTTCATGTATAAATATAGGATGAAGACAATCAACAGACGTTAAATATCATTTAAAGAAAAGTAGCAAATAGTTAGTAGTACCTTTAGATCCATGGGAAGCGCTGAATCTTTTCCCGAAACCACATTGCGAAGACTTGGCGCCGTTAATTTTCCATAGCAAAATTTCCTCAACTGGGGGCATTCCATGATTTCCAATTTAGTGAGTGACGGGAAAATGAGCTCATAATGCTTTCTGGAGCAAAAGCTTTGGAAAACTTTGAGATCACGAAGGCTTATTTGTCTCAGCTTGTGGAATACAAATACTTGGAAGACTTCTCCTCCGCATTCACCCATGATTTCTTGAAGGGACTTGCAATAATGAATTGTCAATTCCTCTAGATTAGCAAGCATTTTAGCCACCTGGCTTGGGAACAAATACTCTATTCCACCACAGTTTGAGATTTCTATCATTCTCAAGCTTTGGAAGGCTCCAAGTCCTTCGGGAACACTCTGCCAAACGTTTGCTAAATTCCCTAAATCCACTAGCAGCAAAGAATCGAGTCGAGCAAGCACTGAATCTTCCCCCGGAGTAATGTTTAGCCCAGAAAAATCAAACACTACAGCAAGTGGACATCGAGTTATTCGGAGTTGCTGGAGATCTTCCAGAAATCTGACTGATTCAGCCGTGGTAAAACTTATAAGATTCTCGTAGCCGGACAGAATTATAGCTCTGCATTTTTGGAGAGAACCCCTTGCCATCTGAGAGCCACAAGCTAGCTGCTGCACCCCTGTGACATGATTGATTTGTAGGGTTTCCAAGGCAGGAAGCGAAACCTAACAAAATTTATGCAAGCAAGCGTCAATATTTCTAGTTAGGATCCTCCGCCTCATTCTCTTTCCCACTCTTTTCCCAATTCATATAAAACTCTCACATGTCCACTTTGTTAGAAAAAATAAAAGAAAAAAAAAACTTAATGCAACACATGAGGCTTCTATTTAAATGGAGGAGAAAATGGGATAGAGAATCTTGAAGGTAATATTTCCAAAAGGTACTGTAACACTCACCAATTTACTGTTAGTAACCTCAATTTCCCATTTTTTGTTTGATTTTCATTGCGGTAAAACTTTCTGGGGCTAATTCACAATTTACCCAAACTTAATACCCTATTTTATAAATATTTTTGGACCGAGTTTGACGACTTGTAAAACAGCAGATACTCTGGTATTCGAACCTCCAATCGGCCAGCGCTCTCGCACACATCTATTCTCATTATCTTTTGACAATCTTCCAAGAAACTTCAAATTTTCACCCAAGACATTAGGGATTGAATCTTCATCATTCTAGGCTCATTCTAGAGGTAAAAAGAATAGGCTTTTTCCTCTTCTTTTAGTGCTATTTTGCTGCAAAAACGTTTAACTTTACGTAATTGAAAGACATATTATATTATGTTTTTAGTTAAGTTTAATGGTTGAATGTTATATGTGTAATCAAATAAGTTAAACATTCCTTGTGGTTTAAATTGAATTAATTTGAGGGCTTATTGATGGATATTCTTACTTTACTATTTTAGGAAAGATAAGGGTAAATTAGGGCAAAAATTTGAGATTTTTTAATTCTTTCTCATAAGAAACAAATTAAATCATTTGGATGGTTAATTGGAGGATAAATAAATATAATTGATGCTTTAGTTATAATATATAACAACAAATCGACCATTAGATAAAAATCCTCAAAGAAGTTTAATGGATGATATAATAATGCTTGTTGCGGATATTTGAAGGTTCATGAACGAAGTTCCTAATAGATTGGTGAGTTTGCCACTCTTTAAAATGGAATGATTGGACAAGGGAACCTCAAGTTATAATACTATGGAAGGCCGAGGGACAGCCAACCCATATGGGGATTGAAATGGTATTAAACATATCATTCAATATCTCCAAAGGAGAATAGATCTCAAATTATTTTATCTAAAAAAGAATCAATTTAAATTTAATTAGATATACAAATACTACTTATTTATGTTATTCACACAACACATGTTCTCATACAAGTTATTAATTTATACATTCTCAAAATAATTTATTGCAGTCATTATTTCAAATCATACCGAAATAATAACAACTAATTAAGCTAGTTGAAAATGTGTATAGTTAAGGTCATTGACTCATTAGAGCCATTAAATTTGTAGTTTATCCTTTGAAAAGAAATTTTAACCACATTGTATAAGAACAATGCAGATTGTATAACTCAATTAAATGGAGGGGATATATTAGGGGCGGCAATATTGAACACGACACGCCAACACGATACGAAAATGACACGGTTATAGCGGGTTAGGGTTGGGATTTTGCGAGTTCGAGTCGAAACAGGTCGACCCGTTTAACTTTAAATGTATACAGGTAATAAACGGGTTCAACCCGTTTTAACTGTTTCAACCCATGAACCCGTTTAACTTTTTTTAATATTTATATTTAATACTTTTTGTAATACCCTACAAATTTCACTATAAAAAATTAGATAATTTAATTTTTTACATGAATTAATTGAATTAAAATTTATTATATGAATTAATTGTATTGTTTGTGTGTCTATTTTGTTTAATTATATGAGACCTCTTAAGAAAAATAAATGATGTTAATGCGGCTATTTACTTGATATATAGTAAATGAATCATTCTTAATTAATTATTATTTAGTGTTTATAATAATATTATTATTACAATGACTTTTAGTTAGAGAAAATAATTTTTTGAACAATCCAATTTTATTGCAAAACTATAAATTTTTAAGATTAAATCTTATGAATTTATTAAAATCTCTAAATATTGAGTGGGATAGTTTGTTATTTTATTGGTTTTTTATGACTTTATGGGTTGTTTTATTAGTTTTTTTAAATTTATATGATTTGATTTAATTTTGTAAAATTTTTTGTGTAATAGTGCACAGATTGGTGGGTTTAGTAAGTATTCGGATTGACGGATTTAATAATTATCTATTTAATTTTTGTGTCTAATCATATCAACTCGTTTTATAACACGAACACGACACGAGAATAAACGGGTTGACACGACACGACACGTTTATTAAACGAGTCGTGTTCGAGTTAACATGTCGAGTGTTATTATCTCAAGTTAACACGACCCGCCAACCCGAACACGACACGATTGCCACCCTTAGGATATATCAAAGTAGAGAGGACAAAAGGCATATCACCATTTTTTTTTTTTCTCACTTATGAGCTTCAAAAGAAAAGTGATATTGATGTGGAACCAATTCAATTATATGATAATTTGACAAATTTATTTACTAAAATATTGTTGATTATTACATTTAAGAAACTGGTATATAAAATTAGTATACATCAACTAAAAGACACAAAGAGATACTTGAATGATATTGTCAAGAGGAGAAGTATATATACACTAGTCTTTTTTCCTAATTAGCATTTTTTCCCACTGAATTTTTTTGGTAAGATTATTAATGAGACAGAAGGAAAGTGCATTCTTTTCCTTCATTAAGCTTTTAATCTCACAAAGTTGTTCCAAAGAAGGTTTTTAATGAGATATTTCAATTTTTAAAGATTGGACCGACAAAAGAGTGTTATGAAATAATTTTTAAAAAAAATTGAGATGTTTAGGTGGTTGTCCATTTTTCCATAAGTCTTATCTATTTATCCAAGAAGATAGAGTCACATATCCCTAAAGTCATATTTATTTCATTACTTAATTCTCTTTACTTACTCTCTCTACTCTATACAATAACAATAACAATAACAATAACAACTAAGCCTTAATCCAAAAAAACTTAGCATCGACTACATGAATCAACACAAGATTACGTATAATCATCTACATGAACTCTCTCATTCCACTTATTTTTATGTACTGTCATACTCTCTATTCTATACTTTTAAAATTTTTTTAAGTTAATTAAAAATTTATTTCACAATTCCATTTGAATTAAATTTATAACTAGAACAAAATTCTTTTGAATTAGTAGTAATTGTAGAAATTAATAAAATTATTTCATAATTGTAGAAATTAATATAGTAGTAAAAGTAAAAGAGAGGCAAAACCTAAACAAGAATAAGAGGCATAAAGGAAACTAAATAGGAAAAGAAATCTAGGTTTAACTAGAAGCATGTTTGGTAACTCAGGGCTTGTTTAGTAACCCAATTCAATACTTAAAACTGAATGAATCAAGTACTTATTTTATTAAGTGAATTTGATAACGGCTAATATTAAGTGCTTAATTAATTAAGTGCATTTGATAACAATTTTTTGTTATCACTTAATTAATTAAGACGTACTAAAATCTTATTATAAATTTTAAGTGAATTAAAAGTTACTTAAATCTAAAGTCTGAATGCATTAAATACCCATCTAATTATTAACATTCCTTTATATTTAATTTAAATTGCAATAAAATATAGTATAAAAAATAAATTATAATTAATTCAGACTCATATTCAAATTTCAATTTTCAGGTTTTAAATTCAATCTTTAAACTTCGATTTTCAAAATTCAGTGCTTAAATATTCAAATTTCAATCTTCATATTTCACAACCGAGCCCTCAATTAAACACTTAAATTAATCAATTAAATATTTATTTCATTAAATGCATTTAATAACAAATAATATTAAATACTAAATTAATTAAGTGTATTTGATAATAATTTTTTATTATTATTTAATTAATTTCGACGTACTAAAATCTTATTATAAATTTTAAGTGAATTAAAACTTAAAGTCTAAAGTATGAATATGTTAAATACTCATCTAATTATTAATATTGTTTTATATTTAATCTAAATTGTAATAAAATATAATATAAAAATAAATTATAATTAACTCATATCCTAAATTCCAACGTCAAATTTCAAATTTTAATTTTTAAACTTTAATTTTCGAATTCAATACTTAAATATTCAAATTTCAATTCTTAAATTTTAATTTTATCAAATAAGCCATATGACACTAGCCATTAGATCTGCATTATGATAGACGGAGTTGGACAATATGCTCTCGATCGCTGAAACTCTTTCTAAATGGATGCAAAACAAAAATGCTAAATATAAAAACCATCCCGAGCCAATGCAAGCCAAATACTATTTTTGTTTCATATATAAGTCGTTTTGGACCTGAAATTTTTTTTCACAATATAGGTCGTTTTACAAAATTCTATAAAAATTTATTACTTTTTTTCAGTTCTACCCCTCCATTCAATCTCTCTCTTCCTACTAATTGTAATTCAACTCTCTCCAATTATCAACATAAATAAAGACTTATTTAGAGGTATTTTTAAAATTTTAATTTTAAAATTATGCAAAATTTAGGACCCTTAATTCTTGTGCATCAGTCTAAAACAACTTATATTGTGAAACAGATGTAGTATCAATCAAATTACTGATGAATGAATTATTATTGAGAGAGAGAGAGAGAAACCTGATTGAGCAACGGCCTGTATGTAGATTCGAACACAAAGGACTTGAACGCTTCCAGAGCGTAAAGGTTTAGATGCTTGAGTTGAGGGATTTCACGTACTTGTTCGTCAAGGTTTCCTTCTCCTCGACCATCAACAACTGCCTTCAACTTATGACACTTGCCAATTTTTAAATCTTGAAGTTGCACTAGACATTTCAACACACACCGTGGAAAGAGAAATTCCATTTCACCACAGTCTTCCATCTCAAGCACTCTGAGATTGCATAGCGACGGTGGCCATATGGGTCCAATCCAGAAATGTCTCATTTTGTTCAGCATACAGAGCTTCAGTTCCTGAAGTTGACTGAAGAACCGAGGAGGAAACAAATCTGTATCACATATCCCTACGAAATTAGGTAGATTATTCAGCTTCATCGACTCCAAATTTTTTAACACTTTGCTTGGGCCATTGTTAATTGAATTTGCAGAACCGTTGCCAGAGGGAATTAGACTCTTCGCTACAAGGTACTTGTAGTCTCCAGATAGAAGCTCAAGCTTTCTCAATTCCACAAAGCCATCTCTATCCTTGGTGACAAGGTGCTCCAAGCCCTTAACTTTAAGGATAAGAGTGGAAGTTCTCCTCAATAGCAATGCGATGGCCTTCTCCGATAATATTTTCACATTAATGTCTATGAGTTCCAAACTCCTTCGGAATTGATAGTCATAAGTGGATCTTCGCTGCTTACATATTATGACGTGAAACTTTACTATCCTTTCTAGCTGCAAATGATTTAGGATGCCAAGGTTATCAGGTTTATCCAAGTACAACTGGAAAGATGTTAGACGGGGAAATGATCTCTTCTCTTCAATGTACTTTATTTCCATTTCTTTCTCTGTGGAAGATTCTCCAAATGGCAGAACACTAGCTCCCAAATACAACTCCTCTATCTTCTCAAAGCTCGACAAGATTTTAGATGGGTGCAGACAAGGGCCTCTTCTGTATCTCAAATCTAACAACTTAAGATGATTCAGTTCTGAAATTTCACTTGGGATCTCTCTAAGAGTTGAACCATAGAAGCTCAGAATCTCAAGTCCCTTTAGAGCCACAATAACCGAAATGCTAGTATCGAGCTGGCAATTGTCCAGAATCAGAGTTTGAAGACCTATCAATGATTGCAGTGGCTGAAATTGAAGATTTGACACGTTAAACTCCAGAACTCTAAGATCATTCATCCCTTGAAAAAAATCACTTGACAGGTTCACCGTGCCTGATAGGAACATCAGACGTAAGAGCTTAAGCCTTTCACATTTCAAGCCACATGGAAGCTGAATGACTTGATCAAATGTAAGTGAAATGGCACTGTAAGATTCAAATGATTTATTCTCTGGCCAGTCCACTAGGCCAGCATGTCTTACCAAGTGCACATGTTCGCCTTTAGCTGCAATTGATGACAAGCAAACATCTCGGACAACATCATGCAATTTGACTGTTTCATCAGCATTACCAGCTAGTAGCAAATAGCAACCTTTTAAATCATCTACAAGGTTGTCAACTCTATCTCTTACTTCGGCAAATGTCTCAGAGTCTCTGAACAAATTTAGGCCCTTGCCGTACCTGACTAAACATTCAAGCGGAACACTGTAATCCTCTGGAAATAGACTGCAAAGCATAATCAATGTCTTCGCTTCAAGACTTTCCAAATAATTGTAGCTCCACTCAACACTGGAATAAACCACATCATGCATCCCACTGATGTTTGTCACCACAGATTTTTTCAGTTGTCCAAGAGCATCAATCCAAGCATGTCGCCTTTTATCTTTTAGCGCTTTGCCCACTGTAACAATTGCAAGTGGTAATCCTTTGCATTCTCTTGCAACATCCAATGCTATCTCATTGAAGTCAATGTCTTCTGAAACTTCTGCAGTTCTCTTGAAAAGATACCATGCTTCTTGATCTGATAAAGCTTTTACCTCAACAATGTTAGCTCCCATGTTACGGCAAACATGAGGGAATCGAGATGTTAACAAAACTTTTAAGCCGTTGGCTTCGTCCAGAGCCGGAATTCCCAAATTGTGAAGGTCAAGCTCCTTCCATATGTCATCTAAAATCACAAGAATTTTCTTACAATCAGCATTTATTAACCTTGATCTAAGTCGTCCAGCTCTCGCATGAATGCTTGCTTGCGGAAAAATTGTTAACCCCAACTCATCTGCAAGTTGATCTTGAATATGTTTCATATTTGGATCTCGAGAGACAGTTGCCATTGCAACCTCATCAAATAATTTATCATCCCTAAGTTTGTCGGCAATTTCTTTCACCAAAGTTGTCTTCCCTATACCAGCCATACCACAGATCCCGATTATTCCTGTTTTGTCATTCTTCAAAGCTTCCATCACTTCATACCTTAGGATACTGCGAGATTCAAGACTCTCAGAATCTTCATGAGATTTATAAGGCATATTCCACGGAGGAGCTATGTATCCCACCTCAATAAATTCTCCATTTGCTATAAGTTTAGTAATATGGGCACTATGCTTCAGAGCTTTCTTACTCAACAAATAACGTGACTTCAGACCAGAAAACCAACAAAAACAACCCATTCCAACATTCGATGTGCCATCTAAAACAACATCAGCCTCTTTCTTTACCTCGTCAAGTTTTCCAAGCCAGTTGAAAACAGTGGGTTTGACAACTTCTGCATTTCTTTGGGATGCATCGATCAAATGTTGGACCTCAGTTTTCTTTTCTTCAAGCTCTTTGAGATCATCCTTGAGATTTTGAATATTGCTTTTATAGGAAAATAGATGCTGACAACGACTCCATACTGGATCAATTATGTATCCAGCAAGTTTTCCAGCAATGGAACCAAGTATTCCTGAGGCCATTTTATCTCCTTTCTTGCCTTCAGATCCTTTCTTTTATTTTGCCGAAGTCTTAACAGCGAAAGCCTCTTACAAGGAGTTCTATTTTCTTTCGGTCTCCACGGATGCCCATAAAATATTACCTAAAAATGTACAATAAAGGAAGCAGCAAAGACGATTACAGCAAGAAAATCTCCAGAGAAATAAAGAATAAAGACAGTAGTACTATAAAGTACTACCTCCATTATGTAAATATAATAAAAAAATTATGGAACGTATGGGTAGTATTTAATTTATGTAAAATATACATATTTAAAAGCAACATTCTCTCATTTTGGAATTGAATTTCCTATGTTCATTTTTAGTACAAAGATTTCAAAAATCATTTTATCAAAAACAAATTATCACATTATCATTAATAATGAGACTCATATATTAATGAAACTTGTGGTCATGAATAAGTGTAGTTAAAAAAATATTTTTTAAATAAAATATCTGTCATTTTGAAATATCGAGAAGGTTATTTATTATTTTTTTCAAGCATACCTTTATTATATGTATTATACTCCATCAAATAACCACATTTATTAGTCTTCTAATTTTCAAGAACTTATAAGTTATTGCTTTTACCATATAACACAAGCTATATAATAACTTACTTAACCTTTGTGCCAAAACCTTAAATGACACTAGTTTAATTGGGATTACAGAGAGTATGACTTGACCTAAGAAGGTTAGTTATGGAAATGGAAGTTTAGATAGATATATATATATATATATATATATATATATATATATATATATGTGTATTTATTTATTTTAAAAACATAAATATTCATTTTTATACATCTCAAAATAAAAATATGAATATTTAATTCCAAACAAAAGAAATATTTACAGAAAAGTTAAATAGTGATAAAGAATATTAATTATAATGAGATATTGGTATAAAATTAAGTTGCATGATTTTTTGTTTTGTCTTGTTTACGTTTTGCTGAGGTGCCCCACACATTTATGAATATGCAAAATGAGATACAAACCTACCATATTTGGTTTTTAAGATAGTACTAACATCCTAAAAATCATGTCAAAAATTTCTATTATTGTTATACCAAAATAATTATTAATCTCACAAATCAAGAATAAATTTATTGTTTATATTCCTAATTTACCCCTTATTTAATCAAGAATATATACATTTCTAATAAATCATTAATGAATGTATAGAGGAAAAAAATTAATAAATATCTACTTTTATATAAGGGTATAATAGTCATTTTCTATTATAATTATACAAATTTTAATAACTTCTTAATCTTCGTGTCATGTCCTAAATTGACATGATTTTTAAGACCAAGGAAGTACCTCAAATGATCAAGCTTGAAGTATTTAGATTAGAGGACAAGCAATCTAAAAATTAAACCAAATTGATATTCTAATTCCTTTTATCTAAAATTAAATATTTTTATTATTTTAATATATCTTAAAAACAGAACATCTTTTTAAATATTATATATTAAGTATTTCACACAACTAAGCTCCCTAGATTTAAAGAATTCAAGTTTTAGTAATTCATTAATTTTACTATTAACTCCGTGAATTAAAAAAAATGATAGTAAAATAATAAATAGTTAAATATTCCCTCAAATTTTTGTTTATATCAAAATAAGACATTCAACTTTAGAAAAGAGAGTATTTTTATAAATGATAAGAATGAAATCAGACCTTTAAAGATAGAGAGACAAATTATATAAAAAACGTATTATAAAATAGTGTTATAATTTTTTTATTTTTTAAAAAAATAAAATTTAAAATGACTTTTGTAAAAAAATAATTTTTAAATATAAAACTAAATTTTTTAAAATTTTGGGTGCCGCGCCACTCCACACACACCCCTAATCCCCCTCTATCTCCGTTAGGGGCGTTTATTCAAATTTTTAGTTGATTTTGATTTCAAATTTTGATTTTTAATTCAATTTTATGACATTTGAACAAAATGAATCGAAGCAAATTTTTTTAAAAATCGAATAAAACCGAATCAAAATAATAAAACCTAACTAAAATATTAAAAAATCATAATATATAATTAATTATTTATTATATATTTTTAATTAAAATATAATTTCATTTTTTATTTTTAAGTTTTTTCAATTTTTTATTTTAAAAAATTAAAAACTAAATCGAATTTTTATATAAATTTCAGAGTCGAATTAAATTTTATTAAAATTAAACTGAATTAAAAAATTCAATTTAAATTATACGGTTCTAATCTCCGTCCCTGTGATTAGTTTAAATGTATTAGTTACTTGGTCAAAATAAACTGGTATTTTAGCGCGTTTTGGTATCGCGTGCGAATGGGCCCGAATTTGGCAGGCTTTATGTACATTGTGTTTCGATAAACTTTTCTCATACTCATGAAATATGGAAATGAGAACTCTGACGTTATAATAATATTAAATATATTATAAAATAATAATAATCTAACTAATTATGATTCAATCACATCATTTTCTTTTCTTTTCTCTGCACAAAATTCACCTTGATAAATATCTAATTTAATAAAAATTATATATTAACACTGTAGGGTTTTGAATAGTGCTAAGGGATCATAAGAGCTTTGAATTGAAAATTTGTACCACTAATCACCAAATACATTTATTGTATGTTTTATCTCTTTAAAAAGTCCAAATTTTTAAAAATATATAATTTACCAAAAAAAAATCGAAATTGCAATCCGCCAATTTTACTTGCAAAAAAAAAACTATATGCAAGGAAATTGCATCTAAATACAATATAGTATATATATATATATATATATATATAGAGAGAGAGAGAGAGAGAGAGAGAGAGAGATTTGCTGATATATGCAAAGGACTATATAACAAAAATAGAGCCGCAAACTCTACAGAGAAATAGAGAATTATAGAAAATACTAGGAAAGAAAATCTGCCGGGTCGGGTTCTCAACATTTCACGGACGGTTTTCCTATTTATGACAGATTTTTTGTAATTTTTGAAACGGTTTTGGACCAAATCTAATTAAGAGGCAACCACCACTTGAGAGTGGGATCTGAACGCCAATTATAGAAGAAGAAACAAACTTAAAAAGAAATGAGATGAAGGGTTGAATCTGTACCTGCCCTCTTTTTTCCAATATATGCAGAGCCGCCAGTTGAGGTGGTCCGGCAACCAAAACCCAAGTTGTTGCTAATCAAAACCAGCAAAATCTTCCATTCTTCGCCGCATATGATTGTTAACGGTCGATCTTTGGTGGAATTGATATTAGATTTGTTTCAGAGATAAGGCGAATGAAAGAGAAGATGACAGGAGGTCGGACCCTTGAGAGGTGGAAGGGGTTTTCACAGCCAGAGGCGATAGCTTCAGGGAATTATCCAAGAAGTTGCTACGTAAGCAGCGTTTAATAATAATAATAATAATAATAAGTTTTTGTCTGATGTCCCATTTTAGATGTTTTGAAGTGGTATTATGGGACTATATATATATAGTACCAATGTTACTTTATATAAATTATTAAAATATGTACAAGTATAGTGAAATATATATATATATATATATATATATATATATATAAGTCATTAAATTTTTTAAAAATAAATAAATTTATATGAGAATCAAAATAAGTCAAAATGAACCAATACAACCAAAACTTTTAGTTATTAAATTCCTTTAAAAGAAATCCAAATTATGAAATGTGCGTATAATCAAATTATATGGCCATACCGCTTTTGGAGGAGTGTTTTGTAGGTTCCAAGAACCTATGTGAGACGCGTTTTGCATTTGAAAAGCAATTATTGTGCAACGCATTGAGGGTAATATTTTACCCTTAGTCATCCTAAAATATTGTCTTTCGCAGCTTCATTTTTTATTGCCTTCGTCAATACCTTTTTCTAAATGCTGGATTTTCCATCTTTGCAATGTATTTACCATTATTTGTTCTAGGTTGATACACATGTGTATATAGGTTGTGTGATGTTATTGTGTTAGTAAAATGTATTTTTGTGATATTTATATTGTAAACTTTCATGCTTTTTTTGTATTGTAATTTGTATGTAGTAGGAATATTAAAAATATTTGATAATGTAGTTTTATATGTTCAATTTAAATACATTATAAATTAAAGTATTTGATGTATTTGATAGAATAATTTTAATAAATACATATGTATCTGAATTTTATTTTGTTTTCTATTTAAGATATGTTTTCTTGTTTCTTTGAATCAAGTGAAGTATCAATATTTTTTCGTTAAAGATATGCATTTGTTTTTGCAAGATGTTCATGCATTTATGTATTTTGCTCGTGGTTAGCATTATTTTTTGTATATATTCAATGAATGGGGTTTTTTTTTTTCTTCAGATACGGCTAATTACAATGGATTCTTGATTAGCATTTGGTTTTTATATGAAATTTTTTAATGTTCTTTTAATTGTTGTGTTGTATGTTTATGTATATATATGGCTTAATGTTTTGTTGTATTTGCATTATTTCTTTGTAGATTGGTGTTCTTGTATTAGGAAACTGTTTATTAGAGATGAATTTGTATAATTTGAATTTGAAGAAGTATGAAATTGTAGGAAAGTCGAAGATATACCCTTTCTTTTTGAGATGGTGGTTCTAAATTCTATTGATCTGTTAAATGATAGGGTACAATATTTAATTTAAGATAAAAGAACTGATTCCAGAAGCCTTTTCAAAAGTTCTAGCAAAGTGCCATCAACAACAAAAATAGTACACACAAACACAATCATCAGGCAATATTCACAACCTAATCAAAACTGTAACACAGGCTGTCAGATTTTAAGGCTAAGCCACATTTAGATGACGAGAAGAATTTGTTATTAGAATAAGAGTAAATGTAAGATAGAAGAAAGGAAGAACAAAAGGTATGAAAAGGAGAGACTAGCTACCGTTGTAAAGTTTTGGAAATTGTTTTGGTTGAAAAATAAATTGAAAATAGGACCCCACTAAAGAAAGGTGAATCTTGTGTAATCTTATAGATTGATCAAACGATATAAGTGTCATTTGAAGAAATAATGCTCTGGTAAAAGAGAAATTGTCTTGAGAATATTATCAGTCTTACTTTTATCTAGGGATATAATAGTAATTCTTTATTATAATTATACAAATTTTAATAATTTCTTAATCTCTTTATCATGTCCTAAATTGATATGATTTTTAGAACAGATAGAGTACCTAAAACATCAAGCTTGAAGCAATTAGAGAACAAGCAATCTAAAAATTAAAACGAATTGATATTTTAATTCCTTTTATCTAAAATTGAATATTTTTAATATATCTAAAAACACAAGTACATCTTTTTAAAATAAACACATTATAAAAACCTTGGGATGAACTTCTCTGATAGGCTTGCTACGATTTTTTTGGGAGGATGATATACCATTCTTTTATACAGGCCTCGGGATCCTCTTGAGGGACTCTTCCCCAATGACTCTAGCCCCTTTTCAGTCTCCTGACTCAACATAATCTTATTGAACCCGTGGATCTTGTAATATGACAATACTCCATCTTGCAATACAAACTATTGTGGCCGCCATCCTTTGCCATAATTCACCTATGTGCCATTGATCTTCGCTGCTTCATACCACTTTTAGCCATTAATTGAGCAATCTCTTGCCTAGACGGTGACTGCAAGAACATCCATAGTGGCGGAGTGGGGGGGATTTCGAGTTAGACTCTGACCATTTCTATTATTCTGATTCCTATTTTGCAACGAGCAATAATAGAGTATTTGAGGTTTTTTACTGATCGATTCTTTTTTTTTTTAAGTTTTTCAAGAAAATCAATAATATTAAAATTCTTTCCAATTTTTTGAACTTCCAGAGCCCAAATGTCAATCTAAAACTATGTCACTATCTGTCATGTATCACCTTCTTAACATTTTAAAATTGTCGTGTGTAATAACCAGAGTTGTCTGCAACTACTTATATATATATATATTGAATAACTATTTCCACTTAAAATAATCATATATATTAAAGAAGTTTTAACATTTTATAAAATTCTCAAAAAATTAAAATTATCTTATTAAAAATTGTAGAATTAACTTAAAATTGAAAAAAAATTGATGTTGTAGTGGAATAACGAATGATAATAGTTCAATTAGGAAAAAAATAATATATGCATTTTTTTTAGAGGTGGTGATGAGTGTACTTGGATTGAGGTTTTTTTTAAAAAAATATATAACTATTATTTTAAATTTTATTTAAAAATTTAAAAATTTAAAAATCAATATTATGATTTATTTAGAGAAAATAATAATATAACTAATATTTTATAAATAAAATTTATTTATATTATACCTATTTATATGTCAAAACAAATAAAAGATAATAGTCTTTTGAAAAAAAAAAAGTTGCAAAACAAGTGCATCCAGTGGTGTAGTTAGATTAATTTTTATAAAAAATGGTTGAGCCGAAAAATTAATATTATGATCTACTTAAGTTGTTAATAAAATTGTTGATATTTGACAAATGAAATTCCCTTGTATTAGATCATTTATTTTTTTAACAAAATCAAGTCTTTCTTCTTTTTTCCAAAAAGCATCTCATGATTCCCTTTTCGCTTTATTTCTTCTTCCTTCATGTCAATCATTATTTTTCTATCCTCTTCATCATTCTTCTCTGCATTTGCCTTTTCTTTCTCTATGAAGGTTTGCATCTCTCTCTCTCTCTCTCTCTCTCTCTCTCTCTCTCTCTCTCTCTCTCTCTCTCTCTCTGCTTTTTCCTTGCTTTGGTTGACCTTTTAAAACTAAGGGTATATTTATTTTGCAATTTTTTTAAAGAAAAATAATATTGTTTTAGAATTTTTAATAAAAATAATTCAATAAAAATAAATTTTATTTATAAGAAAATTAATAATTTTACTATTCATTAAATCACAGTGTTTCTTTTTTTAGTTTATAAATTATTTATCTAAAATACAAAATCATATGTACATTAAAAAACAAAAAGCAAATATAATCTAATTCCAAGTTACTTGTATTTGGATGGTTCTTCTATAGTCCATCACAAGATCCAAGAGATGAGATATTTATGGTTTTACAACAGATTAAATAAGTAATCTATTGCATATTTCTTGTAATTTTATAGTTAAGTGGTTATGTTTGGATGTATTTCCCCACTCTTGCATTAATGCTATTATGTATTGTTTTCTTCTATAACTTCCTAACTCTTCATCCTAAGGCCGAAGATTCCCTTATTTAAGTAGGTACGGGTAGGAGTCGGGCTTCATTCTTCGCTGGCGGGAATCACACGATCTCACCCCAACCTACCTCCCACTACTATAGTAGATTATATTTATACATGTATATAATATATGTATTAAATTGTTTAATTATATATAATAATTTTTTTATTTTTTAATTTTTTAAGAAGGGGAACGGGCAAGATAAGAAGCGAAAAAAGGGATAGGGAAAAGAATGGGATGTAGTTTGGTATCTAACTCGAGACCTACATCTCAAACAATAACCCTCCTATTATTAAGGTAAGTTATTACCAACAAATAATGTATATAATATAATTATTATATAAGCATATAAGTGTGTAACATAAGCGAGAAAATATAAAACATTTATACTTTTATATGTATTACATGTATAAAATATTTTTATATATGTTATACATATATCAAATATATACAAAATCATACGTATATTAAAAAACAGAAACTAAATATTTGAATGGTTCTTCTATGTTCCATCACAAGATCCAAGGTGAGATATTTGTAGTTTTACAACAGATTAAGTGATCTATTGCATATTTCTTGTAATTTTATTGTTAAATGGTGATGTTTAGATTTTTTTTACCCACTCTCGCAGTAATGCTATTGTTATCATTTTCTTCTATGGGAAATACTTGGGTGGACCGGTCCACCGTGAACCAGTGCATTAAGTATTGTACAATGTACATTGAATGTTGTATACTTCTAGAAAGGTATAATATATTAATGCACTGGTCCACGGTGGATCGGGTCCACCCAAGTATTTCCCTCTATCTATAACTCCCTAACTCCTTATTCTAAGGCCCGAGATTCCCCGATGTATCCAAGTCTCATTCAGTGTAGTTAAAAAAAAAATGTTTGTATGAAGTAACATGATATGATACACCTGAATCAAGTATCCAATCACTAACTTAACAAGTAACATTGATATGACTATTATCACAAAATACTAACATATCGTTATTGGCTACCACAACTATTGTAGTCTCTTCTTCATCACTCACCTTAGCATTACCCCTCAATAGTTTCCCATTTCAAAACTCTACAGTACTTCACTACTAAAATAAGTATAAAATACGACGGCTATAAGGCTACAAATATGACGGCTAAACGACGGTTATAAGGCCGTCGTATTTGGTTTCATCGCTTTTGGACGACAACGGCTACAAAACCGTCGTATTAGACTAATACGACGGCAAATACGACGACTATATAAAATAGTCATTTTTTATCAGTCGAAAGGTTTATTGACACGGTTCGAAACACCATCGTATTAGGTTAATCAAACCGTCGTATTTGTTGAGTAATATTATAATGATATGAATCAAATTTGAAAATAGAATTAAAAATATATAAAATTAAATTTGATTAAAAAGAGAAAATATAATATTTTATAAATAAATTATAATTTTTTAAAAATAAAAATATTTATATTGAAAATTTTTAATTAAATAAGAATTTTTTAATTTTTAGACTTGACTAATGTATTCTTCTTTTATGTGCAAGCACTTCATTTGAATCACAATTATATAAACAATGATATTCCTTCACGATTGGTACAATAGACTATTAATGGAATGACTAATTACATAGATCCATACCAAACAATAAAGATAGTAACAATTAGTAGACAACAAAAGGATGATGTCAAATTGCCAATTGCTGGAAAGAAGTTATATATAGCATGCTCATAAATGGCCCCGTGATTCATTTCACTGCTTAGGAATATGATAAGGACTGGACACAAGAAGTGATATAAAAATATAAAAATATAAAAATTTATAATTTAATATTTTTTGAGATTTCAAAATTAAATTCTTAAATATTCAAATTAGATTTTATTAAAATTTAAATATAATTATAAGTTTCAAATTCAAATCGAGCTTATTCAATTTGATAAAGACTATGTTGTATTGCTATGAGAGGTTAAAGTCCATTAATTTTATTGCCTATATTATTCTCTATATTTTTCATTAATTTTCTACATTAATATCTGAACTTCAAAATTTTCGCAATAGGATATTTGAACTTTTAAAACTAATTTATATTAGCATGTAATTAAGAAATAGTATACTCCATCTAGGTATATATGTAGATATATATGTACACACGCATATGTATGTTTGTAAATAAAAAATTATTTATGTTATATAACATATTAATATAATACTCACTAACTAATAAGGATATATTATACTATATATAAATAATATATGTGTGTGTGTGTGTGTGTGTGTGTGTGTCTTAGAATAACTAATAATTAAAATGAAATTCAAGCTATTTAATACCAATATATGAAAACTTAAGATGTAAACAAAAATGTATTTGTAAAATCAATATCTAACCATTACATGTATATATAAAGTTAAAACAAGTTCAGTGACCAAATTTGAAGGTCATTCGTTTTATTTTATTATATTTGTGCAGTAATATTTATAAAATAGAAAGATATTTTAGTATTTACAAATATAAATATATCAAATTAACGATCCAATCATTAAATTTATTGTAATTATTACCAATAGTATTGTGACTAAATTCGAAAATAATCAGATAAAAGTTAAAATAATTTTGAGGGACTTTGTTATAATTAGACTAAAAACGACGGTTACAATAAATCTTCGTATTTGGTCTAATCTATTGCGATGGTTATAATAAACTATCGTATTTAGTCTACTCTATTACGACGGTTATAATAAATCGTCGTATTTAGCCTACTCTATTGCAACGGTTACAAGAAACCGTCGTATTTGGTCTATTTATTGTGACGATTTATGTAAAACCGTCGTATTAGGTCTATCTATTGCGATGGTTTCAAAACTGTCGCATAAAGTAACTTATTACGACGGTTTTTTTACTGTCATTTTTGTTTTTATCGTATTTGTCCCATTTTTTTGTAGTGCTTCTTGTAGTGTTCTATCTTTTTACAATGATAACACTTAACATTTTTTAGCGACTCATGTCTGTCTTAGATCTATCATTTCTATAGTGAGGACCTCTACCCTTACTTCTCTCCCATCATTCTTTCTTTTACATAATCAAAGCCTAGGACTCATTGATTGTTTCTTGTTCCTTCCTCCTGATCTCCTCATCTAATACTGCCTCTTTTGTCATAGCCATGGTTAAGACATCATTTGGAGCTAAATTACTAATCGACACCATTATTGTTTCCCAACTATCTTTTAGTGAACTAAAAACCAGCAAAACCTACACCTCATCGTCCAAGTTCAGTTTCAATGAAATTGCTTAGTTCACCAATCCCTGAAAGTTACTTAAGTATTCATTTATATCTGCACCATCTTCATATCTCAACCATATAATGTTCCTCAAACAAGAAAACTTGTTCATACCTGTTTTCCTTTTAAACATACGTTTAAACTTTTCTCATAACATATCAACTCTAGTCTCCTGAGTAAAGTGTTATAATATATTTTGACCAATCCACTTTTAGTATTACCTACTATTTTTCTGTGTATACTAACCTATTTTTTTTCACTCATGTCAGATGATTTAGTTTTATCCCTTAGAATAGGCTCAAACAAATCTCTACAATATAAATAGTCTTCCATTATACGCTTCTAATCTGAATAGTTTGATGTATTTAGTTTATCATGCTTCCATTATCAGAATCATCCATTTTTAACTAGCATAAACTAGCCAACTGATCAACTAGACTCTGATATCACTTTGTTGGGAAATATATCACGAGAAAGTAAAAATAAGCTGCTCAACTCAATATCAAAATTTAAACCAAGACCAAAAATATTTTCCAAGTGCTAATAAAAAATAAGAATAAATCAGAGACACCAAATAATATCACAACAATGAATAAAAAAAAATACAAAAATAACCAAGAAGAGATACCAAGATTTTTTTTTTAACGTAGAAAACTCGAGATGAAAAAAACCACGAGACTTAACCCAGTAAAAAGTTCCACTATCACTAATAATAATTATGGGAAATATAGAGTTTTATTTAGGTAAAACTAGAGGTACATCAAACAATATATCAATTCTTCTCTTAAAATTACAATCAAATAAGATTTGAATTTGAAATGATATTACTAAAACTAAAATCTGAATTGGTATATGTGTAGGTTTTGTTGAGAGAATCACGTGACACTAAATTTTGTCTCAATCAGACTTTGAATCACTGTCCAAATTAAGAATCAAAAGCTTGTAGAAGACAACAATGGCTTTAACAATGGCTTTTGCTTGTCATTTTCTGTTCTTCTTGGCATTTTTTTTTTCTTATTTCGTCTCTCTCAACGTCTCATATATCTCCGCAGATTTGTTGACTTTGTTTTTTATTTTTTGATTTTTATTGTGGGCCTTTGTTTTGTGAGCTTTTATTTGTTCCAAATGGGCTGGAATACTTAACCCAACAATAACATATCATAGATGGACATTTAAGTACCTGTTAATGACCATTCATCACTTTTATTTGGTCAAAATATCCCTTAATATGCCTAACAAGATTCAAAAGTTAGTAAATCATCATAGCAATAAATTTCATTATTGTGGCCTCCAATTTTTCCAAATGTACTTGTGGATATGACATAACTTAAAGCACTTAATCTCAAAATTTTGCAAATATCACTATTTCGATTAAGTAATTATATACTGTAAGTCCACAATGTGAAATCAATACACCCATTCTTACATTACACTAGTTGCTAATCCAAACCTTTTCCAACTCTTTAGATTCATGCATTATGCAATCTTATTCAATTAAATTATTAATATTGTGTTCAATTTCTTTAATTTTATAATCTATCATAGATCATCACGTCTTAAGCGGAGCACTAATTTGAAGGCACAATTCACATAAGACAAACTTTATAAAAAAAAATGGCTATATTATTCTAACACCAAATATGAAAGGTGTCACTGTGAATAAGTTGCACAATTCAATTGGTCGGGGTCAAATTTCGTTGGCTGTCCTCACAGTTGAGATCAAGTTAAAGTTAGCCAGTTGAGGTACATTTTGAATTTATTTGATCTGCTAGAACCTTACGTTCGGTCGACAAACCTGCTCACAATGGAATATTATCCAAAATGTAAGTTTTATAACACAAGCCCACAATTTTTCTGATACCATCTCTAGCAAGCACAAGCAAGAGAAAAAAAAATCACATCAAAATCGTATCACAAATGGGCATTATCAAAATTTTGTAATGCATATAATCCAAGAACCAACTCTATGATTAGCATCAAGACCAAATGAATTTCAGTCAAGCTTATAAGCAATGGCATAGGATGATTAGTGTGATAATCGGGGTCCTCGCAAGCACTAGTAAATTCAACATGATAAATTAGTTAAGAAGAAAAATCAGCATCTCTAATATACATCTACGCTCCATTATTTTATCATGGATTAAGAAGTTAAATAATATCAAAGAATTCTAAGAATAAAATATGAGATAACAAAAATATAGTATATACTTTTTTATCAAGAGGTAATTCATTTTTTTTTAAATGTTTCATAGAAGAGTTCAATTCATCATATCTTATATGTCATTGACATTGACCACTGCATAATATATATTTTCTTGCCATTAATCACACACTTAACTGGAAATTTTATTGGAAAATTAACTTTTATTGCAATATTCTTTTGTTACAAGTACTTTAATTTACCAAAAAAGGTCAAACAGAGGAAGCTATTAGCTGATATCTAACTACCGCGCCTCTTTGTTTTGATCTAAACTTTAATAAATACATTTGAATTCCATGTATTCTTGCAATAAAGTGATGGAAATTAAAGGAATTAATTCAATCAAATTCTATGAGAACAAGACATTACTTAAAAGATTATTTAGATACGGAAGATGAGAAAGCGCATATTGATCCATAATGATTAGCGGTCACAAATTTGAACTTGTTGGTTCTTTGATTGTTACGTACGCATCCTTCTTTCTCAGAGAGAGATGAAAACTCTAAGAGATGGCTAGGATTTTCAGTACGTGTAATTAGGGGCTATTATCCTATATCTATGAAAAACCTTAGAGTGGGGTGAATAAAGTTTTTGGCAAATTAAAAATTTTCATGTCGTCTGATATATAGAATAATGATGATCTTCAAGTTTCTTGGATCAATTTTATGGCAACAAAGACAGCAATCCAAGAAAACCTTGAGAACTATCCAGATTCAGACTAAAGTAAGATATATAATGCAGTTAATGTTGTAAGCCAAGAAATGAGACACAAAATGTATACTGGTTCGATCTACCCAAATCTACATCAATTACCTTAAGCTCACACTTAAGGATTTTCAACTAGATTTCATTTACTCAACTTAATGAAATCAAATTGTACCAACTATAAGAGAGGATCACCACACTTGATTTTCTAAAACCTCTCAAACAAACAATCAAATCAAGGTTCACTCCAAATGGATTTTACGCCATAACCTTGTAATACAAAAGAGATTGAATATCAATGGAATAGTAAAAGCTTAGTTGTTAGAGCAAATGTGCACTAAGGAACAAAGCACAAACACTTTTACCTTTTAGACACAATTTAAATTTACTTTGAAGTACTTGATAAAATGAGATTTTTATTTTCTATAGAGCAAGAGTATTTCTTAAAAGGATGTCATAAAAATCTTATGTCTAATCATATTTAGAGGCTTTATATAGAGCCATAAAATGAAGTACCAACGGCTATAATTTTTCTGTTAAATTAACCAATGTTTTTCTATTAAATTTACCAGTGTTTTGGACTCATGTTTCGGATGACGATGTATCCAAAAAGTAATTCCAAAATAGCACTTTTTCAGGCAAAAACTATTTGACACTGTTTATAGGATTTTAGACGAATCTTTTGGATGCAGAATCATCCAAACTACTCAATCCAAAATTCTGAGATTTTAGAACTTTGAGATCTTTTTCTTTGTATGCTTTAAGGTAGAAATCAATTGAATCAAAAGGTAAAGAGATATAGGAATTAACAAGAAATACCTTAATAACAATTCCTAGTCTAAAATTCTTCCATAAGGACTTCTTAGTATACAACCTCATAAGCTTGAACTTCATTTTGATCACCCATACTTGAATTTTGTTGCTCAAGAGTTGTTTAACAATCTTATTTGAATTCTTTAGAAGAACTGAGGTCAAACATATCCTATCATATATAGATTACACAAGTTAGTTCACATCAATATTTGTCATAAGTCAAAACATAGGAGAAAGCCATTAGGGCTAACAATCTCCCTTTTTTTGAGTGATGACAAAACTTAATGGAATTAAGAGATAAATAACTGTATAAACATGTTAGATCGAGAGAAATAAAAAATGTTTTTCATTGAAATATAATCTCTCATTATGGAATTCAAAGAGTGCGTATGAGATTTCAGATATAATATATATAAGCTTCATAAGCATGGCTCAATGAGTCTATAGCTTAACCTACCTCCATATCCTTGTGATTATTTCAAAAAGAAATAATGATATAATAAATTTTATAAAGGAGATATAGCAGGCAAGTTATATGATTATTTGCTCCCCCTTAATACTGAAGTTAATTTTGTACGTCTAAATCTTGCGTCCAAAACATTGGTAAAAGTATATATGAAACCTTTATGAATGCGATTTTTGGATGTCCAAAATGCTGTGTATCTAAAACAGTATGAATCTTTGAAAGAGATTTTTGAATCAAGAAAATATGAGTCCAAAACTTTCTCTGACACAATGCACGGGATAATGAATTTTTCAGAATCTCAAAGAGTTTTGATCATAAAGGAAGCAATCCATCTGACTGAAATTTTTATCAATGAAATTGTCATAGAATCATATCAATGACTTAAAAACATCTTATCAATCTAATCTCAAAGATACCTTAATTATGAAGAGAATACTTTTGGATGAAAAAAAGATCAGGATACCAAACTGATGTTCAATTTGGATAACAACAAACTAAATTAGAAATGATCAATTTTTATATCAAGCAGTTCATCAAAAAATTAAATTAAGCACAAAGTTTCCCTCAAGTAAATTTACTGATTAATCAGTAGAACAAAGAGCATAGTTTCTTCAAGTAAATTTTATCGTTCACAATTATAGGCTGAATTGTATGCAAAAAATTAGCAGAAAATTATCCCAACATTCCAAGCAAAAACTTCCAGTCAGTTTCATATTTGCAGCAAATTCATATTTTTAGTTATAGCTAATCATATCAGTAACTATCCCAAAATTTCCCAAACAAAAACTTTCCAGTTAGTTTCATATCAGTTTCATCTCAGTTTCATATCAGTTCAAACAAAAACTTCCCAGTTATTCATATCAGTCTAATATCTTCTCCCCTTTTGTCATCAATCAAAAAGAGTAATAACAAAAAAGAAGCAAAAGAAGTAGAATATAGATAGATAGGAAGTATTCAGAATTTAAGCAGTTAGCCTAATGCATAAGTAACGACAAAAAAATAAATTGTTCTGCAAAAAGTAAATTGTTCATGATATTAGAGAGAATATCAACTGAAGATCATTCTACCAAACTGGTCTTTTTAGGAAATGTGAATTGTTTCAACTTTTGATCCTACACCCTTTTAAGAGTGTTGACCAATAATCCTATTAAATTTTCTTTTAACTACAACATGCTTCTATCTCCTTCCAGATGAGACATGTGGTTTAGAGGAGGTAAAAGGTGCTACAGCTTCCTGAATCAGGGATTTTTCTTTAGTTTTCATAGTGGTATGCACTTCCTTCGCTACAGGCAGTTCTTGTTCAGTCTCTTTCTCAATGACAGGTTCTTCTCCTATTGCCCTTGCTTGAGCAGATACTGTAGGTGTAAATATCGGGTCATCTGTTTTTGCTATCCTTTCCACTGCTGTCATTCTATTTCCAAGACTTTGAAGCTCAAAACTGAGGCTATCCAATTTGACAGCCAATGAGTTGATAGCGTCCAAAATACTCTCAGATAGTCCCATGTCATTTTCTTTTCCTTTAGCAGAGGATTCTGCTTGAGGATTTTCCTCAAGCTTTCTTTTTGTCCCAACAGAAGGGGCAGCCTTTCCTTCTGCTTTTATTTTCATCAATCTTTCTTTTACCTCACCTTCAGTATCTCGAAGCAGCTTCCATTCATTGCCCACTCTTACATATCCCATTCTCTCAAAAGAATCAAACCTATAAACATTCATTTTTGACGAATCACAGGGAACTGAATTTAAATCAATATTAAAATATCTGAACACCTTAGATAACAGATTTCCAAAAGGCAAAGCTTTGCTAGAGGCATTTCTCGATTGCAGCATCAACTTAGCAACTAAAAACCCAAAACTAATTTGCTTTCCCTCTGCCAAAGCTAACATAATTACCATCTGCAAAATATTTATGGAGGTCTTATGACCAAAGCTTGGCACCACCATGGTAGAAACCATATGGTGCAAGATCCTCCTAACTCCATTCAGCCATTTTGTGTTTCTGTTACTTGAGTTCCCAAAACTCCTTTTTCCAACAAAAATTTCTTTAAATTTCTTTAACTCAAATATGTCATTTCCCTTTGGAAATTTATTTAACTTAAAATATTGAATTCCTCCATCCCTTACATCACAAATTCTATTCAGCAAACGATGATCAAACTCAATGTACTTTCCTCTAACTCTTGAGACATACCACCGAATCATAAAACCTCCCACTGTCTCTTCAAGACGTCCTTTTCTTAGATTGGCATAAAATTTCAAAACAAGTGGAGTATATAATTTTTCATCAATAGAAAGTAAACTACCCCAACTAATATGTTCAAACATATCCAATACATTTGAGAGATTTAAAAAGAACGAAGGATTAGCATGATATCCAGAAATAATGGTTTTGTTTCTTGAAACACAGTCATTGTAATCAGATTCACATTTAGAGTCAATGAATCAGAGTATCTAATTTTCGGAACTCACTTGTTCCGGTGAAGACTTTGACGAATCATAATGTGATGCCGAGAAGTCTAGTTCCTTTTGCTTTGCTCAAGGTTGAACCCTTCTTCTTCGTTTTTGGAGACATTTTTTGCACCTTCTTGGGTTTTGGTGTAAATGATCTTGTTTTTGCCATTAAAAATATTAGGGCTTTTGGACTGACAGTTTTTTTTTTTTTGGAGAAGAAGAACACAAAGAGTTTTTGAATGATGTCAGTTATAAAGATTTGGAGGAGAGAAGAAAAGAAGTGCTTTGAATGTCTGGAGAATTGTGATATAAAGCACATTGAAATGACAAATTAGTCACAGAAATTTAGAGAAAAGCGCAAACCCTTTTTTTTTTTAATTCAAAAGTTGGAATATGGAAGCAGCTATTTTTCAAACAAAAAGAAATATAGAGTATATAAAAAAAAATTTGTTTTGGATTTTGACCCAACCCGAAAAAATCATTCAAACGAAAATTTTTTAGAAATGCATTTTGGATGTAGGATTTGGACTCAATACTGCATCCAAAAAAGTTGTTGGTGTGTTTTGGATACAAACATTGTGTTCAAAAACTTCGTCTTCACTAATCTTGCAAAATAAAGAAAACTTGTGCCACCAGGTTTGTTATGAGATTTTTGTAATTCCCAATCATCTTCTCAGATTGTTGAATCTTTCTTCAGCTAGAGGTTTTGTAAAAATATCTGCAAGTTATTCATCAGTTGAAATATATTTAACATACACATTGCCTTTGAGCACATGATCTCGGATAAAATGATGTTTAACTTCTATATGCTTTGTCCTAGAATGTTGAACATGATTTTTTGTTAGATTGATAGCACTTGTATTGTCACATAATATAGGTATGCAATTAAAGTTAAGACCAAAATCAAGTAATGTATTCTTCATCCACAAAATTTGTGTACAACAATTGTTGACTGCTATGTATTCGGCCTCAGTTGTGGATAAGGATACACAAGCTTGCTTTTTGCTGTGTCATGACACAATAGAGTGTCCAAGAAATTGACAATGGTCACTAGTGCTTTTTCTTTTCACTTTGCAGCCTGTATAATCTGCATCAGTGTATCCTATAAGATAAAATATGTTAGTATGATGATACCATAAACCATAATCATATGTGCTGATTAATATCGAAGTATGCGTTTTACTGCACATAGATGTGATTCCTTTGGACATGATTGAAAATGGGCATAAAGACATACTAAAAATATAATGTTAGGTCGGCTAGTAGTAAGATAGAGTAAGCTTCCAATCATACCTCTATACTTATATTCATCTACATTCTTATCATTTTCATCTTGGTCAAGTTTTATAGAAGTACTCATAGGTGTGCATATTTCTTTTACTTCATTCATACCAAATCTTTTGAGCAATTTCTTGGCATATTTAGCTTGATTTATGAAGATTTCATCATTGGTTTGCCTAATTTGCAACCCGAGAAAGAATTTTAGTTCTCCCATCATGCTCATTTCGAATTCTTGCTGCATTGTCTTAGCAAACATCTTACACAAAGAGTCATTAGTAGCACCAAAAATAATATCATCAACATAGATTTGAACAATTAGTAGATCACCGAAATTATCAGATTTGATGAACAAAGTAGTATCGATCAAGCCTCTTGAAAAACCTTTCGAAATCAAGAAACCACTAAGACTCTCATACCAAGCTTATGGAGCTTGTTTTAATCCATAAAAAGCTTTAGAAAGTTTGAAAACGTGATTTGAAAAGTGCTCATGAATAAAATCAGGAGGTTGTTCAACATATACTTTCTCCTCAATAAAACCATTTAGGAATACACTCTTAACATCCATTTGATAGAGCATGAAAATTTTGAAGGATGCAAAAGTAAGAAGCATTCTTATAGACTCTAGTCTAGCAACGGAGCAAATGTCTCATTATTATCAATGCCCTCTTCTTAATTAAATCCTTGGGTGACCAATCTAGTTTTATTTCTAATCACAGCTCCGTTTTCATCAATTTTATTTCTAAATACCCACTTGGTACCAATAACCGTACGATCAAGTGGTCTAGGGACAAGCTTCCAAACTTGATTTCTTTCAAATTGGTTTAATTCTTCAACCCAAAAGTATTTTGGAATGGCGTTTTTACAAAGCATTGATCTAGCTATTTCTTGCAAAGTTTGATTTTTCCTCTTAACAACACCATTTTGTTGAGGTGTTTTGACTGTTGAAAAATTGTGAAAAACTCCATTTCCATCACAAAAGTGTGTAAATTCATTGTTGTAAAATTCATTACTATTATCATTTCTAATAGAAATCAATTTGCATCCAATAGAGTTTTGGATGCGTTTGATCAGTTTCGAAAATTCAGAAAAGGCTTCATCCTTTTGTCCAAGAAATAAAGTCCAAGTGAATCTAGAGAAATCATCAACTAACACATATGCATACTTTTTACCTCCAACACTAACAGTCCTCATTGGACCAAACAAATCTATATGAATTAATTCAAGAGGTTTTGAGGTTGTAATCATTTTCTTGGGTTTAAAGGAGGTTTTGATTTGTTTTTCAAATTGGCATACATCACAAATTTTGCTTTTATCCAACTTCATTTTGGGCAGTCCCCTAACTAGCTTTTTTTAGGACAGTTTATTTAATAAATCAAAAGATACATGACCTAATCTTCTATTCCAAAGATAACCATCATTGTCATGTATGGATAGGCATCTAATACTATCAGCTATAAGGTAATTTAGATAGAATACATATACATTTCCAACACGTTTGGCAACAAAGATTGTTTCAAGATTTGAACTGTCCATTATAGAACAAGAATCTTTTTAAAAAATGACTTTGTAGCCATTATCACATAATTGGCTAATGCTAAGAAAATTATATTTCAAATCATCAATTAGTAATACTTGTTTTATAATAGTTAAGGATCCTTTACTAATGTTACCAATGCCAAGAATCTTTCCTTTTTTCTTGTCTTCAAAAGTAACGAATCCTTCATTTGTGGTCTGTATATCATCTAACAATGCTGCGACTCTAGTCATGTATCTTGAACAACCCCTGTCTAAGAACCACTTGGTGAAGCTCAAAGAATGTACTTATACATGAGAAGGGGGAGTGATTTTTAGTACCCACACTTTCTTGGGTCCATGGAGGTTAGTAGCATTTCCTTTGATTTTTCAGAAAGTTATTCCACCGGATTCCACTTTTCTTTTAATAAGATATCTCGATGTTATATATCTCTATTTTTCATAATATGGGCATACTTGGTGTGTCGTGCAACATGAGACAAGTTTAAAAAATCGAGGCTTATGAATTTTGTCCTTATTCTCATGTCTATATCCTAAGCCATTTCAATTTCCAGCTTAATGTTGAGTCCCAAATAATTTTTTTAGGTTACTTTTTTAATTTGTGAACTTTTCAATACATGTAGTAAAGTCATTGACTCTATTTTTCACGTCATCAAAAGTGCTAATCATACTTTCAAAAGTTTGAATTCTATCACACAAACTTTTATTTTCTAAATATACATATTGTAAAGTAGTCATGATCACATCTTTTTCAATAAGAGCACTTGAATATGACTCAAGAGACATTTTGTTATCACTCAACAACATTTCATTCTCATTTATCAAACAGTTAATCTTCAACTTCATTTCTTTAATTTTTTTGGACAATTTTTTAGTTCATGGAATATATCAATTAACAACTCATTCAAATCATTATGTTTTTCAGTCATAGATATAAGTGAATTAGACATGAAATTAGTTGTCGTAGAATTTACCTCATTTTCCATAGCCATAAAGCATATGTTGGCAGTTTCATTCTCAGAATATTCTTCTTCAGACTCAGTCCCATTTAGGTCTCAAGTCCCTATCAATCCTTTGCCTTCAGGTCTTTCTTCTTTCTAAGCATTCTACCTTCCTTTCCTTTTGCAACTAAACAATTAGCAATGAAGTTTTCAGTGCTTTTACATTCATAACATTGAGGTTTGAACGCTGAAGTTTGTCCTTTCTTTCTCACAAACTTCTTTCCTCTTTTGTAGTTTTCTTTGTTAAACATCCTTCTGAATTTTTTTGCTATCATTACCAAATCTTCATTGTCTATTTTCGTACCATCACTACTGTTAGATTGAAGTTTCTTTATCATCTTTTTCAACTTTCAATGCTATTCCCTTTTTACCTTTATCATAATTATCAAATTTCTGAGACCTTTTGAGTTTCATTTCATGTGTTAGAAGAGAGCCAATCAGCTCTTCGGTCGGTAAGGATTTTAAATCCTTGGATTCTTCCACTGCAAGAGCTTTAGGCTGCCAGCTTTTAGATAAGACACCTAGAATTTTTTGATTTTGTTCCTCAAGGGAATAAACCTTCCTATAGGCTTTGAGACCATTTGTGATATTTGTGAATCTAGTGAACATATCAGTAATTCTTTCATTCGGCTTCATTGTGAATAATTTATAATCATGAATTAGAAGCCCCAATTTTGATTCTTTAACTTAGTTTGTCCCCTCATGGGTGACCTCAAGTAATTTCCACATGTCATGGGTTGAATCACAACTACTAACTCGATTATATTTAGTCGCATCTAGTTCATAGCCTGAAAATTTAAAGTCATCTTAGCATTGTCTTCAACATTAAACTTGTCATTCTATTTAGGCATTTTTAACACCATCAACAATTTTTTACGGAATAAAAGGACCTTTCTTTATCAAATTTCATAACTCAAAATTGATTGAACATACATAAATTTTCATTCTGTTTTTCCAGAATGTGTAGCTGTTTCTATTGAATAAAGGAGGTCGATTTGTTGAAGATCCATCAATATATAGAAGAGATGATGAGCTTGCCATGAGGATATTTTCTACAAGGTTGTTAAACTAAGAATATGTAGACCAAATTCTCATACCAAATTAAAAACCTTAGACGGGGTGAATAAAGTTTTTGGCAAACTAAAAATTTTCAAGTCGTCTGATATACAGAATAATGATGATTTTCAAGTTTCTTGGATCAACTTTATGGCAACAAAGAAAGCAATCTAAGAAAACCTTGAGAACTATCCAGATTTAGACTAAAGTAAGACATATAATGCATTTAATGTTGTAAGTCGAGAAATGAGACACAGAATATATAATGGTTCGATCTACCAAAATCTACATCCACTGCCTTAAGCTCACACTTAAGGATTTTTAACCAGATTTTATTTACTCATCTTAATGAAATCAAATTGTACCAAATACAAGAGAGGATCACTACATTTGGTTTTACAAAACCTCTCAAACAAACAATCAAATTAAGGTTCACCCTAAATGGATTTTACACCATAACCTTGTAATATAAAAGAGATTGAATATCAATGGAATAGTAAAAGCTCACTTGTTAGATCAGATGTGCACCAAGGAACAAAGCACAAACACTTCTACCCTGTAGACACAATTTGAATTCATTTTGAAGCACTTGATAAAATGAGATTTTATTTTCTATAGAGCAAGAGTGTTTCTTAAAAGGATGCCACCAAAATCTTATGTCTAATCATGTTTAGAAGCTTTATATAGAGTCATAAAGTGAAGTACTAACGGCTATAAAATGGCTATAGTTTTTCTGTTAAATTTACCAATGTTTTGAACTCATGTTTTAGATGACGATGCATCCAAAAAGTAAGTCCAAAATGGCACTTTTTCAAGTAGAAACGATTTGACACTATTTACAGGATTTTAGATGAATCTTTTAAATTTAGAATCATCCAAACTACTCAATCCAAAATTCTAAGGTTTTAAAACTTTGCAATCTTTTTCTTTGTATGCTTCAAGATAGAAATCAATTGAATCAAAAGATAAAGAGACATAAGAATTAACAAAAAATACCTTAATAACAATTCCTAGTGTAAAGTTATTCCATAAGGACTTTTTGATATACAATCTCATAAGCTTGAACTTCATTTTGATCACCTATACTTGAATTCTGTTTCTCAAGAGTTGCTTAATAATCTTATTTGAATGCCTTAGAAGAATTGAGGTCAAACATATCCTATTACATTTAGAATACACAAGTTAGTTCACATTAATATTTGTCATAAGTCAAAACATAGGAGAAAGCCCTTAGGGCTAAAAATCTATATTATTATACAGTTGCTAAAACAACTCCATCATAATTTTTGTAACTACACCTTTGAGTTTCTATACATTATAAATAACTCTACACTTTATTAAGATGACGGACCCATATAATAAAATATAAATCACTATAATTGGGTCGCCTTAAACTTTATAACAATAATAATTATGTAATTAATTTAGTAATGCATGTACGTCTACATATCTAAATACTAAGTAATAATATGCATGTGCTCATTACTTAAGTCAAAATTCTAACAATCTCCCACTTGAACTTATGTTTATGTGCACATGCAGTAGACTAAATAACTATGTGAAAGTTATGAATGAATATAGGTGCAAGCAAACTTTAATTTGTCATCTTAAACTAACCCTTTTGTTAATACATGGATCAAAGAGGCCTTCGTTGCATTAAAAATGCAACTAAACCCAACATTTATGGGTTTTATTTTATTTTATTTTATTATTAGATTAGAATAAAATAAAAGATCCGAGAGAGAGTATATATTTTATTTAGTTTAATTGGTTAATTAATTATTCAGGGCCGAAGACCCGAATTGAATAATTAGAAAATTAATCTAAATATAAACTAGATAAACAGCCTGATATTTTATATTGATCTATTTGAGCTTGTTAATTATTTATTGAGTTGTTTAATGAAGCCTAGAAAATAAATAATTGAGACTTATTATTTATGGGTGTTCAAGCCCAAGAATAAATAATTTTATCTGGCTTAATGAATAAGACCAATGATAAAATAAAATTAAAAAATAAATAAATAAATAATAAAAAAAATAACACGGGATGGATCCTATATATCCCGTGTTGTTTGGCACGAAAAGATAACAGAAAGCATGGTGCTTTTTGTTTCAAGCTCTTGGTTTCTCTCTCTCGGTGAGTGCAAATCAAGACAAAAAGAAAAATGATACTAAGCCTGTGAAGAAATCACAGAGGCTAAGGAGAAGCAAACCCAATATTCTATAAGCCTTCACCGGCAGAGGAAAGAGCATCATTTCGAAAGCTAAGAAACTTCGCGTGAATGAGACGAAATTGACGTTTACAAGGACGTGATCTAGTAGTTTCAAGCATCCTAGTACAGATTTCTTCTTCAGTGCCAATAAGGTCATTCAAATACAGAGGTAAACTTTTTCGTTCTGTAAGAATGCTTTCAGTTTCATCATTTTTACTATTTTCGTACTTCAATTGATATCAGAGCCATAGTTTGGGAAATATAAGAAGCATGATAGGCTTAACTAAAATAAGAAAATATTTATTTTGGATGTTTTCTGTGAACCTTCGCGTTTCTGGTATAGGATACTCTCTGTATAAGTTTCGCGAGTGGAAGCATATGAACACTGTAATTTACTGCTATCTTAGATGAAACATGTAAACCCACTATTTTTAAGGGCATAGGAGCTTGTTAAATGGTTTTTCATGCTATCTGGACGAAAGAACCAAAAGAAGGAATGCAAAATCACAGAAGAAAAATCATAGAAAAATTTGGAGAAGATGAGCCGAGCCGCCTGCCTTGGATGTCTATGGAGCCACCAAGCCGCGGCTTGGAGCTGCAACCCACCCGGCACGCGAGGAAAGCTTCCTTGCGGAAAAGCTTCTTCCGTGAGGAAACGCAGTTGCAATTTGCAATTGCAAATTGCAAATTGCACGGTCATCAATTTTGACCGCGTTTTCGAAGCTGTTGGTGGGCCGGGTCACGGGCACCCGCCTGGATCGCTGCCAATGGGTTTTCCCATGGGCCATGATCCAGTGTGGTGGGTGCACTGGGCCAAAAATAAATAAAAATTAAAAATTAAAAAAATTATTTTTAGTTACATATTAGGCGAAGTTATTATTATTATTATTTTGCAATAGTTAATATTCATTGAATATTTTGTATGAAAAATAATAGTAAATGAAATTTATGATTAAACAAGATCATTAATTAATTAATGTATTTAATTCTATTATTTGAACATTTAGGTTAAAAGAATAGAAAAGCATAAAAACGTTTATAGTTTTCTGGCATGCTTATTTCTTTTTGTACCCTATGTGCGTGTTTTCTCAAAGACCAAAGTCTTTAGAAATTTTTTACCAATATATATATATATATATATATATATATATATATATATATATAACTATGTATTTTTTTCTTAAATCAAATGATTAATTTTAATTCGAACAAAAACTAATTCTTGGTTATTTTCTCAAAAGATATTATCCTTGATATAGAAAATATTTTGGATTTAGATATTTTTGTGAATTAAAATAGAAAAATATTTTGATTTAATTTTAACAAGAAAAATTATTTTCGTCAAATTAAACTTAAGATCAAAATATCTCGAAAGTTTTATTGAAAATTTTTAAAAATTTTAAGTTTATTAACTTAAATAAAATTAATCCATAAAAAATTTCTCAAAAGGTATAAACCTTGAAATAAAATTTTTTATAGATTTAGATATTTTATTTTTTAGTTAAAAGAAAATTTAATTGAAATTTTCAAAAAATATTTTTCAAGAAAACTCTTATTTTAAAATACTAAATGGGAGAGGGGTTCCAACGGCCCCATGGCTTCCATCACAATCCTCATTAGAGATTGTGAGTCCCCTCGCATCACCGTAGGAGTAAACCCGTATAGGATGGGGATACCATAAAGATCTAAAACTAATTGAATGATATAATTAATAACCCAGAACACGTGTTATGATCGGCCAGCTCACGTGGAGGTTATAGTGCGAGGAATGTCCATAGGAAATGAGAAGAAACGGCCATCCTACGATAGTGTTATCTTCTAGATCATTACTTAGAAAGAAAATTAATTTGTAGTGGTTAATACACTTAGCTTAGGAAATTGTTAATCTTCCCAAGAAGTTATGACAATTTTTCTCTGAGCCAAATTAATCATATTAAAAATAATAGTGATAGGATTAACTATTATTATATTTAATATGAGGATAAAGTCACAAACTATTTTGTTTTTCACAAACTGAATTTTCTTTTATTTTTCAGAAATGGTTGGTAGAGGTTCTTTTAGTCTTTTGGCCTTTATTCTCCAAGAGAATAAGTTAACGATTTCAAATTATGTGGACTAGAAAAGGAACTTAGACATAATACTCACTGCTGAGGAGTATAAGTATGTCATTTTTTACACTTGCCTTGTTATCGAGGAGGTTCTACCGCTGAGGAGCGAGAGGCCGAGAAAGTATGGAAGAAGGCCAACAAGATGGCTCGATACTACATGTTGACCTCCATGTCTAATGTGCTCTAGTCTAAATATGAGCACATGGCCACTGCGTATGACATTAGCCAATCACTAGCCACGATGTTCACAAATAAAAGTCGGCCCGCAAGGTAGGAAGCTCTTAGGACGATCATCAACACTAAGATGGCTGAGGGAGCATCAGTCAAAGAGCATATGCTCAAGATGATTGCTGTTTTCAAGGAAGAAGAAGTTTTAGGGGTTGTAATTGACCTCGAGAGCCAAGTGGACATGGTTCTCGAATCTCTTTCGGGCTCTTTTACTCAGTTCAAGTTAAATTATAACATGAATAAGTTAAACATGAGTTTAACCGAGTTAATAAAAGAGTTCTAGGTGGCAGAGAAGGTCATAAAACCACAGTCCAAGGCTATGATTGCTAGGACTTTTTCTTCCAAAATTGGGCACAAGCTAAGAAAGTTCAAGAAGAAGAAGAGAAATGCACCGGCTCAGCCCAAGAACCAACCCAACAAGTCCAAAGGCAAATGCTTCAAGTGCGGGTAGAGGGGATACTAGAAAAAGGAGTGTCCAGAACTTCAGGATAAGAAAAATTCTACAGGTATTATTTTCTATCTAGAGTCAATTTCAATGGTTGGATCAACTTCCACTTGGATAATTGATTTTGGTGCCACTGATCATATCTGTAACTCCTTGTAGGGGTTTAGGAAGATAAGAAGACTCCAAAAGGGTGAACATGGACTACGAGTAGAAAATGAAGCACAAGTATGGGCCCTTGCAGTGGGAGACTGAATCTTATTTTTTATTGTAATAAAGTAGTTATTTTAAAAGATATTTTGTATATACCTAATTTTAGACATAATTTGATTTCAGTTGCAAACCTAATAAATCATGGATATTCTATTTCTTTCCATTCTGGTGTTACTATCAATAGAAATGAAGAAGTTTTATGTACAGGGCACATGTATAGAAACTTATTCTTTTTAAATCCTACAAACAATCAAATAAATAACGTTCAATCTGAACATTTAAGTAAAAAGAGAAAGACCAATGTCAATGACTCATATCTTTGACATCTAAAGTTAGGTCATATTAACTCAACCAGGATTTAGAGGTTAATTCATGATAGGCCCTTGGGCTCATTAAGATTGGAAAGTTGACCTCAGTGTGAATCCTACCTTATAGGAAAAATGACCAAAAGGTTGTTCACCCAAAAGGCTGATAGAGCCGAGGAGATATTGAGCCTTGTTCATACTGATGTGTGTGGTCCTTTGTCTACACAAGCTAGAGGGGGTTTTGAGTACTCCATCACTTTCACGGATGATTGTAAAATGTTTGGATATGTCTACCTAATGAGGCAACAGTCTGACTCTTTTGACAAGTTCAAAGAGTTTAAGACTGAGGTGGAGCGTCGGATAAGTAGACTGATTAAAACCTTACAATCGGATCATGGTGGAGAGTATAACCTCAGTGAGTTCAAGGATTACGTTGTACATTATAGGATAGTATCCCAACTCTTTGCATCAGGTACACCCTAGCAAAATGGAGTAGCTGAGAGAAGAAATAAGACATTAATAAAAATAGTCCGAAGCATGATGTCCTATGCTACTCTTCTAGTCTCTTTTTAGGGATATGCCTTGGAAACAGCGGCATACATTCTGAACTTATACCTTCCAAGTCAGTACCTAGGATGCCCTATGAGATGTGCATTGGACGTAAGCCAAGTCTAAATCATTTCAAGATATAAGGCTGTCCAACTTATATACTGATCAAGGGAGACAAGTTAGAACCAATATCAGAATTATGCTACCTTGTTGGGTATCCAAAAGGAGGTTACTTTTATCATCTCAAGGAACATAAAGTACTGGTTAGTACTAATATTAGATACTTAGAGGATGATCAAAGTACTTCCCTTAATGGTTCAACAAGGTTAGAACTCGAGGAGAAATTATCTTTAGAATCAATTTCTTCAAACCTGATTATGGAACAAGAAGAGGCACAGCCTCAAGAACTTGTACAAATGGAGTTTCGTATCAGTGGGAGGGTATCTAGAGTTCCAGAAAGATGGACAGGAGGGGCTTTCGAGCTGGTCTTTGACCGTCAGGAATAAGATCCCGTTAGATACAAGGAGGCTATTGCTGATGCTGATGCAAATATATGGCATGAAGTAATGAAAGTCGAGATTGAGTCTATGTACCTCAATCAAGTTTGGGATCTTGTAACTTCACCTGAAGAGATAAAACTTATTAGGTGTAAGTGGCTATACAAGAGGAAGAGGGGAGTAGATGGGAAGGTAGAAACCTTCAAAGTTAGACTTGTGGTGAAAGGATATACTTAGAATGAGGGAATCGATTATGAGGAAACATTTTCCTTGGTAGCCATACTTAAATCCATCCGTATCCTCCTTGCCATTGCATGTCATTTCGACTATGAGATATGGCAAATAGATGTTAAGACAGCATTTCTTAATGGTCATTTTAATGAAGACATCTATATGTCCCAACTGGAAGGTTTTATTGCTAAAGGCCAGGAACATATAGTTTGCAAGCTTAAGAAGTCCATTTATGGACTTAAGTAGGCATCTTGAACATGGAACATTCGTTTTGACGAGACTGTAAAGTCTTACAGTTTCATTCAAAACAAGGATGAACCATTCGTGTATAGGAAATTGGAAGGCATAAATGTGATTTTTCTTGTCCTGTATGTGGATGACATCCTACTCATTAGAAATAATGTAGGAACATTATCATCTATTAAGGTTTGACTGTCTAGTTAATTTAATATGAAAGCCAGTTACATTCTCGGGATTAAGCTTCTTAGAAATAGGAAGTAGAGAATGTTAGGATTATCCCAAACGACATACATTGACAAGATGTTAGCCAAGTTTAGCATGAACTCATGCAGGGAGCTCTAATCCCTTGTAGACATGTATTATCCTTTTCTTCTAAGGACTGTAAAAAACAAAATGAGTAGGATTCCCTACGCTTCGGTTGTGGGAGGTCTCATTTACGCCATGCTGTGTATTAGGCCAGATATCTACTTTGCCGTAGGTTTAGTTAGAAGATATTAGTCAAACCCTGGAGAGGTTTATTGGAAAGTTGTAAAGCATATTCTCAAATACCTCAATAGTACGAAAGATTATATGCTGGTTTACAAGGCTGACGAGTTGGTTTCTACTGAATATACAGACTCAAATTTTTAGGCAGATAAAGATGAGAGAAAATCCACTAATGGATATGTATTCACCTTGTCTAGAGGAGCTATTTCATGGAGGAGTATCAAGCAATCTTGTATTGCTGACTCAACAATGAAAGCTGAGTATGTAGCAGTTTCGGAAGCATCTAAGGAAGTAGTCTGGCTCTGAAAGTTTCTTTCAGAATTTGAAATTGTGCCACACATTGACAGATCGATTATGGTGTATTATGACAATTCTAGAGCAGTCTCGCAATCCAAAGAATCCAGGAACCACAAGAAATGGAAGTACATCCAGAGGAAGTACCACCTGATCCGGAATGTCATTCAGAGACGAAAAACGTGGTGGAACAGATAGTCTCGGGGAATAACCTAGCAGATCCCTTCACCATGCTTTTGGCTGAGAGAGTCTTCAAGAGACACTTAGACGCTATAGGGGTGGGCACCTACGGGCTTTCTTAGTCTTAGAGTGCAAGTGGGAGATTGTTGGAATATATGTCATCTGGACTAGTTTTCTGATGTAATTATCGAATTTATTAACAAAAGAATTTATTATCAAAATTTATTTGTAAATTTACATTTTATTTGTGCACGATTTACGTTTGGAAATGACTCATTATGTTTAAGTAAGTGATTCATGTAAATGGTGGTCTTTCACAGTAAGGTATAGATCACGGGTTACTTAATACATAAATGTTTATTCTTAATCGATTGATGAGAATGGGAATCTCATCATATTTAAGTTATTGTATTATGAATTCTAAATGGGGAATGGCTTACCCTTAGCTAGTGAGTAGTCCACTCACTTCATAATATGAGCGTATTTCGAATACATAGAACATGACCTATAATAGTAGTTTCTAAAAATACTATTTAGAAGAAACCTAGACTATTACTACTACAGCGTGGACTAATACTCTATGCTTGAGTATGAGTTGGTTATCTAATGAAGCTGAAAGCATGTAGTTAAGGTTCTTTCGTAGAGCTGATATACTTGTATGTTGGATATATATGACTAGTTAGTTAAGACAGACATGTACAAAATAGCTTCTGCACTATATCGCCCTTTGTGACTATTCAAATGATCTAAATATCTAAGGCCCTGGAGAACATGATTTGGATATTTACTTTAGGGTAGCTCTCTTGAAAAGTGAAAATATTCCAAGAGTCCTGGATTATTAGACTAGAGGTCTAAGAATGGTAGATGTCTATTAGAGAGGTATTAGTACACTTCTCCTCTCTTAATGCACGACGATGAGTAGAGGAGTACTTTAGTCATTACACCTGTAGGACGAAGACTTTGATAATACAATATTATCCTTGAGGTCAATATTTCTTTATAGTAATATTAGAAAATATTTAAAATGTAAAATATAGCTATTTATATAGTAGGGATATTTTGGTCATTTTAGTAGCTAATGCAATGTGTCTTTTGATCCCCAAAATAGCTCTTAAATCCTGACAGATTTGGATTAAGGAATTGGTCTTGATAATTATGGATTTTATTTTATTATTTAAGTAGTCTAATTTATTATTGGACTAGAATAAAATAAAAGGCCCGAGAGAGTGTATATATATTTTATCTAGTTTAATTGATTAATTAATTATTCAGAGCCCAATGCCTAAATTGAATAATTAGAAATTTAATCTAGGTATAAATTAGATAAAATGTTTGATATTTTATATTGGTCTATTTGGGTTTATTTATTATTTATTGGGCTGTTTAATGAAGCTCAAAAAATAAATAATTGAGACTTATTATTTATGGGGGTTCAAACCCAAAAGTAAATAATTTTTTCTGGTCATATGAATAAGATCAAGGGTAAAATAAAATTAAAATAAATAAATAACTAATAAAATAAAATAAAATAAAATAATAATACGGGATGGATCCCATATTGTTTGGCGTGAGAAGATAATAAAAAATATGGTACTTTTTGTTTCAAGCTCTTGGTCTCTCTCTCTCGGTGAGTGTATGAAAAAGAAATCAAGACAAAAAGAAAAAGGATACTAAGCGTATGAAGAAATCACAGAGGCTAAGGAGAAGCAAATCTAATATTCTATAAGCTTTTACTGGCAGAGGAAAGGGCATCATTTTGGAAGCTAAAAAATTTTGCGTGAATAAAACGAAGTCGACGTTTATAAGAAAGTGATCCCATAGCTTCAAGCATCCTAGTACAGACGTCTTCTTCAATGCCAATAAGGTCATTCAAATATAGAGGTAAATTTTTTCGTTCTGTAAGTATGCTTTCGGTTTCATCATTTTTGTCATTTTCAACTTTCACAAACACCCTCTAGAGATACAACACCTACACTAGTAGTTTACTCTACAAAGGCTTTCGATGTTAAAGCTTTAGTCAACAGATTCATAAGTATAGAGCCTGTCTCGGTAAGCTCAATACTAACTATACCATTATGAACTCACTCTTTCACAACAAGGAACTTGAATTCTATGTATTTAACCTTTGTCAAGCTCCTATTGTTATTTGAATTATAGACGGCAACTTTTATTATCACAAAATAATTTAAGTAGTTTATCGATCTCGTTAACCACTTGCAGTTTTGTAATAAAATTTCACAGCCAAATCACTTGATTTGATGCCTCATAGCATGCTACAAATTCTACCTCCATAATGGAAGAAGCAACGAGTGTCTGTTTGGCACCCTTCCATGATATCGCTCCTCCAACAAGCAGAAAAATATGATATAAATCTCATGCTATCTTGACATCCACCCAAATCAGAATCTGAATACCCAATGATCTCAAGTTTATCCAACTTTTTATAATGAGCATGTAGTCCTTCATTCTCTGCAAATACCTCATGACCCTTTTAGCTGCTTGCCAATGAAGGAGGTCTAGATTGCTCAACTATTTGCTTAGCATTCCAACTATGAAGGCAAGATTTGAATGAGTGCAGACTTGCACATACATAAGACTTCCAAATGCTAATATATAAGAAATGCCTCTCATTTGCTTGGGTTTAAAGTCATCTTTAGGGCACCATTTGTTGCTAAATTTATCTCCTTTAGCCACAGGAGTATCAAATGATTTACAATTTTCCATTCCAAATCGCTATAATACCTTCTTAATGTAAGTCTTTTGCGATAATTCAAGTATTCTTCAAGAACGATCTTGATGAATTTGGATTCCTAATATAAAATTTGCCTCACCGAGATATTTCATCCCAAATTACTTTGAGAAAAATTTCTTGATTTCATTCATTAATCTTACATCATTATAGGCTAGCAAAATATTATCCACATAAAATACTAAAAAGATGTACTTATCTCCACAAAACTTGTGATACACACAATTATCCATGGCATTTGTCTCAAAACTAAATGTCAAAATAACCTCGTAAAATTTGTAATACCACTGACAAGAATCCTGTTTACACCCATAGATGGATTTCTTAAATTTACAAACCAATTGCTTAGAATCTTTAGAGTCTAAACTCTCTAGTTGTATCATACAGATTGTCTCATCAATGTTTCTATTGAGAAATGCAGTTTTAACATCCATTTGGTGTAGCCTAAGATTAAATTGTGTCACTAATACCATAGTTGTTCTAAAAGAGCGTTTTGAAGAAATTAGAGAGAAAGTCTCTTTATAGTCAATGCCCTTATTTTGAGTAAATTCTTTAGTGACTAGACGTACTTTATATCTTTCCACATTACCTTGTGAATCCTTCTTGATTTTGAAAACCCATTTACAACTGATTGATTTCACACCTTCAAGTAAAGGGATGAGATCCCAAACTTCATTGTCTTCATTCGAGCTTTCAATGGCTTAATTGAAGGTGAGTGGATCATCTTCTATTGAATCAATGCTTTCCGTATATTTAGTGAGAAACACATTGTAATCATCTAGAATTACTCTTCCCTTTCTTGAATGGATCTTCTTAAAGGCATTGGTTCTCTCCTTAAGAATAACCAGTTGAGGAGGGACTGCATGATCAAGATTAAGCATAGCTTGTTGATCTAAGTTAGAAGGAAATTCAGCATTATCTTGTGCTGGTTGTTGTTGTTGAACACTATTATGTACAGAAATCTATATATGTTCTGGAACAACTATTGGAAGAGAAACATATTTTTCCTCAAATACAATATTTATTACTTTATCTTTCCCATCAACCTCAAAATCCTCAAAGAATCGGGCATTTCTTGTGTCGAAAAAAGTTCTACATTGGGAAGCATAAAATTTGTAATTTTGTGACTGTTCAGAGTATCCAACAAAATAGTAACTAAACATTTTTGCATCCAGTTTCTTTTCATTAGGCCTATAAGTAGGGATGTTCATTCGATTTTCTGTTTGGTTTTTAGTTTTGAAATTTAATTTTTTTCGATTTTTATTTTTTTTCAAAACCGAATCGAACTGAAATTTAAAGAAAACTGATAGAACCAAATCAAAATAATTTCGATTCGATTCGATTTTAAACCGAATTTGAATGCTTCTTTAGTAGATCCATTATCCTAATATAAATTTAAGCCTAAACAAGTAAAGTTTAATATACATTACAATTCAAATCTAATATAAAATATAATATAAATTAAAGTCCAAATATTTTAAAGATTTAGGCTAAACATTTTAGTATAAAGTTATAATCATGGATGCAAATTGCAAAGATGAAGATCTTAAATTCAATTACTAATGGCTTTATTTTGGACAAAACCACACCGAACTGAACCAAAATAATCAAAATCGAACATAATTTTTTTAAAATTATAATTTATAAAAATAATTAATTAATTAATGAACAATATTTTAATATTAATTATATATTTTAAATTTTAAAAATATAATTCGGTTTTTCTTTCTATATTCTATTTTCCTAGAAAACAGAAAGCCTTTAAGAACTGGACACCCAAAACTATTTCCTTCCTCCCTCCCCTTCATGGCAAACCCCGGTCAGGAGAAGACTTTATTCCCTCTATCCTACATCGCTGGAAGGTAGCCCTCGGGAAGCGGGATTGCTGATATCTTCCTCAGTAGGAATCCCTCTTGACTTAGTTTCAAAGGCCTGAGGTACCTATCAACCTCATTCCAAATGAAAAAGATCTTTCAACCGAAAGGCGAATCCACCCTCAGACTAGCATGCAACCTCAACTCTGATTACATACAACCGCAACCGACATACATAATAAATAGGTTGTATGAACCGGCAACAGGAACATAAGCCATAGGAACAATAAAAAAAAGCCTCTTCTTATGGTGTATCATAAGTTGAAATAGGAAAACCAAGTCTTCAATCTAGAATATAAATGTAGCAAATTTATGTCAAAAGCATTTTTTTTGGACCAGTCATTCGAACTGTGCGCCTTTGAACCCGCAACTTGGGTACAAATCTTGTTAACTTCATTTTTCTTTTTTATATTTACTGAAAGGAAACAACAAACCCAACAACAAATGGCCTATGCTCCATGCAGGCCCAAGCTAAATGGCCCAAACCGTAAAGCACTGGCCCATGCCAATGCCAATCAACTCCATGGTTTTGTCATGTGAAACTTAGTCTTTTGAAGAAAATGAAAGATTTTTGTTTTTTTTAATTTAATAAATGTTTCATTATTTCCAAATCCTTCAATGTTGTCGGCCGAGAGCTCCAGAACACCAAAGTTTACATTTTTTTTATAATAAAAATAATAATCGTAATAATAATTCAAAAGGAAAACATAGAAACGTAATCTACTTTTTTTTTGTTATAAGACTCGATAATATATATATATATGTATGTATATATATATATATATATATATATTTATATATATTCATCGAATCAAAACTTCAACCATAAAATTATTATGAATTAATCAAATCATTCACCATGAATATAAATGTATTATTCTTACATTGTTCAACTAAAATATGCATAAAAAAATATAATCTTAATATATAAATAATCATATAAGATTTACAATTAAAGCCAAATAATTTCCGATGTAAGATAGCTTTGATATCATTGATGGAAATTAATGGAATTGATTCAATCGAATTCCCTAATAATAAGACTTGACTTAAAAGATTATTTGGATATAGAAGATACAAAAGCGTACCTTGATCCATAATGGTTAGCGGTCATAAATCCGAGTTCGTTGATTCTTATGATTGTTATGTACACAGCCTTCTCCCTCAAAAAGAGATGAGAACTTCAAGAGGTAGTTAGAGTTTTTAATATGTGTAATCAGGGACCAAAATCTATATTTATATTATTGTACAATTGCTAAAATAGTACGTCATAATTTTTACAACTACACCATTGAATTTTTATACATTATAAATAACTCTACACTTTATTAAGATAATAAGCCTACATAATTAAGTATAAATCACCATAATTAGACCTTAAATTTTATAATAATAACAATCACATAATTAATTTAACGATACATATATGTCTATATGTCCAAATAATAAATAATAATATGTGTATACTCATCACTTAAGTCTAAATTCTAACACAAAGAGCAAAAACAATATTAGCTATTAAACCACCTTAAAATTTTTATTCTTATCAATAAGTTAGGAACTAAAAATATAATGAGATGATATTATATAATCATAGAAAAAATATATAATTTATAATATAAGATAAATATTAGAATGATAAAAAAAAAATAGTATAGTGCGGAGGTAGATTGATACACAAATACATCGTTTTCTTTAAGGTAATTCATGATACTGCAAAATAATTTAATTGATACAATAGTCTTCCATCCCTTCTACCCCTGCCATTTTATGTGATCATGGGGAAACTACTTCGGTCCTCTAATCAAGTCCTGTATTGAGTGAGGAGATGATCACTTCCTTTTCTATTTCTTCTAAAATACAGAACTAAATCTTTATCTAGCAAACAAAAAATTAAAAAAAAAAAAGTGTCACTCACAAGATACAACAAGTAACTCTCACAACCTGAATTGTTAAGAGAGTTGAAGCTCGGACCTCTATGCCCTTTCCTATATCCAATACCTAATATTCTTCATATGTTATATGAAACACAATATATACTCTCATAATATAGACCTTAATAAAGTAGTTAATAGGGAGATTGTAACTACCAAATGAACCCCACTCATGAAAAAAATATAATACTATTAATTTATAACCTCCAACATATAAAAATATAAAAATATTATAACCATTTCATAACCTCCACAAAACAATTAAGATAATTATAAAAATATTAATTTTATTAAAATATTCTAACATTAGCTATTACATTTTTTTTCTGGGTATAATTTACACCTCAATCTAAATTCATGATTTTGTATTTCTCACGGAGGAAGCGTGTAAAGTTAGAGAATACTTTTTGAGTCAAACCGATTATCGTGTTAGGGGTGACAATCGTGTCGTGTTCGGGTTGGCGGGTCGTATCAACGTGGAGTAATTACACATGATACATCAACCCGAACACAACACAATTAATAAACATGTCTAATTTTATAACACGAATACGACACGAAAATAAACGGTTGACACGACACGATACGATTAGACACGAAAATAAATAGATACCTACTAAACCCGCCAACCCATCAACTTGAATACCTACGAAACCCGTCAACCCGAATACTTATTAAACCCGCCAACCTGAATACCTACTATACATGTCCACCTATTACACTAAAATTTTTTTAAAAAATAAATCAAACCATATAAAATTAAAATAACCAATAAAATAGTCCATAAAGTCTTAAATGGCCAATCTTAAATGGCTAATAAAACAATAAATCATCTAATTAAATATCTAGAGATGTGAATAAATTCATAAGACTTAATCTAAAAAATTTAAACATCTAATTTACTTAATACATTAAAAATTTAACAAACTTCAAACAACATTAACAATGTTCTTCTCAGCAAGTGCCTCCTTATTGATGTTCAAATCCATAACATTTTGAATAACTTCATCCACATTTAACTTTTCAACAAGTGCTTCTGCAATAAACTTAAACAAACAAGTATTACAAATTTTATTTAAAAATATAAATAGAAATAAAAATATAGTCTAAAATTTTTTTTACCTCTATAAATCCAATCCTTAGAACAAATCAAAGACTCAACAAGATTAGGTGATAAAGAACTTCTAAATTGATCAAGAACTCTACCACCACTACTGAAAGCAGACTCAGAAGCAACTGTAGAACTAGGAACAGTAAGCACATCTCGAACCATTTGAGCTAGCAAAGGGTATCTATACTGATGAGCCTTCCAATCAGATAAAACAACAAGCTTAACTATCCTATCAACTCTTGGCTTATCTAAATACAACTCCAACTCAGATTTCTGCATATGTTTCATGATATCTTTACTTTCAAAATCATCAAACTCCTATTTTAAAATTTAAAAATGGAATTAGAAAGTATAAATTAAATTATATATTAACATTATAATATAAATTATAATTATAAAAGATATTAGACTTATAAAAAAGTAATAAGTAAAAGAAATAACCTGAAAAACACTTGAACTTTCTACACTATCTTTCTCTTTGGTAGAGGTTGATTTTGATTGTCCCTGAGATACAGTGCCAGATACTCCGGAAATAGAAGAAAGATTAGTCTTGTATGCTTCAAAGATAGAGAAAATTTTAGATTTAAGTTCTGAGCACTCTATTTGACCATCAATACCATAAAGTTTCCTATAACTAAATTCAACAAATTGCATTTTATACCGAGGATCAAACACAACAGCAATAGCCAAAAGTGGGATGAACTCTTTCTAATACTTATCAAACTTTGAATACATGCCAATTGCAATTCTCTTCATGTAGTCATCAGGATTTTTAATTTCTTCCATCAACCTCAACTGAATCATAAACACATGGGGAAAATAGAGATTGGAAATAGGCCTCTTCACAATAGAAAATGCATTCGTTGTATCATAAAATAATTTCAAGAAACCACATATTTTCTCCACTTTACTCCATTCTTCTTCAGAAGGGTTATGCTTGAAATTAGAGTCACTCAATTGGAAATGACAGAAAGCAAGCTTATAATAAAGTGCACTAGCAAGCATCTCATATATGGAATTCCATCTTGTAGGAACATCTTGCTTAAGAGATTTCTTGGATTCAAAAAATGTGTGTGCCACACACTCTAAAAACTTTTGCTTTCTTGTTGGTGACCCTTTGACATTCTTCATAGATTCTCTTATTTTCTCAACTGATTCATTAATTTCTTTCAACCCTTCTTTTACAATTAAATTGAGAATATGGGCACAACATCTTACATGAAACAAAGAACCAAAGTCCAACAAATATTTTTGCAAATTCAATTGATATTTTAAAAGCTCAACACATGAATTGTTGGCAGAAGCATTATCCAAAGTTATAGAAAATAACGTCTTCTCAATTCCCTAACTAGCAACCAAACTATAAATCTTTCAGCTAATGCAACACTAGAATGAGGTGGAGGCATGTATGAAAAATTCAAAATCTTTTTATGCAGTACCCAATTCTTGTCAATAAAATGTGCAGTCAAAGTCATGTATCCATCTGTAGCTATCGAAGTCCAACATCAGAAGCCAAGCAAATTCTACCGAGACATTGTTTAAGTTGAAGAGTTATCTTGGCAATATAACTAGCATGCATATTTTTAATATCTTGCCTCGTAGTATTCCTACTAAAATAAGACACATCTGGCTCTAAGTAGGAAAATACAGTCCTAATGCCTTCATATTCCACAAAAGATAAAGGCAAATCATGTTGTATTACAGCATTAATCAACAACTTCCTAAACTTTGCTTGACAGAATCTCCTAGATCTAGTATTCATGCTGCCACTACTAGATTCAATGAGCATTTGTCCTATATCCTTTGAATCAATCTTAGGACATTTCTTAATATGCTTTTTCAAGTTACCTGTCCCATATTTGCTAGTTGAAAGATATGTTTGGCCACAATACTTACACTTGCATCTTTCTTTTCCATCTTCACCAATTGGTAGTAGGTCAAAATATTGCCAAACATTACTTGTGAGCTTTGTTTTACATTTTTGACCTGTTTGAGTGGCAGAAGAATCCTTTGAATTTGCACCCTTACCGTTATCATTTCCAACTATCTCAACACTTTCATCATCTGTGTCACCTTCAAGTTTAACAAACTCTTGTTGCAATTCATCAATTTGTGGTGGAGGTAACAATGTATCCATCTCTACAATTAGTGAAAAAGACATAATTAACCTCAAGTATGCTAAGAATGCTGCAATTATATATTCCATATAGCAAAACCATAGAAAGTACAAATAGCTATGGAAGGGGGATAAAGTTGACAAGCTGAACTCTTGAAAGGATTCATAAATAGAGCATGTGAAATTTGAAGACAGCATTTAGCTCACATGCAAATGAAGTAGATTAACTGGAGCACTTCTTGGTTGTTTTAAGTAGAGAATACACGAAGACTAGCAAACCATAAGAACTAATGGCCCGCATCTCCACTGTCATATATATATTTTTAAAAACAATTCTCTACTGCCAACTCTTTTTTAAAATTTAAATTTAAATTATAATTAATTTTAACCACTTGCGGATGAAAAATATATAGTCCTATCAAGCTAATTCTATTATACAATTGTCTTTTAAAAAAATATTTAAATTTAAATTTTATTTTATAATTAATTTCTCTCACTAGTGGATACAATTGTCTTTTTTTTTGTAAGTTTAAGTTTAAATTTAAATTTATTTTATAATTAATTTCAATCACTAGCGGATTGGTGGGGGGTGGGGGGGGAGGAAAAAGAGTCCAGCCAAGCTAATTCTATACAATTCTTTTTCTTTTTTGAAAAAATTAATAATTTTAATTAATTTCTATCACTAGCAGATAAACAATAAAAGTCCTATTAAACTAATTCTCTACAATTGTCCTTTAAAACATTTTCAAAGGTTTCATTGAATTTTTTAAACTTTAGAAGAAGGATTACTTCTCTGATTCCATGAACAAGTGAAAGTTGGTGGCTGCTTCAACACCAAACTCTCTATATATATTTCTTCCCGTTCTTGATTTTGTCTCAACAACAACAACTACTACACAACACAATGAGCTCAACTGCCTGCTTGCCACCTTTTCTCTTCTCTTGCTGTAGCGTACACAATATGTCTTGATGCCCTCTATAATATAAATATAGCCACACAAGAATCTGTTCAACCCTTCTTGGTCTAAGCTCTAGCATAAAAAAAGTTGCAGCTTTCCTTGTCCAATTTCTTCCTCTTTCTTGTCAAGATATTCTTATGTTAGCCTCAAAATGCAACATTGTTATTTTCATTGCTGTTTCTGTCCTTCACTGCAGCTAGTTGGGTAATTGTCATGAATGCCATACTTTAAGCTTATGTTTTTTGTTTGTGTTTTTGTTTTCTAGTCAGCAATTTTAACGATGTTTTGATTGACAAATAACAGAAAATGCACAGATAAATCTAGCACAGATTGCTACCAATGCTATCTTGTGCTTCGACAATAAGCTTGTGAGTATTTTTGTGTATTGTATGGAGGAGTTTCATGACTTCTTTTGCTCCTCCAAAGGCCCTAATTTTCTTCTGAAATCTTGCATTTTGATGAGCATGGAAACAGATTTATACTGGATATGATGAACAGTACAGATTGAAGGAAAGTGGGGATATAAATGTTCCTTGTGAAGTAGCTAATCAATTTTGTTATGGACCCTGCCTATCTGAAACTAGGAAATTGCTCAATTGTGTGGATAAATTGGCCTCTGGATTCATATTCTTGAACAAGGCCACTACTCAAATCATACGAAATGCACTCGATGCTGGATGTAGTTATACTCCTCAAAGAGGTAGTCCTAGTTGGTCACTATAAGAGTTTTACTACCAGTAAATTTGCAACTTCTTCAGCTGGCCTAACCATGATGCATGTAACATTCTATTGTTGATTTTCATGTTTCTACAGGGCTGTTCATTGTGGGGAATGACTTGCCAAGTGGAACATGCAATTTGATTAGCAGTGCTCCAACTTAATGCACACATAAAGTTCAACGGACAAGGTTAATTCACATCATGTCATCTTCATTGAATTTAGTAATGGCTAACAACATTCATTGGAAGGATAGATCAACACCTAATTGTGTTCCTATATTCAATGCTATCCTGTCACATAATTTACAACATGAGAATCGCTGCACATTCAACTCAAGATACAGCAAAATCCACATGAATTGGTCTTGTCTTTGTCTTTCTTTTACGGTACTTTTTGGTCTTGTCTTTCTTTTATTGCATTTTCTTCACATTAAAACAGATCACATGAACTGCAAAATCCAACCAAAACAGTCCGCAGCAGTCTAACATAGCGATGGCAACGGGCCGGGGACTAGATATCCCGGCCCAGCCCCCGCCTCCCAGTCCCCGGCCCGTCCCCGACACGGGGAGGGAGTGTCAGGGACGGGCCGGGGATCCCCGTCCCTCGGCCCACCGAGGACAAAATAATCCCCGATCCCGGCCCGACGGGAAAGCGGGGAAGCGGGGGCCCGGTTTCAACCCAACAGCCCAACAACAAATTTATGAAATTTTAAACAGTATTTTTCCTAAATAAAACACATCTCAAGCCAAATTTAATAATCCCTGTAAATAGACAATGCCTAACCTTATAAAACTAAAAGACAAAGACATGTTATTTTCACAAAAGTCTAAGATATCAATCCATATAATTAGAAAGTCCAAGATATTTTCACAAAAGTCCCTGCTATTTTCACAAAGTCTAATTGTCCCAACACATATCAATCCACAAAATGAAAACATAAACCAAGACAACAAATTAGAAACACAGCCCAAGAGTCCAAGATATTAAAAACGTAAATAAACAAATGACACATGAAATAACCAAGTTCAACATACAATACAATGTAAAAAATATCCTCACTTAAATATACAATGTAATATAAGTAAAGAAAAGTTGAAGTTGCCAAATCCAAACTTCATTTATATCCAATCTTGGTAGTTCCACTCACCTATAAAAGAAATATTGTTAGTAATTTTATAAATATATGTACATTATTTGAAGTATTAATAAAGCAAATCAACAATACAAAAAATATATATATAAAAATGATAATAAGTTTTAAAAAATTACCCCACTCTCATCATCGGCATCCACATCTTCTAAAATAGAGCCAAACTCTATAGCATTCAAAGAAGAACCTATAAAAGTAACAATTAATTAAAATATAAATATAATGATGGCACAATTCATAAACTATATTTATTATATATACCTTTACTATTAGCACAAATATTAGTACACAAGCAATTCTGGACACACATCAAAGCTTCAAGTGTATCTGGATGAAGTTTGCTGCGATGTGGATTTACCATTCTTCCTCCAGTACTAAATGCAGACTCTGAACCAACTGTGGATACCGGAATACAAAATATATCCCTAGCAATCAAGTGAAGAATAGGATATTTGGTTTCATTTGTCTTCCACCAATTTAAGATATCAAATTCTCCAGTACCCCATGGTAAAACTTTTTCCTCTAAATATTGATCAAGCTCTGTCTTTGCTTGCAAGTTATTCTCATTTTGTGCCACAAAATTATAAAATCCAGCAAGTCTATTTTTCACTGTTGTCGTCGATCGATTTCCAAGTTGTTGAAGAGATTGAACTAACAAAGAAGTTGTTGACTGACTTGAATGTTTCTCATTTTTTGACTTGTATTCATAAAACAAATCACTACAAAACTTTTTGATTTTCTCAATTTCATAGGAGCATCATCACCAATATTTGTGGAAAAGCATAATCCACCAAAGTCATCTTATACCATGGATCCAATACTACAGCTACACCCATAATTCCATGCACATCTCTCCAATATTTATCAAATTTATAAACCATCTTTTCAGCCATTGTTTTTTCCAATTGATTCTCACTTGCAAGCAATTTCTCTAACTCCATTCTAATATTGAAAGCAGTAAGGAAAAACGAATTTACAGTTGAAGAGTTGGTTTTTGAAAATATTTGGGTGGCATCAGAAAATATGGACAAATGATCACAAATCTCTTGTGCCAAAACCCAATCATCTTCAGTTGGCAAGCAAGTATACAAATGCTCCCTATGTTTCAGCCTATAAAACACATCCTTGTATGCCAATGCAGTCGAAAGCATAAAAAAGGTAGAATTCCATCTAGTTTTGCAATCTAAAATTAGCTTCTTGGAACATGGAGTACCTATTTGATGTGCAGCTTCTTCAAATCTCTGTTGTCTCTTAGGTGAAGCTGTCCAAAACCTAACACTATCACGAATCTTCTCAATCTCTTCATGTATAACTGACAATCCATCTTGAACAATCAAATTTAGGATGTGTGCACAACAACGCATATGGAGTAAACTCCCACGTAACATAAGAGAGTTGGGTTGAAGCTTTCCCAAGAGATTTTCAACAATGACATCATTACTAGAACAGTTATCAAGTGTAATTGTAGATAACTTCCTATCAATGTTCCAATCAAAGAAGCTTTCTTCTAAAACTTTAGCAAGTATATCACTTGTATGAGGATATGGCACATAAATAAACCTTTCAATAACACAAAAAAGAAAAATAGCAAATGTGTAAGTATTAATTAACTAGCTTTACGTTATAGTAAACAATCAAATTCAAGAAGAAAAGTTAAGACAAAAAAATACCTCAAAATTCTATGTTGCAATTGCCAAGCATTATCCACAAAATGAGTAGTGATAACCATATAAGACTTGTTTTGGTGATTAGCAGTCCACAAGTCACAAGTGACAGCAATCCTCCCACGATTTTTGTTCAATAAAGCCATTATCTTTTTTTTCTCATCATCAAAAATTTTTAAGATATCTTTCTTCAAAGTATTTCTTGAGATCATTTTGAACAAAGGTTGCAGAGAGTTTGAATATTTTCTAAATCCAAAATGATTTACCATAGACAACGGATATTCATGGATAATTACCATCTCGGCAAGATCTCTCCTTGCAACTTCTTGGCAAAAAACATAAGTCGATATTTGTGTAATATTTGAAGAAGGATCAGTTACCTTCCCTGCTAAAAAACTTTATCTAATGTCTTGTTGCTTTCTCTTTTTGCATGATTTCATGTAATCATTTAAATGCCTTGTTCCATTTTTTGCACCAGCAACAAGCTCTTGAGAGCAATAAATACATTCAGCTTTTTGTTTACCATTTATCGTTTTTTGCCTAAAATGACTCCACACTGCTGATTTTTGCCTTCCAATAGGTCCAATATCACTTTGGCTTTTTGTTTGTTAAGATTCTCCAACTTCAGGTTCAATACTCTCATCAACTGCTATATTCACTTGCTGCACAGGATATGACATTGGATTGCTACTATCACGTGGGGTGGAAGTAGTTTCTTCCATGAGTTTGAATGAATTTTCACTAACTTGATCTTGATGTGACATCTACTAAGTTGAAAAGACAAATATATAAAAGATGAATATTGAGTAATAAAAAATAACTCTAACTACAATGATAAAATATATGTGTAATAGCAATTAATTGCCATTCAAGTTGAATTACATTGGCCAAACAGCAACCCTTCTTTTAGTGAATTAACTTAGGCCATCTCAAGTAATAATAGCAATTAGCAAAGCATTATTGCAGAAACAGATAATCACACTTCTAAACATGGGCGGTTAGTTAAGATGGGCTTTATCACTTGAGTGCTATGGCTGGAGAAAGTGCATTTTAGGACAAACTGCATTAATAGATAGAAATCTTCCATTGAATGAAAGTTAAGAAGTAGTTCAATTTTTTGTTTTATCCACAAGTTAAGATGGGCTTTATCATTTTCTGTTTTATCTACAGGTAATTCAATTTTCTCACCACGATCCAGAACCTACAAGGGTCAAGAAGGTTTAAGAATTAAGAATATAATATATAGTCTAGCACTTAAAACAAAGATCTAACTAGCAATGAAACCAAGATTAAGAAGAGTTTGAAGAAGATTCCTAGTGCTCTTATTTTTTCTAGGTTTGAAGAAGATTCAGTGGTCTTTTTTTGATCTATGCAACTACAATGGAATGAAGCACCAACTAGACTATCAATGTTCCAGCGGCAGAATCAGGCACTTGGACAAATATTTCAAACCCAAGTAACATAAAAGCATTAAATTACTTCACAGCTCAACGAAAGTAAATTCCTCTCAAACCCATCATCGTCAAACCGAGCTCAACCTAAGGAATATTTGTGCATCTGACATCTATAATAAACAATCTAAGTGAAATGCTGAAGTTTGGAAGGGAAATTGAAATTTTCCTTTGCATTATTATTGCCGGACTTAAGAATCTATGTCCCCTCTCTATAATATGTCCTTAACAATTAATTAAAAAATTAGAAAACGTCTTGTCCATAAGACCCATAGCTCTTCCCTCTTTGGACAAATATTTCAAACCCAAGTAACATAAAAGCATTAAAAAAAAAAAAAACAGAGCTCAACATTAAAAAAAATTAAAAAAGGCTCAATCCAAATTAATGCATCAATTCTCAATCAGCAACAAAAACACAAAACCCATCATCATCAAACCGAGCGACCCGAACAACTCAACACGGACAGCTCAAAACATCTCACCAAAAAAAAAAAAAAAATTAAATTGCTTCACAGCTCAACCAAAGTAAATTCCTCTCAAACCCATCACCATCAAACCGAGCTCAACCTAAGGAATATTTGTGCATCTGACATCCATAATAAACAATCTAAGTGAAATGCTGAAGTTTGGAAGGGAAATTGAAATTTTCCTTTGCATTATTATTGCCGGACTTAAGAATCTATGTCCCCTCTCTATAATATGTCCTTAACAATTAATTAAAAAATTAGAAAACGTCTTGTCCATAAGACCCATAGCTCTTCCCTCTTTGGACAAATATTTCAAACCCAAGTAACATAAAAGCATTAAAAAAAAAAAAACAGAGCTCAACATTAAAAAAAATTAAAAAAGGCTCAATCCAAATTAATGCATCAATTCTCAATCAGCAACAAAAACACAAAACCCATCATCATCAAACCGAGCGACCCGAACAACTCAACACGGACAGCTCAAAACATCTCACCAAAAAAAAAAAAAATTAAATTGCTTCACAGCTCAACCAAAGTAAATTCCTCTCAAACCCATCATCATCAAACCGAGCTCAACCTAAGGAATATTTATGCATCTGACATCCATAATAAACAATCTAAGTGAAATGCTGAAGTTTGGAAGGGAAATTGAAAATTTCCTTTGCATTATTATTGCCGGACTTAACAATCTATGTCCCCTCTCTATAATATGTCCTTAACAATTAATTAAAAAATTAGAAAACGTCTTGTCCATAAGACCCATAGCTCTTCCCTCTTTGGACAAATATTTCAAACCCAAGTAACATAAAAGCATTAAAAAAAAAAAAACAGAGCTCAACATTAAAAAAAATTAAAAAAGGCTCAATCCAAATTAATGCATCAATTCTCAATCAGCAACAAAAACACAAAACCCATCATCATCAAATCGAGCGACCCGAACAACGCAACACGGATAGCTCAACCCATCTCACCCAAAAAAAAAAAAATAATAAATAAATTGCTTCACAGCTCAACCAAAGTAAATTCCTCTCAAACCCATCACCATCAAACCGAGCTCAACCTAAGGAATATTTGTGCATCTGACATCCATAATAAACAATCTAAGTGAAATGCTGAAGTTTGGAAGGGAAATTGAAATTTTCCTTTGCATTATTATTGCCGGACTTAACAATCTATGTCCCCTCTCTATAATATGTCCTTAACAATTAATTAAAAAATTAGAAAACGTCTTGTCCATAAGACCCATAGCTCTTCCCTCTTTGGACAAATATTTCAAACCCAAGTAACATAAAAGCATTAAAAAAAAAAAAAATAGAGCTCAACATTAAAAAAAATTAAAAAAGGCTCAATCCAAATTAATGCATCAATTCTCAATCAGCAACAAAAACACAAAACCCATCATCATCAAATCGAGCGACCCGAACAACGCAACACGGATAGCTCAACCCATCTCACCCAAAAAAAATAATAATAAATAAATTGCTTCACAGCTCAACCAAAGTAAATTCCTCTCAAACCCATCACCATCAAACCGAGCTCAACCTAAGGAATATTTGTGCATCTGACATCCATAATAAACAATCTAAGTGAAATGCTGAAGTTTGGAAGGGAAATTGAAATTTTCCTTTACATTATTATTGCCTGCACATCAGTTAGCAACAAAATCTTCCACTACCAAGATTCAAGTATCACAGTGAGTTAATGGAGAACTTGAGATGGAGGACTAGAGGAGGTGTGGAAGAGGGCGGTTGCGGCGTGGGGAGAAATGAGGGCTACGGATGCCGACTGCAGTGTTCGAACAGAAGAGAACAAGGAAGAGGCGGCTGTGGCGTGGGGAGAATAACAGACAGGAGGAAGAGCGCGGAAGAGGGCGGTTGTGGCGTGGGGAGAAATGAGGGCTACGGATGCCGGCTGTGGTGTTCGAACAGAAGAGAACAAGGAAGAGGCGGCTGTGGGCCTGTGGCGTGGGGAGAATAACAAACAGGAGGAAGATGGGTATTGGGTAGGGTTTGGGTAGAATATTTTATGTTATTTTATATTTTAAAAGTATTTTTTAATTATTTGAACTAATATAAGATTAACTTATGTAAAGTTTTATTTTTTATTATGTTTTTTTTAGCTAACATAAATAAAATATAAGTTATATTATTAAATTATTAAATTTTATTATTTGCAAGATAAGGGCAATTAATTACTTCTATTTATGTTTACCTAGTTATTTGCAAAACAAAATAGTCCAAATCCTAAATCATGTCCTTCAAAAAAAATAGGAAAAAAAAGAACATTTACACTATGTTTAAATTTAAATCTAAAATTTATATAGATAAAGTTAAAATGTGTAATAAAACAAGTAATTACTCTAAACATCCACAATTTAGTTAATTATTATTCTTAATTAATTATTGTGTTTAAATTTTTTTAAATCAAAACAAATAAGGTCTAAAAATGAGAGACGTGTGCAAATCAAGTAATTAACTCCATATGTAATAAAATTTAGCAAAGAAAAAAAAAACTCTATCAATTATAAGAGAGATTAATATTACCCTCAAGCAAATGAAATACTACATATCTATGTAACACCAATTTAAATTCTCAATTTGGCAAAAACATTACTAAATTGGTACGTTATAAATCTTAATATTTCAGTACTTAATTTATAGTTTATAGAAAATATTGTGATTATAAACTAAGTATTTATATACACACACTTACTTTTTGGGATAAAAATAAAAAAGAATGAAAAAATAAAATTACTAAAATAGTTATCAAGTGTAATAATATATAATACATTATATATATATATATATATATATATATATTATACATTTTGATACATAATATATATAATATAACATATATAAAAATAATTTATACATATAATACATTTAAATATAATATTATTATTAGATCTTTTTCGAGAGATTAAAAAAAATAAAGATATTTATAGAGTCTTCTAATTTCTATGTATACTAAATTAAAGTATTTTACTACTTTATTTTTTATTTTTGTTAATATCTTCTTTATTAGTTCTATCCCCTATTTTCCTTTTGATAAATCGAAAATTTGTGTGAAAAAAGAAAAAGAGATAATTTCTTTTTTTTTATTTTTTAAAATTAAAAAGAAATAAGAGACTAGAAATGAAAGTCTTTTTTTCGCATAGATTCTCAATTATACTGTCACAAACAAAAATATAGCATGCAAAATTATTGACTTATCTAGTTAATTATTAATTATTATATATATAGTGTGTGTGTATATATATATATATATATATTAATATATATATATATTATAATATTAATATTTATACAAATATTAGATATATAATTATTATATATATATAGACATTAGATATATAATTATAAATTATATATGCTATGCGGGGCGGGGGCGGACCGGGGATCATGCAATCCCCGTCCCCGGCCCGGCCCCGCCTGACGGGCCGAGAAATGAAGCACGTCCTCGGTCCCGTCCCCACTTAAACCGGGGAATTTCCGGCCCCGCCGGGCCGGGCCCCCTCTTTATTCCGGGGAATTGCCATCCCTAGTCTAACACACACCGTAACATAAACAACACACAAACAGAAATTTCACCCAAAATTCCACCATGGCATCGTTCAACACCAGCAAACAAAACATATATCAAAATGTTCCTCCACACACATAGAATAATCACGAAGTCAAAAGTTTAAACTGATTCCATAAATTTCTTCTATAGCCAGAAAGAAACACTCAAGAAAACAACAAATCAGCCAACCACATTCCATCGCAAAAAATTTAAAAAATAAGATCAACCCAGAAATAAGAAATTGCAAATCCAACAAAGATTACCGATTTGTCGCAACTTTCAAATTACAGATGAAGTGTTTACAGAGGAATGCCAATACCGAATGCTGAAATTTTGACCGACTTCAACTCTACAATCCGATATTTGGAACGAACAGCTAAACACGATTTGACAACCACGTTGCCCGGTTCACAAAAGTAATATCTTTCACCGGTTCAAGCTGTTAGGCTCGGTCTAATGCCTGAACCATCTCGGACCGTTTTTAGGAACTTGGACCAAATGTAACTACAAGAAGCAAAGCCAACCTATCCTGTCTGCCATTATTAAGACTGTACTTAGAAAAAAATTAAATGCAGATGTTTGTTAAAATTTAATAAAATATTATTAAATATAAGATAAATATAAGGTCAAGTTATTAATTAAGAAAGAAAAAATATAATATGTTGTGAGTATATGACAATTTTTAGAAAATAAAAATTATTTAAAGTAGGGTTTTAATTTGAATTGAGAACAATCAAGTACAGATTTTGGATCCAACTCATATCTCCTTCCAATATATATAAAAAGAGGGGGGAAAAAAGATGAAGTCTACAGTTAATGAAAACTAAATTTACTATAATAAATACACTCTTTGATCATATTTAGTTTTGATTAGGTGTAAAAATTTACCAAAATATTAATTTGACTATAAATAAATTACCAACTTATATTTATTAATTAAAGAGTTTAGTAGTAAAATATATATGTTGGTGGAACTTGTATATATTTTTTAATACAGGAAGTTTAATTGAAGAAATTTAGTTAAATATTAAAAAATGAAATGTAAACTGGTATTTGAGTTAACATTAAGAAGCATATATTCATTTATTGATATTCAAAAATAAAAATTTGAATATTGAATTCTCAATCGAATGGAGGGGGTAAGAAAGAGTAATCTCTTCTATTTTTCAGTTATTAATAATTATTTCAAAGTTTGCAATAGATAATACTATTTTATTCAATTGCGTTGCTTATAACTAATACTTGTACACGAAAAATATTTTTTTGCCCAATACAAAAAATAAAGGGGATAAAATCATAAACACAGCATTATTTCTAATTCCATCCTTATGAGTGAAGACATCTGTATTTGTATGAATATCACACTAAATGATTGTCCTTGGAATTCAATAAGTTAATGTCCATGTCCCTCTTCAACATTGTCAATTTGTCATCCGCTGTTATGTTTTTCAGACACAATAAGAAGTTTATATTATTTATCTAGAATTGTCTTTATCTGATTTGAGATTGCATAATTTGATATAAGTTTGTGCGATCATTTTATATTTGAATTTCTTTTTTAAGAAATTCAATAGCCATAATGTGCATGTCTATTTAACTCACTTTCAATATTTATATAAATTTGTTTATTTTGTCTAAATATTTTTTTGTCACGTTTATTTGTGTATATTTTTATAAATAAATTATAAGATAATTTAAAATTATCAAATTATTATAACCCTAAATTTGTATTCTTCCTCCATTTGTGGTCCGCAGGGCGTATCAAAATGCTTATGGAAAGTCTTAATCTAGCTCTCGTCAAGGAAGAGTCAGTCCACAGTACCCAACAATCAGTCAATTTATGTCCCCATCCTCTACTGACATAAGTAAATTGTAGTTTTGGTCCTTTATTTTATCCTCATCTGGCTTCAATACCCTTTCTTTTGGAGAAAAAACACACGCTATCCTTCAAAATTGCATCAATAAAAGATGATTATGTAGTTTGAAAGAATCTATAGAGTCTAAGCTTTCTTTTTCTTTTTGTAAAACTAATTAAATAAGCTCACTTTAGTACCAAAATAACAATTTTAAATTCTTGGTTAGTGTAAATTTTCCTTAAATGATTCTATTGGTTCATAAAAAGGGTTGGGAAGGGAATGATATAAAGAAATCACACATTTGCTTTTATAAAAGGATTTATTTGATTGAAGTAAAAAGAAAGTAAATAAAATACTTCTTATTATATTGAATTTGTTATATTTATTATTTTAACTATTAATAATTATGAAAGAAAAATATAATTATTTTTTAATTTCGTTCACCTCTCAATCCTTTCAAATTTGCTAATGTGGAGTTTCTCTTCCCAATTTACTTCCCTTTCACATTTACCTCTAACTTAACATGAAATTTTTTAATTTACTTCTATATTTATTTCATCTCTTCAAATGCTTTTACTTTTTACTCCCAACCAAACATAGGCTAAATGTGTCGAAATTCGTATTAATGGTTCTTGGTTGCATATGTTGTTAATTTTATATCACACGCATTTAGAAAAACTCCTGATTATAAAAGTAGATAAAACTTTTGAAATGTAACATATAAACGTAAGTATAAATTTAAAATTATTTTAATAAAAGTAGAGTTTGAACATTATAATTTAAATATTTCAATATTAAATTTAAAATCTAAAAGTTGAATTATGAAATACATTATTATTATAACAATATAATATATTACAAATTATACTTTTCTAACTTTTAACTTTAATCACTTATTTTTATTAAAGACTATATGTATTTTATAAGTGTATCAAAATTGTGCCGACCGAGAACAAGTGAAATAAATCTTTTGGATAAATTATGAGGACGGGAGAAGAAAAATTGAAGAAATTGCAACTATTTTTCTTATGAAGTAGCTTATGCAAGTAAGACGTGACTAAATTTGCTCTCATAAAAAGATAAAAGGACCAAAGTGATTTGAGAGCTAAACTCAGAGGACCAGACAGAGACCGACAGCTTATAATCGCTTATAAATACATTATCCGCTTCTTCTGCACCACAGGCGGCTGATATTTCTGCATGCTGATATCTCCACCTGTACACGCGAGACTGCTCCACTTCCCCACACCACCGCCGGGACTACTTTACGGGACCGTCCGTCGGAAGTTTACCTTGACAGCAATGGCCGAAAAATCACCAGAAGAGCTGTTCCCTGTGAAGACTCATGGATGGGCTGCTCGTGACTCATCTGGGGTTCTCTCCCCTTTCAAATTCTCCAGGAGGTACAGCAGTACATGATCCTTGCTTACTTTACTAATCCTTGTACCCATTCCTTTTAGGCCAATTCTTTTGGAATTTCCTACTTTGTGTCAGATCCTATAGACTGATCATACCAGCTTCAGTCTATGATTATCAGGGTGATCAAGATGATACATTTAGTTAAGCTTCAGTGTCAGCGTTAGAAACATGGTGCTAAATTGATAATATGATAGCTCAGAAGCAAGTATGATTTAGCTTCGTGAACAAATCTGCTGTGAGATTTACTGAACTTGATAAAATTCTCGATTTTTTGGGATTCTGGAGATAAAATGTCTGATTTTACCCGGAGAATTCAGGGTGGTACTTCCCAATGATCCATATTTAAGGTTTTGAAGTTCCCTTGCTTTGATTGGAAGGATCCTGGAAAGTGTATACTTGTAACTGTGTAGCAATCTTTCTTTCTTGAAGAAACAAGGCAGGTTCAATCATTTACCACCATATTTTGCTTTTTATTGCTTTATGAGTTTAAACCAAACTGCTTTCCAGTTTCCTCACACCCCATAAAGTTGTAACTCCTTTTTTAGGGGAGTAGCTTGTAACTCTATTCATGATGATATCTATTTGCAGGGCGACCCTGGAGGATGATATCAGAGTCAAGGTTCTTTATTGCGGTATCTGTCATACTGATCTTCACTTAATCAAGAATGACTGGGGCATATCTAGATATCCTCTTTTACCAGGGTATGATCTCCTCTGCCTAGTTTTCAAATTTTAAGGTTTGTTAGACAGAGAGACCAGCTCTTCGGGCATATATTTTAAGACCCAATTAAAAGCAGGCCAAGCTCAGTGATACACTAAAAATAATATGAAAAATACAAATATAGTACAAAAATATATAATATAATTATATATAGATAAATCACAAATAGCAAAAAATAGTTTCGATTGAGCTGTATATTCTTTGTTGTAACAATTAGGGGTACAGGGGTTGGGTCTAAGTTTTCATTTTCAGTTCACAATTATGGCATGGGCAAAGAGACTTTAGGAGAAAAAGTTGTGGGGCCAGGTTCAATGCAGCCTTCGTTTTTCTTGTTTTAATTGATAATGCGATGCATTTCATTCAACGCCACGCGCCAAAGTTAGCAACAGCCATTATATCAGGGGGCATTTTATCATCCCAAATACAAATTGTGCCACATTCCGTAGCTATCTGCGATAATAAATGGGTAGGAATAACAGTACCCATCCTGGGAACAAAACTGAATTCAACACAACGTATTCTTGAAGCCAAGCTACAAATGCAATGATAGAATTCATCATACACTGACAAACCGAATGTTCGATTTTCAAGTTTGATATTAGCTCCAAGGAGTTACACTCCTAACAGCAGGATCCTCAACTCCATTGTTTTGCCAAAGGCAGAGCCTGAAGAGCTGCCAGGATCTGGGTATGGAGCGCACTGCTCCATGCCCCCTAGCGGGACCTGGGAGTATGAATTACAATGGAACCTAGACAGGAAACGAGTTTACCCTCTTCAGATTGCGCTGGCTGGCGTTTTATAGACCCGACTCGCAATATCCCATCAATACCCTTACAAATAGAATATTTATCATTTGCAATGAACACATAGTCTATAAACACGTTATGTGATCCAGTATAAAATTAAAGAACTAGGGTCGATCACGGCGAGGCGTTACTTGAATCATATGGATTCATTTAGTTCTAGAACTTTGAGGATGACTTTCTAAAACTTGAAATACTGACTTGTTTTTGCATCCGGACCGGATATGGGAGATGAAAACTGCTATTTAGCTTTATTAATCATTTGTACCTCGTTTGCATTTGCCCATCTCTTCTTTGCAGGCACGAGATTGCAGGCGAAGTTACAGAGGTCGGAAGCCAGGTTACAAAAGTAAAAGTTGGAGATAAAGTAGGCGTTGGCTACTTGGTTGGATCATGCCGTAGTTGTGCTAATTGTTCAGCAGACTTAGAGAACTATTGTCCCAAAACGATTCTGACAGCCGGATCTACTTATTTTGATGGCTCCCCTACATACGGAGGCTTTTCAAATGAAATGGTATGCAACGAGCACTTTGTTATTCGTTTCCCGGACAACTTACCACTTGATGCCGGTGCTCCATTGCTTTGTGCCGGAGTCACGGTCTATAGTCCAATGAAATACTATGGCTTTGCCAAGCCGGGAAACCACGTCGGAGTTAACGGCCTTGGCGGGCTTGGCCACGTGGCTGTTAAGTTTGCAAAGGCCATGGGGGCAAAAGTGACGGTTATCAGTAGATCTTCTAAGAAGAAGGAGGAATCTATAGATCATCTTGGCGCAGATGCATACTTGGTGAGCCAAAATCCAGAAGAAATGAAGGTAACATTTCGAATTGGAGACTTCTTTAACAATTTCCTCTTCTATACATTCATTGTTTTCATTATTTTATTATTCTGTTTTGGCTCAAATGGCCCTCGATTGAATATTTTGGCATCCAAGAAACTAGACTAATTCAGTCTCTTTACTGGATTTTCTCTTTCTGCCGTCCTCCTCAAGGAGTATAGCTGGATTGTCTAGCCACTGGGCTAATTGTGTCCATAGCTAAATCCTGTAAATTTCTTCATTTTTGGCAGGCTGCGGCAGGCACCATGGATGGTATAATTGATTGTGTCTCGGCTAAGCATCAATTGCTGCCTTTAATTGGTCTTCTCAAGTATCATGGAAAAATTGTTCTGGTTGGGGTACCAGCAGAGCCACTTGAGCTTTCAGCTGCTTCTCTGGTTCTCGGTTCGTCGAAATACAATCTGTTTCTATGTTTTCGTGTGCATTATCTTACTGTAGTAATCAACAACTGTATGCTCAGCCGTCTTTTGCTTTTTCCTTGGGATGGAATTGAGAGCTAATAAAACTAAATTAACAGGAAGGAAGATGGTTGGTGGAAGTAGTGTCGGAGGATTAAAGGAGACTCAGGAGATGGTTGATTTTGCTGCAAAACACAGCATCACTGCAGATGTCGAGGTTATTCCCATGGACTATGTCAACACAGCTATGGAGCGTCTTGCTAAAGGTGATGTTAGATATCGCTTTGTCATCGACATGGGCAACACCTTGAAAGCTCCTTAATCCTCCAGTATTAGTAGAAGATGTCACCATATCTAGCATAAATAAGTTATCATATTGTCTTAGTCTCATATGTCTTATCACCATAGTTATATTCTGTATTCTACAATAAACCATTTTGCTCCAGATGTCTCCGGGGCAAGGTTCGAAGCTTACGAAAGGAACATTCAGGCATTATTTGGATTGAAATTTTCTAATTCAATTTCAAATTAAAACTTCACGTTAATTTTAATATATTATTATTTTATATAATTTTCATTTCTCGAAAACGGTCTCTACTCATAAAAATAATATTCTACCTTACCTGACCCCTCAATTCTTGTCCACTTACCCTAAGGCGTCACCAATATGCGAAATTTAGTCTAGACAGTACGTAGTAAATAAAATAGAATGTTCATGAGACGATTTTGTGATGATTAATATTGCCTTTTAAATTCAATTTCTACCAAGCATTTTGCACTCTTCCATTCTGAATAAACTATGCTGATTAAAATCATGTCGCTTTTTATTATTATTATTATTTTTTTTTAGTTCATGGACATTTTGGATTCTACTGTTGAAAAATCAATTTCATCAAAACCATAAATCAAATAAACCAGACTTTGGAACTTTAGAAACTTAGGGAAGGAGCTTCGAAGATATGTAGAATTTTCTGAGAATTTTATTCAATTGAAAAAGATATATACAAAAGCTGAGAATGCAGTGTGTATATATACATGGAATTGTATTTCCAGAAACATCCTCTTACGAAGTATCCAACTTCACTACTTCTATAGCTGGCATTTTACAAAAACTGAAAAGTGAACAATAATTTAGTTGAGTGGGTCGGAAAAGCTGTTAAGCTTTCATCTTGCTGAAACTGCCATGTCACGATCCAATTCAGCTGCTACATCATCCTCCAAATCAGCTTAAGATGACAGAGAATTTAAGCCACCTGGCAGACAGCTCAGCAGCACACATGGAGAAGTCACACCAGAGTTGCTTCACATAAAAAATGCAGTTTTGATGATCACATGTTCTGAGCCACAATTCTTTTGTATAATTTTTCTTCTCGGATTAAATTGTATAGGGATTCCTGAGATCCAAATTAGTATATTGGATCACATGCATATATATACCCCTCTTGTACTTGTTTTCAACTCAATGAATGAAACAGAAACTGTCCCTTCTATTAGCACTCTTTCTGCAATATTCTTCATCTTGCCTTCTTCTAAATTTCTTCGTGGTATCAGCCTAATTCTAAGGGCAGTGGAATATCAGCAAATGCCTTGCATGGTTTAACTGCTATTCAATATCAGCAACTGGTGGATTTGTTGCAGAAAAAGGCTTTCAATTAGGAATTAAAAATGTTGATCCAGTGGCAAACCAAGCCACTATTGTTACTGCAAAGTTTAATGACAAAGGTTCAGGTACTGTATGTAATTGAGCCTCATTACATTGGATTTTAGACTCAGGTGCCTCAGATCATATTTGCTCTTCCTTGCAACTTCTTGACTCCTATATTCCAGTGACTAATATATTTGTTGGTTTACCTAATGGCCAGTCAGTGCAAGTCACTCATAAAGGGACCATTAAGCTCAATGATCATTTGCTTCTTTCTAATGTTTTCTTTGTTCCTAAATTCCATTTCAATCTTGTTTCTATCTTTAAACTGGTTGAACAATTGAATTGCAAATTGACCTTCCAATTTGATTTTGTCTTAGTCAGGATATTACCAAGCAGAAGATGATTAGATTAGCAAGCTTGCACCATGGACTCTACTACTTATCAAAATCTGCAACATCCAGTCTCTCAGTTGTTTTGTTCCTTAGCTTTTCCTAGATCTTTGTTGTGGTTTTATAGGCTTTATCATGTATTAAATAGAGTTCTTAAAGGTGTTGAGAAGTCTACCTCTATTGTAATGGACACAGATCATGACACTTGTACTGTTTATCCAATTGCTAAATAGTACAAGCTCAGTTTTCCAATCAATTTGTCCAATTCTATTGCTTTATTTGATCTAATGCACATTGACATCTGGGGTCTCCATAAACACATCGTTTATGCTCAAAAGTATTTTTTGACCATAGTTGATGATCATACCAGATTTACTTAGACTTTCCTTACGAAATCTATATCAGAATCACAACAACTTGCTCATGAATTCTATACCTTTGTTGAAACTCGGTTTAACAAGAAAATCAAAGCCATAAGGACTTATAATGGTGCAGAATTCTCCATGCTTGATTTCTATCAATCTAGGGGCATTATCCACCAAAGGACTTGTCCTTATACCCCACAACAAAATGGCATTGTAGAAAGAAAACATTAGCATCTCTTAAATATTGGAAGAGCCTTGAAATTCCAGTCCAATATTCCAATTGGATATTGAGGATTCTGCATTCAGTGATATATATAATTATTTGGAAACCAACTGTAGTAGACTTTTCATACTCTTCTGCGCGAGACTTGGCACGTTTTTAGGGAAGTACTGATCCTTTCCTTAAAAAGGTATGGAAAACAAAGTCCTAGGAAGGTTTGTTTGTTCATATGTAAGCTTTAGATGGAATCTTGCAAATTCTCGGTTTTAGGCTGGCATCAAAATGTCCCATGTTTAGATCTCATAATGAATCATTACTGCATTTGTTTTTCGTTTGCCCCGTTACTTTGAATTTATGGTTATTCTGCTTGGCCCAGTGGTAACAGATCTGGACATCATCTTGCTTCAGGCCACGCCTTCATCGATATTGCACTCTTTTTGGAGCATTGCTGGTTCCGAAGGGAGAGTATGTAAATTTTTTTCAGCAGTAATCCCTTGGATTATCTGGAAGTAAAGTTCCCTCAATCCTCCGTGCTTAGCAGAAAATTGCAGCTTTTGCTCAGGACTTCTCAAGCATTTATCCACTGACTTCTACCCCATCCTTAGTTCGAGCCTTAGCTCATATTAAGATTAATTGGTCTCCGAAAAGGGCTATTTCAGCTCAACCAGTTTATTGGTCCGGGTGATGTGAAGGATTTGAACATATTCTAAATGTTAATGCTGCATCTAAAGGCAACCCTGGCATTGCGGGAGCTGGTGGAATTATAAGGACTCCAACGGGTAAATTTATTCTAGCTTTCAGTAACCATTTGTGGATTTGCTCAAATATGCCTGCAGAGATGCATGGTCTATTGCTGGGTTGACAACATTCTTATACGAACAGATTCGTTGGCATTGTGTCAACAATTCAATGAAGAACAAGTAATACCACGACACCACAAACAGATTTTTCAACATATTTTCTATCTTGCTCGCCAATTTAAGTCTGTGAAGCTCATCCATATATTTCGTGAGGCTAATTAGTTTGCAGATTATATGGATAATGTGGGTTGTTCTTATGAGGCCAAAAGCTTGTGTAATTTAGATAGGATGCATCTTCCTTCACTACATGTAAAACATTTATTTGTTCGATCTTTTTAATAAATAGATAGGATCCTACTAAATCCCTATGGATTTATTTTTTTAAAAAAAATTACTAGGTTATTGGCACTATTTTTCTGTCAAAGATTAAACCTGAATGAAACCATGTTAGGAATGGGATCTAAGGAAAGAAGCAAGAGTCACTGAATTAGCAAATCCAACATTATCTGAAACGTTTTGCCCGAGCTCAGGTGTTAAATATGTACAAGTGGCTCTACTGTGTGTTCAGGAAATTGCAGTGGATAGACTAGCCATGCAAGATGTAGTTTCTTTGCTTACCAATGAGTCGACTGCTTTGCCCGATCCTAAGAAACCAGCCTTCCACCCTATTATTACCATGAACAATGACGTGGTTTCCGAAACTGTTAGAGAATCAGTAACGATGAATATAGACAGATAACTCAACTGAATTGAACAAACATCGCTTATACCTGATCAAGGCTCTAACATAAGTGCAATTATCAATTATCAGTAAAGCCAGGAAGGCCAAATAGTCTAAACGCAAAGCAACCAGGCAAAATTCAAAACAGAAAAGTAAGTCAGTAATGAACATAAACTGTAGAACTAAATAATAACTTATCTGATAGAAGTGCACATCAAATCACCAGTTCAATATTGGTTTACCTTCAAGAAGTTATTCGTCCTACTTACCAGTGTAATGAGTACAACGACTTTTCTTACAGGATAAGATGGTCTCAGATCTCTATTAACGCACACCAACTACAATCATCTTGAAAATCTCCTTAGTTCACTGGTCCCGTTAAGCAGAAAAATATGGATCACTGGGAGAGAACACAAGAGGCAATTTTTCTCAAAAACAAAACAAAACAAAAACTAGAGTGGCGGCTTTGTTCCATTTGTTTCTTTTACTATAGCGTTAGGAAAAACTTTATACCAATCCGAATTAGAAGACCTAATTCTTATCCGTTTTGATCTTTCCTTTTCTTGTACAAGTTAGAGTTAATTGGACAAAATAAAAAAGTGAAACGTAAAAACATGGCCAAACCCAAGCCCGAGTGGGTTCGGGCAGGTGGTGCTCGCGTGTGGTAGTCCCACTACCTTGGGCTTTATATTAAGTCCATAGAAAAACTTTTTAGTATATAAGGGCTTCAACACTCATTAACTTTTCCTATGTGGGACTCATGTATAATATGAGTTCCCAAATGGTTAAACACTCAATTTTAATAACATTTAATTGTAGATTTCTATCACCAAAATGGCTTCTACCATAATCAAAATAATCTCTAACATATTAAAAACAACTCCATCAATTATTTTAGGCCAACTAATCATGAGTTAAAAATTATTAACTCCCAAAATTGTCATTTTCAACAATCCCTCTCAAATATATAATTAAAGATTATCCATGACTTATATAATTTGCTTTCGATAATGGTACCTTCCGGTTTAAATCACTACCTAAGTTATCCAACTTATATCCCCACAGGAACAGAGAAACTTGAGCCTTGAATCTGAACCTGGAGTGTGAATGCGTCCATTGGTAACAACAAACTATCGGCTATGAAGATAATCTTTAGGGTTAACACGTTATGACCATGTGTCTTGATCCTGTCTCATGAGTGTATTTAGGAAAAACCTAATTCCCTTTAGTTGCAGCCACACAACACCACTCACATAGTTGGTGATCTCCAAGGATGTATTGCTAACATCCTGTCTAAAAGACTTGATCCTATTTAGAGTTAAAACTCTTACTAATTGCAGTAAACGCACCATAGGCTTTCAAGAAAAGGATATAGATACAAATGTATCAGAATAGGTGCTAGATTCATTTAGACAACTTGTTTATACCACATTAAACTACCTTGTGGCATCTCCACTTAGTTAGTTGGGTTGTCACTGTAGGTGAATCATTGCTGGATTATCAGTCCTATTTCCAACCTGGATTTAAGGAATAAGGATGTTTCCAGTCCCTTAGTTAGAGGGTCTGCAATGTTATCTTTAGATACAATGAAGTCAACAGACACCACCATTTTAGACACTAACTTCCTTATAGATTTAAGTCTAATTTGGATGTGTCTCTTAGTCTTTTGATTATACTTGACACTCTTTATCTTTGCGATTGTGGTTTGACTATAACAATGAACAAATATAGCAATAATGGATTTGCTGATCATTGGCAAAGAGGACAATAGTCCATACAGCCATTCAGCTCCTGTTCTAATAGTATCTAAGGTACATAACTCAGCCTCAAAAATTGATCGAGTTATCAAAGTCTTTTTACAAGACTTCCAGTGACTGCTCCGCCACCTAATGTGAAAATATATCCAGTGCAACCATTGCCACCAAAGTTCTTAGCAATCCAATTTGTATCACTATACCCTACAAGTACATCAAGGAATTTTTCATAATGCAGCCCAAGGGAAACTGTTCCCTTTAAGTACCTTAGTACTCTATCCAAGGCCTCCCAATGAGTCCGATTTGGACAACTTGTATATCTTGCCAGCTTAGATACTGAAAATAAAATATCTAGTCTTGAACCATTTGCAAGATATTGCAAGCTATCAATAATCTGAGAATATCTTGATTGAGACACAGGAATACCACTTTCATTCTTGAACAAAGCTACAGAAGGGTCACTTAGAGTTTTAGCAATTCTACCATTTTGATAACCATATTTCTTAAGAATACTCTCAACATAGTGAGATTGAGAAATAATTATCCACTCAGTTGAGCGAATAAACTTTAGGCCAAGAATCACATTTACTATTCCGATATCCTTCATTTCAAACTTACTTTTTAAGAATGATTTAGTTTCATTAATTATTTCAACATTGGGCCCAAATAACAAAATATCATACACATACAGGCATAGTATAATACATGCTTTACCCTTAACTTTACAGTAAACACACTTGTCATTTTCACTTATGATGAAGCCAAATAATAAAATAGTATTATCAAACTTTTCATGTCATTGTTTGGTTGCTTATTTTAGACTATATAGGGATTTAACAAGTTTACAAACTTTCTGCTTATTTTCTTTGGTTACAAATCCCTTAAGCTGATCCATATATATCTCTTCTTCAAGATCACTGTGAAGAAAAACTGTCTTCACATCTATTTGGTGGATAGTGAAACCATATAGACGCCAATGCAATTAGCACTCGGATTGTAGTCAAACGAGCAACAAGAGAGTAGTTATCAAAATAGTCTATTTCCTCTTTCTCTTTAAAACCTTTGGCGACTAATATGGCATTATACTTATCTATGGTCCCATCTGGTTTGAGTTTCTTCTTAAAAATCTATTTGCATCCAATTGTAGCACACCCAGGAGGAAGATCTATCAGTTCTCATGTCTATTAGAGACAATGGAATCCATTTCACTTTTGAAAACTCCTTTCCAGTGCCCTACTTCTGAAGAAGCCATGGCTGTTTGAAAGCTTAAAGGTTCGTCCTCAACATTGTAAGTGACAAAGTTACTTCCAAAGTCCTTGACTACCTTAACTCTCTTACTCCTTCTAGGTTCTTTCAATTTCTCAGTTTGAGTATTAGAATTATTTGGGCATGCCCTCATATTTTTCACCCTTTCCGCGTGATCAGGAATAGAATTAGATGCTAAAGCTGAATCTAAAGTAGAAACATCTTAAGGCAAATCAGTTTTCAAGGGAAATACATCCTCAAAGAATGTAGCATCAAGATATTAAATAATTGTGTTAACATCTATACTAGATATTTCAGATTTAATTACCAAAAACCTCATAGCATAGTTTATTTCCACATAACCAATAAAGATGGCATCAACAGTCTTTGGTCCTAACATTTTCCTCTTATGTTCAGAGATGAGAACTTTTCCAAGACAACCCTACACATGGAAGTATTTTAAGTTAGTCCTAACTTTATGTTTGTGAGGGACTTTATTCAGAATATAGCAAGCCATATTCAAAGCCTCACCCTACATATACTTAAGCAATCCAGAATTCAAAAGTAAACTGTTGATCATATCTTTAAAAGTTCTATTTTTTCGGTCAGTAATCCCATTAGACTAGGAAGAATAAGGGGGTGTTTCCTCATGAATTATGCCATTACTTTGGCAATATTCAACAAATGGATTAAACTCATACTCTCCACCATTATCAGATTTTAATCTTTTAAGTTTCTTGCCAGTTTGAGTTTGAGTTTCATTTTTAAATATGAAAAAATTTTCAAGTTCTTCATCTTTATGTTTAAGTAAATAAAATGGTAATATCTACTTGATAGGAGTTAAAATTACCCTCATTTTTCTAGTTATTTAAGGTTAGTTTAAGATATATTTGTTATAATAACTAGGTATATTCCTTCCTAGAAAGGATTTTTGACAAATTTGTGCATATTTGAGCTAAATTCGAGCAAAATTGGAGAAATTTTAGAATGTACCTGGCACCGGACCCAGCCAAAGGACTAGGCGCTGGGTCTATTTTGGTCAAGCAGAGAAAATAGAGCAAAATTCAGGGAAAAAACAGAATAGACTTGGTGCCATGTCTGGCAAGTGGACCAGGTGTCGGGTCCATTCTCTCCTGTCAGTGAAAAATAGAGCAAAAATTCAGAGGAAGAATAGATTGTACCTGGTGTCAGATGGGTCGAATATACCCAGCGTCAGGCTAGCTCTGGAATGAGAATATTCTTCGTGCATGAATTTAAGAATTTTTTAATGATTTTGGTATTTTTTGAATCCTACTCGGCCAAGACTTCCCAAATCACGAATTTAGCATCCAAGAGGCCTATAAAAGCAAGAGAAAATATAAGGATTTGAAAGAGAGAGGTGGATCCAAGAGTATAAATTTAAATCACTCATTGAAGGAGGAATTCATCCAATCAAGGAGGATTATTTAAGAGAGTCTTCAAGAATAAAAAAAAAGGTTTGCCTATAAGTGCTTTCTTTTATCTTTATTTTCTTTTTCATAAATAATGATGTATTCAATATTTTTTTATTATAATTTAACATTATTTTGGATTCATGGTCTTGTGTTAATTTAGTTATTTGATCAATTCTTTATCATCTTTGGTGTTTGATTACTTGTTATCATTAGTTATTAATGCGAGATCTTCTAATTGACTTAAACAAAATGATGTTAGGAGTTTCATTACATTGATTTCATAATTGTCAAATCTTAATGGACTTGAACGACAAAATTAGAATTTTAGGACTAAGTGATCAAAGATTAAGTTGATTTCACCTTGATAAAGGATCATTAGCTAATTTCATATTTTTAAAAAATTGAGATTCATGCATATTTTAGTTATGATGACTTGATTGACAAATTTGCTAAATGAATCAAAATATAATGATGAGCTTAATGCATGTTTTGCTTATGTTAGCTTGATTGACAAATCTGTTAATATGAATCAAAATATAGTAATTCAATGGATTGTCAAATGAAGTCGAATTTATCTACGTAGATTCATGACTTGACAAATGATTGAATTTTACTATACATTCCTTTATTATGTCAAGATGATAATTAGTTGAGAGAATTGTTAGTTGGTTCATTATCATGTCTTCTAGGACAATTGTTTAAATTGCATATTCCTACATCCTTAAGTTGTATATATATTTTTTATTTTTTTATATTATTTTCTCACTTTATTTGGGTCGATTAAACAATAAATGAAAAGTGATTAGTGTGTACTTATTCATTTGAGGATCGATACTCCTTAATTCCCTATGCTATGCTTGCGATGAGTATACTTGCTCATATGTGTATTTTGAGATTAATGTTTTAATTAAAACTTAACTAAGGGATTGATAGAAATTTGATGATTTTTATGCACCCAAAATTTACACATCACTACTACAATCTTCAATAAAAGGAATAAAGTATTTTTTATAACCCTAGTCAACAAACTATTGAATTCACAAATGTCTGTGTGAACTAAATTAAGTATTTCTGAATCTCTTTCAACTAAATAATAGGGTTTCCTAGTTGTTTTAGCTTCCACACACACTTGACATTTGTTCTTCTTATCAATTACATATTTAGGGATCAAATCTAAATTTATTATTCTTTTAAAGAATCTAAATTTAAATGTCCAAGTCTACTATGCCAAATATCAGTAGATTCAATAATGTGTACCATAGGATAAATATAATTCTCAACAGAAGAAGTTTTATTCAAATTAGAAATAAATGGTTCAACTCTTAATTTAAATGAACTATATGACAAATATCATTTGTCAATAAAAGTATTGTAGTGCATAATCACTATTTTATTACATTTGAAAGTAAACGCATAACCCTCTCTAACTAAACACAAACCACTAAGAATATTTCTACGAACTGTTGGAACATGCTGCACCTTATGAAGAGAAAGAATATGCCCTGAAAGAAACTTTAAGTCCACTTGTCCAATCCCCAACACATTAGTTTCAGTTGAGTTCCTATCCTCACAACTTTTTCTTTAATTGACTGGTAAGACATAAAAAGTAATTTATCAGTACAAACGTGTACATTTGCTCTGATATCAACCGGCCATTCAAGTGGTTCATAAATAGTAAAGACTTCTGTGTTAATAGAAACATACTTTTCCTTATCATTAGAAGTAGTGATACTAGTCTCAGCCTCAATGGTACAAACCTCAGCGAGATGTGTACTAAAATCGTCTTCTATTTGACTAGTATCCTCTACCACCATATTAACTTGTGCTTCAGAATTTGACATTTGTTTGACTTTAGACTTCTTAGACGAACAGTCCTTAGCCCAATGCCCAACTTGACCACAATTCCAGCAAGGTTTGTTTGCTTTTAATTTCTTTTTGGTCTTGCCTTTTGTCTTGTTTATATTTTTTTAGTTTGAATTAACCCCCCATATTCCTCTGATTATTGCTCTTCTTTCCAGTAGTCACTACATAGACATTAGACTCCACAGGTACAATATAACTATTCTTTCTATGTTGTTCTTCAATGGATATTGATTTCATCAGATCATTTAGAGAAATTTTCTCCGTTTTATGTTTGAGAGGCATACCAAAGTTCTCCTAAGATTTAGAAAATTTTTCTATCACTAACATCACTTGGAAATTCTCAAAAATTTCCATATCCACTTCATTGAGCGAGTGAATAATTAATTGTAACTCTTGAGTCTGTTCGGTCACAAAATTGCTTTCAACCATCTAAAATTTTAAGAATTTAGAGACATAATACGTCTCCAGACTTTGATCTTTGGTATTATATTTCCTATCCAACTCATCCCATAGCATTTTTGCTATGTAGGACTCAGAACAATAGACATCAAAGAGCATTTGTCAAGGCTGACAGTATTGCCCATTTGTCTACATTGTTCCATTCATCCTATGTAGCAATCTCAACTACTCTAGGATGCCTTTTAGTTAGTACGGGTCTGTCTACTTGCACTGCTGACAATAAACCCTTCATGGTCAATCAAATTTTCATACGTTGTTGTCAACGTTTGAAATTCTGTCCCGGACTAAATTTGTCTGGCAGACCATTCAAGTCAACCAAAGGGTTATACGCAGTAGAAGCAGTACCTGACGAACTGACCATTGCACACAAACAAATAACTACAGAATAATTTCTTGAAGACTGTTAGAAAATCCGTAACGATAAGTACAGATAGGCAACTCAACTGAATTGAACAAGTACCACCTATACCCGACTAGTGCTCTAAGAAAAGTGCAATTATCAATTATTAACAAAGCTGGCAAGGCCAAATAGTCCAAACGTAAAGCAGCCAGGCAGAATTCAAAATAGAAAAGTAATTCAGTAATGGACTTGAACTGTAGAACCAGACAATAACTTATCTGATAGAAGTGCAGATCGAATCACCAGTTCAATATTGGTTTGCCTTCAAGAAGTTATTTGCCCCACTTACCAGTGCGATGGGTACAACGACTTTCCTTACAGGATAAGACAGTCTTAGATTGTCGTCGACGCACACCAACTGCGATCACCTTGAAATCTCCTCAGTTCGTCGGTCCTGTTAAGTCAGAAAAATATAGACCACGAGGAGAGAACACAAAAGGTGATTTTTCTCAAAAACAAAACAAAAACTAGAATATCGGCCTTGTTCCATTTTTTCTTTTACTATAACCTCAGGAAAAACCCTACACTAATTCAAGTTAGGAGACTTAATTCTTATCTGTTTTGATCTTTTCTTTTCCTGTACAAGTTAGAGTTAATTGGACAAAATAAAAAAAGAGGAACGTGAAAACATGCCCAAGCCCGAGTCGAGCGGGTGGTGCACGCGTATGGTAGTCCCACTACCTTGGGTTTTATATCAAGTCCGTAGAAAAATCTTTTAGTATATAAGGGCTTTAACACTCCTCAACTTTTTTCATATTCCCAAATGGTTAAACACCCAACTTTAATGACATTTAATTATGGATTTTCACTACGAAAATAGCTTCTATTATAATCAAAACAATCTCTAACATGTCAGGAACAACTCCCATTAATTATTTTAGGCTAATTAATTATGAGTTAAGATTTATTAACTCCCAAAGTTGCCATTTTTAACAAAAACTCCACAACTTTGCTCTAAAAAAAGCTCAAAAGTTTGACCCTGGACTGGAAGGTCGTTGAACTTCTACTGTAGAAGCAATAAAAGAAGTTGCCCTAGATGTAGAAGAAATGTGCAAAAGCTTTAACGTTTTCTAAGTAGAGCATCTAAATCAAAAGGAAATTCTAAGGTAGACATGGTCTATGATAGACTACTGTTTTATTAAATTACACTACAAATATTGTAAGTTATTTGGCATAATTTGTTAAGTATGTAGTTCACGATAGATATGACCAATGTTAAAAATTTCATAAATAAAAGAACGAGAATTGTAAATTGTAAGAATTTAAATTGATAGTTGACTTTCATTTGCATCTTATACTAACTTTTATTTTTGAACTATTAAATACATCCCAATTTGAATAATATTATAATTTTTTAGAGTATTAATACATAAAAAATGAAATATATGGACGAATATAATGACAATTTCCATCCTTTTTTCTTTCTCTTTTTTTTTTCTATTTTTATTCATTCATTTCTTCACTTTCTTTTTCCTTTTTCCTTTTTCCTTTTCTTCTTCATCATCCTCCTTCCTCCTTCCTCCTACCTTCCTTCCCTAGAGATTAGTAAAACAAAAAATGAAAGAAATCACCACTCTATTCTCAACATATCCCAATGTGTGTATTGATGCCTTTTGATCTAGTAGCAACATCCGTTATGTTCTACATGGAAGGGATCAGTTTTAAGAAGCCTTTTAGTTTGAATACCAAGCAAATAAGGAACCGTATTGCCAAAATTATTATGAGACACGATATTTTGCTAGGGTATGCATAATTAACTTAAATGATCACTACTTGAAAATTTTACAAGACACATCACACGAAACTTATTTGACCACTTTAAAAAATATATGAGGGTTTTAAAAGTTTTAAAATAATTTAAGAATAATTTGACAATGATGAAAAAGTTTTAAAAAATAATTTGAGGATAGGAATTAAAAACTAACCGACAAATTTATGGTGAAACTAGATTGGAATTATATTTAATTTAAAAATAAGTGTAATTTTAAATTTTATAAAGAATTTATGAATTTAAATATCAATATTGTAATTTAGTTAGGATCAGAAACAGAACAAAGATTGGTAAGAGAAATTATACTAAGAAGACAATTTAATTTAAAAATTTTTTTGAGAGAGACAAAATATAAAATTTTAAATAACTTTCGAAAAAAAGTTAACTTTTTTAGGATAAAATTATAAAATTTTTGAAGCAACCTTTAGTTAGAGTGAATAATAAAATTATTAATACTCTATTAAATAAAATTCATTTGTATTATTATTTTTCGTTAAAAAAAAAAAAAAACCAGCCCTTTATCTTCATCTCAAGATAAATAAATAACTGGTTCCGGCATCCACCCAACCAAAAAAAAAAAAAAAGAAAAAGAAAAACTGGCTCCAGCAAAGGTATAAATTACCAAAAGCGTAATCAGTCACCTTGCAGAAGTCGCAAGAAGGAGCACGATTGCAAGTTCTCTAATGTAAGTTTAGATCATTCCGGTACTTCTCACGCGCGGCCGCACCGGTAAAACCCCAAATGGGTTCAAGGAACTTGAAATGAAAAAATTCTGCATGTTCATCGGTACATATGCAAATTTGAAGGGAATTTCAGAAGAAAAATAATGTCAGAGTCCAAGAAAAGAAGCCCTAACGATGGTGGAAACAACGCCGGAAGAAAACGAAATCTTCCTTCTTGGATGAGTGACAGAGAAGATGCTGAAACATCTGCCTCCGCCTCCAGTTTGGTTGCTAAGGACTTACCTAAGCCCCTGGTAATTTTACTGTATGTAATTATGTGGGCATTTCATTGTTATCAGTGAAGATGATTGAATTCTCGAAATTGCATGATTTAGGAAGGGGTTGTTTTTGTGCTATCTGGGTTTGTTAATCCGGAGAGGGGAATGTTAAGATCACAGGCATTGGAGATGGGAGCGGAATATCAACCAGATTGGAATTCGAGTTGTACTCTTTTGGTGTGCGCATTCCCCAACACGCCAAAGTTCCGGCAAGTCGAGGCTGATTCCGGCACTATTGTATCTAAGGTTTGTTATTTGTTTGATCCCCGGGGGATCATTTTCTTGTTTTTGGGGGGTGGGTGCGGTTTAATTGCTGGACTAGTCTTTTGAGAGATTTGCATTCTTGTTTCATTAGTTGCTGGAAAATGAAATTTTGCATTCTTTTGTATAATTTTAAAATGTTGGAAGTATGAATATTCTCTGCTAATTTCTGGTAAAGTATAAGGATGGCAATTGAGATACTTGTGGTAATGCATGTGTGGATCAGTGCAGCTGGTAACTTGTTCTCATTGAATCATTGTCTAGTGTAGATTGGTGTTCTGTTCATTATATCTGGATTTATCATGCATCAGAATCGGATGTGGGGGGGGGGGGGCATGGCGGTGGGGTTGTTGTTGCTGAGTGCTACTACTTATGCAGTAGTGAAATACAAAAATAACTTGTTTCTTGTCATAGGAATGGATATCAGAGTGTTATAAACAGAGAAAGCTTGTTGAAATTGAACCTTATCTCATGAATGCTGGCAAGCCATGGAAGCGGCAAAGCATTGCTCATGAAGCCAACCATGGTTCTCTCTCCCTCTCTCTCTTTATGTGTGTGTTTATGCATCTATCGTCTCTAAGGTTATTTGGGCTATGAATGCTTGCATAATGAAATTTTGTTTCTTTATTCTTCTAGATGTTTCCAGTTTTAAACAAATGAGATTACTTAATCTGAAATATTCAACTGGTTTTTTCTCACGGTTACACTTTTTAACTGAGATAAAGCCTTGTTAGGTTACACACACGACTGCACTCAAGATTCATTGCGTCATTAGTTCTTGCTTACTAGAAATTGTACTTTTTGGACCTTTATGAATCTTGCTATCTACTTCTCTGTGATATTCCTCTCTGATTACAACATCTCAGGATTGCTTAAACCAAAAGAGAAGACTCCCTGTCTAATTCTGCGATATTCCTCTGTCTGTTGGGAAAATCTGTTATTCTTACTGATTCTATTGTGGAATTCAGATGTAGGATTTCATTGAAATTCCTCCATATCATTCACTAGTCTTCAAAGTTAACATATGAATACCTGCGATGCTAAACACAGCAATGAACTCAATAATCATTAGTTTAGTTTCTTTTACGTGTCACCGGTGGGCCTGTTATCATTTCAATATGGTGATGAAGTACAATTAAAACTTTTTAATTCAGAATACTATGATCTGCTTACTAAATGTTGAAATGCCTTAATGTATGCAGATCAACAATCCTCATCTAGGAAATCCCAGAAACAAGTAGAGAAAAGTTCAAACTCGAAGCCAACTTGTTCTGCCTCATCCAAAGTACTAATTAATTTCAATTATTGTAAATGGATATCTATTTTACACGCACTGTTAACAGGTTGCTGTCATACTATCGCTTCTATAAAAATAAACCGAATGCTTGGTTCTGTGATACTTCCGGATCAGAATATTGCTTGTTGTAATACCTGTTAAAGAAATTGCCTATTAATATGTATAATGATGATTAAAATTAAGACTTGTAAAATCAGAAATCCAATCATGTCAATTGTTTGTCAACTGTGACTGTAGTGTGATCTAGTCTTCTATTTCATGTATGAAACAGGATGTACCTTCTAAACTGGTGAGTGATTCATTTTCTCCATCTAGAGTGAAGCAATGGGCTGTTGATGATTTCAAGAGAACCCTATCTTGGCTGGAAAATCAAGATGAAAAGGTAAATTGTCATCAACTTAAAAGTCTTTGTATTTGATTATCATTTGTCAAACTACTTTGCCTAATCTGACCTGCAACTGCTGTATCCTTATGTGATGTACTGTTATGTTGTCTATCACCAAAGGGGATAAGATATTTATTCTGCTGTTGCAGATGACTTTTGAATGATTCATCCCACTGATTTTATACATCTTTTGCTTTCAGTTTGCATCCTGGTTTCTGATTCATAGACATTTTCTTAGATTTGTCTTGCTGGGAAGAGTTATGAAAGAATTTAAGTTATTATCCTCAGTTGATGATATGTTCAGAATGGATTTTTGTCTGTTTGTGCATATACTTGTATTTATTTCTGCTTTCTGAATTATTTGCAGCCAGAGATGAGTGAGATAAAGAACATAGCTGCAGAGGGGATCCTAACCTGTCTGCAGGACACTATAGATACCCTCAAGCAAGGGCAAGTAAGTATGTTTTGATAAGACACCTTGGTTTGAAATTGGACCAATTTTAATGCATAATTAGGATGTCAGGACATAAAATTTCTAGCTAATTTATTAATAGGGTGTTTGCATATGGCGTATCAACACACAACATACATATTAAATGGAATCAGTCACTGCCGCTGGGTACTACTGTCTGAATGATCTGTAGTATAACTTATAGGAATTCTGTTTAATATAGGATGGCACAGTACATCCACAGCTGATTATTTCAATTATCATTAAGCAAAGAAATTGGATTTTCCTTGATGCTTTTCATTGTTTCAAACTATCTAATTATCAAATGCATGTGGAAAGACAATTCTTCTGAAGTTGCTTCTGGCTGATTCTTATGTTTTGTGGCTTTTTAGAGTCTCCAGCAGATAACTGAGCAGTGGGCTTGTCTCCCCCGGGTGGTTGAGGAGCTAGCAAAGTTTGATGGCTCCTCTGAGGATGATTTGACTTCAGTTAGTAAAGAAGATCTATGCAAACATGCTATGGCCTGCAAACAAATTTATGAGTTGCAATATAGCAAAATGGATGATGATTCATCTCCAATGAAGAAACCCAACATGAGTGGAAGAGGGAAAGGCAGCAACAAGGAAAAGGCTGTATCTGAAAATGAAGCTGGTTACGACAGTGATGAAACAATTGAGATGACAGAAGACGAAATAGACAAAGCATTTGACACCATTACTTCTACTTTTCGTGATGCTGGCCAATAATGTTCTCGACATAGAATGGAATGATATGGTGCTCTTGTTCTGAGTCGGTTGCTTCTTCCGCAATTTTGTGACAGTTGCTTCATTTTCTTTCCTGCATCTAGAATTGGGAGAAGAGAATCTTTGCTGGTTTTGAACTTCCACAGAAATCCTCCTATATCCTTTAGGTAGGGTTGTGCATTGATGTTTTCTTGTCAATATGTGGTGCAGGAAAAGAAAATGAAGCATAACTTGCAAATGATTGATGGGGCAGATTTGAGCTGTTTTGAATAGAAAATATTTATCCCAGTGCTTATTGGTAAAAAAAAGGAGTTTCTAGTAATTTTCTCTTTCCATTTCCGTTTCTTTACTTGTCAATTTGACCAAAGTGACAATAATAGCAATAATTACAACCCTATGAGCTTGGAGACCACGTGCTTTTCTTGAAAGTTTCCCATTTGACCTTTCACAAACAATCTTTACCTCAGATATTGGGGAATCTTAGAAAACCAGTACTTATTCTGGTTCCTTTCTGGGAAATCTAGTGCACTTCTCTTTTATTCTTTTGTATCCCTTTTGTTAATTAATAGGAGAGGAAGGGATAAAGCGGCAAAGATGGATTGGTGACATGCAAGTAAGGTTCTGCACTAGTACCAGTCAGTTCTCTTCAAATCATGTCAACGCGTCTTTATTTGTGTTTTATAATTTCCTGTAAAAATATTTATATTTCTCATTATATATATATATATAGATTGCCTCGTTTATACAAACTTGAGGATGACGGTGTCAAGTACCCATATGTGAACTAAATTGATGGTTTCAACAAGTGTAAATAAGATTGACAAATTACCCCTTTAAATCCATAATTAATATAATATATATGTAGACAATATGTACACAAGAAAATTCTAGATCTTTGTATAGCATAAGGGGATAATACCACCAGATCCACTTCTGTCTTCCTCAGTTTGCTTCTTCCCTTGCTTGTGAAGCTCTGATCAGCCCTAGGCATTCCCCATACTAGACAAGATTGTGAAAATTGATCTATATTCTATTGGAAAGCAATTGATTCTTGTAACATGATGTGCTTTTTTAAGGTTGTAATTTGGAAACATTTATTCTTGTATGGTTTTGTTTTCAAATCCCATATTGTATCTAAAAGATTTCCCCTCAAAAGAAAATTTGTATCCAAAATCATCCAATGCTAATACGATAACATACCTTGGTATAACAAGAAACAGTTTCTGAAAAAAATACTCTAAAATAACTCAATTGATACGAAGACAGTAAAAAATTTAATTCCAACAAGAAAATCAATTTCTCAGCAAAAATTTAAAAGATTAGCAGAATGACAATATATCTAATTTGTATATTAACTTTCATAAAAGAGGGGAAAAAATTGTAACAAAACACATATCACATAGGTCTAAAGATTTTGAGATAAAGTGATAATTTAGTTAATTAGACTATATTATTAAACATAATGAAATAATATGTTTAGTTGAATAACTTAATTTATATCAATATGTAATTGAATTATCAATTATATCATTTAAATAAGTTACATTCTAAATTATAAATATATTAGACGATCATCTAATTATTATTATTCTTATTTATATTAAATTATAATAAAATATAATATAAATATGAGTTATAATAATTCAATCTTCATAGATTTCAAAATTTAAATTTTAAAATTTTATTATTTTATATATAAACTTCAACTTTATCAAATATGCCCCAAGTTTTTAGTTTATTATGAGCAACTGGACGATGACAACAACGGCTCCACTTGTACAATTGGCTTTTTACTTTCATCAATAAACATTTTTTGAAGCCTCAAAGTAGTCTTAAGGCCCCTTTGTGGCACATTTAAGGCGAAAAATCATCTTTAAAATCATTATTTAAAAAAACTTAAAGATCAAGAACGATAAAAACAAAAGAAATATAGAGTTTAAAAAACAATTTTATTCAAGTACGACAAAAATAATCTCTAAAACAAGGAATTAAGTCAAATAATAGTACTTCAAGTGAATATAATCCCAATTTCAACATAAATACAATAAAAAGTTTTTCAAGATCTTCAATTGCTATATTACATGACCAGAGAATTTGGAATGTGAAAGAATTCAAACGTCGTCAGCATAAAGAAGGTATCACCCAAATTGGACAAGAATAGTAACTAGGGTAATCAGCACCAAAGAAGAAAGGATCACTAGCCCCATCAACCATATTATACACCCCAAGCTGTTTCACATTCTCATCAATTGTTCAGAAGTTTTCTACGTTACTGCCTTCAAAATAAATGCTGTTGCCTTTGCAATTGGCAAATTTGGATGCAGCAACACACATACAGTAGTTATCTGATAGTTCTTGGTTTTGGATGTATTGTAAACGAAGTCAAAGATAATCAAGTTTTACAATAAAAAAATTGTCAAATTAGCAAAATTCATACACCAAACATACTAGGACAAGTGAATCTGTCGAGAGTATAGTTTAAGGAGTTTAATAAGTATCAATCCACAAAGAGCAACTATTAATATTTATCATAGTTTTATTGTTTAACCTACTAATTCAAAGAGTGATAGTATATTTACTAAATATTAAGGCTGCAAAAGAAACAAATAAAGCTAGCAAGCGTGGGAGTGGCAACAAGGATATAAAGATTAAGGAGAATTCATTGGATGAAAGTGGATTTAAATGAAATCCCCCAAGAACTTGGTAAATAATAAATGAAAACCCAGAACAATCAAATTATATTCTAGCACCAGCAATGGGTTTTAAGAACGATTTCTATCATTTTTCAGGTTATAGAATTCCTACCCTTAAGTAAAATTAAAAAAGTATCTCTACCTTACTAATTTCACTTCAAGAGGCATAAATGCAATAACCCCCGAACACCAAAGATGATTCTAGAAGACGCTTAATGTGCATATCCCATTCATTACCCGGTTCAATTTTCCAATATCATCTCTCGAATCAATCCAAGCACACCACAAAAAAAAAAAAAAAAAAAGCCATAAATCAACAAGTCGGCACAATCAATTCACGTCAACAAATCTCAAGTAATCAGTCACCCAACATTTGCCGCACTTTCTCTTCGATCAGTTGTGATTGGTTCTGTTTCAGCTGCATCTGCTGCGTAAACAACTGATCATGCTGGGTTTGGGTTGCTCGAATTTGATCAACTTGAAGAGATGAATGCCCCAGTTGTGTGCGAACCTCGTCTTGGAATTCGACAGTGGCAGTGGGTCTAACAACGAAAGGCCTCTGTACCTCAGTTTCTCTCTCCACATCTATTTTCTCCTTCCATCCCTTCACATCTTCTGTTGGGGCCTCCAATTCTTTTTCGCTTCTCAATGTAACAGCCTTGGCATGCTCTTGTGGATTATTCCCTGTGTTTCTTGAGAGGGTACCCCCTTGCCTATTTGCAAATAGCTTGGTCAACTGCCCTATATGATTCTCTAAATTATGGATTGATGCCTCAACTCTCTGAAAACGTGAATCTGTAGAAGTCATGAATTTTGCTACAAGATCCTCTAGTGAGGACTCTGCTGGCTGTCGTAGCGGTGGTAGGTTATAAGGCAATGGTGCCTGTGGCCTCGAGCTAGATCCAACTTGAAATCCAGGTGGTTGACCCGGTCCTGATTGTTCTTGATTGCTCCAAGAAAAGTTGGGATAGTTACACCAGCCTGGATTGTAAGTCTTCCAGCCTGGATTGTAAGTCTTCCCGTATAGGTTATTTCCTTCTCTTCCACCTCCCAAATAATCAGCCTGCTCCAAGGATAGTTCATTAGATGTTCCCATTTGTTGGCATTCATAATTTGGGTGTCCTCCTTTACATAATTCACAACTCATCACTTGTTCTTGTGGACGTGCCATGTTTAACTTATCAATCTTCTTTGTAAGTGTTTCTAGCTTGGCTTCTAAAGTTGCCAATGCATCCACATTATGCATCCCTTGAGTTCTTGTCATTGGCCTTAGATTACTCTAGGGGTAATTATTCATTGCAATATTCTCAATTAAATTCTGCAATTCTTCTGGAGCCTTACTGTCTATTGTACCACCTGATGAAGCATCAATCAACTGTTTAGGAGAAAAGTTTAGGCTACTATAAAAAATCTGCATTTGTAACCAAAGATCAAGACCATAGTGAGGGCATTTCTGTAATAATTCCTTCCATCTTTCTCATAAATCATATAAAAACTTAATTAGTGTTTGGCTTTGGATGTATTATAAACAGAGTCAAAGAAAATCAAGTTTTATAATTAAAATGTCAAATTACCAAAATTCATACACCAAGCATACTAGGACAAATGCACCCATCGTGAATGTAGTATAAGACTCTCAACAAGTATCGATCCATATAAAGCAACTACAATTATTTACCCTAATTCTATTTTTCAGCCCACTAATTCAAAGAGTGATAGTGTATTTACTAAATATTAAAGGTGCAAAAGAAACAAGTAAAGCTAGCAAACATGGGAGTGGCAACAAGAATATAAAGATTAAGGAGAATTCAGTGGATGAAAGTGTATTTGAATGAAATCCCCAAGAACTTGATAAATAATGAATGAAAACACTGGACAGTTAAATTACTATTCTAGTACCAGTAATGGGTTATATGAATGATTTCTACCATTTCTTAAGTTATGGAATTCCTACCCTTAACTAAAACTTAAAAGGTATCTCTGCCTTACTAATTTCATTTAAGGTACATAAACACAATAACCCCCAAACACCAAATATAATTCTAGAAGATGCTTAATGTGCATATCTCTAGGGATCACTACCCATCTCATCAATTACCTAGTTTAATTGCTCAATATCATCTCTCAAATCAATCAAGGAAATAAATAAATAAATAAAATACCATGAATCAACTAGCTGGCACAATCAATTCACGTCAACAAAGCTCAAGTAATCAATTACTAGAAATAATATTTAATTAATCCAAAATACAAATCATTACAAAATCAACATCCTTGGTTCAACCCATCCAAATGTATCAAAGAACTTAGTAAATCATTGTCATAGAAATACTACAAAGAAGAGAAAGAAACTCATTGACGATCTTCCCCTCGATATTCTTCTTCTCGTTTTCTCCTCTTGAACAACACTCCCTCTCTTAAAATATGCTTACAGCCATCACCTCTGAACTATCCCATGTTAGGGTTTTTCTTTTCCTTGTTTGTTTTGTTTTTATCCTCATTCATCCCCATATTGCGAGGCAAATTTTGTAATAGACTCTATTCCTGCGGACCAAGCGACCCTGCCTGGTTTGGACTAAGCAAGACCACTTGGTATTTCTCTAGTCACGACTGCAGGCGGCGTTGCCTCATCCAACTCAAACAGCGCCGCTTCCTCTCAAATTTCCGTGCTGCTCTACCAGGCGGTGCTGCAAGCGGTTTGTCATAGTCACCTCAGGCAGTGCCGCTTGCTTCTTTAAGTTAAATTTCTTTGCCTTTCCATACTTATTTCTATTTATCTTTTCATTTTACCAGTCCTAGACACAAGAAAGTGAAAAGGTAGAAGCGAATGGTCATATATTTAAAATTTATTCACAAATAAATAACATGTGACATAAAAATAATGAACAAAATAGCACATATCGTTATCACCAACAAAAAAAGCGCAATCACCGAAGTCTAATTTTTTCCACTTATTAGCATCAAAATCAAATCTGAAGTTCAAATTGAATAGTCCAACGAGTTTTTTTCGATCCTCTTTTGTCTTTGCAAACCATGACTGCTGCTCACTCCGCACCACTCGTGCAACTAACCGCACCCACCAACTTTCCTATCAAACTCACTTCTACCAATTTTCCTGTTTGGAGAAGACAGATCCAGTCAACTCTTATTGGCTTCAACCTGCTAGGCTACATAGATGGTACTCTTGCTCCACCATCTCAGTTTCTGGACCGCAAGAAACACAATATTAATCCGAACTACACTCTTTGGTATCGGCAAGATCAGATCCTTATCAGTGCCATTCTTGGTAGCTGTTCCGACAGCATCCAACCACTTATCTCTTTTGCTGCATCCTCCAAAGTGTTATGTATTAAAAAAAAAAAACACCCCATCATTGAAGGTGGAGTGGTTGGAATCATTGAACCACTCCACCATGCAAGAGGATGTCTTTATGTGCTCTCGAAGATGCTTTTGGCAGCCTATAAATAGGCATCCAGTGAAGAGCAATATACAACAACACCAAACGAAAGAGAAGCTCTCGGTGTAGAGAGCAAAAGCTTTAGAAAAATGTGAGAGATTTGGAGAAATTCTCTGGGTACTCTCTAGGTATTTTTCTTGGGTTTGAGGTGTGAGAAAAATATTAAATTTGATATTGTGTGGTTGTAATAATTTTTCACATAGTGAATATTTTTCTCGGTTGTCTTTTGAGAACGGCCGTGGTTTTTCTCCGGTTTTGGAGTTTTCCACGTAAATCCTTATCTTGTTATTTTTCTCTGTAGTTGCTTGATTATTATTATTTCTTCAAAAGGTAGTGTGGGGTAAGAGGGGATATTTTTCCCAACAACTGGTATCAGAGCCTTATTGGGGGTATTAATATCTACTTATCGTATGCTCTGTGGTTGCCACTAAGGTGGACCCTCCACATCAGAAAATAAGTTAGATTATTATTTACTCTATATATTAAGCCTACAAGTACTTTTGGTGCGGTAGAATTTTAGTGTGTGTTTTACACTAAATAAAAGCACAGGAAGAATGTCAGCAACTAAATGTGATGTTGAGAAAAACTGCAAGAAGGGTGGAGTTGGTTCGGCTAATAGCTCCAAAGATAATGTTACCAATATCATTTCCCTAGCAGAAGGAGACGATGAATTATTTTAAAAACAAATATACGTCCTCATGGCATGATTGCTACCACTGGAGATGCCATGAAAGAGGACATATGATTGGTAGCATATCCACGAATTTGCACACGGGCATTGGCTGATGATTATGCAAGGTGTGTGGTGGAATAAAAAACTGTCGATCTGAACTTTCGAAAAATCAACATGGAAGTTGCACCATAATTGTCGACATGAGCCGAGGTGAAATTCTTGAAGTTGATATTAATTTCAAGTAGGTATACTCTGTATGGTGGAGTATGATAATGTCTTGGTAGTATATTTTTTTGTTTGTTTTTTTTAAGGTGGAGATTGTTATGTATTAAAAAAAAAAACACCCCATCATTGAAGGTGGAGTGGTTGGAATCATTGAACTACTCCACCATGTAAGAGGATGTCTTTATGTGCTTCCGAATATGCTTTTGGCAGCCTATAAATAGGCATCCGGTGAAGAGCAATATACACTAACACCAAACGAAAGAGAAGCTCTCAGTGTAGAGAGCAAAAGCTTTAGAAAAATGTGAGGGTTTGGGGAAATTCTCTGGGTACTCTCTAGGTATTTTTCTTGGGTTTGAGGTGTGAGAAAAATATTAAATTTGATATTGTGTGGTTGTAATAATTTTCCACATAGTGAATATTTTTCTCGGTTGTTTTTTGAGAACGGCCGTGGTTTTTCTCCGATTTTGGAGTTTTCCACGTAAATCCTTGTCTTGTTATTTTTCTCTGTAGTTCTTGATTATTATTATTTCTTCAAAAGGTAGTGTGGGGTAAGAGGGGATATTTTTCCCAACACAAAGAAGCTTGGGAGAGACTCCTTTACAGCTATGCAAATTCTTCTCGGTCTAGAATCATTTCTCTCAAAACCAAGCTCACTCAAACTCCGAAGGAACCAAACCAGTTGCTGAATTTCTTAATGAGATGCGATCTATTGCAGATGAATTGGCTCTTTCTCAACATCCAATCAGTGACGAAGATCTTATTGTCCATGTGATCACTCACTTAGGGGATGAGTACAATCCTATTGTTGCGGCTATCAAAGTTTGTGAATCTTCCATGGACTTTGTAGAATTATTTGAGAAGCTCACTGATTTCGAAAGAACATTGAACGACAAAGGTTCCACCTCTCCTCCTCTTCTTGCCACAACTAATGTCGCTCAGAAACATCAGTCCAAGGCGCACCAATTCAACAGACCCGCTCAAGGATACAATTCTCATTCTACTTCTCGCTGATCACGCGGTGGTGCTGGTGGAAATTACTCTCATCAACATCAAAATAGTCATCGATCATTTCGATCATACTTATTTTGTCGATTCTGTGAAATTGCAGGTCATACTACACCTGATTGCAGAAAACTTGCTAGATTCTTGAAAGAGAACAACATTTCAGTTACTACTCAGCCTTCACCTACATTTCCGAGTCCAGTAGCCAATGTCACTACTTCGACAAGTTCTCCAGCTGGGTCACAACAACCTTGGCTATTTGACAGTGGTGCATCTCATCATGCAACATCAAATTTGTCTGCTTTACAATCTTATTCTGACTATGGTGGTCCAGATGAAATATTTTTGGGCGATGGTACAGGTCTTCCTATCTCTCACACTGGTCACACACAACTCCATACGCCTTATAAGCCAATTAAATTATCCAATGTTTTGTGTGTTCCCAGTCTGCAAACAAATCTGATTTCCATAGCAAAATTGTGTAAATCTAACCCAGTTTCTGTTGAATTTTTCTCATCTCATTTTCTTGTGAAGGATCTTCGCACGGGAGCACCTCTAATACGGGGAGAGAACACTGATGATGTTTATTGTGCAACCTTTCCATGTCAGCCTCAAATCAATATCATCACCACAGCGTCCTTATCTTCATGGCATCACAAACTGGGTCATCCTTCAACAAAGTTCTTAGTACTGTTCTAAAGAACAATGGCTTAGTTTCCACATCTCTGTCGACTTCTAATTTCCATTGTACCTCTTGCTCTATTAATAAAAGTAAAAAATTTCCTTTTTCTCACAATTCTCTTGTCAGCAAAAAGCCTTTAGAACTGGTCTATATTGATGTTTGGGGTCCTACAAAAAAATCTATTGATGGCTATGAGTATTTTATTATCTTTGTTGATCATTTTACTAAATATATTTGGTTATATCCTATGAAGAAAAAATCTGATACGTTTACTTTGTTCTCTCAATTTAAATGGCTGGTAGAACATTGTTTTCAAAGCAAAATTATTTCTATTTTCTCATATACTTGAGGGGAGTACCTAAAGCTTCTTCCAATTTTTAATTCTTGTGGAATCGTGCATTTCACCACAGCTCCACATACACCTGAGCACAATGGTACTGCAGAACGCCGCCATAGACATGTCGTGGAAACTGGTCTTTCCTTGTTACATTTTGCCTCTCTTCCATTACATTTTTGGTCTCATGCTTTTCAGACTGCTTGTTTATCTTATCAATCAACTCCCTTCCACAGTGTTGTCTTTTAAAACTCCATTTGAAATGCTTTTTCAACGTCCTCCAAATTATCGGCGTTTGAAACCTTTCGGATGTCTCTGATACCATATAGAAATATTGAACTTATCAATTAATTACTGAAGTGATTACAATATATAGGGGAGATTACAGAGATTACGATTAGAAGTATAGGAGATAGAATGTCATACAATTATAACAACTGAAGAAGATAGAATATGAGGTATGAATCTAATCTGTTACAGCTGAGAGATTGATCTCAAATAGAGTTCTGTACTCTGTGGAGTTAAGTCTTGACATCAAATAGAGTTCTGTACTATGTGGAGAGTTCTTTACTCTATGGAGTTAAGTCTTAACATAGTCTAAGTGAAGGGATCATCAAGATTAACATGGAGGTACTGGTAAGCCATCAATAGATCACCTGATGACCCGACCAATCTGAATAATTGTTTCCTAGCCAACTGATGTGGTGGTGGAGCAATAAACTCTGCCTTTTGGGGCTATGAATTACGCGGAGGGCATATATTTGACCATTTAAATATGCAACATCTACAAACCTACAATGGGAAGATTCTGTGACCATCGTCTGTGAGTCATAACCTGGTTTAGAGATGCCAGTTGATTGAAAGGGCCATGAATTACCATAAACAAAAGATCTTCTTCATTTGAACCTGGTGCTTGCGTCGGTTGCTTGATCACAATGGCCTTGTTGATAAATTGATACCAATTTCTAAGTACTTCAAAGTGGATTTCGAAAGAACTAGGGGTTGTTAGTTTGATAAGAACTCTATTAAAAGCATTGAAAAGATGGATTTCAAAGTTGGTGCTGATAGTTACAAGCTATCCATCAGAAGATGCCCAGCACTTCCGACCTTGAGCTTCAGGCAGCTCTAGTTCATATTCCTTGTCTTTGTATAAACTAAAAATGTTCTCTTATTGTTTCCAATGTCAGAAAGCATTAGCCAAGGAACTTGAGAACCCGGAGTCCATTGCTTGGCCAAATAAAAAGATCTCTAGGATTGACAAAAAGCTGAAAATGAATAAACAAAATCTTCAACAGCATCCAATCGAATGGAAATCATTTAAATTACAGCATATGGAAGCTCAGACCAATAAGCCATCTGTCTTTGACTGAAAATCCAATATATCTGGAACAAATTTAGCCCTGTTACTTATGTTACTGATAGTCCAATAGAATATTTCTTTCCTCAACACAATTTTGAGAACTAACATGATAAGCTACACTACAACAGGGTCATTAAGTAATAGAACTGGTAATTTAATTATGCTACAGTAAATTGTTAGTTAGTCTGTTTGTTGCAATCCCCGCAAACAGTCCAGATTGGAAATAAACTAGGTAGGTATCTTGTAGTCGTAGAAAAATGACAAAGTGCGTAAGCTTAAAGTTTGTCCAAGGGAAGGTTATTAGACATAACTTCTTCACATCCTAGAGAAATGCAGTCATAAACCAAAGGTATAATAAATGTCTCTCTCAATTATGTAGACTTTGCCTCGCCTAATCCTCTCTCTCAATTCTAGCCAAGTATCATGTGATTCCATTCTAACGGCCTTATAGCATCCAAGACAAATAGAAAAGACATTATAAAAGCTTGTTCTTTTCTACGTAGAACCTGAATATAAACAAAGCTAAGATTCATGAGAAGGATGTGTCCAACTAAAGTAAAGGGGGATAGGAGCAAAGAAAACCAAAAGCTAAATCTAATTCATTAGGTAAAATGAAAGCAAAAGTAAGCACCATTTGACATGCACCACTCTTAACTTCTTGGGCCTTAGAAAGATCACATATCCAATATGAAATGGGATCCAAATCCTCGTCAACCACAACTAACAAGATGACTGTTTATGCACAAATATTGGGCATGTATGCAGATTTTGTATAACTCTGCCTATAAGTTTCGTTGGCTTTGTTTACGGTGTTCATTACTAGTCTTAAGCCCGGATAAAGAAGGAGAGTTGTGGTAAGGTTTGTGACGGCTAGCGTAAAATATAGTCACATCCATGAAATGAACCAATCGATTGATTTTGTGGGGGCGTTCCCTACTCAACGACGCACTGCACCTCCTAGACTCGGGTGTAGTGATAAGTGTGCAAGGGTTGCTAGGTCATTGCCCGGAAGCAACGCACCGTGTCGGTCTCCGGATATGATGTCAAATATGCAAGGATGTAAGGTAAAAAAGACAGTCCATAGTAATAGGATCCGTCTAACTTCATGGAATATAGGATCTTTGACCAGTAAATTGACAGAATTAGTTGAGGTTATGTAGAGGAGAAAGATTAGCATTTTATGTCTTTGAGAAACCAAATGGGTAGGTGAGAAGGCGAGAGTAGTAGCACCTTGGAGTAATAAGCATTGGTATTCATGTAGAATTAGGAATAGAAATGGAGTTGGTATTATTATTAACCGTAAGTTTATTGATGATGCGGTTGAAGTACAGAGGAAGAATGATAAGATTTTGAGCATAGATCATGATTGGCGGTAAAATTACTACTGTTTTTAGTGTGTATGCGCCACAAGTAGGACTTGATGATTCGATTAGGCAACGGTTTTGAGATGATTTAAATGAGATTGTACAGAGTGTATCGTGTGAAGAGAAGCTTTTCATTGGTGGTAATTTAACGGACATGTGGGTACTGATCAAAAGTGGGTTTGAGAGTGTTCATGGAGGCCAGGGTTTCGGAATTAGAAATGAAACATGAACTACTATTCTTAACTTTGCCTTGGCCTATGATTTGACTATAGCAAACATTTGGTTTAAGAAGAGAGATTCTCATTTAGTGACTTTTAGAAGTGGGTTAAATGCTAGTCAGATAGACTTTTTTATTATGAGGCGTAGGTTTTGTAGTGGTTGTATGGATTGTAAAGTTATTCCAAACGAGAGTGTAGTTACGCAACACAGGTTGTTAGTTCTCGATTTTAATTTTAAGAAAAAGAGTAAGCAACGGAATCATCGGTTTAACCCTAGAATTAAGTGGTGGAAGCTATAAGGTGATGAAAGAACAACCTTTGTCAATAGGGTAGTTCAGGCGAATGACTGGTCTTCTGATATGGATTCAAATCCAGATACTTTGTGGAGAAAGATGGCTCAATGTATTAGGACAGTAACTAAGGAAGTGCCTAGTGAATTTAAAGGAAGAGTACATATAAACAAGGATGTGTCATGGTGGAACAACGAAGTGAAAAAAGTCGTAAGGAGTAAAAGAGAGTGCTATAGAAACTTAGAGAAGTGTAGGAGTGTGAAGAATTTTGAGAAATACAAGGTCGTGAGAAGAAAAGCTAAAAAATCTATTAGAAAAGTAATATTCACAGTTTACAAGGATTTATATAAAAAATTGGATACTAAAAATGGGGACAAGAATATATATAGACTGATGCGTTTTGAGAAGAAAAAGAGGAGATATATCAGTGTGGTGAAATGTGTAAACCACAACAACCACAGAGTTTTGGTTAAAGATGACGAAATCAATGAGAGATGGAGGTCCTATTTTGATAAGTTATTTAATGGAAGTCGAGTCAAGTTCAAGTTTCGAGTGTGAGTAGCCTTGCGATTTTGAACGAAGAGGTTAACCGTGCATGTATTCGTCATATTCAGAAGCATGAAGTCTGAGAGGTCCTCAAAAGGATGAGACCAAAAAAAGTAGTGGGATCGGATGGTACACCGATCGAGGTTTGGAAGTGTTTAGAAGAGATAGGTATTGCATGGTTGACAAGTTTGTTCAACAAGATATATAGAGTTAATAAGATGCATACAGAGTGGAGGAAGAGTACTCTAATTCATTTGTACGAAAATAAAGGTGATGCTCAAGATTGTGAAAATTACTGTAGGATTAAACTCACGAGTCATACTATGAAGCTTTGGGAGAGAGTGATTGAACAGAAGTTAAAGGGCATTATACAGATTTCAGATAATCAATTTGGTTTTATGTCTGAACGTTCCACTACGCAGGTAATTCATTTATTACGGGAGATGATTGAATATTATAGAGAAAAAAGAAAGATTTATATATAGTATTTATTGACGTAGAGAAAGCTTATGACAAGATGCCTAGAGAAGTAGTTAGACAGGTGCTGGCCAAGAAAGGTGTATCGTTAATGCATATTACTCTCATTAAAGATATATATGAGAGAGCATGTACAAGTGTAAGGAGTTGTGCTGGAGTGACGACAGAGTTTCCTATTACTATTGGAGTGCATCAAGGATCAGCACTTAACCCTTTCCTCTTTGCGGCCATTATAGACAAGTCGACCTGCACTATACAAGAGGTTGTGCCATGGTGTATGTTGTTTGCGGATGACATTGTTTTGATTAATGAGACTAGAGCCGGTGTAAATACTAAATTGGAGTTGTGACGACAGACATTAGGATCTAAGGGCTTTAGAATTAGTAGGAGTAAAACAAAATATATCGAATGTAAGTTCAGTAGTAGCAGAAATATAGTTCAGAGTGTAATTTTAGATGGTAGAGATATACCAGTAAGTAATTACTTTCGATATCTAGGATCTATTATTCAAAAAGACGAAGAGCTCGATGGTGACGTTGCACACCGAGTTACGGCAGGTTAGTTGAGATTGAGAAGCGCAACTGGTATTCTATGCGATCGTAATATACCATTGAGACTAAATGGAAAGTTCTATAGAACAGGCGTAAAACCTACTTTGCTATATGGCACAAAATGTTGGGCAGCTAAAAGGTGTCATATTCACAAAATGAAAGTAGCTAAGATGCATATATTATAGTAGATGTGTGGATATACTAAAAATGATAGAGTCAGAAATAAGACAATTAGGGAAAATGTGGGAGTGATATCTATTGAGGAAAAAATAAGAGAAAGCCGATTGCATTGGTTTGGATATGTACAGAGAAGATCAAGGGATACTCCTGTTAGGAGGATGAAGGGAAAAAAGGAGGCAGGATAGGTTAGGTAGAGGTAGAGGCATGCTTAAAACAACATGGATAGAGGTGATTAGGAGAGATATGTCTTTGTTAGATTTGGATGAAAGTATGACGGTTAATAGAAGGAAGTGGAGAGAGAGAATTTATGTGGATGACCACACGTTGCCTGGTATTGGTTTATGTAGTCAATCCCAAGTTTCTTGGGACTAAGGCTTAGTATGTTATGCAGATTTTGTAGACATAGTGACAGAAATTTATACAACAATTTTGAAAAATTGCAAAATAGTTCATACTGTAAAACACACTAAAGGGAAGATGAAGTTGCATCAACTGTCAACTATCTCCCAACTAGCCATGCTATTACTTAGGAAGAGATCCACCTAAGGCAAGGATAGTTTGAGATTAGACGTGGCTTTTTTCCAGCCACATCTACCTTGATAATGTAGTGTACAGTCCAAAATCTTTTACATTTGAAAACTTATTTGTGTACAAAATACTTACTGCATCATCGTAGCGTACAGTCCAAAATCTTTTACATATTATAACTTATTTGTGTACAAAATACTTACTGCATCATCAAGGTCCGCATGTACTAAGTTTTAAGCATACTTGCTTAGATGGTATGTACAACTTAGCCTCACCAGTTGAGAGGTACCAGATTAACGATACACCAAACCTCTTATGAAATGGCTTCCAAGATGTTGGGACACATGTATGCTTTCAGGAAGCACTCAATAACATATATTGGCTAGTTTCAACATCTCCATTGTTGAAAAGTTGCAAATCTATAGTTAGTATTGATCAATTTGCGATGCAACTATAAGCCATTAATGATCTCCTTCATAAACATATTGATGGACAACCATAAAAGCTAAAAGTCAAATGCCTAAATCATGAAATGAATTCATATTTTTATTAGGCCAAACATTTCAAAAAAGAAATCTTCAAATGGATTATTAGTTCAATAGACTTCGCTGTTGGTTTTATGCACATCTAGGCCTGATTTGACCATAGTTTCTTTAACTTGTATGCTATTGTTAGCTCATGTTGATTAATGGAAAGTGAACATTACTTGCTTTATAAGAACAACCGGGAGGATTATTGAAAGAATTTTGTTAGCTCAAAATTGAGTTGATTATCCAACTATTTCTTCAGAATTACTATGATCTGCTTAGGACATCAACATCTTCAACTGTTTCTCCAGAATTACCATGATCTGCTTAGGACATTAACTCTCAGAAATCAGCAAGGGCAAGAAAGAACACCTTGTTACTTCTTGAATTTTAAGTTGTCAAATACATAGAATTTAGGTTCTAATTTCTTTTTTTTATGTTGTCTTAATACAAAGACAAAGAACAACTCATCTCTATATCACTTATGCTTGCTTGTGAAAAGAAACATATGCAAATTATACTCTTACTTTAAATAACTCAAGTTAATTGCTGTCCACCCATCCACTATACAGTGCTGATCATGCCCAGGTTCAGAAGGATCTTGACTAAAGTTGGCCTTCTAGCTAACAGCCGACGCAGGCCTAAGCAGCCGAACTGGCGCCGGCTTCAACCTGCACCAACGACCGCCGAAAGTAGCGCAAAACCAGCGCCGGCTTAAGAGTCCTAGTCGGTGCCAGCTCCAGCCTGCCCCACGTTTTTTTATGTTTTCTCTGATTTTCCTCCATTTTAAATGTTTGTAAAGACTTATTAAGACTCTAAATTGTATTAGAACCTCAGGGATCACTTAGCTAGGGTTAGGATAGTATAAATACAACTTTTAGTGAGTTGACAAGACAATTCACACACTTTATTCAAATTTGAAGAGAGAATCTTGAGAAGTCCTAGCCTCCTTGTTCATTTTGTTCAAGACCATACTTAAGGCTTAGTTCTCCTTATGAATGAGTCTATAAATATTTTGGATAATCCAATGTGGTTTCTTTGAATGGGTCTTAGTTACTTTGCTCTTCTAAAGTTTGTTTGAATTCCATTACTTGGGTGCCTATTTTCTCTATTCTTTTGTTCTTGTTTGCCTTTGTTGCTTCAAGGATATTGGGGTGAGATTATAGTAGAACTTTCTACTATTCTTGAGGGTCTTTGAAGCCTAGTTCTTCAAGGGTTTGATAGAGAGTAGGTTGTTAGTTTAATTTCCCCATTTTATCTTAAGAAATTCACTGTTTTGGTCCCATTGGTTAAGCTGAACTCATAATTAACTAAACCACCCACAATACCAAGAAAAAGCCTACTCAAGGTCATATCAATCTGAGTACTGAAGTTTGCTAACCTACTTAAGTTGAACAAACCAAAAGGAAAAGCTAAAAAACCAAAGGACAATATGACATACACTTCATTCTTAGCTTCTAGGAAAATCTAAAAAATAACCAAATCTTCGCTAGTGGCAACACAGTGTTGAGGGTGCTCCCACAATTCTGTGCATACACACAAAATCTTGCGCAGGTGCACAACTGATACATTTACACAGAACAATTCTTTTAAGATGCAAAAACAATGGCAATTTTACACCATACTAATGAAGGAACTGTCGATGCATGAAAGCCTTCCCTCATCCAACTTGTTGCACTTCTTTATCACCTTTTGGCTTAGTTGAAGGCAGGGATGGCCGGATGAAGCCACATCTCCCTCACTAATGTAGTATAAGGTTACATTTGCATTTTCAGAAGGTTATCCTATACAAAATTATCACTGCACTGACAATAAGATGTACAGATTCAACTTTCGAATGTACATGCACCAAAAACACAGAAAAATAATACAGTAGGCAGGCTAGACCCCAAAATGCATTTCAAGCAAACACCTACAGAACTAATCAATGCATTCAGAGTGCAGGTAAACCAACCATAAAATGTAAAAACTCAAGATTTAACTGTACATACACCACAATAAAGTTTACACCTTAACAAGGTTTTGGATTTCCTCGCCTTACAATTAACAGGCAAGGCCCCTAATCTCCTCAGAATACATACCAAGCAAACACTTGCTAGCCAGATTCAATATCCACATAACTCTTGAAGACATTCAAGTCCTGGCTATAATCAAATCAGATTGCAATTTAACCTAGAATCCAACTTACCAAATTACCCCATAAGGAAATTAAACAAAGAGTCTAAATCTTGGAATTGGCACAAATTTATGAGCATTCTAATACTACCCAGATCTTTATCTTGCACAAACTCTAATTTAACACAAAGATTTTGTCTGGAATAGAGTGAAGATTACCTGCTTTGCATCGACATCTGAGAATGCAGAGGCAGTAGAAAAAGACCAACCAATCCCAAGCAATGCCCTTTAGATGATTTTCCAGTTGATATACAGTACCAGACAGTTCTCTTCTTTTGGGATAAAGCAAGAACCACCGACATGCGCAACAAATAATGCCCCGCACCTTGATTTTAGTACTCATTTCTTCTCAAAATACTTATTCATCAAACATTATGTATAGAGATTAAGAATGTTAAAAATAATACTCTCTTCATTTCTTTTTATTTGTCTATTTTAACTGATTCACAAATTTAAAAAAAAATAAGATCTTTCAATTAATTAATTAATATTTCTTATTTTACATTCAAAAATTCTCTCTTTTTATTAAAAAGTAATTAAATTCTAAAAATTTATATATTGTAAATATATTTAATTTACTTTTATTTCCTATAACAAGTACACAAATAGTCATTGTATTAAATAGTGATATTTGTGAAAAAAAATAGTAATTAATATAGATAATAAGATAGATAAATTGATATAAAAATCTTAATTAAAATTGACAGATAAAAGGAGACGGGGGAGTATTACAATTTCAATAAATTTTCTATTCTACATATATTAAAAATATGATAGTTATTGATTGATAAAAATTCTTAAGAAAAAAAAATTTGAAAAGTTATGTGGTTGACTCAAAATAAATAGATATATGATGAAACTAATCATTAGTTCTAAAAATATATATACGAATAAGTATTTTAAAATAAAATAAAAAAATTTTATGAATAAATATTTTAAAATAGAGAGTAATTATAAAATCGGTTTTCAGCTTCCCCACCTTCTAAAAATAGTGTAAGTTGTTTATATTTGTCACAAAAATTAAAAAATTTTAAAATAATGCATTCTCTAAATCTAATTATCTAAAATGCTTTTAATTAAATTATCTTTAAAAAATTAAAGGGTTTAGTTTCTAAGATGAGGAGACAAAGAATATTAAATGAAATAGTATTATTAAAAGAATATTATTAATATTATTAAAATATATAAAAAATATAAGTTTTTAGAAAATAATAATTGTAAAAATCTTTAATTTCGGGTTGATTAAAAAAATTAATGCAATAGCTTATTTAACTTGCTAACAAAATGTGGAGTGCATCAGACTATGGTCATCTGGGCCGCGACGGATCCTCAGTGCATCCGGGACATGACTTCTACTTCACTCGTTCTTTTTCTTAGACAAATTTCTTCCCAGTAAATGTAGAATTTTCTAAATATATTTTTTTAAAAAGGAGTTTATATAAAAGTTTATTTAATGAGGTTGTAGTTTGAATATTTAATTATTGAAATCTAAAATATAAAATTTTAAAATATGAAATCTTTAATAAGTGCAGACAAACTGTAGATGAAAAAGTGTAGATAGGATCCTTTCCCTTTTATTTTATTATTTATTATTATTTTTTGGGCTGGGGGGGGAGGGGATGCTGGTGGTCTTCGAGTAGCAACAACTACCAATTGTTAAGGCTTTTTGTGTTTAAGACTTTAATTTATTAAACAAACTTAAAGACATCTGCTAGTAATTTAAACATTCAAAGGTATATACTAAGCATTTTATTTATTCAATTTGACATTGTTTAAATTTTTTGGATAGAATTGCTCAATAGAAATATTATAGGGTTATGTAATATTAACAGTTTATTTTGAGTGTTTTTAAAATTAATTCCTTTTTTGTTTTTAATAGCATTATCAACGAATCCAACATTCGTCAATTGAATTTCATTTAAGCTTGATTCGCATTTGTTTGATTAATAGTCGATTAAAGTTTGAATATAACATTTGGCTCGATTATTAATTAATCGATTATATATATATATATATATATATATATATATAAATACAAAACTATTATTTTTAGATTAAAATGTGATATTATTGATGCTTATTTGAATTTATTTAAATTTAAAATTTTTAAAAACTTTAATAAAATTTTTATGATGAAAAATATAAAATAAACAAATACAAAATTAAAATAATTTGAATTCGAACACTAATTGAGTTTTTTAAGTTTGAATTCAAACGAATATTGAATATTTTAAATAATAATTGAATAAATTTAAACACAAATTCAAATTCAATTGTTACTATTTGATTTTTTTGTTGGTTCATATTCGATTATAAGTTTAGTTTTAAATAATAAAAGATATCCTTAGACATGAATTTACTCCATTAAAATCAATTGGATGGAACATCATATTGATTCCCTACTATAACTCAAGTTTGAGTTTCAGTTTCCTATTATTAAATCGAACATGAACCTTCATCTATAACTTGAATCAAATTTGAACTTGAACTTGAGAATTATCTAAAAATATGGAGTTGGCAGGATTATATCATGATTAAACTTAACCTGACTCAAATACAACTCCAATGCAAATGAACAAAGTGTAAGCGAAATAGTTTAGTCAAAGTTCATTTTGAATTGAATAATGTATTATTTTAAATAAAGATTTTTAATAATAACAATAACAACAATAATAATAATTATTTAACTAAAAAACAAAAGTGCATTCAACCTTTATTGATTTATTAATTAAATTTTCAAATATTTTGTAACCAAAAAAAAAAAGACAATTAGTTATCAAAGTCAAGTTTAAATTCAAATATTGTGAAAGTAATCTCCTTAGAGCTTGTGTTGGAGCTTGAGCTCTGGGGCCAAACTTGACTCCGTAAGGTCAAATCTGGTCTTGTTCGGCCTGGCTCATTTGCAACCTGTGGACACAATCACACAAATGGTGAAGTCCCCCAACACCGGTTTCGTTATATCTATCCCTCTACCTCCTCCTCCTTGCTATTTCACCCAATCCTGAAGTTCCATCTCTTATCCGTAATTCATAACCACTGCCACTGATATTTCGGTATTCGTATTTCATTGTTGCTTTAATCTATATCCAATCTTGAATTTCTATACTCTGCTATTCAAAAACAGAGATGCGCAGAAGCAGGCGGAATGCAAAATAAAGTTCTCCAAGAAGATTTCTCTCATGGGAAGGACTGAAAGATTGTGCAGAAACTAGTTAGTCAAGGAGTATCGAGGGCTTCGTTGAGAAAGGTGATGAAGGCAAAATCCAATCACAAAACAATCCAAGAGCCTGCTGAGGGAGGTCTGGCTCTTGGGTACTGTGGGCTGATTGTCAACGGAGAATCTGTTCCATTGACGAGTGGGTTTCTTGTGAATTTAGTAGCCGTTCTTTATTATCTCCCTGTTGTCGACAATAATAGGTTCTTGCTTGGTGAATTCAACAAATTGGATGATTTCAGTCCTTTTCCCCGAAGATAATGAGAGTGGCACTTACTCTGATTATGGTTTTTTGTTACTTTGAGCAGTGAGCCCTAATTAATCACCCTATTAATTAGGAAAGTTCGGTAAGTTCTGATTTTCTTTGCTTTAGGATATGTAATGATAAGAAATTCAAGAAAATAAGTAGGAACAAGGTCCAAACCTGAGCAGAACAAAAAACATCTGTTCCACTTAGTATAACAGTGTCATTTTAGTTATTTGGCTTAATGCGGTGAAGTGAATCCAACTACTTGGAATTTAAAAGCAATCAACCATCAAGATTGTGTCTTCCTTTAGCGACCACAACCATAAATTGAAAAAGCTGTTAGAAGTAGGCATTCCTTTGGTTGTGTAATTTGGTTTGGCCAACCTAGAAATAGTGTTTTATTCCTCTCTCAAAAAACTTCCTCCTTTTTTGTTCATCTTCATTGCCTTCTACTGTACTTTCTGTATCTACATCAACAAAAAACTCTCACTAACTCTATTTTTGTATCTATAATTTAATAGTTCTTAACAATTGGTATCAAAGCAGACGGTCATTGGCCAAATAATAGTCATGACTAGATCGCAATAACTCAATTGAGATCTAAGAGAAGAGAGTGGATGGATTAAGAAACTTTTCTTCCAACATGATGAACTCAAAGTTGTCTTGGCCATAGCACACTCTTTGCCTTCCAGGTTGAAGATTGATACTCACCAAATAACTCCCGAAAGGAGACAGAAAGGAGTTTTGGCCATAAACTCCCGAAAATTGATTTTTCCATTTTCCCTCTTTTAATGTATCTAATCCCAAATAGTGGATTTTAAAGTGCTATAAATATTTCCAAATCCACCAAATAGATGAACACTTAAAACTTGAATTAAAGGTTAAAGGTTTTATTTTCTTGTAGCTTTTCTAATATCCCACCAAATAGTGGATCCAAATCCTTCTCATACAAAAAGGTTTAAGCCGTATAAAACTCCTGATTCAAAACAATCAACTAAAAATCCTATCAAATTTAAGAAGATTACCTCAAAAGAATTGTAGAGGAGACAAAATTATGTTTTAATTGTGGTGAAAAGTATGATGCCAACCAGAACTAGGAAAGGGTGATGGAAGGGATATGGAGATGCTAGAATTGTATGAGAAATTTGAAGAAGTTGAGGAGCATAAATTTATTAGGGAAGAAGTTGATAACACAACTTAAATGTCATTTAATATAGTAGAATAGGGTAGCAGAAATAATACTGTTAGAATTGAAAGAAAAATCAAGAATAGACTTATATTTATGGTGGTCAACACTCGGAGTGCACATGGTTTCTTAGATGAAAGGATTGTTAAGGAAATGAAATAGCCGTAGGAGCAATTTGATCACTGTTGCAAATTGTGAAAAATTGTTGTACACAAAAGGGTGTAGAGGAGTTAGGTGGAATGCATAGAGTTGAACGAAGATTTTAATCTCATCAAATTGTGTGCTAGTGATATGGTTTTGGGCATGGATTGGCTTAAAAAATTCAGTCCTATTGTGTTTGATTTTGAATAGATGAAATTAGCTTTTAAAAATAAACGGCAAACCAATTGATCAATTGGAAGGCAATTCTAGCAGAATACAACTTTAGGTTGCAGGGAAGAAAGTTGTGCAAAAACTGAAGAAGGAGAAACAAATTTTGGTTGGGAGGTTGTGTTCCATTTCAGTAGAAGAAGTAGAAAATGTGAAGATGAAGTGGTCAAGCAGCTAATAAGTGAACTTTCAGATATTTTTTGGAAACCATTAGGGTTACCACCTTACAAGAACAGTGAACATATTATTTTGTAGGAAAGAGTAGTACTATTCAAACAAAAACCTTCCAGGCTTCCATACTTTCAGAAATTAGAAGTGGAAAAAATGAACGTAGAAATGTTGACTGAGGGATATATAATACCAAATTTACGCCTATGCTCATCACCAATTATTCTAGTTAAGAAGAAAGATAGAACATGCAGGTTTTGTTGCAGACTTTATATAGCCTAATTCTATCACCGTTAAAGGTAGGTTTCCAATTCCTGTTGCTGATGATATGCTAGATGAGCTTAAGGATGCCAAGTACTTTAGTAAGATGGACCTTAGAGCAAGATATTTTCATATTAGAATGAGATATATAAACTTAGACCATTATGAATTCATAGTAATACCTTTTGGATTTACAAATGCCTCAACAACATTCCAAGGTTTGATGAATAAGTTGTTTGCTAAATTTTTAAGGGAGTTTGTGCTAGTATTCTTTGATAGCATTTTGTTATATAGCATGGATTGGAACTCCAATTTGGAGCACCTCGGGACAGTTTTGTAGACCTTAATAAAGAATAAATTATATGCTAAAGAGAGCAAATACTCCTTTGCTAAGTAGCAAGTGGAATATCTAGATTATGTAATATCAACTAGAGATGTAAGCATGGATGAGGCAAAAATCAAGGATGAGGAACAATGGCCAAAACTTGAATAAGTTAAGTAGTTGAGGGGGTTCTTAAGATTTATAGGTTATTACAGAAGATTTATTAAAGATTATGGAGTGATTAGCAAACCTCTTACTGAATTGTTTAAGAAAGATAATTTTCTATGGAATTTAGAAGATTGAAAAGGCTTTCAGAAGTTTAAGGAAATCGTATGCTCAGCTGATATGCTGAAATTACTAGATTTTAACAAATTATTTATAGTTAAGACATATGCTTGTGATCAAGGGATGGGAGTAGTGTTAATGCAAGAGGAAAAATCTATAGCTTACTTTAGTAAAATAATAGGGAAGAGAAGTAAAGGACTATCAACCTGTGTAAAACAACTGATGGCATTAGAAATTACTGTATAAAAATGTAGATATTATCTAGAAGGGGGACATTCATCATCAGAATAGATCAAGTCTTAAACACTTATTAGAACAAAGGATCAACAACACAACTCAACAAAAGTGGTTGACCAAAATGATGGGATTAGATTTTGAAGTTCAATACAAGTAAGGAGTTGAGAATAAGACTACTGATGCACTCTCAAGGAAAGCTCAGATTGAAGCCATTAATACTGTTATATCTCAATGGATGGTAAAAGTACAACATAGCTATAAAGATAACGGCTAGGATTAGGAGAAAATGGCTTAAGTAACTATGGAAAGATATGATCATCTAACTATCCTTAGCATTGATGGCAAAATCTATGTAGGAAGTCAAGGAGATCGGAGAATGGAAATATTAAAAGAGATGCAAAACTCAATTGTTAGGAGGCACTCATGCATAAATTCAACTTAGAAAAGAATCAAAGGGATATTTTGTTTGCCTAGTTTAGCAAAAGATGCGAGAAAGTGGGTGAAGGAATGTGAGATTTGTCAGAGGAGTAAAGGTAAAAATATAGCATATCTTGGACCATTTCAAGCATTGAAACTTCCTAAAAAACCTTTCTCACAAATGACTATGGGTTTATTAAAGGACTACCAAAATCATACTCTAAGGACTCCATTATAGGTGTGGTTGATAGATTCACCAATTTTAATTTAGGTATTTCATGGGTCTAACATTTCTATTTTCAGCCCAAAATGTTGTAGAGGAAAGGTTCAAAACTATTATTAAACTTTATGGAATTCCATATTCCATCATGAGTTATAGAAATAAGTTCTTGTAAGCCAATTCTGACAAGCACTCTTTAGAAAAATAGAGGTTAAGCTATAAAGTTTAGTTTAACTCATCATTCTCAAATATCTGAGCAAATAGAAAGAGTGAATTAGTGCCTAGAGATGTATTTAAGATGCATTATAAGTAAAAAACATCTTAAATGGAGTGAATGTTTAAGCCAAGCGCAATAGTGGTGCAATATCGCATGTCAGTCTATTATCAAGATATCACTCCATGAAGCCTTGTTTAGTCAAATTCCATTACATCCAAGCTATTACTTAGATTATGACAAGGGAACTGATACTAAAGCAAGGAGGAAGCTAGAAGAAAGAAGGAGAATTGATAGGTTGTTAAAGAAAAATATCTCCAATGCAAACAACAGAATGAAGCATGTGGATGATAAGCATGGAATAGAAAAGACTTTTGAGATTGGAGACTAGATATTTCTCAAGTGGTAGCCATACAAATAGCACTCCTCGGCTTACACGAAGAATATGAAGTTGGCTTCTAAGCATTTTGGGCCTTGTCAAGTGATTATAAAGGTTAGAAAGGTTGCCTACACGCTCCTACTAACACTTGGAGCTAAGATACACCCAATGTTCCATGTCAGCTTGCTTAAAAATAAGGTTGCAGTAGGTAGTTTTGCTCAGGAATATTTACCAAATTACATAAATGAAGGGAAGTTTTTAGTTGAACCTGATGCCATTTTGCTAAGAAGATCAGTGAAAAAGAGAAATATGATGGCAGTATAATGATTGATTCAGTGGAATAATTTCTCAATTGATAAACATGGGAGTATGTGGATGAAATCAAAAGGACATGGTCTGAATTTTATCCTTGATGACAAGAATAATATAAGGGGGAGGGAGTTTTCGTGATTAGAAATTCAAGAAAATTAGTTGGTACTCGGGTTCAAAGTTGAGTAGAACCAAATGGCATAGTTCCATTTAGTATAACATCGCCATTTTGGCTATTTGGCTTAAGGCAGTAAAGTGAATCTAATGGCTTGGAATTTACAAGTAATTAACGGCCGTGATTATGTCTTCCTCCAACGACCACAACGATAAATTGGGAAAGCTGTTAGAAGTAGGCATGTTTTTGGAGATGTAATCTGGTTTGACCAACGTTGATAAGGTTCTACTTTTCTCTCTAGAAACTTCCTTCTTCCTTTTTGTTCATCTTAATTGCCTTCCTTTGTACTTTCTTTATTTGAATTAATAAAAAACTCCTTCTATCTCCATTTCTGCATCTACAATTTAATTAGTAGTTCTTATCAGGAAAGTTGTAAAAACATCTTATTTGATTCTTTAATTACTTCTAATGTAGGAATGTTGTAAAAATCCCTTATTTGCTTTCTTAATTAGTTGTAATGTGTATTATTCAATGACATTCTTTTTTATAACCAAAATCTTGTTGATTTTCTTAGTTTGTTTCTAATTCATATAATTTCAGTTCTATTCTTTCTCAAACCATCACTAATATGGGATAATTTACTTTGTGATTTCTTTTTTTCTTGTTACTAACATTCTCAAAAGATTAATTATAGCACAAAGATTCAAATCTAGAGAGTTCTTAGGGCATAAAGATTCAAAAGTTAAAAGAATTAAAATGACATAGAAGTTGCTTTTTTTTATTTCATAAAAGTACTAATAGGACAGGATTAACAAGTGAGAAGGATATTATTTCAAAAGTTAATGTTAAACTTGGAGGAAACCATCTTCTTGAAAACTCGATTCAGTGCTCAACATTCGCACCAAGTGATCTCAGGAAAGGGAGTCCTAGCTTCACAATCTTCCTATTGTCTGGTCTCGGTGGGTTACTGTCTTCTTTGGTATTGCTACATCTACAAGATAAGTGGTCATATATTCGTACAAAAAAGAATAAAGGAGAAATAAGTCATCACATATTTAGATCATTTCAGTTGGGGAATTGAAGCTTGTATAAAATATAAGAGAGTATTTGACTTGTTGTTGATACCTAACTCTTGAGCTTTCTGCAAGAGTAAAAAAAGAGTTGAAAAAATAAGATGGCCTTCCTTTACTTAGGTTTTCCATGATTCAAAGAATCTTTTTTGGGTATATATTTTTAGTCATGGGAACTAGGCCTTTTTTCATCTCTAAAATGCAAGCAAAAAGAGTGAAAAGCACGTTTCACTTATGTATCTAATGGAAGGATATATATTTAGCCCTTGCATCTTAATGATTTCAAACATACCATTCAACCTGGTGTTTTTTCCTTCCTCCACGACTCAAACTTGTGTAGCCAAAATATGATCTATATGTACTGTTAGGATTAGTGTTGTCAATGTTGACGACTGACAAGCATCTTTAACAGGAAAGCTTTAACAAACTGACATTAATTTTATTGTTCTTTTAGGAAACATGAAATATTGGTAAAGTTTGATGCTTTATTAATTTGAGGTGGAATAGGAAACCAAAGACCAAAAATGTTTCAGTAGATCTAGAGAATATCTTGGAAGAAAATCTAATGAGGATCTTACACAGAGAAAGATGAATTGAAGTAAAAGTGAGCTTGTAATACTTTTGGAAACATGATGAAGAAAGCACATTAGCAATCTCTTAATTCAATGAGAATATAATAGCTCTGTTGCAAGTATAAAACGCCGACTAAGAAGCAAGAGGTTGTGTGCAAGACGAGTTTTATATAAGGAATTATTCTATAAGTTGAGCAAAAGATAGAGTGAGAGATTCATGCTTATATTTTGTAAGGTTCTTATGCGTACACCATTGATGAAAGTTTTTGTTACTCACTATTAAAGTGTGCATCAACAATTCAAGTTATTTGTTTCTATTTTACTTATCTTTTTAACAGAGCTTGAATCGAGTACTTCTTCTGTGCACTTAACTTTCAATCGAAAAGGTTTTTGAAATCAAACAAGGACTCGTCGAGTTGTTGCAATAATTATTGATAGGAGTTCAATCATGATGATTGTGTTCAATAATGATCTTCTATGAGTTTGACAATAAGAAAACGGGATTATGTTCTGTTAGAATCCACTAGAGATCACTGGATGATTTGAGATAAGTGTTATCCTTATACCTTTGATTAAAGTTTTAGTAGATTTCTTAATTGGTCTAGCACCCATAGATGTAGGCTTGTTAATAACCAAAATGCGTTACTAATTTACTATATTTGTTAAACTTCTTATTTTTACAGTCTGTCAAATTAACGTCACTGTTACAAGAAAGCTTAACAAAACCACAAGAAGCTGACAAATTAAATCACATAACTGGTATCAGAGCAGTTCATCATATTAGAGTTGCTATTAACTTAGCAACTGAGATAAGTATAAGTCAGTTGTGTGATGATAATATGGTAGTTAACTTTGACAAAGTTAAACGCTTTGTTGTTGATAAAATTAGAAATTGTGTGATTTTCGAAAATAGGATATCTAACAATTGTTATCAGATATGCATGTCAAATTTCTACAATTTTATATTCTCTAAATCTAATAAAATTGAGGTATGGCATCAAGAGTTAAGGTATGTTAATTATAAGCAGTTGGAGACACTGAGTTCAACAGGAGCTATTCATAGATTACTTATGTTAGGTAAGACTACTAAAACTATTTATGTTGCATGTCAAAGTGGTAAGCAAATCAAATCATTGCATAAAATAGTTCAACAAATTATCACAACATCAATTTTTGAACTCGTTCACATGGATTTATTTAGACCAACAAAGGCAAAAAGTGTTGGTGGAAAGAGGTATGTCATGGTATGTGTTGATGATTATTTTAAATTCACTTGGGTAAATTTTCTAACTCAAAAGTCATATGTGTTTGAAGTTTTTCGAAAGCTCTATCTAAATCTGCAAACTCAGAATGGAGTAAAGGTGAAAAGATTGAGAAGTGATTATAGAAAATAGTTTAACAACAAATTATTTAACGAATTTTGTGTTGAGAATGAAATTCAATAGGAATTTTTAGTACCTAAAACACTGCAGTAAAATTGTATTGTTAAGTGAAAGAACAGAACCATACAAGAGATGACAAGAGTTATGCTAAACGCAAAAAAATGTTACACAAATAGTGGGCATAAGCTGTGAACACTGCGACACATATCATTAATTGAACATACTTCAGACTACACACAACACACCAATAAGATAGCTTTTAAGATTTAAAATGGTCAAAAGCCTCAACTAAACTACTTTCATGTTTTCAAAAGTAAGTGATACATTCTAAATGACAGATATCAACTGGGTAAATTTGATGAATAACGTTATGAAGGGGTCTTTCTTGGATATTCTAACAATAGCAGAGCTTTTTGAGTATTTAACGAAAGAAGTCAAGTTTATGAAATCTATCAATATTGTTGTTAAAGACAACCCATCAGAGAATAAAAAGAAGTGGGTAACACATGGAGATGATGAGAAGTTTATTTTAACTAATGATAAGATAACAACTTCAAAAGACGTTAATATAGAAGTTGAAGAAGATTCTAACAGAGAATAGAAAGAGGTTCAACAGAAAGTTCCATCATCTAGAGTTAAGAAAAATCATCTATCTGATTTGATTATTGGAAATCTAGATGAATCCAAAAATACTAGAGAGAAACTAAAAGTTAATTATAAGGAAATGATCAATCACGCCTATTATACTTCAACATTAAACCTAAGAATGTCAAAGAAGCTTTAATAAATGAACATTGGATTGTTGTAATGTAGGAAGAACTTCAACAGTTTGAAAGAAATGATGTATATGAGGTTGTGCCCAGACCAAGAGATATTAATATGATAGGTACCAAGCAGGTATTTCATAATAAGACAAATAAACTTGGTAAAATTACTAGAAACAAGGCAAGATTAGTTGCATAGGGCTATACATAGGTCGAAGACATTGACTTTGACGAAGCATTCACACCTGTAGTAAGATTAGAATCTATTAGATTGCTACTTGTAGTTGCGTGTGCAAAAAATTTCACACTTCAACAAATGGATGTGAAGAGTGCCTTTTTTAACGAGGTTTTTACAAGAAGAAGCATATGTTAAATATCCAAAAAGTTTTGTGAATCCATAATTCCTAGATTAAGTGTATAGGTTAACAAAAGCTTTCTATAATTTGAAGTATGTATTGAGAGCCTGGTATAAAAGATTGACAAATTATCTGTTAAGGCTCAACTATAAACAAAGGGTAGCTAACAAGATAATATTTGTCAAGAAACTAGGAATAAACTTCATTGTTACACAAATATATATTGATGATATCGTTTTGTTTCTATATTGAGACAAATGTTAAAAGACTTTATTGAACTAATGCAAACTGAGTTTGAGATGAGCACGGTCAGTGAAATGACATTATTTCTTGGTCTGCAAATTAAATTGATGACGGATATGATTTTTATCCCTTAAAATAAATATGCAAATAACTTGGTTGAAAAATTCTACATGGAAGGTTCAAACTATCAGAACACCTATCAGTGTTAGTCAGAAGTTGTTAAGGGATGAGAAAGGGTAGGAGATAGATCAATATCTTTATAGAAGTATAATTGGAGGCTTGTTATATCTTACTATAAGTCATTTTAATATCAGCTATAGTATTAGAGCTTGTACAAAATATCAAGCTAATCCCAAAGAATCATACTTGAAAACTGTCAAAAAAATCATACTGTAGATTATAATATTTATTTCAAAAAGGATTTGAACACATATCTTTTTGGTTATAGTGATATTGATTGGGCATAAATTATGATGACTGAAAAAGCATTTTTGGTGGATATTTTTATCTCGGGAACAATATTATGTAATGGTATAGTAAGAAATAAAATTGTATATCTTTGTTAACTGCAGAAGCCAAATACATTGCAGCAAGGACTTGTTACATTCAATTGTTGTAGATGAAGCAAATGCTAGAAGATTATAGCATTAGACAATAAGAGCTAGTTGTTTATTGTGATAACATTAGTACTATTGATATCTCAAGGAATCTAGTTCAACATAGCAGGATAAAGCATATTGACATAAGACATCACTTCATCAGGGAGCTTGTTGAACAAATAATTGTGAGGATCAAATATGTTCCAACCCAAAAGCAGCTATAAGATATCTTCACAAAACCTTTTGATACTTCACGATTTAAGGAACTGCGAAAAGAATTGAGACTTTGTTTACTTTGGCATACATCTTATTGTGTTAAACCAATATATAACAAATTATTTTTATTGCTAATTTTATTTTTGTTTTAACAAAGGCAAAAAAAAAAACTATTCGAGATATGTTCAAGATATGCAAATATGCTTGAGATGACTTTATCTCTGCAAAAAAGGTGGTGTACCAACACATATAACAGAAACTGATGTATTATTAAGTCTAACAAGCAGGGCGTGAGGCGGTTATTAAAAGCTTAAAGGTCGTGAGTATTCAAAAGAGTTAAATCTTTTCAACACCAATCACAACTTCTTTAAATTCAGCGATAATATCTTTCCTTCTCGATAGTTCCATGAAAATAGAAAAGGAAATCAAAACCCTAGTAATGGCCAAGAAACCCTTACATCATCTTTGTCATACTATTATTGCTAAAGAAGATAAAGTTACATTACAAGAGAATTAGCTGACAGAAATCTCTACTTCGAATGTCTCTCAGACGGCTCTCTTAGATAATATTACTAAGAACTCTAATTATGATGATATTCTGAATACATGTCAAGATATTGTTATATCTATAGGCAAAATCTAAGTGTATAGGTTAACGAAAGCTTTCTATAATTTGAAGTATGTATTGAGAGCCTGGTATAAAAGATTGACAAATTATCTGTTAAGGCTCAACTATAAACAAAGGGTAGCTAACAAGATAATATTTGTCAAGAAACTAGGAATAAACTTCATTGTTACACAAATATATATTGATGATATCGTTTTGTTTCTATATTGAGATAAATGTTAAAAGACTTTATTGAACTAATGCAAACTGAGTTTGAGATGAGCACGGTCAGTGAAATGACATTATTTCTTGGTCTGCAAATTAAATTGATGACGGATATGATTTTTATCCCTTAAAATAAATATGCAAACAACTTGGTTGAAAAATTCTACATGGAAGGTTCAAACTATCAGAACACCTATCAGTGTTAGTCAGAAGTTGTTAAGGGATGAGAAAGGGTAGGAGATAGATCAATATCTTTATAGAAGTATAATTGGAGGCTTGTTATATCTTACTATAAGTCATTTTAATATCAGCTATAGTATTAGAGCTTGTACAAAATATCAAGCTAATCCCAAAGAATCATACTTGAAAATTGTCAAAAAAATCATACTGTAGATTATAATATTTATTTCAAAAAGGATTTGAACACATATCTTTTTGGTTATAGTGATATTGATTGGGCATAAATTATGATGACTGAAAAAGCACTTTCGGTGGATATTTTTATCTCGGGAACAATATTATGTAATGGTATAGTAAGAAATAAAATTGTATATCTTTGTTAACTGCAGAAGCCAAATACATTGCAGCAAGGACTTGTTACATTCAATTGTTGTAGATGAAGCAAATGCTAGAAGATTATAGCATTAGACAATAAGAGCTAGTTGTTTATTGTGATAACATTAGTACTATTGATATCTCAAGGAATCTAGTTCAACATAGCAGGATAAAGCATATTGACATAAGACATCACTTCATCAGGGAGCTTGTTGAACAAATAATTGTGAGGATCAAATATGTTCCAACCCAAAAGCAGTTAGAAGATATCTTCACAAAACCTTTTGATACTTCACGATTTAAGGAACTGCGAAAAGAATTGAGACTTTGTTTACTTTGGCATACATCTTATTGTGTTAAACCAATATATAACAAATTATTTTTATTGCTAATTTTATTTTTGTTTTAACAAAAGGCAAAAAAAAAAAAAAAACTATTCGAGATATGTTCAAGATATGCAAATATGCTTGAGATGACTTTATCTCTGCAAAAAAGGTGGTGTACCAACACATATAACAGAAACTGATGTATTATTAAGTCTAACAAGCAGGGCGTGAGGCGGTTATTAAAAGCTTAAAGGTCATGAGTATTCAAAAGAGTTAAATCTTTTCAACACCAATCACAACTTCTTTAAATTCAGCGATAATATCTTTCCTTCTCGATAGTTCCATGAAAATAGAAAAGGAAATCAAAACCCTAGTAATGGCCAAGAAACCCTTACATCATCTTTGTCATACTATTATTGCTAAAGAAGATAAAGTTACATTACAAGAGAATTAGCTGACAGAAATCTCTACTTCGAATGTCTCTCAGACGGCTCTCTTAGATAATATTACTAAGAACTCTAATTATGATGATATTCTGAATACATGTCAAGATATTGTTATATCTATAGGCAAAATCTAGGATTTTATTCTTTACTCTGTTTATCATAACAATATAGAAATTCATCAAGGTTTTAAATTCAATATTCTTAAGTTCTTTATGAATAAGATAGAGAATAAGATGGATATTGATAATAGAAATGTATCAAAGTATTTGCAGACCCTTCTTTGGTCCAAATGTTTAAGAAAATTAGGGCTAAAAAGAAATTTGTGCTACAGAAATTGTGGCTTTAGTCGATTATGGAAAGATCATTGCATTTGTTGACTCTGAGTCGTCAACAATACCTATAGCACCTGTGAACCCTATACTTTTGCATGCTTTGTAATCAAATCTAGATCATGATATTGTAAGAAGGATAATGGATGAAAAAAATAGAATGCTATATCTTGGTAGTCAGATTGCAAATACTGAAGAAATCAACACCTATGGGGTTATGGTTCCTAGAGTTAGTATTCTTGTTGTTATATCATCTGACCAACAAGTTGAAGAGCCTGATGCTACCAATGTTAAGGTTAAGGAGATAACAATCACATTAGATTTAATCCCAACAGAAAAGGGACTTCAAGCTACTGATGAGGTTATGCTAAAGACTGACAAAAGAGTAAGGTCCATGGAACTGGCAATTATTAAAGACCAGTCCACAGTAAGGAAGAGGAAAGCTAGAGTCTCTAGACAGAGATGAGTTCATATGGCAATTAAGAAGTAAAAAAAAACTTCCTATGATATTCGGGGTTAACATCTCTTGTGATAAGGCCAGTGAAGATCAATACAAGATAGTATTTGACGAGGTTTTTTGGAAACGAGGAAAATTGACTTTGCCAAATTTAAATCATTTGATTTAAAGATAGTATTAAATAATGTAGTATTTCTTAAGTTTATTGAGTTTGTGGAATAGTATAATGACTCACTTACGCATGAATTCTATGCTAATCTCAAGACCACAATCACAAAACCAACCAAAGTATTTTATCATTCTGTATTTGTAAGAGGATCTCTTGTTGCTTTTAATCTTGAGGACATATTAGCAATCTTTGACATTTTCTATGATAGCACTATAACAGGTCTTGGAGAAGAGGTTGACATCTCTCAAGTTTGTCAAGCACTTACAGGAGAAGCTGTCTATACGTGGCCAACATAAGTTTATTTAAAATCTTCAACTTTGACGAATTTTTACTTTACTCTCTACAGAATTTCTTGTTATAACTATTTGTCTACTCATAATATTTCTATTACACTTAGGGATAGAGCAATGTTGTTGTATAAAATTGGGCATGGTATGAAGTTCAATTTGGGTGAATTGATATTTCATCAAGTGGTAAAGCTTGCCTAACTCACTGCTCATAGCACCACTCTGTTGCCATATTCCTATTTGCTCACTGAGTATTAAGTGCTTGTCTAAGTTACACGATCCTCAAATCTGACAAACTTATCAAGGACATCAAGGTTCTCTGACTTCCAAGTGTTATAGTCACTATGTAGTAGCCTACCGGACAATTTCCAAGGATTAGAAGTGTGCCTTTTGATACATCTAATATTTTAGCTTCTGGTTCTCAGTCTTCTACCCTTGATATTGCTACCCTAAACCAGTAAGTTACTACTGTCTCCAATCAAGCTGCTTTGTTAGGAGCCTCCATCAATACCATTTTGAGTAGGCTCGATACTGTTTTAGCAACCTAGCAGCCTGACTGATCTTCTCTCTCTTTTTGATCTTTGATATTCTTTGATCCAAAAAGGGGGAATATTTGTGAATTCAGGGAGAGTCAGGGGGAGTCAATCATGGTCATGGTTTAATGGTTTAATATTTGATGCATTTTATGATTTATTGAACAAACAATTTAAAGTTTCTATAATAGTAATTAGGTACAGTTACTACTGCTACTACTACTACTGACGATATTCTTGATATTATATCTGTTGAGTATTGCTACTTGTTCTTGTTTCATTGAATGTGTACTAGAAGTTTATATTATTGTATGTTGAAGTTTGTATTACATTGCAAATTAAACATCGTATAGTTTTGCATTAAACAATGCTAAAAAAAGAGATTATTAGGATTAGTATTGTTAATGTTGACGACTGACATAAATCTTTAATCGGAAGCTTTGATAACCTGACATCAAATTTACAATTCTATTGGGAAACAACAAATATTAGCAAGGTTTGATGTGTGATCAATTTAAGGTGGAATAGGAAACCAAAGTCCAAAAGTGTTTTAGTAGATCTAGGGAATATCTTGGAAGAGAATTTAATGAGTGAAAAACCTTAGGGGGGGGTGAATAAGGTTTTTGGCAAGAAAAAATAATTTTTTCGATTTGTCTAAAAACGCTTAATAATGATGATCACCAAGATGCTTGGACTGACTTTATAGAAGTATAGAAAGTTATCCAAGCACTCGTAGATGTATATCTAGATTTAGACAATGAAAGAATATCAAAAACAGTACATGAATAACTAAATAAAATGAGACAAGAGATGTATAGTGGTTCGATCAACAATGATCTACGTCCACTACTTTAAGCTCACACTTAAGGATTTTCAACCCTATTTCATTAACTTCACTTAATGAAACCGTATCACATACAAGAAAGGATCACCACACTAGGTTTTACACAACCTCTCAGTCACGCAAACACATCAAGGATCGCCTCACTAGGTTTTACTCCACAACCTTGATACAAACACAAAATAAGGATCACCCCAATGGGCTTTACCACATAACCTTGAATATAAACCAACACAAGGCTCACCCCTATGGGTTTTACACCACAATGTTGCACTACAACAGAAATTTGAATATCAATAGAACAGTAAGAAGCTCACTTACTTGAGCAGATGTTCACTCGGATACAAAGCACAAATACTTTTATCTTTGATACACAATGAACTCACTTTGAAGCTAGATAAAAAGAAAATTTTGAAAATATTGAGCAATAGAGTTTCTCAGATGAATGTTTCAAAAATCTTTTTTTCTAATATTGCTTTAAGGGTTATTTATAGAGCCAAAAAGTGGAGTGCCAACGGTCATAAAGAAACGGCTATAAATTTTCTATTTAAACTCATCCGTGTTTTGGACTCGGGTTTTAGACGAAGATGCATCCAAACGGTAAGTCCAAAATGGCACTAACCAGTCAGAAACTTTTTAACACAGTTTACAGAATTTTGGATAAACCTTTTGGATTCAAACTGTTCCATCCAAAATTCTATGATTTTCAAAAACTTTGAAAACATCTCCTTTGAAGCTTCAAGGTAAAATCAAATGAATCAAGAAGATATAGAAATTAATAGATATACCTTAACAACATTTCCTAATATAACGTTCTTCAAAAAGAACTCCTTGATATGAAACTCCACATACTTTAATCTTATCATTTGATATTTTATTCTTGATTTCAGCGATAAAGGAGTTGTCAACAAATCTTATCTGAAAACTTTTGAAGAATAAGGTCAAACATGTCCTATCACAATAGATTAATAAGTTAGTGCATATCAATGTTTGTCATAAATCAAAACATAGAAGAAAACTCTTAGGGCTAACAATGAGGATCTTGTACAGAGAAAGATGAATTCAAGTAAAAGTAAGACTGCAATGTTTTTGAAAACGTGATGGAGAAAGTACTTTGGCAGTCTCCTAATTCAATAAAAATATAATAACTTTGTCGCAAGTATAAAAACCAACTAAGAAGCAAGAAGTTGTGCGCAAGATGAGTTTTATGTAGAGAATTATTTTGAGTTGAGCAAAAGACAAAATGACAAATTGAAGCTTATATTTTGAGAGGCTCTGATGCATAGACCATTGATGAAAGTTTCTGTTATTCACTATTAAAGTGTTCAACAGTGATTCAAGTTATTTGCTTCTACTTTGCTTATTTTCTTGATAAAGCTTGAATCGAATACTTTTTTGTGCACTTATCTTTCGGTTGAAAAGGTTTTTAAAGTCAAATAAGGACCCATCAAATTGCTATAATACTGATTGATAGAAGTTCAATCATGATGGTTGAGTTTAACAATGGCCTTCTGTGAATTTGACAATAAGAATACTGGGTTGCTTTCTATTAAAAGCTACTAGGGATCACTTGGTAATTTGAGATAAGTGTTATCCTTATAACTTTAATTAAAGTTTTACTAGAATATTTCTTTACTAGTCTAGGACCCGTAGATATATGCTTGTTGATAGCCGAATTGGGTTACCAATTTTTTGTATTTGTTGAACTTCTTATTTTTACAATCTGCCAAACTAACGTCACTGCAACAGAAAAGTCTAGCAATATAATAGGGAGCTGACAAACCAAATCACACATGTACAAACCTTCTGTCTTTGTTCTGGCATTTTGGTCCCAGACTTTACAAAGCATCTGGAAAAATATTTAGTACTCATTTTGATTCTACATAATAATTTAGAAAATCACGCCCTATATATATTAATGAAACTCTAACTATGCATCCTAATTACACAATCATTTGTACTAATTGACAATCAGGTTAAGAATATTACCTTTGACTATTCCCACTATTAACAGCAGTTTGTTGATAGGTTTAAGTGCAAGCGATAAATCAACAACAACGGAGATTTGACTTTCTTCTGCTACTTTATAAGCTTCTTGTGCTATTATAGTTTTTGTTATATACCTGTTGGGAAAGGCATAAGAGAAACTAAACACTATCAATTCTTAATCAAGAATCACACAGGCTTGCCACCAATGGTCAATTCTAAATTTTCTAGCAACTTGCTTTAACAATTTTATCTGCAAGAGCATTGTAAGACGCATCCATTCCTTCAATATCCTAACAAAAAACTTCATCCACAACATGTGAGCTTTCAAAACCTCGGGCCTTTTCTTGGCTTCAACTATCACTCAAAGAAAGCTTACTTTTGTTTCACATTTTATTTTTTTGATAAAAAAAATTGTAAATTTATATTGATTAAAAGAAATATACAAAAATCAATTGCAAAGCAGTTTACATACAAGACCCAAAAGTAAGGTTACAAGGAGCCATCATAGACCCTATACTCGTATGAGGCCAAAATATGAAGATATAAGGAGAAAACTTTTTAGACATGCGTTTTGACCTTATGTACAATATCACATTATTAGAAATTAACCCCATTTAAATCTTTTTTGTTTCTAGCAATCCAAACATAATAAACAACTGCTATAAATGCCGACACCTTGACTTTGGACAGCTAGCAAGTGCCACGAGCCTTCTTAGTGAGCCATTTCACACTGCTTGGGATAGTGGACATGTTGCATTGTAAATCAATTCAACATTTAATGTTGTTACAAATCTAACTTGTAACTGGGCAACCAAAGAACAAATAAGCAGCTGTCTCCAGTACTGTTCGGTAGAGGGGGCAAGAAAGATCATCGACAACAAAAGTGAGGGTGTCCTTTGTTCTAAGTTTTCTCTAAGGCCAAGCCATAGGATACAAGCATGCTTGGGAATAAGTATATTGCTCCAAAGTGTTCTATGCCATGGAACTGGGGAGTGGCTCCTGTCCAATTTTAAAAAAACTAGAGATCTTCTAGTCTTTCAAGAATAGAAAGACACGTTAGTGTATTAGTAGTTAATGCTAGGATAGATTTTTCAAAATTATCCTTTTCAATTCCTATTTTTTCTTTAATTAACTCTACACTCCGTTAACTTCTATTCGATTTGAAAAAAAAATAGGAAAAAAACTAAATCTGCAAAAGCAACTACTGCCCAAGCAAGTCACAGTACAAGCAGGACTCTTCTGTAGTTCAATTCAGACTTCACAGGAGTTTTGCTTTCAATTATTATAGACATCCTACATGATTCAAACTACACTGAAGATGAAAAAAGATTCTTGCTCTAGAGTTTGAATCTTCTATTTCTTTTTAGCTTCGTCAGTCCAATCCCTGCAGTTGATCAAAGCAATGAGTTAGGTTTCAAGGCAAAAACATCAATGCTGAATGGAGGTATTTTCTTTCATTTATTTATCAATTCTCTTATATTCTTGTGCTTACTAAAAATAAAGTCACAAACTGTAAAATTAGTTATTCACTGTTCTATTTGAATTTTCAGATTCAGATTTTCCATATTCTTCTCAGCCTATCACACACAAATTATGTGAAATTGAGCAAAGAGTAGAGTGTCGGAGGGATAATATACTCATAGACACAAAAAGGAATGCAAAACCTTTACAGAATAGTTCAAGGGATGGGACAGTTGTATGCCGGCTTGAAGGGCCGTAGAATAATGCTATACAGATGGATAGTACCTCTGAACCAACACTTATGTCTGATGTTAGGGTTTTAAGGCCAATCAAGGATTTGTCTAATGGGATGGTAATCAAGCTGATGTTACTAAAGTAAGAGTATGATCACCTATTGGTCTGGTAGTTTATCTCAATTCATATGCCTTCTGCCAAGATCACAACTTTTTGGATAGCCCATTTTTGCAAATTCATGTCAAACTAAACAAAAACATCTTGAGAAGATCAGAGGCTAAAGATGACATTATGTTGATAGGCTTCACCTATGCTTCTACTCTTTCTCATGATGGGAGAGATATTTCTTAGACACAAAGTCATTCTCGCTGAAATGTTCGGCATGAATTTAAAACAGAACTGCAAAAGATACTCTTAGAACAATTTATGTAAACTTAGGTTGAACAGGAGGTTTAACAAGAATTTTGAAGGCATCTACCTATCTTTAACAACAAGGGGCCAGGGGGGCGGGGATGAAACGACCAAGCTGAAAATGTCAAGTTTTTTATTGTGTCCTCTCTACTAATCTTGTTCTTTTTGAAATCTAATTAATGAATATTTATATTTCCGTATTAAATTTTCTTACATCTTCTGATATCCCTCCAAAACACAACAATACAAATTTCTTATTTCCTCATTAGGTTTTCTTACATCTTTTGGTTGTCCCTCCAAAATACAGCTACATTAGGTACTTCTTAATATATTATAGCTATTTTTCAAAATAATAAAATCTAATAAAACATAACATTACAGATTCCTCAAAAATCAATCAGACAACAACATATAAATTAAATATTAGCCATTGTGAAGCCAAAACTATCCCTTATAAAGAACCTAAATAATATTTAGAATGAAAAGTAGAAAAGCTGAAAGGAAGGGAAAGGGAATAGAAGAGGATAAAGAATCATTTTTTAGATAAGATAAGAATAAAAGTTTAATTTTTCACAAATAAAGATGTAGCTATTGTAGATGGTGAACCAAAGCATAAGCAGAGGCCAAAACTAAACTGAAGGAAAATGAATCGAAAGAAGCAAACATGGGAACGAAAGCTGTTTCACGGTAGTAAGTTAGAAAAACTATGCTAAAATCCCCGTACAGTCAGATATTCTCTCAAAGTAGGAGAAGCTAAAAATATCAACATAAATAGCAGAAAAATTGCTATAACTATTAATATAAAATTTCTTTTCACAACATTCATACTAGAAAAATTGGAGAAAGAAAAATAGAACACCAAGAACCGATTTCGTATTCAGTGTAATTTGAATTAGTAGGATGTCTATAATAATTGAAAGTAGAATTTGTGTGAAGTTTGAATTGAATTGCAGAAGAATCCAGAATTTCTGTGAAGTGTGAATTGAATTGCACAAGAATCCTTCTTGTACTGTGACTTGCTTGGGCAGGACTCAGGAGTTACTTCTGTTGATTTAGTTTTAATTAGATAATTTGGTTTTGTTATTTTTTTTTCCCTCATTTTTTTCAAACTAAGCAAAAGTTAACGGAGTGTAGAGTTAATTGGATAAGAATAGGAAGAGATAAGGAGGATTTAAAAAATCTAATCCTAGCCATTAACCGCTAATATACTAACATGTCTTTCTATTCTTGAAAGACTGGAAGATCTCCAATTTTTTGAAAACTGGAGAGGAGCCCCTCCCACGAAACTGTGACCCGTCAGTCCTTGAAAAAATCATAGATAGCTTTGGTGAAAGTCTTCTTACCACATTCCCATTCATCAAACAAAGTTGTGGCACAATTAATAGTTCCAGATAACATTAACATATTATCCCTGATTTGTAAAAAGCACTTAACCCTGGCCTCCTTTCTCCTCCCTGCCACCTATCTTTTAAGGTAGAAGAGAGCACAAGAACATAAATAGGGGATTATAATCTAGTTTGGAGCTTCCAAAGAAAGCTGACAAAAAGGCAGCACAATTTCACAATGCAAATTGCATAAAATTTTATGTATAATTCTCACATAATTCTACATAAAATCATACAAACCTTATTAAAAACTTGTTAATATATGTACTACATTTTGTATCATCATATAACCCAATTTTGTTATTTAAACCATTGAATAACCAAGCAATTTGAAAGTATCAGATTGCATGGTTCCAAGTCTTGCGATAAGTATCGACTACTGTTTGAGGGTCTCTTACTTTAACAAATAATGTTAAATACAAATTGTTAAGGCTAATATAAGTGCAACTGTGACAATAATCTTTGACAAACTAGACATGTGGTTTAGATTAATTAAACATTGGCACTAGTATTTTGACATAAGTTTGATGCAAAGAAAAACTGAAGAAGAATTTAGAAGTATATTAAGTGAAGATCTCTGGCATGTCTCGGGAAAATCTTACGGTTCTATGATAGAGGACATTGTGAAGGAAATAAACCGCAGATAACTAAGGAAATATATAAAGAGTTTGTGTTTTAGTAGTTTCCTAATGCCAGTAAAACACATGTCTCTATTGTGTATTAATAGAGCCGAATAGCAAGATGAGAGACACAGAAAAAAAGAAAATAGAGTTAGTGACAATATACAGTTAGAAGAGTTGTGCAAAAAAATTAAGTGAGTCTCATGATTATGCTTTGAGAAAGATCTAATGCAACTGCTATTGTTGACAGATTGAGCAATGCTTTATTAATCTATTGTATTAGCAAATCAAGTATATTTGCATCCACTTTGTTATCTATGCACGAAAAGACTTAAATCAAATTATCCTTCAAATTTATCACCTTTCAGTTTGAGAGGTTGCTATCAAATGAAGATCTGTGGAGTTGTTGTAACAATAATTGATAGGCTATCAATCATGCTGGGTTGAGTTCAATAATGGTCTTCTACAAGTTTGATAGAAACAGTACTGTGTCGTGCTATGTTAAATTCTATTGATATAAGTATTGCTATTGTAACTTTGATTAAAAGTTTAGTGCATCATTTTAATAGTCATGGACCTACAAATGTAGGCATGTTGATAGCCGAACCGCTTTACCAATTTGTTGTGTATGTTAGACTTCTTTATTTTGTAGTTTATCAAATTAACTTTAATTGGAAAGTTAAACAAAATTGTAGAAGATTGATAAGCCAAACCTAACAAGTGGTATCAAAGTGGTTCATCATATTATAGCTGCTATTAGTATAGCAAGTGAGATTTGGGAAGTTAGTTTGGGAGATGTCTGCACTAGTAGATGAAGGAAATTCTGTCACGAGACCACTGTTGTTGAAGAGTACAAATTATGTGTATTGGAAATCACGATCGAGGATCTTAATCCAAAATTAGGGCATTGTTGCATGGAAAGCTATTGAAACTGGATAGAAACCTCTAATGAAGGCAAATGGTAGTATCAAAACATCTGAAAAGAAACTAATTGCAGAACAGACCGAAGATGAATGTAAACTTGCCAATGTTAATGCTAAAGCAGTAAATGTAATTTTTTCTGCTGTTGAACAAGAAGAGTTCAAGTTAATTTTAACATATTAATCTCCTAAAGAAGCATGTGACAAACTGCAGACTATATTTGAAGGTACCGGTACTGTTCGGATGTAAAAAGGGAAGTTGTTGATGACTCAGTTTGAGGAGCTAAAGATGGGTGAATATGAGACAGTTGCCATGTTTGAAACAAATTAAGAGATTTCAAATCAAGCAAATCAGCTTAGTGAGATCTATTCAGAAGAGTTATTGATCTAGAAAACACTGAGATATTCACCATTAAGGAATGAAGAGATGTGTCAACAATACAAGTTGATAAATTACCGGGTTCTTTGCAGAGCTATGAGATGAATCTTCAATTCCAGAGCAAATCCAAAGAGAAAGGTGTTGCATTGAAAACTAAATAAGAATCTAATGAGGACGAAGCTTCTAATAAATAGAAGGTTTGTAGACAAGAAAGTTCAACAAGTTATTGAAAGACGCAATCAGATGAATAAACCGTTTGCTAAAACTTTTAATATGTAGTTCGAGGTTCTAAAGAAAATGAACACAGAGCAAAAATTTATTGAAACCAAGAGCACATCAAAGGGACTAAATGTCATGAATGTAGAAAAATTGGTCATATCCGTATTGATTGTTTAAATCTAAAAAAAAAAAAGCTGTGCAATTTTGAGCGTAAGAAATAGTATCTACAAACACACACAAAAATCAAGTTTTAAATTAAAATGCCAAAACACTTAAAATACACAATTGAGCAAGTATAACCATCGTGTAGTATAGAATTTAATGGCAAGTATCGAAGATCCTCAGAAAAAGGATAAAGGAACCACTAATAATTTTTCTTCTATTATTTAGTCTAACATATTAATAGAATATACTAATTACAATGGGTAAACCTAGAAATCAACACATCCTCATACAAGATTGACATGAGAAAAATCAAAGATAAGAAATAGAGTATAAGATATGTACTTGTCAAGAATCCCCCAAAATGAGTCAAGTATCCAACCAAACTCAAGATCACTAAATTCCAATTCTAATACCGGAGAGGTCATGAATGCAAAACTCACTCTCTCTCGAGATGTGAATTTTCTATTCTTAGGCTAATTAAATGGTATCTCTACCTCCCCAATTAAACCTAAGAAGTATTAAGTGCAAAACTCCTAAAATTTCAGAAGAATCCAATACCCCTATATCTAGGTGATATTAAATTTCTAATGATTATCAAGTTCTAATCCCCCAATTATTTCTCAAGTTCACCAACAAAAAATAAATATTGAACCAAATTGATTTGAACCTAACTCCTAACTCCATCTATTAAATTCATTAAAAGAGAGTAACCCAAGCAATGAATCCAACACAATAAAATCAAGTAATCATTCATTAAGAATCGAAAATTAATAAATCAAGAGTAGATTTAATACAAAAATAAATTAGGGTTAATCCCTTCAAGAACAATTTAGGCATTCCATACAAATTGAAAAAAGAAAATAAAGGGAAAAAAAGTAAAAAATGTTCATAGGTAATTAGTCCCTTCATCTCCATCTTCAATTTTCTCTTGGATCAACCTCCAAATCTCTTCAATCATTTTTCTCTTGTGAGTGGGCATTATTCCCTATTGTTTGCCGCCACTTGTTTTGTCCAAATGTTCTGTTTATATCCCCCTTAAAACCTTCAAAATCGTGGCTGAAAAAGAACAACAGATCTGATTTGCGGTGTTGCACGACAGCATCTCGAGTGTTATCAACAGCGTCATGCATGCTTTCCTTTACTTATATTTGCTTCAATTGACATCGTGACATTTGATTCTTCTATATGCTGTAATCCTACATAGCAGCATCGACTAAGTTCTGCATGACGCCATTGAATCCTAAAATGTTTGATCTTATTGAATCTCTGAAGATGCATGACTGCATGGAGTATGAATGCGAACAGCATCGTTGGTCTTCTTCTTTGCTCTTTTTCATTCTTTTTCAGCCTTATTCTTTACTAAACCTTAAATCCATGACTCTTGCATAAAATAATATGAAACTATGGGGATAAGTAGTTGTTTAAGTCAAATTTTACAACAACTATAGTATAATTTATATAGAAAATATGTACATGATGAGCACTCATTAGAAGTCTAAAAACAAGTCTTACAATTCCACTCTAAGTGATGGAGAAAATGATGCTTAGAATTTTCTAGATGAGTTGAGTTCAAGTAAAGAACATTACTTTAGTCAATCAAACAACACTGCATTCAATATAATAGTTAAGTAAGAAGCCATTGAAAGTGAGGAAGATATGCCTGACAATGATAAGGAAATATAAGCAGAAGCACTTTTGGAAAAATGTGAGTTACTATACTCAAAACAACATGAAGGAGTAAAGCAAATCAAACTTCTAAAAAAGCAGGTTGAAGAGCTAAACCAATCACTATGTGATCAACAATAGAAGTTAAGTCTATATGAAAAAGAGATTGATCAAAAAGAGATGGAGTTGAAACTAAAAAATTAACAGTTATAAACAGTAAATCAACTGTTATAGATGCTGAATTAGCCATCAAAAGACTAAACACTAGAAAAGCTAAATTGTATGAAGTATTATTATCTTTTGGAAATCCTTTCTAGACAAAACAGGCTTAGGATATGATGAGGCCAACAAGTTTGTTGTTGAACATCATACAAATTTAACAGTTGCTGAGGAAAATGGGCAGTTAAGAAAGTTCAAACAAAAGCCCAAGAAGCTTGCTGTTTATTGTGACTATTATTCTCTTGCAGGTCATAGATGGAAGAAATGCTTGAAGAGATTCAAAGATTTTTAAAATAGCCAAAAATATATCAAATCTATGTTTCAAAAAAGCAAAAAATCTCCAAAAGTGAAATAAGTCTTGATAAAAAAGGTTGAACTTAAGGCACATGTGGTTCATATATCTCTAAAAACCACAATATGGAGGACATATAGTATCTTGATAGCAATTGTTCAAAACATATGACAGGAAGAAAGAAATTTTTAGTTGATTATGAATGTAAAAATTGTGGACCAATTACATTTGGAGATGGCTTTAAGAACCAGGTTATTGAAACAGGTATGCTAAAGAATAAAGGTATGCCAAAACTCAGAACTCTGCATGTAGAAGGTCTAAAAGCAAATTTGATAAGTATTAGTCAACTATGTGATGATAATATATTAGTCAACTTTGACAAAATTAAGTATCTTGTTGTGAATAAAACTAAAAATTATGTAATTACTAGAGACAGAACTGTGATAATTTCTATCAAATATGCATATTAAATTCATATAAGTGCATGCTATCTAAGACTGATAAAGTTGAACTGTGGCATCAGAAGTTAGAACATATTAATTCCAATCAGTTAGAATTGCTAAGTTCAATAAGAGCTGCTCGGGGATTACCTAAGTAAGGTAAGGTTAACAGAAATATATGTGGTGCATGTCAAAATGACAAGTCAAAGCATTATCTGTTGGAGTCCAACAAAAAGTTACTGCATCTGTTCTTGAACTTATTCATATGGACTTATTTGAACTAACTCAGATAGAAAATATTAATGGAAAAAGGTATGTTATTGTGTGTGTTGATAAATATTTTAGATCTACATTGGTGAGTTTCTTAAGATAAAAATCAAATGCTTTTGAAGCTTTTTAGAAATTATATTTAAGTGTACAAATTTAGAAAAGTGTAAAGGTAAAAAGGATACAAAGTGATCATGAAAAGGAGTTTGACAACAAACTGTTCAATGTATTCTGTGTCAAAAATGGAATTTAATAGGAATTTTTAGCACTAAAAACATGTAACAAAATGGTATTGCTAAGAGGAAGAATAGGACTATCCAAGAAAAGGTAAGAGTTATGCTAAATGCCAAGAAATTACCACATAGATGGTGGGCAGAAGCTGTGAATACTCAAACACATATCATCAATTGAACATATTTTAGGCTGTTGGGAAATATGCCCTCTTAGACTATGTTTTTAATGTAAACATCAAATGTTTTAATAAAAGAATTTATTTACAAAAATTGTTTGTAAATTTACTTTTTATTTGTGCACAATTTCGTTTGGAAAAGACCTATTGTGTTTAAATAAGTGATCCATGTGAATGGTGGTCTTTCACAGTAAGGTATGGATCACGGATTATTTAACACATAAATATTTGTTCTTAACCGAATGATGAGAATAGGAATCTCATCATATTTAGGTTATTATGTTATGAATTCCAAATGGGGAATGGCTTACCTTTAGCTAGTGAGTAGTCCACTCATTTCATGACATAAGCGTATTTTGAATACGTAGAACAAGATCTATAGTAGTGGTTTCTGAAAGTACTATTTGGTAGAAACCAAGACTACTACTGCTACAGCATGGACTAATACTCTACGGCTTGAGTATGAGTTAGTAGCCTGACGAAGCTGAAAGCATGTACTTTGATATGCTTTAGTTGAGGTTCTATCGTAGAACCAATATACTTATATATTGGGTATATGTAACTAGTTAGTTAAGACAGACTTGTATAAGATAATTTCTATACAATATCGCCTCTTATGGTTGTCTGAATGATCTAAATATCCAGGACCCTAGGAAACATGACTTGGATGTTTACTCTAGGGTAGTTGTTAGTGTTGTGCCCTAGAGATAATCACTTGTACATTGTATATGACACATTTTATTTTAATAAAATGCATTATTTATCCTACAGTTTCTTTTGTTTACTTTAAATAATATAACTGTTCGATAAAGTCCCTAGTACAACACTGTGTTAAGGATCTCATGATAGAAATCATGATATGAGATTCCTACTACACTGGACGGTGTTAGTACTTAAATAGTCTCTAGTCATAGTATTAATGAGACAGGACATCATTGATGCGTTAAGACTAGAATGTGTTAGACATCCTGATTTGATCAGGCGGTGGTTCTCATAACCGTGAGTGTTGAGATACTCAAAGTTAACACATGGATGCTTGTTAATGGAACAAGTTCATTAGATGACCTAGCTTTAAGATAATCCCATTGATAACTATTTAGTACCAGTGATATAATCTCAATATAGCAAACGTGCAAGTATCCTTAGACTTGAGATCTCTAAGGTACTTTGTTTGTTGAGCTTTGTGCTTTGATTCCAATCTCCAGAACTCGATCGACGGCCGTCTATGGAATGGATATTAGGTATATTGTGAGGTAAACGAAAGTAGTTGAGAGGGTCAATAAAGGATTCACCACTCCTAATAGTAGGGGAGAATATCTCATGGCCACTTGTAGGAATTACTACTCGAAAAGTCCTTAGCCAAGGCGATTATGTATTGAAAATAGTTCCAATTGATACATTCTAGAGTAGTGGGTTCCTGATACAAGTACTATTGTATTCGGGTCAGAATTAATTCTGGAGGGAGTTGGCACTAATTCCGTATTCCAAACCGAATGAGATATTGTATGGTGAAAGAAGTTAATTACACTGTAATTTGTTATTGAAGGGTTCATGTCAAGCCACTTGACTTCCTGAACTCTTGGGGGGTCATAATGTGTTGCTAGATACCTCTCATGATCTGAAAATATGGGTTTATTAATTGATGAATTAATAAACCAATCCTAATTAGAATTAATATGATTAATTCTAATTAGTTATGGATTATTAATTTCAAAGACGTTTGGATTAATTCATATTCGCTACCAATTGGCTGGGAAATCTAATAGGTAACACACAATAGAGGATTATATACTCAAGATGTTATTTGAGAACATAGTGGGGTTAATTGAGAAAAAGAGAAATTGTTGTGGATAAATTATAGTTAGTTATAATTTATGATCCAAATTGTAATTGTAAGAACTTGATGTTTCCAATTATAATTAGGGAATTCTAATAGGATTAGAATTCTCAATTTTTGGTAAGGCTTTTGGTGATATATGATTATATAGCCGCCAACCCTAGCCAAGAGTGAGACACACGAAAAACCAACAACCACAAATGACTCTTCTCTTTCACTCTTTTGTTGATCTTGATCAAAGAACCCTAGCCACCATATTGTTTCTGCTAGCACAGGAAAGTTGGATGCTTGAGTATTCCTCTGTGTGGATTACTGTTAGAGATAATCACACACTGTGATTATAGTGGTTAGACGTCCAACTCTCGTAGAGTTTGCACAAGAGGATTGCTGGATCGCTCCTCGACTTGAAGAAGAAAATTTTTATTCTTCGAACGATCACCCAAAGGTAAAAACTGTTACTTTTACTCTCTTTATGTCCTGTTTTTCACACATAGGCGGGTCCTAGGAGGGTATCTCGTTTTATTTTCCACTGCGTCGTATAGCATACGAGTCCGAGATACCCAACAGTAGCTCCCTTGGAAAGCGAAAACACTCTAAGAAGTCGTGGATCATTAGACTAGAAGCCTAAGGATGGTAGATGTCATTTAGAGATGTGTTAGTACACTTCTTCCTCTCTAAATGCATGGTGATGTGTAGAGGGGTATTTTAGTCATTTCACCTGTAGGTCGGAGACTTTGCTAACGTAGCATTGTTCTTGAGGTCAATATTTTCTTATGGTGATATTAGAAAATATTTAAAATGTAAAATACAGCTATTTATATAGTAGGGATATTTTGATCATTTTAGTAGCCAAAGCGATGTATGTGTCTTTTTGGTCCTCGGAATAACCTGTAAGTCTTAATTAATTTTAGGTTGAAGAATTGGTCTTAGTTAAAGAAGACTTTATTTTATTTAAGAAGTCTAATTTATTATTGAATTGGAATAAAAATAAATAAAAAGAAGTTGAGAGAGATTTATTACCTGATTTAATTTGTTAATTAATTATTTAGGGCCTAGATCCAGTTTGAATAATTAGAAAATTAACCTAAGCTTAAACTAGATGGGAAAAGGCTTGTTTAATTATTTATTGGGTTATTTCTATAAGTTCAGGAAATAAATAATTAATGTTTAATTAATTTTGGTTCGTTTGTGCTCATTAATTATTTATTGGGTTATTTCTATAAGTCCAGAAAATAATTAATTAATATTTATTATTTTGGGCTTTTTGGGTCCAAAAAAATAATAAATATTATTTTGGCTCAATAGTTTGGACCATAGGGTTTTTCCAGATACGGTTCAGAAGAGTTTAAGGCTAAGCCAAACTCACTCTGTTGATAACATCCAAGTGTTTGAAATATCAAATTCAGGGGATATTATTATCAGATATATCAGATACCATGGTTTTACAAGATTTTTCACATCACTGTGAAAAAAAAAAAAAAACCCTGCAAGCTTTTTTGGTTTTCCTTTCTCTCTCTCGTGACTTCTCTTTTTCCCTTTGTTCTTGATATTGCTAAACAATAGCAAAGGATTAAGAATGGAGAGATCATTCCTCCTCACCTTTTGTTTCACCAACAAGGATTGAGGCAGTGGAATATTCTGAGATTCTGAAAGCTTTGGCATTCATTCAAACAAGGCGAATTAGGAGGATAGCGGGATTTCAACCGGAGGCTTCATCTAGCAGGCAAGAAGGAGTTATTCTTGTGGTTCAGCTGACTACGTCACAGCCAAAGAGGCTTAAGGCGCATAGAGGTATTGAATAAATGCTTCCATGATGTTGTGCTTCGTTTTTGTAGCCTCTGTTTTTTTTTTTTTTTCGGCAGAGCATGTCTTCCTCTGTTTTTATTTTCAATCTACAAGTGGTATCAGAGCATGTTGATTGATTAACTTAGGGAGCATGTTAGTTAATAAAAATGGAGAAGATCATTGTTTGGTACTTAAGCATGTGATCTTTCGCTGTTTTGGTATGGGATAGACGCTTTGTGAGCTTCACAGTAGAAGCATAGGTCTTCTGTAATTTTTCCATGCTTTCATAAAACAATCGTGTGAACCTAATTTTGCAGGGTATAGGCGAATGTGTTTTTTGTTTGGATGAGATTTTGTATTTGAAAACGTCTAAAGAAGCTGTGGGAGAAAGGAAGAAAAAATGCAGAACGGAAAAATTTCGCATAGAAAAAAAACGAAGAAGATGAAACTGTTTATAAGCCACCTGTGGAGCCGAGCCGCGCCGAGCCGCTGACCGCTTCTGTGCCTGGAGCCGAGGACGGCTTCACATTGGCTCGAAGCCACCGAAGCAATTGCAAATTGCAATCGGAGAAAGGTGCGGGTTGTGTGGGTTGGTCAACGGGCGGCAGGCTTCATGGGTTGACCATCAGGGCGATCCGGTGTGGTTGGTGCACCTAGCTCGCGATGGACCATCAAGATGATCCGGTGCAGCAGGTGCACATGAACCAAGGGATTTTTTTTTCCTTGTAATTTTCTTGCATTTTCTTTTTCGTTTTGGGTCTCATACCAGACGAAGTTAATATTTTTGCAATAATTAATATTCATGGAATATATTTGCATGAAAAATATTAGTAAGGGATTTTAGGATTAAACAAGACCATTAATTAATTAATGTGTTTAATTCTATTATTTGGGAACTTAGGTTTAAAAATAGAAAAGCATGAAAATGTCTACTGTTTTCTAGTATGCTATTATTTTTAAGTACCTATGTGCGCATTTTCTCAAAGACCAAATTTTTTACAAGAAAACATTTTTCTTTAAAAAATTAAATGGTTATTTTAACTTGAACAAAAATTAATCCTTAAATATTTTCTCAAATGATTTAATCCTTGACATAGAAATTATATTGGATTTAGATATTTTTGTAAGTTAAACATAGAAAGCCATTTTGTTTTATTTTTGTACTAGAAAAATTGTTTTGTCAAAATAAACTTGAGACCAAAGTTTATAGAAAGTTTCCATTGGAAAATTTTTGAAATCATTAAGGTTTTAACTTAAATAAAATTAGTCCATGAAAAAAATCTCTCAAATGATATAAACCTTGACATAGAGATTTTAATGGATTTAGATATTTTATTTTTGAGTTGAGGAAAAACTTAATGGAAATTTTCAAAAGGATATTTTTCATAGAAACTCTTGTTTTAAAAGACTAAGTGGGAGAGGGGTTTCAACGGCCCCACGACTTCCATCACGGTCCTTATTAGAGATCGTGGGTCCCCTCGCGTCACCTTGGGAGTGAACCCATATAGGATGGGGATACCACAAGGATCTAAATCTAATGGAAGGATGTAATTAATAACCCGGGACACGTACTATGATCGGTCAGCCCCTCGTTAGAGGTTATAGTGCGAGGTATGTCCATAGGAAATGAGAGGAAACGGCTATCCCCTCGATGGAGTTATCTTCTAGATCATTACCTAGAAGGGAAATTAATTTGTGGTGGTTAACACACTTAACTTAGGGAACTGTTAATCTTCCCAAGAAGTTATGTCAGTTTTCCTAAGAGTCGAATTTATTATCAGTTTTAATAAAGTGCACAAATTTGTTTTGTTTTCACAAACTAAATATTTTTCTTTTATTTTTCAATTTTTCAGAAATGGTGGGAGGTTCTTTTAGTCCATTGGTCGTTATTCTCGGAGAGAATAAGCTAACGTGACCAAACTATATGGATTGGAAGAGGAACCTGGACATAATACTCACAGCGGAAGAGTATAAGTATGTCCTTTACGAAACCTGCCCTGTTATCGAGGAAGGTTCCACTATCGAGGAGCGAGAGGCTGAGAAGGCATGGAAAAAGGCCGACAAGATGACTCGTTGCTATATGTTGGCCTCTATGTCTAATGTGCTCCAATCTAAACATGAGCACATCGCCACTGCGTATGATATAACTCAATCATTAGCCACGATATTCGCGGATTAGAGCCGGCCCGCAAGGCATGAGGCTCTTCAAACTATCATTAACACTAAGATGGCTGAGGGAGCATCAGTCATAGAACATACGTTCAAGATGATTGCTGCTTTCGAGAAGACAGAAATCTTAGGGGCTGTTATTGACCCTGAGAGCCAAGTGGACATAGTTCTCGAATCTCTACCGGGTTCCTCTACTATGTTCAAGTTGAATTACAACATGAACAAGTTAAACATGAGTTTAACTGAGTTGATGAAGGAACTCCAAATGGCAGAGAAGGTCATGAAGCCTCAATCAAAGGCTATAATTGCTAAGGCTTCTTCCTCTAGAATTGGACTAAAGCCCACAAAGTTCAAAAGGAAGAAGGGAAACGCAGCGACCCAGCCCAAGACCCAACCCAAAGATAAACCAATGGGCAAGTGTTTCAAATGTGGAAAGAAGGGACATTGGAAAAAGGAGCGCCCAGTTCTTCAAGCCAAGAAAAACCCCATAGGTAATGTTTTCTATCTAGAGTTTATATCAATGGTTGAATCAACTTCCACTTGAATTGTTAATTTAGGAGTCACTGATCACATCTGTAACTCCCTGTAGGGGCTTAGAAAGATTAGAAGACTCAAGAAGGGCGAACATAGGCTACGTGTGGGAAATGGAGCACAAGTCTGGGCCCTTGCAGTGGGAGAGTTGGATCTTATTTTTTATTGTAATAGAATAGTGGTTTTAAAAGATATTTTATATGTATCTGGATTTCGTCAGAATTTAATTTCAGTTGCAAAACTAATAAATTAAGGATATTCTGTATTTTTCCATTCTGGTATTTCTATCAGTAGAGATGGAAAAATTTTATGTATTGGGCACATGTATGGAAATCTATTCTTCTTAAACCCTATTAACAATCAATTAAATAACGCTCAATCTGAACCTTTAACTAAGAAGAGAAAGACCAATGTCAATGACTCATACAATTGGCATATAAGGTTGGGTCATATCAACTCAACCAGGATTCAGAGACTAATACATGATGGGCCTTTGGGCTCATTGAGACTGGAAAATTGGCCTTAGTGTGAATCTCGCCTGATGGGAAAAATGACCAAAAGGTCATTTACACCAAAGGCAGATAGAGCCAAGGAAATATTGAATCTTATTCACATTGATGTGTATGGTCCCTCGTCTACACCAGCTAGAGAGGGTTTTAAGTACTTCATCACTTTCACGAATGATTGTATAAGGTTTGGTTATATTTGCCTAATGAGACGCAAGTCTGACTTTTTTGATAAGTTCAAGGAGTTTAAGGCTCAAGTAGAGCGTCGGACAGGTAAATTAATCAAGACCTTACAATCGGATCGTGGTGGAGAGTACCTCCTTGGTGAATTCAATGACTACATGGTACATCATGGGATAGTATCCCAGCTCTCTGCGTCGGGGACACCCAAGCAGAATAGAGTAGTTGAAAGAAGGAACAGGACATTGATGGAAATGGTCCGAAGTATGATGTCTCATGCTACTCTTCCAGTGTCTTTTTGGGGTTATGCCCTGGAAACAACGGCATACATTCTGAACTTGGTGACTTCCAAGTCAGTACCTAGGACTCCCTATGAGATGTGGACTTGGTGTAAGCCGAGTTTGAATCATCTCAAGATATAGGTTATCTAGCTTATGTACTGGTCAAGAGAGATAAGTTGAAATCAAGATCAGAATTATGCTATTTTTTTGGGTATCCAAAAGGGACAAATGGTGGTTACTTTTATCATCCTAAGGAGTAGAAAGTACTAGTTAGTACCAATGCTAGATACTTAGAGGATGATCAAGGTACTTCCACTAAAGATTCAACAAGGTTGGAACTTGAGAAGAAGTTATCTTCGGAATCAACTTCTTCTGACCCGATTGTGGGACAAGAAGAGGCACAGACTCAAGAGCCTGTACAAATGGAGCCTCGTCGTAGTGGAAGAGTGTTTAGGGTTCCAGATAGGTGGACTAGAGAAGCTTCCGAGCTAGTCTCCGACTATAAGGAACAAGACCCCGCTAGATACGAGGAGGCTATTCCTGATGTCGATGCAAATCTTTGGCATGAAGCAATGAAATTCGAGATTTAGTCTATGTACTTCAATCAGGTTTGGGATCTTGTAGCTTCACCTAAATGGATAAAACCCATTTGGTGTAAGTGGGTATACAAAAGGAAGAAGGGAGTGGATGGGAAGGTGGAAACCTTCAAAGTTAGGCTTGTGGCGAAAGGGTATACTCAGAAAGAGGGTATCGATTATGAGAAAACCTTTTCCCCGGTGGCCATGCTTAAGTCCATCCGTATCCTCCTTGCAATCGCATGTCATTATGACTACGAGATATGACAAATGGATGTCAAGACGGTTTTTTTAAATGTCTATCTTAATGAAAACATCTATATGTCCCAACCGGAAGGGTTTATTGCTAAAGGCCAAGAACATATAGTTTGCAAGCTTAAGAAGTCCATTTATGGACTCAAGCAGGCATCGAGAGCATGGAATACTCGTTTTGACGAGACTATAAAGTCTTACGGTTTTATTCAAAACGAGGATGAACCATGCGTGTACAGGAAACTTGAAGGCATTAATGTGATTTTTCTTGTCTTGTATGTGAATGATATTCTACTCATTGGAAATGATGTAGGGTCATTGTCATCTACAAATGTTTGGCTGTCTAGTTAATTCAGTATAAAGAACTTGGGAGAAGTCAGTTATATTTTCGGTATTAAGCTTCTTTGAAATAGGAAGCAGAGAATGTTAAGATTATCCCAAGCGACATACATTGACAAGATGCTGGCCAAGTATAACATGACTCATGCAAGGGAGCTCTAATTCCTTGCAGACATGTGTTGTCTTTTTCTTCAAGGGACTGTCCTAAGTCTCAAGAAGAAAAAGACAGAATGAGTAGAATTCCCAACGCTTCAGTTGTGGGAAGTCTCATGTACGCCATGCTATGTACTAAGCCAGATATCTGCTTTGTTGTCGGCTTAGTTAGTAGATATCAGTCAAACCCTAGGGAGGTTCATTGGCAAGCTGTAAAGCATATTCTCAAGTACCTCAAGGGAACGAGAGATTATATGCTAATTTACAGGGCTGATGACTTAGTTCCTACAAGATACACAAATTCAGACTTCGGATAAAGATGAAAGAAAATCCATTAGTGGATATGTCTTTGCCTTGTCTGAAGGGGCTATTTCATGGAGGAGTATCAAGCAATCTTGCATTGCTGACTCAACCATGAAAGCTGAGTATGCGGCAGCTTTGGAGGCATTCAAGGAAGCAGTCTGGCTCCGGAAGTTCCTTTCAGAACTTGGAGTCGTGCCACATATGGACAGGCAGATTGTGATGTATTACGATAACACTGGAGCAGTATCGCAATCCAAAGAACCCAGGAACCATAAGAAGGGGAAGCACATTGAGAGGAAGTACCACCTAATCTGGAATTTCATCCAGAGACGGGAAGTCGTGGTGGAACAGCTTACCTCAGAGAACAATCTAACAGATCAATTCATCAAGCTTTTTGTTGAGAGAATCTTTAAGAGACACTTATATGCCATAGGGGTGGGCACTTACAGGCTTACTTAGCCTTAGAGTGCAAGTGGGAGGTTGTTGGGAAATATGCCCTCTTAGACTAGTTTTCTGATGTAAACATCGAATATTTTAATAAAAGAATTTATTTACAAAAATTGTTTGTGAATTTACTTTTTATTTGTGTACAATTTTGTTTGGAAAAGACCCATTGTGTTTAAATAAGTGATCCATGTGAATGGTGGTCTTTCACAATAAGGTATGTATCACGGGTTATTTAACACATAAACATTTGTTCTTAATCGATTGATGAGCATGGGAATCTCATCATGTTTAGGTTATTATGTTATGAATTCCAAATGGGGAATGGCTTACCTTTAGCTAGTGAGTAGTCCACTCACTTCATGACATAAGCGTATTTTGAATACGTAGAACATGATCTATAATAGTGGTTTCTTAAAGTACTATTTGGTAGAAACCAAGACTACTACTACTACAGCATGGACTAATACTCTACGGCTTGAGTATGAGTTAGTAGCCTGACAAAGCTGAAAGCATGTACTTTGATATGCTTTAGTTGAGGTTCTATCGTAGAACCAATATACTTATATATTGGGTATATGTAACTAGTTAGTTAAGACAGACTTGTACAAGATAATTTCTATACAATATCACCCCTTGTAGTTGTCTGAATGATCTAAATATCCAGAACCCTGGGAAACATGACTTGGATGTTTGCTTTAGGATAACTCCCTTGGAAAGCGAAAACATTCCAAGAAGTCGTGGATCATTGAACTAGAAGCCTAAGGATGGTATATGTCATTTAGAGAGGTGTTAGTACACTTCTTCCTCTATAAATGCACGGCGATGTGTAGAGGGATATTTTAGTCATTTCACCTATAGGTCAAAGACTTTGCTAACACAGTATTGTTCTTGGGGTCAATATTTCCTTATGGTGATATTAAAAAATATTTAAATTGTAAAATACAGCTATTTATATAGCAGGAGTATTTTGGTCATGTTAATAGCCAAGGCGATGTGTCTTTTTAGTCCTTGGAATAGCCCGTAAGTTCTAATTAATTTTGGGTTGAGAAATTGGTCTCAATTAAAGAGGACTTTATTTTATTCAGGAAGTCTAATTTATTATTGGACTGGAATAAAAATAAATAAAAAGAAGTTGGGAGATATTTATTATCTGGTTTAATTGGTTAATTAATTATTCAGGGCCTAGGTCCAGTTTGAATAATTAGAAAATTAACCTGGGCTTAAACTAGATGGAAAAAGGCTTGTTTAATTATTTATTGGATTATTTCTATAAGCCTAGGAAATAAATAATTAATGTTTAATTAATTTTGGTTTGTTTGGGCTCATTAATTATTTATTGAGTTATTTCTATAAGCCCAAAAAATAAATAATTAATGTTTATTATTTTGGGTTCTTTGGGTCCAAGAAAAATAATAAATATTATTTTGGCCCAATAGCCTGGACCAAAGGGTTTTTCCAGATACGGTTCAGAAGAGTTTAAGGCTAAGCCAAACTCCCTCTGTTGATAACATCCGGGTGTTTAAAATATCAAATCTAGGGGATAATGTTATCAGATATATCAGATACCATGGTTTTGCAAGATTTTTCACGTTATTGTGAAAAAAAAAAAAAACCCTGCAAGTTTTTTTGTTTTTCCCTTCTCTCTCTCGTGACTTCTCTTTTTCCCTTTGTTCTTGATATTGCTAAACAATAGCAAAGGATCAAGAACGTAGAGATCGTTCCTCCTCACCTTTTGTTTCACCAACAAGGATTGAGGCAGTGGAATATTCTGATATTCTAAAAGCTTTGGCGTTCATACAAACAAGGCGAAGTAGGAGAATAGTGGGATTTCAACCGGAGGCTTCATCTAGCAGGCAAGAAGGAGTTATTCCTGTGGTTCAGCCGACTACTTCATAGCCAAAGAGGCTTAAAGTGCACAGAGGTATTGAATAAATGCTTCCATGATATTGTGCTTCGTTTTTTTAGCCTCTGTTTTTTTTGTTTCCGCAGAGCATGTTTTCCTTTGTTTTTATTTTCAATCTACATAGGCTGCATACCAAGAATAGGAATTACGAAATATAGAATGGTCGAAAAATAAAGCTAAACCACTTTCATGTGTTTGGGAGTATAGTTATATTCTGAATAATAGAGAACAACTAGGAAAGTTTGATGAAATATGTGATGAAAGAATCTTTCTTGGATATTCTAACAACTTCTGAGCTTTACGAGAGTACAACAAGAGAACTTAAGTTATTATGGAATCAAGTAATGTTGTTGTTGAAGACATTTCACCAAAAAAATATGAAAGGAAATATATTCAATTAGATGATTATGGGATTGTTCAAACCACTGGAGAAGATCCTATATCAAAATGTTCTAAAGTGTAAGTAAAGATAATTCTATCAAGGAATACGTAGTGGCTTTGCAAAAGCCACCATCACCCAGAATAAAGAGGAATCGTTCAACAGACTTGATTATTGGAAGTGTGGATGAGTTAAGAAAAATAAAAGACAGATCAAAATTTGATTACAGGGAGATGGTAAAGTATATATGTTAAACTTCAACACTAGAGTCGAAAAATGTCAAAGAAAGCTTGACAGATGAACATTGGATTGTTGCTATACAAGATAAATTATAATAGTTTGAAAGAAACAATATATGGGAACTTGCACCAAGACCTAAGAATGTTAATATGATTAGAACCAAGTGAGTATTTCGGAACAAGACAGATGAACTTTGTAACATTATAAGAAATAAGGCAAAGTTAGTTGCACAAGGCTATATGTAATACCCCGTCTGCGTTACCCGTGGTACTTGGGTAAAACATACATTGTATAGCATCTTGCATGTGTATATGGTGTCTTAATGCATTTACATGTGTATATTTGTTTGTTGTGCTTGTTTATGTGTGTACCTAATTAGTGAGTTTTTAGTGGTGCTTTGGTTGAATTAATTGAGTTTATATTTTTTAGAGTAGAATTTAATAAAGGGAATATGAGATGCTATGGTTGAGGGTGAAGAGAATTTAATGGAGAATATTTGAATAAAAGTTGTTGTAGTTTAGTGGTTAGAGTTTAGAGTTTATTCTTTGGTGACTCAAATTCGAATCCTAGCTCTACCAAAAGTTCCGCCTTTGAGGAAAAATCTCCTAAAATCTAGCTCCAAAGATAATGCAGATTTTATCTCTAATCCTTATATTATTATTTATCTTCTCAAGAAAAAAATCTGTAAGTGTTTACTTAAAAAAAATTTCAGCTATTATCTATAGCTGCCAGCCACGATTCTTAAAGGATAAATCCTTTTCAAAATAGTTTTATTTTAAAAAATTATTAGATATATTGAGATAAAATTTAGTTTTTATCTTTTAAATTTATTATTTGACTTCTCTAAAGAATTTACTTTAGATAATTCTTCTAGAAATCTCATTTGTGTATATAAATACATATGACTGAAATTTAGAGAAATTTAACCTTATCTTGCATCATTTGAATTTTATTTTTGTGATATGAAATAAATTATAAATATCGTTCAAGATAATTATCAAAATTATATTTCTAACTACATAGGTGATAATTCTCTAGCATAGCCAACATCAAACTATTTCCTAGCTTAAATTTAGTTTTTTTTTTTTTTTTGAAAATATTTTAGGGATATTATGTTAACTACATAGATAAACTAGAGATATTTGGAAAATCTTTTGAAAATATTACTCCTTTTGTCTTTGAATAACCAAAATTTTATTTAATAAAAAACTAGACTCCATTTGTTTTTTTCTTCTCTCAAATTTGGTCATTCTCTCTCTCAATCCTCTCTTATTTTCAGCTAGCCTAGGACAAGCATGAAGCTGCATTTTCTTTCATCTGTTGTTCAGGTAGCCAAAGCAAAGTAGGAGTTCTTTACTCCTTCAAATACTTAAGCCTCTATTTCATTTTTTTTAGATAGAGTTGTAGCCAATCCAAACTTCTACACAATAAACATCATTTTACCCTAAACCCTAGCTAGATTTTGGCCACCCTACACACTCTCACACAAAAAATCAAAGCAGCAAAACAACACCAAAAGAAAACATAGTCCCATTTGCTATAAACAAAAAACGCAAATACTCTCCAATTTCTCTCTTATTTTTTGCCATATTGCTTGCAACCAACAATTGGTCATATTTAAGTTTCCATTGCTCAAACAATAGGCCCTAAATAACACTCATTTAGTATTGAAGCATTAGTGACCAAAACTTCTTCTTGTTGAACAAAATTTCTTCTTAAGAGTTTTTTGTTTTGGCCAACAAACCCACACATACTCTATACAACAAACCCACACATACTCTAAAACCATAAGAAAACTCTTTATCTCTTCATACAAATACTCTCTCCCAGCATTCACAAGTTTTATACAAGGTGAGTTTTACTTCTTCTTCCAAACGGATTCACTTCGGGTTGCAAAGAAGTCACCTTTTGATCTCCAAAACCTTGCACTGCATAGAGGTAATGGTGAAGTTATGATTATGGGAAATATATGAGATCAGATCTCACCTTTTAGTAGTTGGACATAAGATTGTTGATATTGATGTTTGATTCATCTAAGGTGTGTAAACGCAATAGATGAGATCTGATCTATTATTGTTGAATCTGAAGTTATGATTATGGGAAATATATCGTGATAAATGGATATGATCAAGTTTAAGATTGAGTAGTGTATATAAGGTCATATGCATGTTTTAAGAGATGGATTTGATTTATTCTTGCTAGAACATGAATCACAAAAGATGAGATTATTGTAACACCTCTACTCAAAGTAACGCAGAAGCATATCAAACCGGGTGTTGCCCCGTCCAGTTACTTAGACAAGGGGTCTTTATAACAAAGAACCAACAGAGTATACAAGGTCCAGATCCATACTATCAATATTATATATATATATATATATATATATATATATATATATATATATATATTAGAGCATTTCAAACATGCAGTCTCCATACTACATCAGAAGTATAGTACGTAATCACAAGAAAAAGCGTCCAAACCTATGTTGTTGTCACTATAGTATTGTTCCTCTATCCGTAGGTCTGTTCAACTCTGGATCCTACAAAAGAGTAAGATAAAAGACACGTTTGAGTAAAAAATCACCTAGTGAGTCCCGTGTGTGCTAGTGCTTTGTGAAAGAAACAACGTGCATAAAATCTTTGTGGAAGAGCATAACATTTTCCTATTGGAAAACAATTTGAAAACTCTCTAAAGAATAGTTTATTTAGAACTCAATCATTTTTGAAAATTTGTGTTTCAATTTCACATCATTGTCCCGATTTTCAAATCATATGCATTTCTCCAACAGAAGGTCGGCCTGTATGCAAAGCTCACAAGGCTTTGCTTTTGGTGTCACGTATCATTGTACTTCGATCGCAGCCTATAGCACTCAATCGTACGTTGCCGGAAAGACAAGTACACCACAGCGTACTGAGATTAAATAATAGGTATACCGCAACATACCAAGTATACAGCAGCACACTAAATCTTTTATTTGCCACCGCAAGCTAAGGGTCCTAATCCTGATATCAATCACCATCGAGGCGGCAAGGAGTCAAACGCTACCGAGTGCCCTACCCGGCGTTCAGCGAATGACTCTCAACACAACATGCCCACAGGCATAAGGCAATTGCCATGTGCTAAATGGCTAGTCAGGACGACTCATCTCAATGTCCTATCGCCCTGTTTGGAGTAAAACAAACTCCAGAATTGATCGAGTTATTTGGAGTCGCCTATCTCTAACATGAACTAGTACAAAGATTAAAGTCCTTACTCAGTACTAAACGTCACCAAATACCAACCCCTACTGACTGATCAGGCCAGAGGGTTATTTATTCCTGCAGGATTTTCAAAACAAATATTTTTGGGGCAAAATATCATTTTTCAGAAATTGATCCCACTGACTCGCAAGTCAGATAATAAATTTCATAGGCTCTGCAAGGCCAATTAATTCATTCCATAGGCATATTAGGCCAATAAAGCAATTTTCGGGATCAAAATGTCGTTTTTCAAAAGTTAATCTCATATCAAGAGATCATTTTTCAAAACCGTATTGAAACAATGTAAAGAGTTCTTTTCACACATTAAAATAAGTTTTCAAGAGTATTCAAATCATGTTGCCTGTACCCGATCTCAAAAGTTATTTTCAAGGGTATTCGAGTCATTTTACCTAAACCCGATCACAAAAGTCATTTTCAAAGGTATTCGGGTCATTTTACCTTTACCCGATTTGAAAAGTATTCACAAAAATTCCAATAAGGATATTTTGGTTATTTACCGAATATCCGATTTCAAAGGTTTCCATAAAATAATCATTTTTCAAATACCTGAGTTCCAAAAGAACTTATTTTAAGAAATTCAAAATTCTAATCCTAAAAGAAGATTAAATTTCAATCATGTTTCCATAAAACGTTCCAATAAAGGCATTCTAATCAATTTGTGAATACCCGATTCTAAAAATTACCATCTTCCAAAAATTTCAAGTATTTATACCAAAAAAGGACTAAATTCACAAAATTCATGCTTTAATCTTCCGTTAAAATTTCCAAGCCAATTATGATGTTCATTCGAGCCCAAAATAGTATAAAAATAAATCTTATTCAGATAAACTTTAAATATATTCAGGGATTTCTAAAACGGTATAAAACGTAACATTTAATGGAAAAATAGAGCATACTAGCTTTCAAGAAGTTTTAGAAATCAAAGAGACTCACAAATAAGCTTTTACCGTTCACACGCCGTTTGACTACCGTTCTCACCATTTCCAACGTACCGTTGGTCGTCTACTGATAAACCTATACAAAATATCATTTTTATGTTAAATTATGTTTGGTCAAAAAGTAACCGACGGTTCACCGACGTCCAACCGGCGTGCCCAATGGGTAGCCAACGTCTAGCTGACGTGCCTGACGGTTAGCCAATGTCCAACCAAAGGTTAGCTGACGGTTAAGGAAAACGTTTAACTTTCGTTCACGTTGTTTTTCATCATTTGTTCAATTCTTTCATTTTCTTTTATCTATATCCTTCCTCCCTTCATGCACAAGGAATTAACTCCATATTTCTCGTTCATTTCATCCCAAAATCACATAATTATTCTTCCTTAAGTTCATTCACTTTCCAACCAAAATTCTAAAATTTCGCTGCTTTGACACACAATTTTGTTTCGCACATAACTTTCAATCCACAACTCCGATTTGGCTCTATAATATACCAAAACGACTGTAAGACTCTTTCTTAACTCTAATTCTTTATAATCTTTCCTGAGTTTAGGTGTCTATGACACAATACAGAGACAAAAATAGCTGTAGTAATTTGTCCTTCTTCAACCATTCATGCTATGTTTTACTATCCTTTAACCTTTAACACCTTGAGAACATTAAATTCATTCAATTTTCTCTTCAAATCAGCTTTGATCCTTCAATTTTCAGATTCCAACAACTCATTAAAGTCATGTTTATTCAACACAACTTCACTTCTTTCAATCAAAACTAACATAATTAATCCTTCTAATCAATTAACAATCATTTTCATTCCACTTTAATCCTTATTTCATCAACCAAGATCAACACTTCAAACTACCATAAAAACCCATTCCTTCATCACACAAAACATTATCCATATCCTCTCTAGGCAGCCATCACATACATGACCACACACAAAGTTCATATACAAGTTTACAACCCAAGCTTTTGATCTAAAATCAAGCCATGAAAATCATGTTTTCATGTTAAAATTAATATCAAAATGATCACCATTCACCCAACAACAACTTTAATTCTAGTAAGATAGGATTTGAACTTGTACTTAGAGCTGTCTGGTGTGATTGACTCCAAGAACGTCTCAAGAACTCACATACAACACCAAGAACACACACTAGTATCTTTTCTCTCTCTTTTTGCTAATTGCTTTAATTTCTTTTCCTCCTGTTTTTCCTTCCTTGTGGCTGCCGAAATTATGGCTGTGAAATAGCCTTCCCACTGCCATTTCTCATCAGGTTTTGGCCAAGAGAATTTTAATTTAATTAATTATATGGTGGCTAATACATAGGTGTGTTCCAATTGAAAAACTATATACCATTTCACTTATTTTTCTTCCTCAAAATTTCCTCTTCTTTTCTCTCTTGTAGCTGTCGATTTTCTGACTGTTTTTCAGCCACTCAACCACTTCTTCATGGTCAAAATATTAGCCAATTAAATTGTACAAGACCTTAAGTAAATGGCCCATCAAATGATGTGTTCCAATCACAAAAATACACATCATTCTCTATTTATTTTGTAATTATTTAATTTCATGCATCTTGCATGAATTCTTCATGCAACCTCTCATTATTTGACACATGTTTATGGGTTACCAATCACAAAACACCACACGTACCATTTTTCAATCGCATTTTCAATTTTTCTCAAAAATGACCAAAATCGAGTCCGAAATGAAAAAATATTTTATTTCACCATTCAACTCCAAAAATTTCACTGAATCCATTGGTAATACTTAAAATGTTCAATTCTAGCTCAGTTTAGTCAAATTCGCGGTCAAAATGATGAAAATACCCCCGATAACTCTAATAACATAATTTACATCAAAACGTGCGTTTCATCGCACTGGTCAATTTTCATTCACATAGTACCCTCAAATTCTTATTTTATTAACAATAGTAGCCTTCTGAAAATTTAGGGTACGGGTAGAACAAATTCAATAATTACATCCAGGTCCCGACAAAATGTTATTATACCAAAATATTCATTTCATCACACCGATCATCTTTTATTCTGGTCATTGATATAAATTCTTATCTTATTACAAGTAGTAGCCAATCGAATGTGAAAATGTGGGGTATTACAATTGTGATGTGAGTACTCTATGATTTCTAACTACTTGTTTTAAAACATAGCTATTAAAGACCCTAGTCATATGATTATCTTATGTTGGAATTAGGGTATTGTAAGGTTTATTCTGGCCCATGTGTACATGTATAAATTGAGATCCTAGAACTAAAAACCTTTTTGCATGTATGGATTATTTAGTGAAATGAGGATCTCTTTGTTTTGATTATGCGATATGTTGGAATGAAATTTGATTGCAGTATTATATGATTTTAGATAAGGATGATAATTGAAGCGAAAAATCAAGCAATCGATTTTACGTATCTACTGAACTATTCCAAATAAGTCATTGTATAAATATTTTGTTGAATAAAGTTCTTATTTACAAGTCACATGTTAAATGTTATTATGAAAAATTGTGATTACTTGGGTTGCAAGCATGGTTTATTTTTTATTCACTAAGTGATTTTATCAAACTAGGTTTACTATTTTCCTTTTTCTCTTTACTAAATGATTTCAAAATTATTTTTTCTAAAACTATATTTGCAAAGCCAAGGTGCTTGGAACTGACAATTGAGAATGATTTTTGAGCAAGAGTCTGATACGTTAAGTACTCAAGGAGGGCACGCTGTTAGGACTAGTCTTTGAAAGGTTAGAGTGAGCCATTTAGTAGGTGACCACCTCTGAGTGATAAGCTCTGCCTGGATAAGGCGACAATTCTAGTAAGTCAGGTTAGTTTGAGCTAACAATTTAGTCCAAGTAGACAATTATCTGGAATGGACAATAAGTAAGTTTGGGTGTAGAGATGGAGGAGTATCTCATCTAATAGGCCAATCACTCACTGCACAGTGATGCAGAGTTTCACTGTACTTTGTCATGATGCAGAGTTTCATGGCAAAGGCTATAATGCAAGGTTTTATAGTCCATTTGTTGTGTTTATGAGTGGTTAATCTTTTCCGAGGATTATTCTTATATGCTATTATGTAATGTTATGTAATATACCACTTAGTATTTGGAAAATAATGAGCTTTGACTTGCAAACACATTTTATGACTGTTTTAAAGTGCATACACGAAATACTTTGAAATGTTATAAGCACATACAAGACTTATTGGGAAACTTTTCTCATACCCTTTTTCTATCATGCTTTCAAGTTAGTAGCATTAAAGTTTGTTACTCATTTAGGAGATTGAAGTTTTACTTAGTTAAATATTTGTACTGTTCAGTTTAACTTTTATTTGAAGTTTGAGACTTGTATAAGTTTTTTGATGTAATAAATTTAGGCAATTTATTTTCTTTGAGTTTTCTTACCTCGTTCTAAAGACCCCTAGTCCTTTAGATATGGTAACATCTCCCCTTTGAAGGGTATATAAGTAGTTTGAGTGTTACAAATAGTATCAAAGTCTAAGTTTAGGCTAATGTCTCAGATGATTAGAATTTATAATTTAAATATTATGATTTGATACTGACCTCTGTGTTTTGGTTATAGAAAGGTTAGAAGATTTGCACAATTTGTTAGATATTGGTCTCCTCGATGTGGTAACCCACCTACCCCAGTTGGTCCAGCAGACCCACCTTCCTTTGACTCAAAGTTAGAACCTGAGTCAGGTTAGTTTGAGATGGAGAGTAGTAATGAAGAGATATATGTTGAGGTTTCCGACCATGTGCCACCCGAGGTTAGTATGAGTGAGACGATAGAGGTTGAGGTTCCTAAGCTAAAGATGCCTAATCTAGAGAGTGAGAATGATATTTTGCAGATGTTAGAACCACCTATTCCGGAGATTGATATAACCACAGATAGTGAGGGTAAAGAGGGAGAACTTAGTTTTGATGGTGAGGGTGGTAAAGTGATGGCTGACCTTAAGAGTAAGGATAACCGAGAGATGGCTGATTCTGAGGGTGAGAATGAGTAGGAGTTAGCAGGTTTTGAAGGAAATGAAGAGGAAAAGGGGCAAGTTGAGCTGCCTTTGACCCCATCCATAAAGGAGTTTGTTCTTACCCCAATTAGTGACGACTCTAAGGAGTTTGATGATAAGATATACTTTGTAAATCTTATATTCATAAATACCATAAAAATTTATTATCTTTCAATTATTATCTTTTAATCAAAACCTATTAAAATTTACTTGCAATTAATTTAGTTATCAATTATTTTCTAACAATTAATTATAAATAAATCATTATTTTACATAATACCATCTAGAACCCTTTATCAAATAAACTCTAAATTATTTTAGCAAGATTTAAATCTTCAACTTATCAGTACCTATTTTCCAAAACACTAATTATTTTAAATATCAAATTAGACTTAGCTTATAAACCCTTTATTTATTATCTAAACTTAGAGCTTTGGACACTAGGATCATGGTTGTAGTAAGTTGAGCTAGCTTCATTTGTGAAAGTAGATTTTAGCTTGAGTTTGATTATGATTTATATTTACCCCAGGCGGGGTTGGGTCAGCTGTTGAAGACCTTTATTTTATCTCAAGCTAAGGATCGGGTAAGCTCCTACATAAAACTTGTTTGATGCAAAATGTTTATTATGGCAAGCCAAATGTAGAGTGCATGGACACTCATTTCTGTAAAGGCAATTGAGGGTTGTCTCTTGTCTTATTTCCGTCAAACAAATTATTTGAAAATCAATAAAAAGATTTACTCAAACTCAAAACTCTTTCTAAAACTGATTTTGACAAAGACTTTGGAAGCCTTTAATTACCATTTTCAAGTGAAACTATGTTTTGTTCATTTTTCCCAAATGGGATAAGTTATGTTGAGTACTCAATAAGGGTGGACTGTTGGGACTAGTCTTTGAAGGGTTAGGGTAAGTCTCTTAATAGGTGGCCACCTCTGAGGGGTAAGTCCTTCTCGGATAGGATGTTAGTCCAGTAGGTCGTGCCGGTCCGAGCTAGCAGTTTTTCAGTCAAGTGACTGTGTGTTGCCGAAATGGACAACCGGTTGTTGGTTAGGTATAGAGAAGGAGGAGTATCTTGCCCGATAGGCCGATCACCTACCTTTTGTCATTCTGCATAAAGTTATAGGGCCCAACGTGTGGTAACCCATGATCGCTTTTTGAGTGGTTGATTTTATTGTATCTGTATGGTTGGAAATGCCAAAACACCACTTTTGATTTTGACTTTCATTTATTGCTTGCTAGCATTTCTCTTATGAAGATTTCTATACTTTGCATTCACGATCTGTTTTCACTAGACACTCAAAGCACACACGGACTTATTGAGATTTTTGTCTCATCACCCTTTTTACCATGATTTCAAGTCGATCCTACTGTGTGGATGAGTAGCTAGTGTTGTCTGCCTTGGAAGAAATGTTATTATTTATTTTGGTGTAATTCTTTGGGAGTTGAGAATAGATAATTTTATTCTGGATTTATTTTTGAATTCTTGGGATGTAATAAGATTTAAGTTTAAGTTATTATTTTTATTCTATTATTTTGATTGTGTGACCTAGTTATAAAGACCCCTTGTCCTTTGGATGGGGCGACATCCCTAGCCCTGTCGAGCCTAGGTAGTGGATTGTTACAAGTGGTATCAAAGCCTAGGTTATAAGCAAATATTGATAGTATATGTGCTATTTATTTAAGTTTAAATCTTTATCTTACCCACCTTGTTTATGTTGTATGATGGTTAGGATGCTTTGGACTGCGAGGAAAGGGCAGCAATGGCATCTGCCTATCCCTATTTACCCGGAAGACCTTCCAGTTCCCCAGCTTGTCCCTCAGCCAGTTATCCCTATGGAGGATAGCAGCGATGATAAGGTCCAGATCCTAGAGCCACCCCCAATCCCGGTGATAGACATAAGCTCTGACAGTGAAGATGAGGTGATAGCAGTGGAGCATGTACCCCACCCTCCTAGTCCCGTAGTGGACTTAGCAGCAGATAGTGATGACCCGGGGAAGATAGACTATGAGTCTCCACCTAGACCTTCTTTCGTTCCTTCTTTCATTTCTCCTCCCCGCCAAGTTGAGCCCGGAAAGAGTTCTAGGCGCCCGGGGAATGAGCCAATGGAGGGGTTTGCTAGTGGGGTCAGGGTAGATTTTTCCAAGAACTCTGAGGGTTGGTTGTATGAGGCTGATGATGAGGATTCTGATGAGGATTAGAGGACTAAGAGTTAATTTGATTCGGATGTTTATTTATTTATTTTTTTCCATGGATTTTTATGTTAAGGATTTTTAATGCTGTTTTCCATCAAATTTTTAAATTTATGCAATCAATATTTGAAGAAAAATTTATTGGCAATTCTTTAGTCAAAACTTGCATCTGATTTCCTTTTTCTTATACCTGACTATAAATGCATGCTCAACTAAAATGATTTAACCCTTGAATGCATACACTTATCATTTGGGGTGTGGTTTAGAATGGCATCCAAGCGCCGTGTAGCTTTATCAATTAGAAGGATTCCGGAAGCCGATCATATGGCACCGAAAGTCGAGACAGCTCAGATGCAATCACCCATCCAGGGTAATGGGAGTGAGGTCTGAAATTCCGATTGATGTATCAATGGGTCAAGCATTCAGCAAGATGACAGAAATTTTGTAGACCCTAACTGAGCGAAGGAACCCTAGGGGGCAAGATGAGGCGTTAGAGCGGTTTCTGAAGTTTCAACCGCTCGTCTTCCCGAGCGAAGCTGAACAAGATCAGAAGGCAGAATAGTGGATCGAGCAAATAGAGGACATATTCGCAACACTCCAGTACACCAAGGAGCAAATGGTTAAGTTTGCGACTTTCCGGTTGAGAGGACTAGCTCGGGCTTGATGGCAGCGAGTTCAAGACGACTGGGAAATGGGCGAGCAGGAATGGACGTGGTCCAACGTTGTTGAGGTCTTCAGAGCCAAGTACATCCCTCAGTGGATCGTGGAAAAGCGGGAGGATGAATTTCAGAATTTAGAGCAGGGAAGTATGTCAGTGGCTCAGTACGCAGCTCGATTCACCCAACTGTCGAAGTACTGCCAGAGATTAGTAGATACTGAGCAAAATCGGATGAGACAGTTCGTTAAAGGACTAAGGCCGGAGTTGAGGAGGGCGTTCACCTTCTCCTCCTTCGACTTATTCGGGGGTAATGGACGCAGCTACTCGAACAAAAAATGAGGACCGTAGTAGGATGGTGGCAAGGCCTTTCCAGCCACCAAGGCAGTCGCAAGGGCACTTCCAAGGGCAGCAATCCAACAAGCGCCTCGCCAATCAACAGTGGCAGAACCAGGGGAAGTAAGCCTGGACAGCACCAGTGGGTCCTGCCCAAAATCTTCCATCATGCCAGCAGTGTGGAAAGAAAGGCCACACCGAGAAGAACTGTTGGTCCAAGGGTAGTGAAAGGAAATGCTATCACTGCGGCAACCCGAACCACCTACGAAATGCCTTCCCTAAGTTACATCGAGCCGGGCAAGGAAATCCGACGCAGAACCCAGGGCCCAACAGAGCCAGCACCTTGGGAGCATTCAGGAGTAAAGCACCGAAGCCGCAAGTGAAGGCTAAAGTATTCGCTCTCAACAGAGAGGAGGTTGGGACCGATGCAGCAGTTGTGGAAGGTACGTTTACTATCCAAGGACGTCCCGTTAATGCATTAATTGGTCCTGGCTCTATTCATTCCTATTTAAATAAGATTTGTGCATGTCATTTGGGTTGGGATGGAGTAGAGTTACCTTTTACTTTACTGGTAAGCATACCTTTGGGGAAAATGGTGCAAGCGGATCGGTATGTAAAGAATTGTAAAATTGATGTGAGGAGAGAAAGTCTGGAGGGGGATTTGATAGTATTGGATATTGAAGATTATGATTTGATATTGGGGATGGATTGGTTAGCCAAGCATGGGGCTAGGGTAGATTATAAGAATAAGTCGGTCTAGTTCATTAGACTGGGTTGTGATGTGTTGGAGTTCGATGGCAAGAAAGTAAAGGAACTAAAGTATTTGATCGCGGGGGCTAAGGCCTAGAAATTGCTGAAACAAGGGTGTCAAGGGTACCTGGCTTACATAATAAATAAGCCAAAAGACCAGTGTACTCTGGAGGACACCGAAGTAGTGAAGGATTTTCCCGATGTGCTCCCAACGGAACTTGATTCTTTACCTCCCAGTCGAGAGGTGGAATTCACCATTGACTTAATTTCGGGAGCAGAACCAGTATCACGGACCCCATACCGGATAGCACCGGCAGAGCTGAAAGAATTGAAGGATCAGTTAGAGGAGTTAGTGAGTCAAGGCTACATCAGACCCAACACGTCGCCCTAGGAAGCGCCTGTGCTATTTGTGAAGAAGAAGGACGGAACTTTGAGGCTATGCATCGACTATCGGGATTTGAACAACTTGACGATCAAGAACAAGTACCCCCTACCGCTGATTGACGAGTTGTTCGATCAGTTGCAAGGATCCAGTTACTACTCCAAGTTGGACCTGAGGCAAGGGTACTACCAAGTACGGATAAAAGAGAAGGATATCCCCAAGACGACTTTCAACACCAGATATGGGCATTATGAGTTCGTAGTAATGCCGTTCGGGGTAACTAATGCTCCAGCAGTATTTATGGACCTGATGCACCGAGTGTTCCGACCCTATTTGGACAAGTTCATGGTGGTTTTCATCGACGACATTTTGATTTACTCCAAGAGTCCGGAGGAGCATGCGGAGCATCTAAAGCTCGTATTGGAGAAGCTTTGGCAGCACAAGCTATACGCCAAGTTTAGCAAGTGTGAATTCTGGTTGGACAGTATGGCATTCCTTGGCCATGGTGACCAAGAAGGGAATCAAGGTAGACCCGGCAAAGGTTAAAGTGGTATCAGACTGGAAGCAGCCGGAGAACATCACCGAGATATGAAGTTTCTTGGGATTGGCTGGTTACTACCGGAGATTTATCAAAAGGTTTTCGACGCGTGCATCGCCGATGACCCAACTGTTGAGAAAGGATGTTCCATTTGTGTGGAACGAGAAATGCGAGAAAAGTTTTCAAGAGCTGAAGCGAAGACTAATGACAGTATCGGTATTGAGTCTACCGGAGGAAGGTAAGCCTTACACGCTGTATACCAACGCCTCGAAAGAAGGATTGGGACCAGTGTTGATGTAAGACCGGAAGGTGATCGCTTATACTTCTCAGAAGCTGAGACCTCATGAAGTCAACTACCCTACTCATGATCTGGAACTAGCAGCTATCGTGTTCGCCCTGAAGAAATGGCGACACTACTTGTATGGAGCTGAATATGAGGTGTTCATCGACCACAAAAGTCTGAAGTATATCTTCACTCAGAAGGATCTGAACTTGAGGCAGCGAAGATGGATGGAATTTTTGGAAGAATACCGTTGTCCGATCAATTACCATCTCGGGAAGGCCAACGTTGTGGCGGACGCCCTGAGCAGGAAAGTTGGAATGGCCAAACTAAGAGTGCAGGAAATTCAAGTGGTTCAGGATATGTTGGATAGAAGGGTGGAAGTGCAAGACAAAAGAATCGTCGTCAGCAATCTAAATATAGTACCTGATTTAAGACAGGAAATCGTGGAAGCTCAGCAAAGCAACGCCGAGTTTCAACTTTTCAAGGACAAGGAGCTCAAGCGGCCGGACAGTGAAATCCGTCAGGACGAGGCGGGAGTTTTGCATTTCAGAGATCGATTGTGTGTACCCGGGGAGCAGCAGTTGAAGGATAGAATTTTGGAAGAGGCGCACAAGAGCAAGTATGCCATTCATCCGGAGGAAGTCAAGATGTATCAGGACTTGAAGAGAGCTTATTGGTGGCCCGGACTAAAGCGGGATGTGGTCAAGTATGTCTCGACCCGTCTCACCTGCCAGAAAGTCAAAGCAGAGCACAAGAAGTCAGCGGGACTATTACAGCCATTGCCAGTACCGGAATGGAAATGGGAGGAGGTGACTATAGATTTTGTCACCGGACTTCCCATGTCAAAGACCTAGAAAGACGCCATATGGGTAGTGGTGGATCGACTGACCAAGTCGGCTCATTTCATACCGGTAAATGTAAGAGACTCTATGGAGAAGCTGGCTCAGACTTATGTTCGAGAGATAGTCCGACTGCACGGAGTGCCTTCGAGTATCGTGTCTGACCGAGACCCTAGGTTTACATCTCTATTTTGGGGAAAGTTTCAGGAAGCAATAGGGTCGAATTTGAAATTCAGCACGACAGCGCATCCGCAGACCGATGGGCAGTCAGAAAGGGTTATACAGATATTGGAAGATATGCTGAGAGCCTGTGTTCTGGACTTCGGGGACAAGTAGATAGAGTGTGTACCATACGCAGAACTGTCGTATAACAACAGCTACCAAGCTTCAAATGGGATGGCACCGTATGAGGCTTTGTATAGACGCAAGTGTCAAGTACCACTATACTGGAGTTGGTCAGAGGATAGTCACGTAAGCAGAACCAGAGAAGTCTATGTCCAGGAAATGTTGGATAAAGTCAAATTGATCAGGGAGAGGTTAAAGATAGTTCAGATCCAACAGAAGAGCTACGCGGACAACTGGCGGAGAGAATTGGAGTTTCAAGTCAGAGATAGCGTATTTCTGAGATTGACACCGAATAGGGGACTTTTGAAGCATCCGAAGGGTGGAAAGCTGAATCCGATGTATTTGGGGCCGTTCCCGATTAAGGAAAGGATTGGGCCGGTAGCATACCAATTGGACCTGCCAGATGGGTTGACGGGAATTCATGATGTGTTCCATGTGTCACAATTGAAGAAGTACAATGCTGATCCCGATCATGTTCTGAATAATGAGCCGTTAGTGTTGCAACCCGATCTAAGCTACGTGGAGAAGCCCATTCGAATATTGGACCGCAGTATCAAGAGTCTTCGGAACAAGCAGATACTGATGGTCAAGGTTCAGTGGGAGCATCATGGCACGCAGGATGCCACGTGGGAATCAGAAGAGTGGGTTAAGCGAAAGTATCTCGATCTGAAATAGAGGTATGCTTGAATTTCGGGACGAAATTCTTCTAAGGAGGGGAGGATGTGAAACCCCAGTCAAAACCAACCTTAGAGTAAGGAGGTTGGGATGCATATCATATTTTATTACATGTTTAAATATATTTTTATATGATTTTATTGTGCTTTGGATTTGTGATTTGTATCCTAGAAAGTTTAATTATGTTTATTGAGTAAGAAGGGCAAAATGGTAATTTTTGCTTGAGGTGAAAATAGGGAGATAGCTTGAGAATTAAATGGGAAAAATATTTTGGAGAGAAAATAAGAACAAGAGTTGTTGTGGTTTAGTGGTTAGAGCATATGAATTAATTCTTGAGGTCTCATTGGAGCTTTAGCATGATTAAATTTTATTTTTGTTTGGGAATGTTAGATTTTTGGCCTTGTGTGCTTTAGAGAAAAGTAGAGGTGTTGTCCTAGGGGAGACATGATAGGAGTATTCTAATCCTACTCTTATAGCCTACAAAAATTCCTAAGGGAATTCATATCCTTCTTGATCCTTAGTTCTCAATTCATTAGGTTGGTCAATTTGTTCTAGCCAATTTCATTCCAGAAAATTTCAGTAAAGTGTTATGGCCTTGAAGGTTCAAAAATGTCTAAGTGTAAGACATCTTATGGATCGAAAATGGGTAGGAGTTGGGGAAGGTTCCCAAGAGATTAAACTCCATGATTGAACCTTCAAAACTCCACTCTAGCTATGTTCATTTTCTTTCATGAAGTAATCTAGAATTTTTTCAGCTTCTTGTGCATTCAAGGTGTCGAAATTTTCAGCCATCATTCCCTCTCAAATACTACCAGAAAATAGCCCTCTTGATCAGCTTGAAACCTGAATTTTTATGGCCAAATTTAGACTGCACAAATGCTGTGCAAAACCAGAAAATTTTCTGGTTAAAATCGCAGCTTAGGTGAGCTTAAACCAAGCTGTTTTCTTCCAATTTTCTCCCAGCACCTTAGCCACGTTTTTTCTCCATAAATAAGGCTGGAAACTAGCCTTGAAAGACCTCTGAATTCCCCTTCAAATCCTCTGCAAACTGACTAAAAAATGGCAGCAAAAGCTACCCAGAAAAATTCCAGCAATAGTGAAACTTATACAGGAATTTTTCCAGCTTTGTTTCCTCCTTCAGGCCTAGCCAAAACTCCACCATTTTTTCTGCACAAACTTCTCTTAAACAGCCATGAACTGAACTCCATTGTCTTCCCCAACCTTCTGCTCGAAAAACCAGTCATGGCTGCCCCTAAAATATCTCCAACAATTACTCCAATCAAGCCTTGATTGAAGACCAAAATTTCAGCAATACTAATTTAGTAAACTTCCATAAAACATTCCTTAAACAACCAGACTTTCCTTCGCCATTGTACTCCCTCTTTTTGGCCACCATTAAGCTTCTTCAATCAGCTTTCATCCAGCAAAAACACTGAGCAACAGTCGGCCATTACAGCTTCCAAAAAAGCTCTCCATTGATTAAAGATCTTCTTGCTATATTTTGTTTCCAAATTTGATTCCCTAAAATATTCTTTTAGGATTTCAACAGCCAGTCTTTCCTTTTCCTTTCAAACCAGAAAAAATCATCTTCCAAAACCACTCAAACAATTCGGCCACTACAATACCATAGAATTTCGGCAGCCTCAATCAAAATCTCTTCATTCTCTTCAACCTTCAAGCATACATAGAACGCCAAGAACACCTACTAGTTCCATACGCCTAATACCACTCAAATCTTTTTCAAAAAAATCCCAAATTTCATCTACTCACTGTCGTGAATCCATCCATACCACTTTTAACATCAAACTCCAAAATTCAACTCTCTCTCTTGGATAAAAAATCAGTATTTTTGTGAATGCTCAAGAACACCTTCAAGGTAAGTTTGTTCAATCAACTTCATCTCCGCTAATCTTCAACCTCTAATGAATAAATATGTGTATAATAATACTAATGGAATCTTTTCTTCTCTTCTCTCTCTCTCTCTCTCTCTCTTGGCCGAATACCCCCCCCCTCCCTCTCTTGGCCGAATGATTTCTTCAATAATGGCCATGCTTTCTTCATCTCTCTTGGTCGGATCTAGTCTCCTAGGAGTTGAGATCCATTTGAAACTCCTCCAAGGTACTTATCAATCAAGTAAGCCTTTTAACCCTCCTTTTAAATTCTAGATTCATGTCTCTAGGGTGATATTGGAAGGAGATGAATTATGTTTGGGATTTGAACATGTATTATTGTGATGAGTTGAGATTGAAGCATGAATAAATGTATGTATATGATGGAGATGGGATTGATGCATGAGTTGATTGTCTTGGTCGGTTATATGATGTTTTAGGGTTTAATGCATGTCTCCATGTCGTGAGTGGTATATGTGATCAAGCATGTTAGAGATTATGTCACCTTTGGTGAATAGGATTTATATTCATGTATGATTGTTAGAGCCATGATTATGTTTATGCTAGTAGATGTTGGATCATATCTTGGTAAATTTAGATTTATGCCTTTATTCATGATTTGAATGATTTGATGAATTGAAGTGGAGTGTATGGTTATGATTGTGGTTAGCAAGTGGAAATATGATCATAATCTAGTTGTTCCTAAGCTAATTTTTTTTCAACAATAAAATGTGTAATATTAAATTTTGCTAGTAAATTTCAAAAAATCCTAGAAATGGTAGATTTGGATTATTATAAATAAAATAAAGATATTTTGGTCAAATAAATGATAACTTTTATTAAAGAAATAAAATATATAGATATTATATAAAATAATAATATCACATAAAAACCTTTTATAGATAATCATAATAAGTAAAATATTAATTTTGTAAGTCTTATATTCATAAATACCATAAACATTTATTATCTTTCAATTATTATCTTTTAATCAAAACCTATTAAAATTTACTTGCAATTAATTTAGTTATCAATTATTTTCTAACAATTAATTACTAATAAATCATTATTTTACATAATACCACCTAGGACCTTCATCAAATAAACTCTAAATTATTTTAACAAGATTTAAATCTTCAACTTATTAGTACCTATTTTCCAAAACACTAATTATTTTAAATATCAAATTAGACTTAGCTTATAAACCCTTTATTTATTATCTAACCTTAGAGCTTGGGACACTAGGATCATGGTTGTAGTAAGTTGAGCTAGCTTCAATTGTGAAAGTGGATTTTAGCTTGAGTTTGATTATGGTTTATATTTATCCCAAGCGGGGTTGGGTCAGCTGTTGAAGACCTTTATTTTATCTCAAACTAAGGATTAGGTAAGCTCATGCATAAAACCTGTTTGATGCAAAATGTTTATTATGGCAAGCCAAATGTAGAGTGCATGGACACTTATTTCTGTAAAGGCAATTGAGGGTTGTCTCCTATCTTATTTCCGTCAAACAAATTATTTGAAAATCAATAAACAGATTTACTCAAACTCAAAACTCTTTCTAAAACTGATTTTGATAAAGACTTTGGAAGCCTCTAATTGCCATTTTCAAGTGGAACTATGTTTTGTTCATTTTTCCCAAGTGGGATAAGTTACGTTGAGTACTTAATAAGGGTGGATTGCTGGGACTAGTCTTTGAAGGGTTAGGGTAAGTCTCTCAGTAGGTGGCCACCTCAGAGGGGTAAGTCCTTCCCGGATAGGATGTCAGTCCAGTAGGTCATGTCGGTCCGAGCTAGCAGTTTTTCAGTCAAGTGACTGTGTGTTGCCAGAATGGACAACCGATTGTTGTTTGGGTATAGAGAAGGAGGAGTATCTTGCCCAGTAGGCCGATCACCTACCTTTTGTCAGTCTGCACAAAGTGTGGCATTCTGACTGGTTATGGGGCCCAGCGTATGGTAACTCATGATCGCTTTTTGAGTGGTTGATTTTATTGTACCTGTATGGTTGGAAATGTCAAAACACCACTCTTGATTTTGACTATCGTTTATTGCTCGCCAGTATTTCTCTTATGAAGATTTCTATACTTTGCATTCACGAACTGTTTTCACTGGACACTTAAAGTACACACGAACTTACTGAGATTTTTGTCTCATCGCCCTTTTTACCATGATTTTAGGTCGATCCTACTGTGGGGATGAGTAGCTAGTATTGTCTGCCTTGGAAGAAATGTTATTATTTATTTTGGTGTAATACTTTGGGAGCTGAGAGTGGATAATTTTATTCTGGATTTGTTTTTGAATTCTTGGGATGTAATAAGATTTAAGTTTAAGTTATTATTTTTATTCTATTATTTTAATTGTGTGACCTAGTTATAAAGACCGCTTGTCTTTTGGACGGGACGACATCTTCGACCCTATCGGGTCTAGGTAGTGGGGTGTTACAATGGAGGATCTCCGAAACACAGCTAGAAGAGTGAACGATAAGGGGAAAGGAAAGGTTGAGGCGAGTCCCAAGAGCCTAAGAATAAGGATAACATGCTTAGGTTTGTGAGTAGGCAAGGGATAGACTTCACAAGACTATAGAGGGTTGGCTTGAAGAATTTACCTCTGACAACTATAGTGACGATTAGACCATAAGAGGAGAGAGAAGCTTTAGTAGATTAGTTATATGATTTGATGATCCAAAAATTTATCTATTCGTTCATTGTTTAATTTGTTTCCTTGCTTATGAGTATTTGATCATTGAAATAAAGATATTGTATGCAATAGCTAGTTTCTTAGTTTTGAAGCATGATTTATTTGGAATAAAAACTTTTGAGTATTGCATTTTTCCCATAATTACTCTTTTATATGTTTATCTTACAAAAAAAGTTACACATTATTACTGCTCTGAATGTTTACATGCATTTGTATAAACATTTCATTATCGACTTAATGTTATAGGTGAATGTGATTGAAGATGGCACCAAGATGTAGAACTGCACTCTGTAGCAGAACTGTCGGTGACAGTGAGTTATTGACCCTAGACTTTGGTGATATGGAGGAAGAATATGAGCAAGAGCAAAATATGGCACCCAAGGGACCCACTAAGGTAACTCTTGGGCAGGTCTTCAACAAGATGACAGAAATTCTCCATACTTTAACAGAGAAGGTCGAGAAGAAGATACCACGAGGGGAGGATGAGGCCTTGGAATGATTCTTGAAGTTTCAGCCTTTCATATTTTATAGTGAGGTGGAGCAAGATAAGAAGGATGGGTAGTGGGTGGAGCAGATGGAGGATATATTCTTTAATCTACAATACACAGAAAAGAGGATGGTTAAATTTGCAGCTTTTAGACTGAGGGGGCCAACACAGGTATGGTGGCAGTGAAGGACTATAGGAAAATAAATACGTAGCGAACGCTGTAATTTCAAAAATTTTCCAAACCGAAGTTTAGGAATACTTATTTCTAGGCATTTTACTTGAATAACTGGAGTTAGATTCGAATTTGACGGCCCTTTCTTGAACTGGAATGTCTACTTGTTCCGCGGGTATACCAGCTAACCGTCAGCTCCTTCGCATCAAACACTTACCACGTTTGCTAGCTCTTGACCTTCTAGAGTATTCTCGAACCTTCTATGGACCGCTATTGGTGAAAGTAGAAGTAGGATAAAGAAGATTGGAAGAAAAATGGAAGAGCTAAACGTTAAAGGAAAAATGAAAGAAAAACGATGAAGGAAAACCAGTGACTTTTTGTTTGTTTCTAGAAAATCGAAAGCTGTAAGGTGTTTTCATAGTGATTCAGTCAACCCCCACTTCTGTACGTAGACCACACCTTTTAAACATCACAGCTTCCTTTTCCTTTTCAAACAAAAACACCAATTTCATATTTTTCTCTCTTTTTTTTATTTTTATTTGCTCTTCTCTTTATCTCATGGCGGCTACCCTAGGTTTCCAAATAAACCTATAGCCACTACCATCAAAACCTTGGTGGGCCAGGATTTTTCTTGATTAGTCTAAAATTAATTAATTAACTCTTTTATTAATTAATTAATCCACTTGGTCCTAATATAAAATTACCCAAGATAATTAATTAATAAACTAATTAAATTCAATTGGCCCAATTAGTTATTCTAACCCAAATAAATAATTAATTAGACTATTAAAATAATTTTTTCAATAATAAATTCACTTAATAAGCCCATATAGTAAATAAATTTACTAAGGTTATTTGAGCTACCATGAGGACCAAAAGATATATTATTCTTGGCTACTAAAATAACCAAAATATCTCTGCTAATAAATAACTGTATTTTATCATTTCAAATATTCTATTTATCACCATATGAAAATTAACCCCAATAATAATATTGCAAGTGCAGTGTCTTTGATCTACAGGTGTAATGATAAAAATACCCATCTACATAACACCCGTAATTACGATAGGAAAATGTACTAATACTTTTTTCAATGACATTTACCATCCTTTGATAATTAGTTCAATAATCCATGACTTCGAGTATGTATCCACTTATTACAGAGAGCTACCTAAAAGTGTACATACTTAATCACGTTTTCTAGGGTTTTGGATTATTTAGATTATCCCAAATAATCACAAGGGGGTAATTTCTTCATGTAATGAAACATAAAAACTTTATTGTATAAGTCCGTTTAATTAACTAAAGTCATACACCCAATATATTGCTTTAAGACCTCACCCATCATACATCAAAATGCACATGTTTAACTTTATCAGACCATTAACTTATACTCAAGTCTTAGGATACATGTCCACATAATAGCTGCGATAAACCCATTTGTATTTATTTTAGTACTTTTATAAAGATTATTATTGCATGGTCCAATTTTACGTATTCTAAATACGCTTATACTATTAGTGTGAGTGGACTACTCATTGATTAAAGGTTAACCATTCCCCATTTAGAAACCATAGTGTAATGATATAAATCTTGATGAAGTGTCCAACTTCATTAATTGATCAAGAACAATTTTTTTCACTCATGTGTCAATAGCCTATAATCTACACCTTATTATAAAAGTACAACCCAATCATATAGATTACTTACTAACACACTTAGATTTTAATGTGCAATATATGTGAACAAATAACTATTAATGAATGAAACTTTTATTAATTTTTGAAATGTAGAAACACATAGGCCATTTTGGGTATACATTCCAACAATATCCCACTTGCATTAAATAGACTATGATAGTCCATGTGTGACTACTCCTATGATATCTAATTGTCTTCAAAACATCTTTCTTGTTAAAGGCTTGGTAAATAAGCCAATCAGATTGTTTGTAGAGGAAATCTGGTCAACCACTATCTCCTATTTCTGGATGAACTCCCGATCAAGTAATACTTATTTTCAATGTGCTTAACCTTTTTGTGGTTTCTTGGTTCATTACATTGTGACACAACTCCATAATTGTCACAATATATAGTTATGGGTCTATCCATCTGTAGCACAACTCCAAGTTCTGTGAGAAATTTTCGGAGCTAAACCGCTTCGTTTGAAGCTTCTGAAACTGCGACATACTCAGCTTCCATGGTAGAAGCAGTAATATAAGATTGCTTCATACTCTTCCATAAAATAGCTTCTCTAGACAAAATGAAAATATATCCACTAGTGGATTTTCTTTCATTTTTATCTGTCTGGAAATATTAGTCAATGTAACCGAAAAAAACTAAATCATCAATCCTATAAACAAGCATATAATCTCTTATTCCCCTCAGGTACTTGAGAATATATTTTACAGATAGCCAATGTTCTTCCTCTGGGTTTGACTAATACCTGCTAACTGTGCCTATTGCAAAGTAGATATCTGACATTGTATAAAGCATGGCATATATGAGACTTCCCACTATCTAGGCATATAGAATCTTACTCATCCTTTCTTTTTCTTCTTGTGTCTTAGGACACTGCTTGAAAGATAAAGTCAATCCGTGCTTGAAGGGTATGATTGCGCCTTTACACTGATTCATGCTAAACTTGGCTAATATCTTGTTAATATAAGTAGATTAGGATAAGCTTAACATTCTTTGCTTCCTATCTCTAAAAAGCTTTATTTTAAGAATATAGCTAGCTTCTATCACATCCTTCATATTAAGTTGACTTGATAGCCAAACATTTATAGATGACAGTATCCCTACATTATTTGCAATGAGTAGAATATCATCCATGTAAAATACTATAAAAAATACGTTGTTGCCATTTGTCTTCTTATACACACATGGTTCATCCTCATTTTATATAAAATCATAATACTTCACAGGTTCATCAAAACATATGTTTCATGCTCGTAATACTTGCTTAAATCCATAAATAGACTTCTTAACCTTATAGACCATATGCTCTTCGCATTTCACAATAAAGCCTTCAGGCTGGGCTATATAAATGTATTCGCTAAGATAGCCATTAAGAAAGGCTCTTGACATCTATTTGCAATATCTCGTAATCATAATAACATGCGATGACCAAGAGAATATGAATGGACTTATACATGGAAACAGATAAAAATGTATCCTCATAATCGATCCATTTCTTTCTCAGTATAACATTTTCCTACTAACGTTGCTTTAAAGGTTTTCACCTTTCTATCTGCACCTCTCTTTTTCTTGTATAACTACTTGCACCCTATGGGTTTAAACTCTTCAAGTGCAGTGAGAAGATCTCAGACTTGATTGAGATACATAGACTCAATCTTGGCATCCAGTACTACTTGTCTTTTATCTTAATCAACATCAGTAATGACCTCACTGTATCTAATAGGATCTTGTTCTTCATGATCAAAGACTACTTCAAAGGCTTCTCCAGTCTATCTTTCCAGAACCCTAGATATTCACCAATTACGATGTGTTTCATTTTGTATAGAAACATCTAGCTGTCCTCTCTAGGTTTCTCAACTTCTTTTTCAATTCCACCTTACTTAAAAACTTAGTGGACATACTTTGTTCATCTTTCAAGTATCTGGCATAAGTATTAATAAGTATCTTTTACTCTTAGGGATGGTAAAAATATCCACCCCTTATTCCCTTTGGATACCCTATGATGTAGCACAATTCCAATATTGGGTCTAGCCTACTTTCCTTTGTCAATATATAAGCTAGACAACCCCATACCTTGAGATGATTCATATCGAACTTTCATCCAGTTCACATCTCATAGGGTATCTTAAGCACTGACTAGGAAAGTATCAAGTTCAAATTATATGCTGCTGTATCCAGAGCATATCTCCAAAAAAAATAGGAAGAGTTACTTGACTCATCATATTTTTGACCATTTCCATCTTAGTTTTATTTCTTCTCTCAGCTATTCCATTCTACTGGAAGTCCCAGGTGCAGTTAGCTGAGATACTATACCCTGACGTGTCAAGTAGTCCTTAAATTCAACAAAGAAATACTATACACCATGATCTGATCTTAACTTTTTTATTAATTGACCTGTTTGATACTTCACCTCAGCCTTAAACTCCTAGAATTTATCAAATGAGTCAGACTTACATCTCATCAAGTAAACGTAACCAAAACATGTGTGATCATCTGTGAACGTGATAAAGTACTCATACCCTCCTCTAATAGGTGTAGACATTGGACCACAAACATCAGTATGAACTAATTCTAATATCTCATTGGCACTTTCCGCCTTTTGAGTAAAGGACCTTTTGGTCATTTTACCTATAATACAAGATTCACATTGAGGCCATTTTCTTCAAATTTCAATGAGTCCAAAAACCTATTTTGGATTAACCTTTGAATCCAATTAGGATTTATATGTCCTAATATCAAGTGCTATAAATAAGAGTTATTTGATGTGGCATTTCTCTTCTTATTATTAGGTTTTGTTTAAGTATTATTTATTTGACAATTAATAGAATTAATATAGAAAAAATTCCTATACATGTTTCCAGAACAAATAATATTTCTATTTCTACTTAATGAAATACCATAATAAAGAGAAACAAAATATCCTTGATTAATCAATCTTGAAACTAAACTCAAATTATGTTTAAAACTAGAAACATATAAAAATATCTTTCAAAACTAAAATTCTATTATAATCAAATAAAAGTTCCAAGTCTACCACTGCTTCGGCCTACACTTGTGCTCCGTTACCCACTCTAAGTCTATGCTCTCCTCTACTAAGTCGCCTTATCTTACTGAACCCCTACAAGAAGTTACAAATATAGTAAGTGGCTTCGAAATCAATAATCCAAGTGGAGGATAATCAAATCATTAATATAGACTCTAAGTATAGAGCAATATCTGAAGAGGACTTGGCTAAGAAGTTCGGGCAATCCTTCTTGAAGTGTCCCTTCTTGCTACACTTGAAGCACTTGCATTAGGCTTGGACGGACTGGGCTTGGATCGCTTGGGTTTGGCCCTTGTATTGTTTTGAGCCTTCTTTTTCTTTAACTTCTTAGGCTGGGCCCCAATTTTAGAAGATGATCAAGAACGAATAACCAAAACTTTTGATACGAGCTTCGTGATTTTCTCAGCAGCTTGGAGTTCCTTCATTAACTCGGTCAAAAACGTACTCAATGTGTTCATGTTATAGTTTAACTTAAATTGAAAATATGAATTTGGAAAAGTCTCAAGAACCATGTCAATTTAGCTCTCGATATTGATTGTTCCCCTAAGACCTCGTCCTCTTTGAAGTGAGCAATCATCTTGAGCATATACTCACGAACTGATGCCTCCTCAGCCATCCTAATATTCATGATTACCCGAAGAGCTTCCTGCCTTGCTGGCCGGCTCTTGTCAGCAAACATTGTGGGCAACGATACATCGATATCATATGCAATAAGCATGTTCTCGTTCTTATACTGAAGAACATTGGATATAGAAGCTAACATATAGCATCTAGTTGACAGGGGGCTAAATTTATCACTATTTTTTTAATTATTTGAGGTTCTTTTGTGGTACTTTTGATGTAATAACTAAGCATATTCCCTCCTATTTGATAGTTTGCTTGTAGAAAGTATTTTGGATGAATTTGTGAAGGATTTAAGAGATTTCGAACAAAAAATATAAATTTCCAAACTTAACCTGGCGCCAAGTCAAGTTAATGCACCAGGCGCCAAATCTGCTCTGGAAAAATAGAACAAAAATAGAGTAAACATCCAGAAGTAAACCAGAATGCACCTGGAGCAAGCTGGGCCAAAGCGACCTAGTGCTAGGTCCGATTTGTACAGAGTCAAATTTGTGCACGAATTTGGTATCCTCCAAAGGATTTTGATATTTTTCAAATTCTACTCAGACAAGACTTCTCAAACGACAAATTTTGGTATCAAGTGAGTCTCTTTAGACAAAAAAGAAAAAGGAGGAAATTCATCATTCAATGAGCATTATTCAAGAAGATTTTCAAAAAGATGAAGGAGGGCTTATATATGATTCTTTCTTTTACCTCTATTTTATTTTCTAGAATAATAATGTAATTACTGTTTTCATTGTAATTTGACATTATTTTGATATACAAAGCATTTGGATTAATTTAGCTATTTAATCAATTTTCTATCATTATTGGTGTTTGATTACTTGTACTTTGAAAGAGTTGATGAAATTAGATTTGCTTCTAATTGACTTGAAAAATGATGTTAGGAGTTGATTTAATTTTATTAATTTCATATTTGTTATTTCTTAACCGACATAGGAAACGAAGTTAAGACAAAGAACCGAAGTAATCAAAGATTAGTTGATTTCGTCTAGAATATAGGGTTATTGGATAATTTCATATTCATTATCACCTAGAATATAGGGATAATTGTTGAATGATGAGTTTTATGCATATTTTTTGTTATGTTAATTTGATTGGGAAATATGCTAATTTAATCATGAGATAGTGAGTTTATGACTTGAAAAACGATTGAACTCTATTTTAATTCTTTCATGGTGCCAAGATAATGATTAATTGAAATAATTGTTAAAATGATTCATTGTCATGCTTTCTAAGATAGTTGTCTAAATTGCATATCCCTACATCTTTGAGTTGTACATATTTCTCTAATTTTCTTTTTATCATCTTATCATTTTATTAGGTCGGTTAAATAATGAATGAAAAGTGATTAGTGTGTAGTTGTTCCTTTGAGGATCGATACTCATTAATTCTCTATACTATACTTGCGATGAGTATACTTGCTCGTATATATAATTTGGGATTAATATTTTAATTAAAACTTAGCTAAATGATTGATTTAAATTTAATGATTTTTATATACCCAAAATTTACGCGTCAAGTTTTTGGTGCAGTTGTCAGGGAACAATATCATGAAAGCTTGGATTTTATTGATTTAACCCTATTTATATGATTATATATCTATACATAAATATATGAATATGTGTATATGTTCCTTGTATGAGTAAGTTTGTATAATTGTAATTTAATTTCCTAATTTCACAACATGTTGTAATTTTCCTAACTTAATTTGTGAATGTATAGTCATTGTTTAACTTGTAAATTTTATAACCTCACCTTTTTTCTCTGTAAATCTAGCCCTTAGTGTGACTCAATGATCTAAAGACGACATAGTAGATCTTGATCCTGAGATCAAGATGATATTAACAAAGATTCAAATAATGGTTAGACAAATGGTAAGAGATGATATGGAGGTTAACCAACCAAACAATGGTAATAATAGTAGTAATAGCAGGAGGACTATGGATTATTTTGTAAAGCGTGCAATTTTGGGTACAGGCTCAAGCATTACGAGACCTATGATAGAAGCCAATAACTTTGAGGTAAAGCCTAGCATTATTTAAATAATTCAACACATGGTACAATTTGATGGGCTACTTGAGGAAAATTCTAATGCCCACCTTGCGAGCTTTTTAGAAATTTGTTATACATTTAAAATGAATGGAGTTTCTGAAAATGCTATCAAATTGAGAATTTTTCTATTTTTCTTGAGAGATAGAGCTAAATCCTGGTTAAAATTTTTGCTAATTAGATCCATTACCACTTGGAATGTTTTAGCTGAAAATTTTTTAGCAAAATATTTTTCTCCAACTAGAACATCCAAGCTTAGGACCAATATTTTCGCCTTCTATACTACTAGAAAAAAGGGCTATACTGACGCTAAAAAGCGTCATTAAAGATAGCTATAGTGATGGTATTGTGGTGCTAACGCTTTTAAATGGTGTCATACATACGACCGTAACAATAGGTTTGGTGACGCTATTTAGCGTAAACACAGATTAGATATGGTGATGGATGAAAGCATCATAATAGGTGATTTTAAGTGATGGAAGATTGTGTCAGTAAACACCTGCTATTATGACCACACTTTTGGTTACAATAGGTTGGGTTCAGTGACACACTTGGGCGTTAGTAAAAGTATGTTAATATGACACAGTTCTTTGTCACCATAGGATGTTTGGATGACGGAATTTGTGGTCATGAAATATTGGCAAATATGTCACACACATACCGTCACAGTAGACATTTTGGATGACGTTTTTTTGTGTCATGAAAGGTTCAAAAATATGACAAAATAAAGCGTCACAATAGACTATTTGAATGACGGATTTTAGTGTCATGAAACGTTGGAAAATGTGACAAAAATTAGCGTCACAATAGATTCGGCATTAGAAAAAATGGATAAAATATATCACAAAAAATCGTAATAATAAATTGGAATTTATCCAAAAAATATACTTTTTTCGATATCGTATATATATTTATATATATAACTCACAATTGTTTAATAGACATCATTAAAAGTCAAAACAATCAAAAGTAGCTTATATTAAAGAGAAAGCCTATAAATTTCATAACATTCAAAAGTTGTTCAAAAATAAGTATTAAGTATTTATATACAAGCATAAAGCCAAGCATTAGGCCTTCAAAAAAACATAGTATCATTTATCTTGTCCCAATCTCAAATAGCTTCAATACTGGAATACATATTTAATCTGTTTCGTGAATCTTCACCTATAAGATTATTGTAATATAGAATGAATTTAGTAACAATATTATAAAACCTTCTCAAAAGAAAAAAATATTAAATTAATTAAGGACATAAGTGATTAGAGAATTACCAAGTGTCGTGGCCAAGCAATACCTAATCTAATGGAATCTCCAATAGTTTGAATAAAATCTAATGGTCTCATCAATTTCTTGTCACGATGAAATGGAACCAAAACTATTACTTCACACTATTTCTCACCCAACAGTACACCCCTAACATTGTGGGATGGGTCCAAACTTTGAATAAAGCCTTTTGAAACTACTTTAGATGTATCTAACATGCTTAAAAGTGAAATATAAGTATGAACCTACAAGATATATTTTATTCAGTTAAAAGTGAATTAATTAAACAAGCCAAATAACTCATGCTCACCAGATAAAGGAAACTAGACTTAGATGCTGAAAAATGCTATATAATACTCAAAAAAGCCAAAAGATTACACAATAGACATCGGATGCATTGGTAGAATCATATGCTACATTTATGCCAAAGCCATGTAGATTCTAGCACATAGAAATAACGACTAAACAACTAATGGCCAATAGAAATATCAGACATGGCATGAATAATACAGTAGAAGAATGAAATAGGACATCTATTTATATGCATACTTAGCTATAAATACAAACAAGTAAGACAGCTATGATGTGGTAATATTTTGTACACCCTCAATGTGGTGGTGTTATTGTTAGAACCCATTGAGTGAACTCTTGAAACAGGTGGGGATGAACTATTTTTCTAAGACAATAACATAGCACGTATCTCGACAAGCTCTTTTGCTTTTTCACTTAACTGTGTTTTCATACTTGTAATTTTATCTCTTTGCTCTTTAGTAATATAAAAAGATATGGTATGACTTGGAATTTCACCCCACACATCCGAAGGGTGAACACTGCTGCCAAACATGCGGACCCTACCATATCTACATTTGGACCAAGTTATAACTTGGGAAAAGATATCATTTGGACCAAGTCTATCTTCTGAGCTAGGAGGGAGTTGTGTACTTCTTTCATCTATTTCATTCTTTAAGATGGATAAGCAATCAAAAAAGTTTATCTCTATTGTGACAATTTATAGTAATATTTAGTGTAAGCAACAAACACTTTACATATACTTAAAGAATGCATAATATTAGGAAAAAGTCATAGAATCTCAAATCCACATCTTAAGGCACAATGAAGCAAAACTCCTAATTAAGAAGAAAAGAGCAAATTAAAAATATATTTCCTACTTTACGGTTTCTTAAGCTATTACTCGCAGTTAAAGGTATATGCAGTCTTAAATGTATATGCAAGAAAAGAGCCATGATTTGCAGTCTCAATCATATCCCGAGAATTATGCATAAATTGACTAGATCAAGATCATAATCATGTGCAGATAGCCAACCACCACCATATGAATTACACCAGAGACTTTTTGCCATCCTCATAGAATTCCAGAAAATCAAAAGACTCAATAGTATGGACATTTCGAAGGAAAACACAGCAATGCAAACCTAGATAACACAATTGCAAGCAGAGCACACTTTCACTCCAAACCAAAAGTTGCATGCATATTTAGAAATGAAACAAAGACAACCCCTTTCTGCAAATGACCAATACCCAATGCAAATTTTGACTACTAAAAGGAAAAATGATCCAAGGGAGGTTCATCCACACAAATCACACTGTTACCGTACTCATTTTTTTCTTTTTCATTCTCCTTTTTTCCTTTTCTGGGAATATCATACCATCATTTCTAGCTCCTCCTCAACCAAGAAACCAAATCAATAAAAAAGTCTCCATTTTTATCCAAAGGGAAGGACAACCGATATGATGGAATAACTCATTAGGCCAAACAAATAAAAATTAAGTCCAAGATTTATTACAAAAGATAAAATGAATGGAAGGACAGACATAATAAATAATATAATGTATATCATCAATTAAGATTATTGACAAGAAACAAGTATAAATTGTATGTAAGGACAACAACATTGTAAAAATCTTTGACCAGCATATGCTACTTAAACGTAACCAGAATTTTAGCTTTGACACTCTTTGGTGTGTTCTCCATAACTTTTTACTCACAAGCCCAAATTTAATAAAACTTATCGCAAAATACTCCTAAGACAATTGGTAACAAAAACCAATTTATGCCTTCCTAGAACACTAAGCCATTTTGTATAGTTTAATACTCAAAAAAACCAACTCAACAAAAAGCACAAAAATAGAATAGAAGCTATTCATAATTATACTTTGTTCAAGCTATTACTTTCATTTTAACTAAACATATTCCAGATTTGCATCCCAAATTCTATTCAAACATACTAAAGAGTTTCAAATGTTACAAGATTAACCAAGCGCAAGAAATACTAAAGAACTAAGAAGCACCCGTAAAAATCTTGCAAATCATTCTCCTGAGTAAAACAAAAAATTAAGCTACCTATAAAAATCTTGCAAATCATTCTCCTGAATAAAACAAAAAATTAAGCTGCCTCCACCACTACAATGAATCAGCTAAATCAGGAAAACAAAATTCACAAAGCTACCAAAAAACTGGTAGACAATAGCTCAGTAGAATTCACAATGCCCTGTTGGCCAAATTCTTAGGCCGGATATTTTGCTCAAATGGTAGAATGAAATATCTCTCTAGCTTCTGGATTTTTTTTTACCAAGCCAAAAGAAATTCTAAACTGTTATTTCACAAGAAATGAGGCAGAAAATTTACAATTACAATGTCGTAGTGTATTTATTCATCAAAAATCTCATTCAAGGTACAAGGTAACTATAACTATCCTTAGTAAAATTGTCCAAATCAAACCGAACGTCATCCTTGATGCAAAAGCTACATTTACAATGGGACAGCATACGGTGGTTCATCAGTCATTTGATTCATTTCAAGAATTCATTTCCATTGTAATTGTCTTCCAAAATCTTTATTGTTTGGCCATTGTCTACAGTAAGAAATAAAAAGATGCTTCTCAAAACGTAGACAGGTCAGTAATATATCTACAACACAACAAAGAAGCAGCTACAAACTAAATAATAATATCTTTCTCACAATTAATTCATCACATTTCCAGATTTAACTCTTTGATTCCACACCACATAAATAGATATTTATGCAGCTCTTTTTCCTATCTTTTCTTCACACAAAAACACACCAAATGAACTAATACTCATACCAAAATATTTCTCAAACAAATTGATACACATCCCACACAAACAGCACTTAAACAGAATTTTCCTTCACAAATCACAACTTTGTTTTCTTAGTTTTCCGTAACAAAATTGGTATCAAAATGAAGCTCTAGTTGCCATGATCTTTTTTATTCTAAAAAGTAGGAAGTTTTACCTTAATAATGGATTCAAATTTGTACTTTGAATGCAGCACAACAAGTTGTTTCGACCTTCTCTCTTTTTCTTGGCAGAAAGGGAAAAAAAAGACATCACAAACAAAACCAAATTCCAACATGTATCGGTCACACCACAAAAATACAGCAATGACAACATTAATTTCCTTATTCAACATGCTCTTGGCTTCACTAAAACTCACAAAATCGAAAGTTATACCCACTACTGAAATTTTGTCCCTCTTGAATATTCAAAACTGAAACTCACTAAAACGCACCCTCTTGAACATTTAAAACTGAAACATCAAGCAAACAACCACACACACACACACACACACGAGACAAAGTAGCCAACACAAAATCCTATGAACAAAGAGCATCATATGTTAACAATGCACATCTCTAAAATAAATTATGTCCTACATATTCAACAGTGAGTAGACTACTCCAAACTGTTTCTATAACAATACAAACACATTCAACAGTGCACATCTCTAAAAAAAATTTTGCTCCAAACATCTCAACATAGCTGCAGTTCTCTCAAAACAAAATCAAATCCAATCAAACCCACACATCTCTCAAGTGGTAGATTGAGCAAATAGACATTTTCCTATACTGAAGTGGTAGAGATGCATTCACAGTCCACAACGTTCTCCATCGATAAAAAAAACATAGTTGTCCAAAGTAACTATAAAGAAAGGCAGATTCTAATAAAACAAATTCTAATGATTCAAGAATGTATAATTACCACTGCACTGGCAACATGAGAGCTAGAAGAAGTTTCATTAGCATTCGTGTAACATTTCTTGAACATTTATACACGAGTTGGAGAATGGCCTTGCTCCTTTGTCTGTATCATTCAATTTCTATTAGTAGTTAATAGAAGTCTATGGAAATAGCACTTGAAAGTGTTCCCAAATTATAAAGTTACCATATCATCACGAATTTGACAATGTGGCTTCTTCCTTATCCTATGATTCATGTTCTTCATGTTTTTATTCCTTTTATTCTTCTTCGACATTGTCTAAATTTAAAAAAAAAAATTCATCAACAGATTTTCATGAGATTAGCATATCAAAATCGAATGAGTATAAGGAGAGATTCTTACCTTCCCTTCAGCTAAATCCCACCATTAAAGAAGATTAGTCCACTGGGTTTGTATTACACGGTCATCGGTACATGGAGTTTGGTGATGGATGTCTCTTTCTACATCATACCATTCATTCTTTAGTGATGCTTTCCAGATCCTCCATTTTATGCCAATTGATCTTAGAATAGTAGGCTTAAGACTAGGCGGTACATGCAATAGAGTTTCTATGTATATTACTCTAGTTAGTTAAGACTAAAGTATATTACGTTGGGTATGTTACTCTAGTTAGTTAAGATGGATTCATGCAACAGAGTTTCTATGCTTCATTTTGTGAAATTAAATCACCCCCTTATGATTGTCTAAGATAATCTAATAATCCAGGGCCCTGGGAACATGACTCTAGAATGTGTACTTTTAGGTAGCTTTCAACGATAAGCAAGTACATTCAAGTAAGTCATGAATTATCGGACTAGAAATCTAAGGATGGTAGATGTCTTTGAGATGGGTGTTAGTACATTTATCACATCCCATTGATGGGTGTTACATAGAGAGGTGTTTCCGTCATTTCACCTGTAGGTCGGAGACATTGTTTAAGCAATATTATTCTTGGAGTCAATATTTTTATATGGTGATAAATGAGAATATTTAAAATGGTAAAATGCAGGTATTTGATAGTAAGGGCATTTTGGTCATTTAGTAGCCATGAATAATATGTTTCTTTGTCTCCGGATAGCTCAAATTACCTTAGTATTGTCTAAACACAATTTAGGCTTTATGGATAATTATCTGGAAGAGAAATAAAATTTATTCTAAGAGTCTAATTAGAATTAATTAATTAGTCTTGGGTTTTTCATAAAGCCTAGAAAAGATAATTGATGAATTCAGAAAATTAGGCTAGAATAAATTATTTCATTTGGCTGATATATGTTGACATATATTAAGAGTCCAATTGAAAATTGTCTTAGGTATTTGAGAAAGCCCATAAAAGATAAATAAGAAGCACTACTACGAAAGAGGGCTTTTAGGGCACTTGAAAGCACCTCAATATGTATCCTAATCTTAATGAGACGCATAGATAAGCGCCTTCCATTCGTCCGTCACAAAAACCTGTTGAGGCACTTAAAAGCACCCTAATACGTTAAAATATTATAGGGCACTTGGAAGTGTCATTTAAAAGTATGTTAGCGATAGGAGGTTCACATTTCAAACTGCACTTAGAAGTGATGCATTAAAGTTTATAGGGCACTCATATGTGCACCATTCATCCGCCAAAAAACATGTTGAGGCACTTGCAAGCGCCCTAATATGTTAAAATATAATAGGGCACTTGGAAGTGTCATTTAAAAGTATGTTGTTCACATTTCAGACTACACTTAGAAGTGACACATTAGAGTTTATAGAGAACTTATATGTGCATGATCAACTTTGGAACCAAAAAAGTTCTTCAGATTTAAGGCATTTATAAGTGCCTTGTTTTTCACTTTTTAAGGCACTTATAATATGCCTTATTTTATCACTTTTTAAGGCACTTCTAAAAATTATTATTTTCATATTTGAGGCATTTGTTGTTGGCTTTCTGTTCAATTTTTTTAGAGTTTGTACCTGTTTTTATTTTCTTGTGGAATGCTACATATGTACTAAATCTAGTAAAATATATACATACTAAAAAATAATCAACATAAGAACTAATATATCAATGTATTTTGAATCATCATGTTCATTAAGTCGACTTTACACTAAACCTAAAAATATATGTCTCCTGTCCAATTTTGAACCATCATCATCAAGTCGACTTTATATTCAAAAACAAAAATATGTCTCCTATCCACTTGATTCCAAAAGTAAAAAATATAGAAGCATAACATCTAGTTTTTCTCCCAAAAGTGCTTAGCAATAAACAAAAAGCACTATGTCTCCTATCCACTTGTCCCAAAAGTTAAAAAAAAAAAATAGATCATGCACCTTCTTGTACTTGCAAAAAGTGTTAAGTTGCACCAAGATCATGCACCTTCCTTGAAAACCTGTAGTAAAAGAAAATAGAAACATTTACCCAATCAGTTTTAATTTGCAATTAATATCTCTCCCAAAATAATGATCCCATTATAACAACAAAGCCATGAAAATGACACACAAAACTAACATTTATTCTCAACTTAATTACTCACTTCTAGCTAAACTTGTGTTGAATATCAAAAGGACTACATATGCAAGTAAAAAAAACACAAAAATTACATCTAGTAGAGCAACCATGAGTTGGCAAACAAGATAATATTTCAACTATTTCAAGAAACAATTTTCATCAAATGATCCTTGTAATTTATTCTTTAATTGCCTTGAATAAAAAAAAAATCTAAACATTAAGCTCTTGCAAAATCAAGATTTAGTTATCAGCACAAAATTTAAAAAGGTACTTGGGTTTTTTTTTTTTATATATTGTCTACCTATATCTCCAAATTAACAAAGTAACCAGCACATACAAAAATATAGGCCAAGCTAACTTGGAGATAAGAAGCATAACATACCAAATGACATATAGAAGCATAACATACCAAATGACAAGGATACACAATGCTTTCCCCAAGTGTATCTCTGATTGTCTTGAATGGCCTAATCAATTCTTCCTCCCACTCAAATGGGCATAATATCTTTACTTTGCACCAATGCTGTCCCAAGTGCATTCCTCCAACTTCTATAGCTGAATCCAAACTTTGAATGATTCCCTTGGCTACCTTTTTAGTGTTCTCAAACATGCTCACAAGGAAAACATTGTCACCAACCTAAATACCAAATTCAATCATTATTCAGTTGAAATTTACATAAATTAGATCATGTCCCCAATTTTTAACCAAAAAATTAGAATTAACTTTTTCATTATTTGTTTTCTAGCTTTGTGCTCACCTTAAGACTCTAAAAAATAACAGATGAAGGAACATTATAATGCCCCATTTGTCCTCCATTTTGCTGTTCAAGTATACTTGTTAAATCAGCAAGTTGTGTAGCTTGTTCACCAATTTTTAAATTTTGTTGAGTGATACTATCTTCTAACCTCTTTATGGTGGCCTCACTCTCCTTGACAATGCAGTAACATGTTGCAGCACTAGGGATAGGACAAAAAAGATCTGATGGTGATAGTCCCAAACCACACATAGAACTCTTCCCAGTGGATCTTTACCAAAAACCTTGGAAAATGAATCATCAACACTAATAGGGTCTAGTGATCCAAGTGGAAGTTGACTTTGATGCTCTTTCAATTGCACCTAATAAATCCAAGCAAAATAAATTAGTATCGTGTACTAACTTAAAAATCACATTTATTTATTATCAATAAGCAATGGAGGGATTGCGACTTACTAGTTTTACCCTTACTATCTCAGTAATTGCTTCTCTAATCTCATTAGTGTAACAAGAATCAAACATTTCTGCCCATGATGGGACATGTCCCAACTCAACTTCCTGTAAAATTAGTTTTATATTCATTGGTGAAACCTTTAGCTTAAATCTCCAAAAAATATGGTGTCAAATAAGCTTTCAACATGGACTAAAATTGCAAAAGATTTAGAAAATTACCAATTCTTATTCAACTTCTGCAAAGCTTAATTTTCTAGTAGTCTGATTTGTTGTCTTATCTTCTCTATGCTTCTTATTTCTTTCACTAAGAACCTGCTTTTTTTTCCAGAGAAAACAGAAAAGGAAAAGAATAAAGAGCAAGGTGAACATCCTTGAAATGAGCAAGATTCCTTGTTCTAACCTTTGCATCATTTGTATTCCAACAAAACACGATGTTGTTCCATTGATCTTCGACAACACGAGTTGGCCTATTTGCTGTTACATCGTCAACTAACATATTGGATTTATAATGTTCAGCCTTGACTCTTGATTTCCAATTTCTTCTCTTTTTGCCTAAAGACTTCAAAATCCAAGTTTCTGCACTTGGAGGTAACTCGAATCTCTCCTATACAAATTTGATTGTCATTGATCACTCATAAATTGCTATGAAATAATATAAAGTATTTTACAAAGTAAAACAGTTATGCTAGTTGTAAACGAGGCAAACACTTATTAGTTCATACCTTTACGAGTCTAAGCATTTCATCTTTCTTGGTTTGAGGTACCATACGCCAGTCCTTAACATCAAGTGGGGCATACTTTCCAGTTCTTAAAATAGTTCCTAAGAACTCTGTAAGTGTTTTTTTATTAGCACCAAATGGTTGTCTGCGATTATTCCACCCAACTATAATAAATGGGTCACCCTCTTTATGTGTACCATACGCCAGTCCTTAACATCAGGCATATGTGTAGGTCCTTTCGTTTTCTTTATCATTTCAGCACCACCATTTTCATTCCCTAAAAAGAAAGTACATACATTTAGTGGAACACAAAGGAAGAATATGATAAGTTTTAAAAAAAATTCATTTGTTCAAGCTACAGAAGCATTCCTATAAGTTACTTTTTAACCATCAAGTTGATTCATGGAGAGGATTATAACTTCCATTTTTAAATTTTCATCTTTATTTCCATTGTTTCTAGAAAGTTGATTCAAACTAATCCCTCCAACAATCTCAAATTCTACAACAATAAATACCTAACAATTTATACCAATTTATAACAAAAAATTTTCAACATTTTCAGCCATTTATGAGTCCACAATAAGTCATTATACTCAATCCAAAATCTAAGACAAAATCATGCCCAAAACTCCTCAAAGTTGATTCAAACTAACTCATCCAACAATCTCAACTTCTACAATAATAAATACCTAGAAATTTATACCAATTTATAGCAGAAAATTTTCAACATTTTCAGCCATTTATGAATCCACAATAAGTCATAATATTCAATCCAAAATCAACTCAAATCAACCAATTAGACAACACAATCACTCCTCAATCAATCTCCCTTGCCAAAACAGTTTATATGCAACTTTAATAACTAAAAATAATGCAAAAAAATTTTAGATTTTTTGGACGTCCAAAGCAGTAAAATTCTCCAACAGAATCACAATAAAATCACAATTTTAGAGTTGAAATCTGCCCCCTAAGCTAACATTCAAGCTACAGAATAGAACAGAACAAAAAAAAAAACAGTTCAGAAATCTACCCCCTATGCCATCATGTCTACGAGTTGTACACGGCAATATCGAGACAAGAAATTTAGCCATAATATTCCTCAATAATCCAAGCCAAAATCATGCCCAAAACTCCTCAAAGTTGATTCAAACTAACTCTTCCAACAATCTCAACTTCTACAACAATAAATACCCAATAATTTATACCAATTTATAGCAGAAATTTTTCAACATTTTCAGCCATTTATGAGTCCACAATAAGTCATTATACTCAATCCAACATCAACTCAAATCAACCAATTAGACAACACAATCACTCCTCAATCAATCTCCCTTGCCAAAATAGTTTATATGCAACTTTAATAACTAAAAATAATGCAAAAATTTTCAAAATTTTTAAACCTCCAAAGCAGTAAAATTCTCCAACAGAATCACAATAAATCACAATTTTAGTGTTGAAATTTGCCCTCTAAGCAAACATTCAAGCTACAAAATAGAACAAAAAAAAAACAATTCAGAAATCTGCCCCCTTTGCTTCTATTAACTTTTTCATAGTCACGGTTCAGGAAAAAAAAAATAGAACATAACAAAAATGATTTTAATACCTTCATGTGCTTCTGGTCGTGTTATTGTCACATTTGCATTGCCTTTTACTCTTCTAGTCCTTCGAGCAATAGCTGAAAAGGAAACACAAAAAAATTTTTTAGTAACAAAAAAAAGAGGTAGTATTTAGTACATTCACATGTATAAACCATTCTCCATTCAACTAAACAAAGCACAATATGAACATAAAAATCAAGATATATTTATCAAATACTTGGAAATCTCTATGCAATCAAAATTCAGTCATGAATATATATATGACTGATAATATTCCAAAATCCTATCAAATCTGGATAACATAACAGCATTTTCACTAGCTATCAATTGATCATTCTATATCTGATGGTAAGTATACATCAATAGCATCCAAATAATTCATATCATATTTTTCCCTTGATGTCCTGGTGATAGCAACATGCCACCCTTTCTGAAATTGATTTTCAACATAGAACACTTGCTTTGCTTGGGATGCAAGAATAAATGGCTCATTGTGGCACTTTACACTACTAAAATTAATTACAGTGAAACCATCTTCATCTTGCTTCAATCTTTTTCCTTTGGAAACCCAATCTCATTCAAACAAAATAACTTTGTGATCCCCGGTGTAATCTAATTCAATAATATCCTGCAATACTCCATAGTACACCATATCTCCTGCAATAGGATTTTTATCTTTGGAACTTGAGATGCTTGAAACCGTTGCATTGACAACAACTCCACTATTTTGAGTCTTTCTTCTTTTCTCCAACATTTTTGTATGAAACCTAAAGCCATTCACCAAACATCCTTATACTTTTTTCCTACAAGATTTGGACCCCTAGCAAGCAACTTCAAATTTGTCATTATTGTATCATCATCAAGCAATGACAATTCTCCAACCTGATAAGGTGTACTTGTCAAGAATTTAAATTTAACAAAATAAACACAACTAAAAAACAGAACCAGCACTTACAGTTTTAGAGAACCAAATGGCCAAATTTTCACTATGAATTCTCTCAATTTCATGCTTTGAAAACCGGGGATATTCTCTTTTTACAACGTCAAAGTGTTGGCTGCAAAATTATATATGTTTTTTCAGAATCCCTTTTTAAATTTTTTTCTTCAAAAGGTAAATCCCATTAAGAATGGTACTTACTCAATATATGGTTTCAGTGCATCACTATTAAACAACACATATCTATGTCCATTTCTCAATATCTCATCATTCAATATCACTGCAACTCCTTTTTCCAAATAGACGCGCAGATGGTGAAAAAACATCCAAGCCAATTCTTTCAACTATATCTTCTTCATTTTAACTGAGTCAGTTAAATCTTGTTTCAACATCATTTGCAAAATAGAGAGAACAAAACGCTAAACACCCTTCTACCAAATATCCTTCAGCAATAGAACCTTCAGGCCTTCGTCTATTGCGGACATACAATTACAAAGTGCATAAGTACCTAACAAGATTACCCATAAGAATTTTAAAGTTAATACAAATTTTAAGAATAAAATGGGGTGTTATTCATAACGATCAAGATTAATACCTCTCAATTGGGTACATCTAACGATAGTGTGCTGGCCTAGCTAACTTTACCTCAGTAGCCAAATGAACACAAAGATGTACCATTACATCAAAAAATGATGGGAGAAATAACTTTTCCAATTGGCAAAGAATGACAGCAATATCTTTCTCCAAACGAACAAGGTTTTGAGGGTCAAGAACCTTAGAATATAATTCCCTAAAATATCGGCTTAACTTCATCAAAGTAGCCCGGACCTCTTTTTTTAAGGTTTTCCTCAAAGACAATGGTAGAAGTTGCTGCATTAAAATGTGATAATCATAACTCTTAAGTCCAAAAATTTTTGGAGGCTTTAATTGAACACCCCTTGATATATTTGATGCATAACCATCTGGAACCTTCAACTGCTTGAGAGTGTTACAAAATATCTCATTCTCTTTTTTATTTAAGACGTAGCAAGTAGGAGGTAAAGTTATTTTTCCCAACTCATCTTCAATAGGATGAAGCTCTACTCTTATACCCATTTCTTTTAGGTCTTGTCGTGTTTTGTAATCTTTGATCTTATCTGAATCCATCAACAAATTAACCACTTTCTCACAAACATTTTTTGTAATATGCATGACATCAAGGTTATGAGGCACTATATTATCCTTCCAATAAGGTAGATAAAAAAAAAAATGCTCTTCTTCTTCCAATTGAATGGCATCTTTTGATTGTCAGAAACTAATTTACCAAACTTAGTGTCAAACCTTTCTAACTGTCCTAAAGTCAGGGAACCTGTCACTTTAGGAGATGGATCTCTATGTTCTTTGGTACCATCGAAAGAATAGGAGTCATCTTGAAATGGATGATTTTTTTCGAGAAATCAATGGTGTCCCATATAGCATTGCTTTCCACTATGTTTTAGCCACTTTGAACATGTATACTCACGACAAACTAGGCATGCAAACTCTCTTTTAGTGCTCCATCTAGATAGCATTGCATAACCAAGAAAGTCACTAATAGTCCATAATAAGGCAACTTGCATCTAAAAATTTTCCTTTAATGATGCATCATATGTGTTCACGCGAACATCCCACAACTCCTTTAGCTCTGCAATGAGTGGCTACAAATATATGTCAATATTATTTCCAGGAGATAAAGGACTAGGTATAAGTAGCGACAACATGAAATGTGGTTGTTTCATGTACATCTAAGGTGGCAAATTATATGACATTAAGATCACTGGCCATGTACTATGAGCTACACTCATATTCTTAAAAGGATTATACCCGTCTAATGCTAACCCCAATCTCACATTACGAGATTCATTAGCAAATTCGGGATGCTTAACATCAAAATACTGCCACGCTGTCGAATCTGTTGGATGCCTCATATACCCATCCTTGGTGCGACCTTCAGCATGCCATCGCATATCAGCTACAGTCTTACATGACATAAACAGGAGTTGTAATTTGGGTTTCAAAGGAAAGTGCCACATGACCTTTTTCGCGATCTTTCTTTTCTCACTAGTAGGATCATCTTCTGATGTAATCCACCGTGTTTCATTACATGTTTTGAACATAATAGAAGATTGGTTCCCCCCCCCAATACAATGTACAATCATTGGGACAAGCATCATACTTCTAATTTCCCAATCCTAAATCTTTTATCACTTTTTTTGCCTCGTAGTATGACTTTGGTAATTCCACATCGAATGCCTCTCTTAATAGATCAAGCAAGCATAGCAAAGATCTTGTCAGACATTTTCCCAAGACACTTCAAATGAAGTAGTCGTATTAAAAAAGATATCTTGGAAAACTTTTTACACCCAGGATATAGTTCCTGTTGAGAATCATCAAGTAATTTACAGAATTTCTCAACTTCTAAGTTTGGCTTTTCACTCCCAAAATCACTGGAATTAGCCATAACATCATCTTCATCATGAATTCCAAATGCATCGTGCACTAAATCATCTACATCATCAATAGGATTTGAAGTCCTACGGAAGACATTAGCCACTGTAGTTGTAGTATTATGGAAAGGTCTTTCTTCATGAGCTATCTATTCGGTGTAACTACTAATGAATCTCTTACACCTTAAGTGAACCTCTACATCTTCCCTTGTCAAACTTATACCATTTTTACATGTTTTGCATGGGCATAATATTGTCCCATCTACATTTAAATTAGAGAATGCAAAATCAAGGAAGTCTTGCAACCCTTTCATATATCCTTTACTTGTTCTTGACAACTTCATCCAACTTTTATCCATAATATTAGGTCTGAGAAAATGTATACAAACAACCCAAAATAACTAAGTAATTTCCAAAATTAGTAGAACCTTAAAGCAAATATAATTCCTTTCCTACAAAAGAACAAAAATCAAACTTCAAAATTGAACAAAAAGAAATAACACCAATATTCTTATACATCACATAACCAGAACATAAGGATCAGCTTATTGCTCATGTAACAAAGATACATGAAATAAATTTCAGCTTTATTAATTTTGCAAACCACATGAAATAAAGTTCAGTTTTTAATATCTCAACTTTTTATTTTTATAATACTTAAAATATAAAAACATATTTAGCATGACAAAAGAAACATAAGATGACACAAGCAACTAAAAAAGAAAAAAGGGAATAGACGAGCAAGGGAAAGAATACATAAGACTTTGCCAATTGTCCCTACTTCCATAAGCAATTCATCATTTCTAAGTTTAGTGGTAAGAGTTATCTCTTACACTATCGTCAAAAGCAAAGGGTAAATAATGATTACATTTAATTTAGAAAATATCCACAAGAATTCTTAATGATCACCTACCACAAAGTATCCCAAAAATGTGAAAATGATGAAATGTCCCTTGAGATTCTTTAAAAATGAAAGAATTGGTAATCACCTACCACTTCATTAGATTTTCTTAATAATTTTTGGCTAAGGTCATACACTAAAATATAATCATCCCTCACCTTTCAATATGCAAAGGAAACCAAACCTAACGGTCTGTAAAAAGGAATCATCCCTCACCTTTCTTTTTGTTCCCCACACTATAGAAAGGAATTTAGCTCTCATTTTCAGCTATGCATTTTCTTTTCCTTTTCCTTTATTTTCCTACTCTAATTCCACCAAAAATTTGTCTTCTAATTTCTGGAATTGGGATTGGCAATTTAACTAGACTAGTGTTGGAACAGAGTTAAGCACAATTACCATAGGGGAAAAGGGAATGCATAGGTTTTTGCAATATGTAAATAGAATTTTAGCTGAGGCTAAAGATGATCAACTAGTAATCTCAAGTAAAAATGAAAAAGAAGGCATAGAACCATAATTTGATCGAACCTCATTGTATAAAGCCAAAACATGCCTAAGAAATGTAATTTACAGCAGCCTACTAACAACAGAATCTCCGGACACACTAAACAAGTTAAGTTTTTGCACCCCAATCCACCAGATTGGGAGCAAACAAAAAAACTCTTCCTCACTAATCTCCGTATCATACCATGGACCTGATAGAGAGCCTAAATACACAGACTGTCATGTCGCATACAACATTCTGCAATGGGGTAACCAGTCAATTACTCAAAATTACGTCTTTAACCCCTGCACATCTCATCTCCTTGTAACTACATCTCTTTTTACCATATTTACCACATCACCGGAGAATTCAGTTCAAAATCTCTTTTTACCACATCTACCAACTTGTAATAAAGTGATTGAAACAAAAACTCATCCCATTGCAATGGCTTTTTATTCCTTTTTTTCCGAAAATCCATAAATATTTAATCTTCATGTGTTAGAAATGTCTAAAATGCCAAAATTATTAGAAAAACAACAAAAAAAGTTTAAAAATCTAAAGTGGCTTAAACCCATGAAAAATCAGTCACATTGAGCTAAAATTGGAGAGGGGAAAAACACAAAATCAAAAGTTGTAACTGCAATACAAGCTCAAATGAAATATCAAATTCATTCACCAAGGAAGAAAAGCTCAAAAAATTGTAGTGACAAAAACCCATTTAAAACCAACTAATCTGTGCAAAATCGAAACACAAAACAAAGTAAAATCTGAAGTCATACCTGAAACTCAACTGTCGAATGTGTTTTCCTAGCAAAGATTGCAATTTTGTAACCCGTCAACTCTACTACAATGAATTATCCACGCATTTGCCATATTTTACAATCCATTTGATTTTTCTTTCATCAATCAGAGGTGGAATGGTATGGAGGGGATGGGTATGTTCAAGCAACACTAAAGACTCTCTAATTTTTCTCTCATCAACCAGAGGTGGAATGGTGTGGAGGAGATGAGGTTGCTCGAGCAACACTGAAAACTCTCTGATTTTTCTCTCAAAACCAAAAGTGGAGGGGAGTGGAGAAGAAGGATCTATTCGAGTCAAGCAACACTGAAGACTTTTTTTTTTCTTTTTTTTTTATTTCTCTATTTTTCATTTCTTCCCTCGCTTTTTTTCTCTCAGCCTTCTCTTATGGTACAAAATGGATTGGTAAACTATTGTTGTTTTCATCTCGAGCAGCATTATTTTTCCTTTCCAATTTTTGAGTTTCTGTGCATTTATTTCTAAAACTACGTAGTTTTATTGCAACTAATAAGGCACTTAATTTTATGCCTTATTAAAATCATAATGTGGCACTTATTAATAAAGTACCTCAAAATAAGTGTTTTATTAGCCTTATTTTGTAGTAGTGAGGATTGGTTTATGAGCCCAACACCAAGCCCATTAGGGCTTAGTGTGTTTTGGCCCACTAGGGTTTTATTAAGCCCTAGGGTGACCAAAATATATAGGGAAGAGATGGAAAGGTTTCCTAACCCTAGCTCTCTCCCTCTTGTGTGTGCAGCCAACCTTCCTCTTGTTTTTCCTCTTCCTTCTCTCCTTTCTCTCTAGGAGTGAATTTTGGTTATCCAAATGAGCTTTCACTAAGCTAACCCAAAATCAAGGTAAAGTTATACTCCGGAAGACTAAGAGAAAAAGCTTGGAGAAGTTTGATGCATAAGAGTAGAAAATTGGCAAGAATACCGGTCGAACCACCGAGGCCTCCTTCTCCCTTTCCATCGCAAGATCCAGTGCAACCCGGCACCTTGTTGGTTAATCCGCGACCAAACAAGACAAGTAAGTACTCTCTCCTAGATGTGGATCGGAAAACTAAAAATTTTCCACTGTGTTTTCTTTGATGTTTTTCATTTTTTATCCTTCAATTGGTATCAGAGACATAGTTTTCATTTAGGAGCATGTACTAGGGTTAAAAACCAAAAAATGTGGTTCTTTTACTATGAAAAATGAATCTTTTGTGATTTCATGTGATCCCTCATACATTAGTTTCTAGATCTCATGTACGCCTCACAGCTAGAGGCATAAGATCTTGTATTCTAATAGTTTTCCCATTGTTTTTTTTATTTGGAGTAGATGCGATGTATGTCTTGTGTTTAGAGGCATAGGTACTTGCAAAGGCATGGTTTTATGCCCAGTTTTTGTGTTTCTCTTAACCTGTAAATATTGGAGACTGAAGAACATGGTTGATGGAATGGTTGAGAGGTGAAAAAATTGCTGAAAAGTAAGATTTTTTCAGAAATTAGCGAATTCCAGAACAGATCAGGCGCCGAGTACCCAATGGACCAGGCGCCAAGTCCATTTTGCTCAGCCAGATGGAGAAACAGCATGGACCCAACGCCTAGTGGGACCTGGTGCCAAGTCCATACTGCCTAAAAAAAAAAAAAATTGTCCAAGATAAGGGTAAACTCGGAAGACAGATGAGCACAATTTTATCCACGAAGAGGGAGAGCATTGTTGAAGTTCTATACCCGAGTACAGCTGAAAAACTCTGTGTATAAGATCCATGAAAATGGCGGGTGCATTAGTTACTCCAAACGGCATCACCACGAACTCGTAATACCCAAATTTAGTGTTGAAGGCTGTTTTGGGAATATTCTCCTCCTTGATTCGCACTTGGTAATAACTTTGCTGGAGGTCCAATTTGGAGAAATAACAAAAGCCTTGCAACTGATCGAACAACTCATCAATTAGAAGTAAGGGGTACTTGTTATTGGTCGTGAGGTTGTTCAACATTCTATAGTCTATACACAATCTCAGCGTTCCATCTTTCTTCTTTACGAACAACACTGGGGCTCCCCAAGGTGACGTACTGGGTCTTATATACCCTTACTTAACCAACTCCTCCAACTATTCCTTCAATTCCTTTAATTCCGCGAGCACTATCCGATAGGGAGTCTTCGATACCAACTCAGCTCCAAGAACTAAATCGATAGTGAACTCAACTTCCCGTGATGGTGGGAGAGAAGTGATCTTGGCCGGGAATACATCTGTGAAGTCCTTCACCACCTCGGTGCTTTCCAAGATACACTGATCATTTGGCTTTTTGATTAAGTAAGCTAGATACCCTGCACAACCCTTCTTCAGCATCTTCCGGGCCTTTGTTCCCGCTATCAGGAATGTCAACTCTTTTACCTTCTTCCCGCTAAACTCCAATACATCACATCCGGGTCTAACAAACTGCACTGTCTTGACCTTGTAATCCACTCTTGCTCTATGTTTTGCTAACCAATCCATACCCAAAATCATATCGTAGTCGTCGATAGGTAGGATTATAAGCTTGCTTCAAAATCTCCTTCCCGACCACAATATTACACCATTCCACTACCCTACTCACATCTCTCTGCCTCCCCAAAGGAGCACTTACTAGCATGGTATAAGGCAATTCTATGTCTCGGTGTCATCTACTACCATTTGTACCCATCATAAGGTTTATTAGGGGGAAGTTCATGACATGCAATTGAGTAGCTTATAGATTTGAAATAATTTGCAATTCGATGGAAAATAGATTCTCCAAATAGAATAGAGAAATCAATAAAATCATGTTTTCATTAACCAAATCTAACTTACTAGTTACTTCTTTTATTCTTACGAATCAAATAAATAAATGAACATCTCTTCATGAAAATAAAAGAATAATCACTAAGGGTCCTATAAACTTTGAGCTTCACTAGAGTCACTGAAATCTTCAGAAGTCTCAGGAGAAGATTCCACTATCCATCCTGCACTGCTGTTGGGATGATCTTCCACACGATCCTTGGCAAAACCAAAAAATCAAGGCTTCTTCTTAGACTGACCTAAAATGTACTCCTCATCATCCTTACCCCTCAGCTTGGCCCTCAACTCCGCATCCCTAAGCTTTTCCATGGCTAACATCAATGCGCTCTTAGCCCCCCTCCCCCCGATTCTGACTCGTATGACTCACTTTTCAAAAACGTCAGGATTTCTTACTCTATTGACGGGATCGCAAGTGTATCAATACTATCCTCCCCCTCAATCACTTTCGCTTCACCCTCGCTCTCAAGCTCTATCTCCCCCTCAATCTCAAGTCCTCCTAATTCATCCTCACTTTCATCACCCATTGCTCCTCCATCCCCTATCTCCCTCTTATCATCTCCCTCATACTCTACCATATCCTCATTCTTCTCAAATGCAGGCATCTCTGGTGCGAGATCTTCAAGTCATCTTGTAAATAAACATAGAGAAGTCAGAACTAAATCTCAATTCCTAATATTCAAGCACTATTCAATAAATCTCCATTCTTAGGGTTTAGGTACTATTCAATAAAGTCAATGCCTAAACCTAATCTCTGTACCACTTGTAACACTCCGCTACCTACGTACCCAAATAGGTGAGATGTCGCCTCGTCCAAAGGACCAGGGGTCTTTATAATGAGGTACAAAAGGAATGAAAATGACTAAATAAAATTATACGATAATCTTATTACAACTAAAGTTAAAACTTATACAAGTTTGAGAATCTAAAACTAACAATCATCTTTCGAATGAAATACAAAGCAGAAATAAATAAACTAAAGGTAATCTATTATCTCTTCAACCTTCTCAATAAAAGCATTTCCCTAAAAATATGATGTAAAATAGTGTGAGATTGGCATCTCAGTAAGTCCCTGCATAACTATTTTGCTAAATATTACATGATTGTAAGTATTTTTGTACAATGATATTTGAAATGGTGTCAATAAGATGATTAGAACGTTGGTCGAATATAATGAATTGTACTGTAATATTTTGATACTTGGTTTGAGAACGTGGTCATTTTATTCTCTAAATAAGTTTGTCAAATCTCAACTTTTAAGCTGAAAACGATTTCTTTTCTTTATTATTAAATATTTTGGAAAACCTATGGTGAAAAACCATGTTTTACAAAGACAAGTAATCAACGATTGTGAAAATAAGGGAAATGATTCTACCCCTAAATGGGGAGCGTTGAATACTCAACGGGGGTAGGCTAGTGGTACTAATCTTGAAGAGTTAGAGTGAGTCTTCTGGCAGGAGACTATATCCAGAAGATGAACTCAACTTGAAGAGGCAATAATACTTCTTAGTCAGGTCGGTCCGAGCTAGCATATGGATCCATGTGGACTTTATTTATCCAGGTTGGACAGACGGTGTGTTAGGTATAGAGATGGAGAAGTATCTCACTCTAGTGGGAAGATCCCCCACTACACATTATTGAAAGATTACATTGGGACGCTATCATAGTGGTAACCATGAGATGGATTGTGATACTATTGTTTGAATCATTGCAAATCCCTACATAATGAACTTATGATTATGATAAGAAGATGATTTATTGAGAACTGCTTTAGATATGATGAGCAATGCTCCTTTGAATAATTGTTTATTAATGAAAAGTCTTGCAAATATGATTTTGTAGTTTTGATAAACCTGCATGTACGAAATATTTATATATGACATTTGCACACACGGGATTTACTGAAATACCAATCTCACACTATTTTACACCATGTTTTCAAGAGAGTGCTTTTATTGAGAATGTTGAAGAGATAAGAGATTACCTTCAATTTATTTATTTCTACTTTGTATTTCGTTCGAGAGATAATTATTAGTTTTAGATTCTCGGACTTGTATAAGTTTTAACTTTGGTTGTAATAAGATTATTGCATAATTTTATTTAGTCATTTTCGTTCCTTTTGTACCTCGTTATAAAGACCCCTGATCCTTTGAATGGGGCGACATCCCGCCCATTTGGGTACGTAAGTAGAGAGGTGTTACAATAATAATCTTCAATCAGTAAAGAGTTAGGACAATACATATAATCGAATAGAAAGGGAAGTCTTCTAACTACATGTTGGGAATGACTTTGAGTTATCTCTACCAACCTAAGCCATAAGAATAAAGAGAAAAAAAATACAAGTTTAAGAGAATATTCAATAATTAAACTATTACTTAAGAAAGTGTTAGTTTTAGGATCGATATGCTTATGTATCAATCAGATTAAATCCTAAGAATACGTGAAAATGAATCATACCTTTATAAATATTTTTGAGTATAATTGCATAAAATATCTTTAGTTAAACTATGTGAAAAAAAATTAGAGGGTAGCGTGAAGGGGGTGTGAAACAAGTAATATAAAATGAAATAGATTAGTTAGTATTGAAAGAATACTTAATGTTTGAGAAAAATAGATTGATTTTAAAAATCTTATATTTTGTGATGTGGGGAGTAGTTGAGTGTATGTGGCTACGTTGTGGGAAAATATTTAAATAAATTTGATATTTAATTAATTATTAATTATTGTATTATAAATTTGTATCATATATTTATTTTAATATTAAAAAATAAAAATGTTGATATTTAAATTTGAACAAAACAAGCAACAAGCCAGCCACAAGTAAAATATTGAGAAAATTGAATTAGATATGGTAATAATTCAACAAATTGTTAATTGGTTCGGAAACCAATTGTTAGAAGAGAGAGTGTGTGTGATGTTGCTTCAATCTGCTCAATTAATTAATGGCATGCAATCAAAGCGGATTTAATTAATGGCATGACCTTCTCCTTCCCTCAATTTTTTCTTTTTTTTTCGATAGCTTTGGATTGTTTAAATAAAAATTAAAAAAACGTGGGTTAGACTGTGATGGCAAGGTGGACCAATTTCGAAAGGGGAGAACATAATTTAAGACAAAAATGATATTTGGGCTAAAAAAATTGGGCCTAAAAATAGTGCTAGACTGTAGTTTTATCAAACTTTGCATCGTGTTTCATGCTATGTGGAGAAGTGTATTTGTGGCAGAGATGGAGATAGGTTGAGGGATGGCACTTGTCATAATTTTTAATTTTTTTAAAGATTTTACATTTCACTTGTCATAATATTTTTTAAAAATTCTAACATTATCTTTTTATATAATTTGTTTTTCAATCTTAAATTACTATTTCCGTATTTGATTTGTTGTGCAATTTTTTCTTTTTTCTTTTTAATTAATTGAATATGCCGCCAAAAGTTGTTCTACATCCAATTGCAGGTTCACAAACCAAATGATGTAAATCTCTCTCTCTCTAAATATTAGGGTTGTGCATAGATGTAATTTTAGTAAATCCTATACTGTAAAAACTTACTTTTCCTACGATCTTTCCAAGCCTAAAAGATCTACAAAATATGAAAAATAACAGTAATCATAATAATATAATAATAATGGACGGGGAATAAAATATGCAATGATTCTTTTGGTCATAATAGATAAAATGCACCTTAATACAAGAATTTCTTTGCCTATACGGTGCAATAATATTAAAACAGAAAGATAATATATTGAAAAATAGTTAAATCACCGACACATGATTCGGATAATTTAGCAAAGAAATGAAACGTAAAAGGCTAAAAAAGGCATGATCAAACAAGACCATGCCATTGTAGCAATGGCCGACGAGGTATTGCTAGGCGGCGTATTCGCAGCAATAAAACCACCACCATAACCGCTGCAACCTCCATGAGCAACGGAGACCGTAGCTCCTCCACCACCACCACCACCGCCGCTTGGATGATCAGCTGCTACTGAGTTTAGTAGGAGGCTGATGGCAATAAGCAAAGTAATCGAGAGTTTCATATTGCACCAGAGCTTGAAAGTTGAACTGAAGAGAGTTACAAAATCATGCACAGATGCCCCTCAAAATCAATAACCTCTATATATAAGTATACAACGGTCAATTGTAATAGATATTGTTCTAATAAAAAGAAATATTCACGTAAAATATTAATTGATCACAGCCATCAACCTAGTTTCCAGTGAAGTTCTGAGAAGCCAAGGATCTGAACGGAAGGGAGACTGGAGAGAGGTAAGCAATGGCTGCTGGGCTGAAGAAGAAAAATGTCTGCTTCATGACATTTTAGGGGTGATTCTGCACGCCTGAAGATCAACGCGGAATTATGAATAAAGGCTTCTTTTGATCGATATACTATAATTAAGATTCGTTCAACCATATATGCCAAATATTTTTTAAGGTCTGACGATTACGTAGTTTTTCAAAATATTCCATAAAGTTTCATAACGTTTTGTGCTATGAGTTATTGCAATGTTGGGCATAATGACCTAACCTGCGGACAGCAATTTCATTCAGTTACGAGTTATTGAAAAAATTTAAGGAAAATACCATTTTGGTCAATGCCAAACATCCATATAACTTTTTATTGTTCAAAAAATCATGTTCACATTTGGTGAATATTTTCTTTTAATATATTACGAGTTAAGATCTTAATCAAATTCAAAATTTATTGTTTAATAATTAATACTTTTAATCACAATATATATATATCTATTTGTTTTGCTTTAGGTGAATAATTGTTATATTCTTTTGAAACAGAACTAGGTCTGAGTTCTTTATTTTGCATATTTGGTCTTGTATTTTAACCTTTTTTTTTGTGAAAAAGAGTAGAAAAAGCATCCAAATGGCTCCTAATACTTACAGGTTTTCTTTGGAAGCTTAATTCACTATTTATGTTCAAATAATCATCTGTTCATCTTGGAAAATGAAAGGTGGCGAAATGGGCACATCAACCGAGTATTTGTAACAATTTCTTGATTTTAAAAGTTAGATAAGGTGACAGTTAGAAATCAATCTCCTCCAATGACAATTCAATCTTTGAGAAAACAAGAAATTTTGTCCGTTAGTAGAAAAAGTCAAGCTAAACATCAAGTAGTGTTCGAAAAGTGAAAAATATAGAAAAGATACAAATAAAGTTGCTTATGGTTTAACCGTTAGTGGCCTCATATATCCTATAATTTGCACCTGTTTAGATATTACTCCTGCGGTTTGAGTGGTTTGTTGGTGATCATATTTGATGGATACTTTGATTTAAATCTGGGAAGTGATTTTAATAAGAGAATAATTACATCTAGATATTTAATGATTTTATAACAAAGTAAATAATAAAAAAATATTATTCTTTTTAGTATAGAAATAAAGTATATCACAGTTATTAAAACTTGTAAAGAATTTTTTAATTATAAAGAAAAGTATAATTTTTATTGCGACTGTTATTTATTTGTGTAAGAATTTTACGTTTTACTTTCGATTCAAACATATTGATATGAGATATTATTAGATAAAAAAAGTTTTAAATTATAAGTTGTTAACACTTGAGAATATACATATGTTAACAAAGATATTATTTAGGAAATTTTTGTTTTGCAGAAAGTAGATTTGATTGCGCCTCCAAATGAATTAGAGGAGGAGATTCTTCGGCCAAAAATACTTCCGCCCATTTGGTTGGAAAAAATAAAAGCCCACAAAACAAACTAAAAAAAACAAAATAGAAGTCAACAGTTGTTGGGATCGGCAAAGCGACTGCGATAGAGACGTTCAAGGTCCATTGTTGTCTCTTCCAAGTTTTTAATTTTTTATCGGACGGTGATTTAGTGTTCGATTGAAATAAAATTTAGTGTCACGTGATCTTCTTAATAACAACTTTTTGGATTAAGGAGAGAGTTGCGAAGATGAATCTCCTTCACCCGAGTGTCGAGGTCTTGCACCCAAATGGATGTAAATCAGGATAGAAATCCGAAGGAGAAGATCTACGAATTCAATCTTAGGGAAAGTTGAACCTGCTCGGGTCAGCTTATTACAAGAATGTCACTTCGGGCCTTGCCAACTGACCTATGGGCTGGGGTTGATAATAAAAACTTCTCATCTATTGATTCAGATTTCTATTTATTTTCCATTTGGTAGCATCATTTTAAAATCCACTACTTGTTGATAGTAATTTTGGAAAATGATATTAGTATTTTGTTTAAAATACTTCTAGATTTATTTAGAGAAGACAAGTGAAAGATTTTGTCAGATTAGGTTCCGTAATTTTTTCTATCTTGAGTTTTTCGTATTAAAAATCTTAATGATTTCTATACTTACCTTTACTTGCTATTGATATTATTTAGTATTTTTGATTTATTCTTATTTTTTATTAATATTTGAGAAATGATTTTAATTTTATGATAAATTGTGATTTGTGTTGAGTTTGAGTTTTTTTTCTCTCTCTCACCCTCTCTCCCCTATAGTATATTATATTTCCCTACACTATTAATCCGAGCTCTTTTTCTCCTTGTAATCTTGACATCCTTTTCTACATGGAGATACCTGAGCATGGCTATATATGCAAGTATCATATTTTCTATTATCTTGCTTGTATGCATTTAATTCAACAAATTCCACCTGAGCTCATACAGAACATGGTGTCAACAACTTATTTCATTGAACAGCTTCGGGAGAAACCAAGAATAATCTTGGGAAAAGCATTGCATTCTTGTCTTTTTTCTTTTTTTTTTAAAATACATTATATATTTCATTGCCTGAATTGATGTCGCTGGATCTTTGTTCTCTTGTTAGCTTGGCAATTTCTTTGCCTGATACATGAACTTGTTGTATATGCTAATGCAAGTTTGCAATGGTCAGCTTAAAAGGTTTGCAATTTTCCAATAACTTAACATCTATTTGTGTCAATAATTTGTGAAAATTGGAGAAGTCTTTTTTTTTAACTATCCATTTTTCAGGCTATGGAACGGAAGGTAAAGCTTCAAGTTTTCAATTGGATCACGAGTAAATAATTTTTCTCCCGAGACTGAATTACCTACAATTTCCGAACCTTCCCAGCTTCACTTTCCTTCTACAAATGGATTGATGAAATTTGCTTCCGTTGACATTTACGATTTGGAACCATTCAGAAGTTTCTGCCCTTCAGTTTGCACCCTGAATTCCATTTGCAACAAAAATTACTGCATGCTATTTCTGTTTGATCGATCATTAGATATAATTATTGACTTTAATAATTACGATTAGAATAAGAGTATAATTACATTCTTTTAGTGGAGTGGGACGTAATTAATAAATTATTTTTATTAACAAAATAATTTATTGGAGCTTAGTCTAACTATATCCGGTCAGGTCCTTTCAATGGCTCCTAATTATGGGACAATAACAAATTATAATTTATTAATAAAAATTGCAAGAAACAAAAAGTCGTATTTGAGATGGAATAGGATAAGTAAAAATAGTTGTACTAAACTATACTTTTCTTATTCTATTAGGATTCGTATTTTGAGGTAGAGTCAACAATACATATTGGTTTATGATTCTATTTTTGATATACGTGAGAAACAACATTCTTGTTCTCTAAGTTTTTTGTGTGAGTCCACCCTCAATAAAGAGAGAAAGAAAAAATATGATTAGTAATTTTCTAATATAAGGATATTACATTGAAGAAGACTTGGGGGTCTGGAGTATTACCAGAAGGCCAAAGGATTCAAGAATCATATTGGTGACAATATTTATAAAGGTATGATTCGTTTTCACGTATTCTTAGGATTTAATCTGATTGATACATAAGCATATCGATCCTAAAACTAACACTTTCTTAAGTAATAGTTTAATTATTGAATATTCTCTTAAACTTGTATTTTTTTTCTCTTTATTCTTATGGCTTAGGTTGGTAGAGATAACTCAAAGTCATTCCCAACATGTAGTTAGAAGACTTCCCTTTCTATTCGATTATATGTATTGTCCTAACTCTTTACTGATTGAAGATTATTATTGTAACACCTCTCTACTTACGTACCCAAATGGGCGGGATGTCGCCCCATTCAAAGGATCAGGGGTCTTTATAACGAGGTACAAAAGGAACGAAAATAACTAAATAAAATTATGCAATAATCTTATTACAACCAAAGTTAAAACTTATACAAGTCCGAGAATCTAAAACTAATAATTATCTCTCGAACGAAATACAAAGTAGAAATAAATAAATTGAAGGTAATCTCTTATCTCTTCAACATTCTCAATAAAAGCACTCTCTTGAAAACATGGTGTAAAATAGTGTGAGATTGGTATTTCAGTAAATCCCGTGTGTGCAAATGTCATATATAAATATTTCGTACATGCAGGTTTATCAAAACTACAAAATCATATTTGCAAGACTTTTCATTAATAAACAATTATTCAAAGGAGCATTGCTCATCATATCTAAAGCAGTTCTCAATAAATCATCTTCTTATCATAATCATAAGTTCATTATGTAGGGATTTGCAATGATTCAAACAAAAGTATCACAATCCATCTCATGGTTACCACTATGATAGCGTCCCAATGTAATCTTTCAATAATGTGTAGTGGGGGATCTTCCCACTAGAGTGATCAATTAATATTTTACGTGAATATTTCTTTTTATTAGAACAATATCTATTACAATTGACCGTTGTATACTTATATATAGAGGTTATTGATTTTGAGGGGCATCTGTGCATGATTTTGTAACTCTCTTCAGTTCAACTTTCAAGCTCTGGTGCAATATGAAACTCTCGATTGCTTTGCTTATTGCCATCAGCCTCCTACTAAACTCAGTAGCAGCTGATCATCCAAGCGGTGGTGGTGGTGGTGGTGGAGGAGCTACGGTCTCCGTTGCACATGGAGGTTGCAGCGGTTATGGTGGTGGTTTTATTGCTGCGAATACGCCGCCTAGCAATACCTCGTCGGCCATTGCTACAATGGCATGGTCTTGTTTGATCATGCCTTTTTTAGCCTTTTACGTTTCATTTCTTTGCTAAATTATCCGAATCATGTGTCGGTGATTTAACTATTTTTCAATATATTATCTTTCTGTTTTAATATTATTGCACCGTATAGGCAAAGAAATTCTTGTATTAAGGTGCATTTTATCTATTATGACCAAAAGAATCATTGCATATTTTATTCCCCGTCCATTATTATTATATTATTATGATTACTGTTATTTTTCATATTTTGTAGATCTTTTAGGCTTGGAAAGATCGTAGGAAAAGTAAGTTTTTACAGTATAGGATTTACTAAAATTACATCTATGCACAACCCTAATATTTAGAGAGAGAGAGATTTACATCATTTGGTTTGTGAACCTGCAATTGGATGTAGAACAACTTTTGGCGGCATATTCAATTAATTAAAAAGAAAAAAGAAAAAATTGCACAACAAATCAAATACGGAAATAGTAATTTAAGATTGAAAAACAAATTATATAAAAAGATAATGTTAGAATTTTTAAAAAATATTATGACAAGTGAAATGTAAAATCTTTAAAAAAATTAAAAATTATGACAAGTGCCATCCCTCAACCTATCTCCATCTCTGCCACAAATACACTTCTCCACATAGCATGAAACACGATGCAAAGTTTGATAAAACTACAGTCTAGCACTATTTTTAGGCCCAATTTTTTTAGCCCAAATATCATTTTTGTCTTAAATTATGTTCTCCCCTTTCGAAATTGGTCCACCTTGCCATCACAGTCTAACCCACGTTTTTTTAATTTTTATTTAAACAATCCAAAGCTATCGAAAAAAAAAAAGAAAAAATTGAGGGAAGGAGAAGGTCATGCCATTAATTAAATCCGCTTTGATTGCATGCCATTAATTAATTGAGCAGATTGAAGCAACATCACACACACTCTCTCTTCTAACAATTGGTTTCCGAACCAATTAACAATTTGTTGAATTATTACCATATCTAATTCAATTTTCTCAATATTTTACTTGTGGCTGGCTTGTTGCTTGTTTTGTTCAAATTTAAATATCAACATTTTTATTTTTTAATATTAAAATAAATATATGATACAAATTTATAATACAATAATTAATAATTAATTAAATATCAAATTTATTTAAATATTTTCCCACAACGTAGCCACATACACTCAACTACTCCCCACATCACAAAATATAAGATTTTTAAAATCAATCTATTTTTCTCAAACATTAAGTATTCTTTCAATACTAACTAATCTATTTCATTTTATATTACTTGTTTCACACCCCCTTCACGCTACCCTCTAATTTTTTTTCACATAGTTTAACTAAAGATATTTTATGCAATTATACTCAAAAAAAATATATTGTTTTTAAAATTAAACTTGTGTGCGTAAATCTTTAAAGAAATATATTTTAAGGAGGTGAGAGACATCTAAACGATAACAGAATCAATTCAAGGGCATTGTGTACTGAATGAATATGAACTGGTAAAAGATCTTCGGTGCATGTAGCAACAGTCTGTGTGGATGTGGAAGAAAAGAAGGTCAAATTTTAATCTAATTTCAAGTCTTTTTTGGATGAAATTAGGGATTGTGCAAAATACAGAGCCAACAAGATTCTGGAAAAGAAAATTCAAAGAAGTTCATTGAATAATACAACACATTACAAGTAACTAAAGAATCAAATACTATATTTTTACAACTTTGTTAAAGCAAAGCAAATACAAAATTTTCCTAATTGAAAGCATCATTGATTAGTGCTTAATGCTCAAAGTCAGAAATCAGAACCCGTTATGATTGCTCAGGGTAAGCGCTCCACTCATCTTCAAGACTAAGATTGAGAGCATCCAATTTGCTGAATTCACCCAGCAAGAACCCGTGATTGTCGACAACCGGAAGATAATATGGAACTGCTGCCGAATTCACAAGAAATCCTCTCGTCAATGGAACAAATTTCCCGTTGACAATCATCCCAAAGGACCCAGGAACCAGACCTCCTTCCGCGTGCCCCTGGATTGCTTCGTGATCTGCTTTTGCTTTCATCACCTCTCCCATCGAAACCCTTGATACTGCTCGCTTAATTAGCTTCTTCACGAGCTTTCTTCTTGCCGTAAAACATGTCATCTTCATCTTTCTCGCCGCCTGCTTCTGCATACTGTGAATTACAGAAGGACAGAAATTCAAGATTGAGAGTAGCACAGAGTACAGAAATCAATGACGGTAGTGAATGACAAGGAAGAAAAGGAAATTCAAGAGAGATAAGCAGGAAGGAAGAGGAATACGCAATATAAGAGCTGTAGATTTTCACCTTGGAATTAGGATTTTGATGAAATCATCCCTTTCCAACTCATATAATGAAGTCGGTAGTGATGAAATCTTCCTTTTCCCATTATGAGCCGACCGAGCCCAGATTTCCCCTCTTGTGATGGAGTCCAGTTTGGCCGGGATTTGTCCGAATGAATTAAATTACAAAATATTTAAAATTTTAATAAATAAAGAGGAAATCAATAAAGGTGAAATGCCCTTTTGTTTCTTTAAAAAAAAAAGGTTAAATACAACTTTTGCCATCATCACTTAATTTTTTTTTTTTAAAAAAATCTAAAACGATACATTAAAGCAGAACATATATAGATAACTACATATAGAAATGTATATAAAAATAGAAAATATATTTATTGATCATAAAATTCAAGCCAAACCCAAGCTTGATCAATCCCAAAATGGAGTCGAATTTTGAATATTTTTCTCATATCTATTTTGTTTTTTATACTATTAATATACTCTATTTAAATTAAGTTAAATTTTAAAATAATCGTAACAAATTCGATATATTTTTAATAAAATTCAATTCAAGTTGTAAATAAAGATTCAACTTTCATTTAATTGTCAAAATAAGGCTGAAAACTCAAACACGCTACTCAAATTCAAATTATTAAAAAATAAAAGTGCAAGAAAAATATAATATTAATTAACTTATTAATATATCAAATTCAAGAACCAAAACCATTAAGTAAAATGCTCAGTTCGAGTACAACCTTGGTTTACACTCCGTAATAGTGTCGATATATTGGATTTGGAGGTGCAAAATGGGAAGGGAACCACTATCTTAGCAGTTTATCATCATCACCATCCTCCACAGCCTCAGGATAATTGTCTCTCCTTCCCCTCTTCCTCTCCATATGTATGTAATATTATCAGCTGGTGTACTTGGCTAGGGTACTCAAGTCGGCATTTGAGACAAGAGATTTCCTTAGACGTGCGTTGAATATCTGATGTCTAGAATCCTCATCAGGAAGAGGGATGTAAATTAATTGATCAAGTCTTAGAAGTGCAGGATCGATGATATAAGAAGGCCTGTCGGTTGCGCCAATGATGACAACAGTTTTCTTTGCATTCATTCCGTCCATTTCTGCAAGAAGCTGCTTCAAAACTCTATCTGCAGAATCCCAGCATCTCCCAGACTGCTTCCTTTCTGGAGGGCAATTGAATCTAATTCATCAAAGAAGAGAACATAAGGAGGCAGATTGACAAGCCTTGTCAAATATTTCTCTGACATTGGCCTCAATCTCTCCAAACCACATCGTAAGCAATTCGGTACCCTTGACACTGATTAAGTTTGCCAATAGCCTTGGCCAGCAAAGTTTTCCCACAACCAGGAGGACGGTAGAAAAGAACACCCTTTGAGGGTGGCATGCCGAACTTCCCAAACATGTCAGGACGCTCCGCGGGATATTGAACAGTCTCTGGAAGCCCTCACTTCACGTTCTCCAGGCCGACTTTATCCTCCCAGGCGATATTTAGCACTTCAGCCCAGTGCTATTGGGACGGTTTGTAGCACCGATAACAATAACATGGTCGCGAGACTTGAGCCCATCCAAAAGCGTCAAGAGCTGGGAAACAATCTTCTTTCAGCTTTTCCGTGTTTCTTTCTCTTGGGTTAGGAACAATAGAGTCCATCTCATCCATTAAATATAATGGATGGGGCGTTCTTCTCTGCTTCATCAAATTCCTTCCTGAGATTGCTTTCACTTTCTCCTGACATTTTTGACATAGTCTCTGGTCCATTGATACAGAAGAAGAAGGCACCAGTTTCATTAGCCACAGCCCGTGCTGTCAAGGTCTTTCCAGATCCCGGAGGTCCATAAAGCAGAATTCCTTTTGGAGGCTTAACACCAATCGATTTAAGGTTCTGAAAGTGTCCTAAGGGCAATTCCAATTCCACTAGCTCACAAATCTAAGACATCTAAATACAAACTCCATCACCATCCTCATAACCAACCTCATCTAAATGATCTTCATCCTCCCTGCGCACCGGCTCTCCATTACAAAAGATCTTTGTTGAAATGCAGTGCGCCACTTCAGCAGCCAACATAGCAGACACATCAGCAATGTCCTCAGCAATGCAGCTGTTTGATCCTGGTTAATCTGTTAGCAGCAGTTAGGGAGTATAGAAGTTAGAAGTTAGTTACAGTTGTAAATGTATTTATCTTGGCTTCATTCATTCTGATGTAATCTCCTTTAAGGTCCGCATAGCATTGTATAAATTGTGTAATTTTTTTCTCTTTGCAATCAATGAAAAACTCAGAGCTTCCTTTCTGCATAACTATGATGTTCATCATTTGAGTATTGTTGTCTCTGGTATTTCATTTTCTTCATGGTATCAGAGCATTCTCCATCCAGTAAAAGATGAATTGATTCGAGATATTATCGTTTTTTTTTTATTTGATTCATTCGAATTTCATGGCAAATCCAGATGTTTTTAGCCCTTATTATCTACATCCGAGTGAAACTCCTTCATTAATACTTGTTCAACCTTCTTTGAATGACAAGAATTATCATCAGTGGTGCCGAGTTATGCGGATGGCTTTGATTTCTAAAAACAAATTGAGCTTTGTTAATGGAGTAATCAAAGCACCAAATCGTGCAGACAACAATTATGGAGTTTGGGAGCAGTGCAACAATATGGTATTGTCTTGGATTTTAAATTCAGTTTCAGCATCAATAGCTCAAAGTGTCATATGGATTGACACGGCTTATGAAGTATGGGAAGATTTGTGTGAACGGTTCTCTCAAGGAGATTCTTTGATCTGCAAGAAGACATCTATAATCTCAAACAAGGATCTTCAACTGTCAATGAGTACTACACTAATCTGAAAACATTATGGGAAGAATTGTTGAATTTACGGCCGCTTCCAATTTGTTCTTGTGATCCAAGATGTAGATGTCCTACATTACCTGAGGTAAAGGTTGCAAATGATGCTGATTTCATTATTAGATTCATAAAAGGGCTAAGAGATGAGTTCAATGGAATCAAATCTCAAGTATTATTGACTCAGTCTTTTGCTACTGTGAATCAAGCTTTTTCTATGGCATCAACACATGAATGAACATTAAACTACAATGCTGCACACTCAGATACAACTGCTGCAGCTAGTCCACAAGTTTTTGCTACTAGAAATGGTTTTAATGATTCATATGTATCCTCTGGAAATAGATCAAGGACTGATTATGTCATGAATACGAATGGTAATACCAATGGAAGAAATAATGTTGGTTTTGAAGCAACTATGAATCAAACTAGCGGCCCTATCAGTAGCAAAAGTTTTAACAGTACTGGTAATCAAAATTATAGGAAGGGAAATGGACAAAGTAGAAAATTGCAATGCATCTTTTGTGGATTACAAGGGCATACTGTTGACAGATGTTATAGAAAACATGGTTTTCCTGTTGGATATAGAAATAAAGGCAGAAATCAGGGAGGAATGAGTTTTATTCCTCAGGTTAATACCATCACTAATAATGGTGATTTCTCAGATGTTTCTCCAGCTGCAAATTCCAATGCAGGTTGTTCTAGCATTTCTGCAGATTCACAGCACACTTCAAAATTTGTTACACAAGACCAATACCAACATCTCTTGAATCTTATTCAATCACAACATTTGTCTTCAAGTATAAAGCCTAATGCTGCAGTTGAGCACACTGCTTCCATTAACCAAGCTAGTACTCTTTCAGCAAATTTCTCAAATCCTTCAAATCATGCACAAAATACAGGTATATATTCATCTACTTGGATCTTAGATTCAGGTGCTACAGACCATATTTGCACTTACTTAGGATATTTTATTGAATATCAATCAGTACAACACATTTCTGTCAAGCTTCCAACTGGAGAAATGATTAAGGTTTCTCATATAGGAAAGGTGCAATTGAGTCCTTCTATTGTATTAAACAATGTTCTTCATATTCCCATGTTTGCTTTCAATATAGTTTCTGTTAGCAAACTAATTCAACAACTGAATTGTGTTATAACTTTCAAACCTCATTTTTGTTTGCTTCAGGATCCACATCATGGACTGATGATTGGATCAGCTGAAATGATCAATGGACTCTATCATTTTGAATCTCCTCAACACATTCCTGTCATCAATGCAGCCAATGCAACTTCATGTGATGATTCTTGTAATAAGTCACTATTATGGCATTTTAGATTAGGACATCTCTCTCATAAACAATTAGCTGAAATTCAAAAGACAAATCCTTCTGTTTCATTACCTACAGATGATGTATTTTGTCATATTTTCCATTTGGCTAAACAACCCAAATTGCCTTTTCCTTTGCATCATGGTTTTGCAGATTCCAATTTTGATCTTATTCATATGGATATTTGGGGTCCTTTTAATGTTCATACTGTTCATGGACATAAGTATTTCTTGACTGTTGTTGATGATTTTAGTAGATATACTTGGGTTTTTTTTATGAAACAAAAATCAAAAGTTAACAGTTTGATCTAAAATTTTACTGCTTATGTTGAAACACAATTTCATAAAAAGATTAAAGTCATACGATCAGATAATGGTCTGGACTTTTCTCTTCCTGCCTTTTATCAGTCAAAAGGAATTATACATCAGACATCCTGTCCTTACACCCCTAAGCAAAATGGAATTGTTGAAAGAAAGCATCAACACATTTTAAATGTAGGACGTGCCCTTAGGTTTCAATCCCAGGTCCCTCTAGGATATTGGGGATACTGCATTAAACATGCTGTGCATTTGATCAACATCACCCCTACACTTGTTTTGAATCAGCAAACTCCTTTTGAAAAATTATACACTAAACTTCGAGATTACAATGCACTTAAGGTGTTTGGCTGTCTAGCATATGCCTACACTCAATTGCCTCACAGACATAAATTTGAACCTAGAAGTAGACCTTGTATTTTCATTGGTCATTCACAGACTGCAAAAGGTTTCATCATGCTGGATTTTTTTTCAAGGGAAATTTTTCTGTCAAGAAATGTTTTCTTTCTAGAATCACATTTTCCTTTTAAAAATTCTGATTTTTCATCCATTCAAGATAGACAAAAACCTGTTTTGCCTCTTCCTTATTCTATACCCCATTCTGTACCTAATTGTGATTCACCCTCTTCTGATTCAACTCATATATCAGAACACAATATGCCAGTCCTTTCATCCAATCCTTCTTCTTCTCTTCCTTCCATTAGAAGATCAACTAGGTCTGTTAATCTTCTTTCTTAGCTGTCTGATTATGTTTGTTCAAAAGTAAGCAAACTTACTACACCACATCAATTTTCATCTTCTGTTCTGTCCTCTGTGTTTTTGTGTAATGCTCTTATTCATTCTGAGCTAAAATACTACTTTGAAGCTGTGCATTCTAAGGAATGGTGTGCAGCCATGCAAGCAGAAATTGCAGTTTTAGAGGCAAATAAGACTTGGCATTTGGTTCATCTGCCTCCAGGAAAGAAGCCTATTGGTTGTAAATGGGTGTATAGAGTGAAATATAAGGCAGATGGCATTGTTGACAGGCATAAAGCTAGATTGGTGGCTAAAGGGTATAATCAACAAGAAGGTGTGGACTATCTGGATACTTTTGCTCCAGTAGTTAAGATAACTACAATACGGCTTATGTTGTCCCTTGCAGCCATGTTTAATTGGCATATTCATCAGTTAGATATTAATAATGATTTTCTGCATGGTGACTTAATTGAAGATGTCTATATGATGTTGCCTCCAGGGTTCCATTCTTCAAACTCTTCTCTAGTATGCAAGCTTGATAAGTCCTTATATGGCTTGAAACAAGCCAACAGACAGTGGAATGCAAAACTTGCTGCATTTCTTATATCTCTTGGTTTTCATCAGTCAAAAAGTGATTACAACTTATTTTTCAAACATCAAGATGGTTTGTTTGTTGCCCTTTTAGTGTATGTTGATGATATCATTGTGCTAAGTAATCAATTACCAGTCATCACAGATATTGAAGCTCAATTGCATCAGAGGTTTCAGATCAAGGATTTAGGGGATTTGCATTATTTTTTAGGTTTTGAAGTTCATAGAAATGAAAAAGGAATCACTCTTTCTCAGAAAAAGTATGCTCTTGATTTACTTCAAACACATGGATATACTGGCTGTAAACCAATTTCAACTCCTCTGGACAGTAAGCAAAAGTATGCTGTAGGTGATTCTGAACTTCTTAATGATGCATCTATATATCACAGTCTTGTTGGTCAATTGTTATATCTTACTCACAGCAAACCTGATCTCTCTTTTGTTGTACAACAATTAAGCCAATTCTTGGTTGCTCCTACTATTCTTCAAATGCAGGCTGTTTATAGAATATTTAGATACATAAAAGGCACTATTGATCTTAGTATTCATTTTCCTGCTGACAATACTGTCAAGATGCAAGTTTACACATATTCGGATTGGGCAGGCTGTTTAGACTCTCGAAGATCTGTGACTGGTTACTGTGTTTATCTTGGCCAAGCTCTTGTTTCCTGGAAATCTAAGAAATAATCTGTAGTTGCTAGAAGTTCAGCAGAAGCTGAGTTTCAAGCTTTAGCTCAAGCTACTTGTGAAGTGCAATGGATCCTGCATTTTCTTCATGAGTTGCAGTTTGTTTGCTCTTTACCAGTTCCCATTTTTTTGTGACAACAGAAGTGCCATTTATTTAGTTGAAAATCCTGTTTTTCATGAACGGACAAAACATATCGAGCTTGATTGTCATTTTTTTCGTGATCATTATCAAGCTGAATGCATCAAACCTCTTCCCATTTCATCCACTCAGCAGTTAGCTGATATTTTTACTAAGGCTTTGCCACCTGCTTCCCTTCTCTTATTGTTATCTCATCTTGGCCTTGTCTCTACATCCAGCTTGCGGGGGGCTGTTGAAATGCAATGTGCCACTTCAGCAGCCAACATAGCAGACACATCAGCAATGTCCAACTCAGCAATGCAGCTGTTTGATCCTGGTAAATCTGTTAGCAGCAGTTAGGGAGTATAGAAGATAGAAGTTAGTTACAGCTGTAAATGTATTTATCTTGGCTTCATTCATTCTGTTGTAATCTCCTTTAAGATCTGCATAGTATTGTATAAATTGTGTAATTTTTTTCTCTTTGCAATCAATGAAAAACTCAAAACTTCCTTTCTGCATAACTATGATGTTCATCATTTGAGTATTGTTGTCTCTGGTATTTCATTTTCTTCATCAATCTCAGTATCAGAGGCAACGCTGCAATACTCAGGAGCGACGTCGAATTCTACGCTTCTCATTTCTCCCCATACAAGGAAAAGGTCACCCTTTCTGATAGGTCGGTACGCCTCCCGGAAATTAGGTTGCAAATAAGAATCAAAAAAGTTTCCCACCACTCCAACTGTGTCGTCAACAGGAAGAACGTTTATACATTTCTCAAATTTGACATTAGGGCATGAGTGCACAGAAACATCTCCAACCCCAACCTCAGGTTTGACCTGACAATGGAGTTGTATCCCTCCTTTCCGTGCCCTTAATCAAGACAGAGTCTCCTCGAAAAAGCCGAAGCTCCTCCAAAGTGTCTGGGTGCAGCGCTACCATGGAGTTGTCGTCGTTGATAACTTCTTCTACTATAAGCCGATTAGGAGCCACCTTCATTTGTAAAATCGCGTTGCTAAAATGCCTCCTCGCCCCCCAGGAATTCGAGGATTCAGCTTGGTTACTCATGGCCGGCAGAAAGCTTAACATGATAGAATAGAAAGAATTGAGAGAAGGGTTTGGTTTGGATTAGTTGATTAGCGTTCTTCAATGGCTTTCAAGACAAGGACTCAAACAACAGTCGTTTACCCTCATCCTAATCCAAATAAAACCATCCTTTCCAATCTAATGCACGCTAGATAGAAGACTTCCAAGTAACCTTAAACTGCTAATGGATAAACAGAATGCATAAAATATCGTGAATAATATTGAATTCTTAGATTCTCAGTCTCACAAAAATGCATAAAAACATTGCAGCAGGACAACAATTTGCTCTCAACAACATTCCAAACGCAACTCCTCCTCGTCCCGTTACCCAATATCACGTGTGCACTCGCACACGGTTGCCGAGAAGCTAAAGCATAATAGGTAACTCTTCGATTTACCTTGACTCATTGCAAACTCTTAACCCCTTAATACAAATGCAAATGAGAGAATATTAGACATGAAAAAGTAGACAAGAAGCTTTATGGAGCCGGAGAACATTTAGGACCTAAAACATATAGTTCAGGAGTTCCAAGTGTTCAATCTACGAGATCCTAGTCACAGGTAACCATGAAAAAAAAATATCTGCACTTGCATACAAGTTTTCACCAATGTTATGCTGAAAAATCACCAACATCCTTCAATCGAGCAAGTCTGACACGGGTGTCTTTTTAAATGCATCTACTTGAGCCAATTGTGCAGCCAATGCTTTATTGGGGAACACATTATCTGCCTTCATTCTTTCGTTGATCCCATAGGCAGGGGCCTTGGCATTAATATAAGCCTGAATAAGTGATTGGAAAGGCCGGATACGGGCGACATATCCTGCCCGTCTCATCCTATGAAACATTTTCTCGGTGTTATGTATGTCTCCTCTCTTTGCATATTGGTCCATAATGGCCAAATAAGAAGCAAACAGTGGCCTCAACCTATTCTGTTCTGCAGCCTTGTGCAATATGGAGTCAGCTTTCTCCACTTCTCCTGCTTCAACATAAAGCTTAACAAGGGCATCCCAAGTAAGTGGCCCAACATAGCAGCCACTATCAGCCATCCGCTTCACAAGATCTTTTCCTTTTACCAACATTTTATGGTCCGTGTATACTTTCAACAAAACACAATAGTGCCTGGAAGACAGCTTATTAAATTTCTCCAACATTTTATCAAAGACTGCTTCTGCTTCTTCAATTCTATTTATTTTCCCCCAAGCTTCAATAGCAGCAACACATTCTGTAAGCCGAGGATTAGATTCACAAACTTGCCAGATTCTTCCCACTTCATCGGCTTTTCCAACTGCAGCATAAAGAGAAAGTAAAGACTGGAAAGCCCAACGATTTTCCTTCACATCAAGTCCTTCCATATCTTTCAACAAAGCCTCAGCTTTCTCCTCAAGCCCGGCAGAAGCATAGTGCCTAACTAGTATGCATTTTGTTCCAAAATCAGGCTCTATACCATCGCCCTTCATTGTCTCAACAATTTTCTCCATTCCGGTTATGTCATTTGTTTGGCCTTTGACATCTATTAAAATTTTATATGTGAAGGGGGATGGCTTTATATTATCCTTCTCCATCAATAACAGAACATCAGCAATTTTTTTCCTGTCACACCTCTTATACAAGAGGAGCAACTGGTTGTAAGCAAAGCATGTCATTGGGAATTCCAAGTCCTTCATCTTGTTGAAAATCTCCTCAGATTTCTTCGCATTGCATGTAGAAACACAATTAGCTAAGAGTGTTCGGTAAATAACTTCGCCTCTAAAAGATTCTGGGATCTTCTCAATGTAGCTTTCTGCCTTCTGAAGTCCACGTACTTTGGCAATCAAATCGAGACGAGAAGCATAATCTCTCTCAAAAAATTCATGATTGTTTAACTCCAACCACTCTGAGAGCTGGCAAATACGAACAAGAGGTAAAAAAAGCTAGTCCAGATTGTGAAAACAACTGCATATAGCAAATCAGGTGACATGACTAGGCAAAGTTAAGCAGCTACATGAACATAACACGCTAGAAAAACTCAAGTAAGCCAAAAGAAAAAGAAGAAAAAAAAAAAAAAGGAACAATAGAAATTTAGCAGAAAATATAGACTTATTTGTTGAATTGGTAAATTAATAGATCCAGGGAGCAAAACTATTGTCCATATTTGACAAAAACAGTACGAAACTTAAAATATTATAAACTTGCAAAACTAATTATTGAATAAATTAAAAGCCCAACAAAACAGCAGTCATATTAGCTGATATGCATTAACTTGAATGGAAGCAGCATCATATTCAATCGTTCCATTTTAAAAATGCAGGAACAATAACGGGGAAATTTGGCATGTTTCTTCTCAAAGAATGGAAAGAAGTATATAAAAAGAGACCAGGAAGAGGTGTTTTGTACGAACAGGTATAACAATTGTTCTATAATGCCAAAGAGGTACAAAGGAAGAAGCATATGGGAAGAACTACAAAATCTGGCAAATCTTCCAGTTAGTTGCAAGAAAACATAAAGGGCGAACCGTGAACAGGTCTAAGATTGTTCTAATAATCTAAATAGGTCCAAAGGAAGCAGCATACGCGAAGAACCACAAAATCTGCCAAATCTTCCACTTAATGGTTACAGGAAAACATAAAGGGAGAACCACAAAGTCTGACAAATCTTCCACTTCCACTTAGAATCATTATTCCTCAGAATTTGAAGCTACCCAGAGACAGTATCATGAAAAATACATATTGGAGTTTCCTTCATCGATCTAAACCAAAATCATTTTCTAATGAATGGTACTTTGATGCATGAATCTCCAAGTGATAGTAAAGGGACAACAAACTATCTTTTGCACACGAGGATTAATAACATTTCAAACCCTTGAAGTTCTTTGTGCAGCCCTTTGCCCTTGAAGTTCGGATTTACTCAACTTACCCCCTTCAAATTTCTAATAATAATACTAAAGACAAGAGCTTTTATCAAATCACGTCAAAAGATCTTCATATTTTATGAAATTATAGATAATGTTTAAAGATCTAAGAGTTATAACAATTGCTATTAGTATTGTTCAAATATGATATTACAAGAGGTTAATAACTATCCATAGTAATATTATTCTCCAAAATTAAAAACTACAGGTCTACTAAGACAAATATTCAAGTTAACTTACTACCATGAGTAAATAATGTACTTCATACTTCTTTACTCTAATCCAAATTAAGGAATAAACAATACTTCAAATGGTTCATTGATTCTTTTACATTGACTCCTTTTGATTGTCAATCAGTATTAAATTCGTCTCGAGGACAAGAGAGAAGCTGAAAAGCTAGAAGCAATACAAAAATAGCAACATTAACCAACATCTGAGGCAAGTACTCTAGAAACAAATCAGCTATTTGCATCTCTTAACCACGAACTTGCCAACAATTAGCTTCACTAATTCTTATAATGACAACCCACAAAAACTGCAAAAAAGTGAACTCAAGACCTACAAAGAGAAGCAGCACAAGCTAATGTCTTATGAAATATAACACTTAACTCCCACGTGTCGGCGGAAACTGGGCTACTCAAGCAGTCAGAAAAGGAATTACAAAGAGATTACTAAGAGTTTAGATGAATATCTTGAAATGTTAAAACGCATTTTAATAACTGAAAGAGATTCATGTTTTTGAGAATGTCACATAAATATGAAGAGTAGGCCATCATATATAAATCAGAGTATAACTCTAGTACGAAAAATTACTAACTCTTCTTCTCAAAGTGTTTTATTACATAGTTCTCTAACTACAATAATTCCAGAAAAGCAAGTACTAGAAATTAATTTAAGGATTAAAAAAAACACTAACTCCAAAACAAACACATAATAAGATCAGATATAGACAGCAGCTGGGAAACAGTATCAACAGCACAAAAGTGTCACACAAATTAAGCCTAAATGAGAGCATAGGTACAAATATCACCTGCAAAGCCCTCCCATACATGCGTCGTTTACGAAGATTGAGCATGGCTACTGAAATTTCGGACCGAGAAACCTCATTTCCTTCTTCAGTCCATTTGTCCATAACTTTACTAACAGATAAACCTGGAGCAGCTATAATGGCCTTGAACAATTCTGAAGATACTCTTCTTCTCCCAGATTTCTTGCCAACATCAGTGTCAGTATCCAATCCATCTAACTCATCCTGTGGCCCTTCCACCTCATCATTATCAACATCCTCTTCGGAGAGCTCAGGCTCAGAGATCAATTCATCCTCATTTGCATGAGTATCACTATTTTGTTGAACTGCATCATCAGCAACTGAAGTTTCAAGCTCTGAAAATCCATCCTCCAATTTATCATCTTCCTCGCCACTGCTCTTTGTGCCAGCCTGTGAAGAGAAACTATGGGTTCCCATAAATAGCTTTTGAGAATTACATTTTGTGTTGAAGAACCTTGTTGAAGACTGAGATCTATTACACAGTAGCTGTAAAGGCCCAGTATTGGCACTGCAGTTTTCCAGAGAACAAGTTTCTACTTTTAATTCAGAACAGAAAGATCTGGAAGTTACCACCCAGTATCCTTGCTTCCTAAATGCATAAAAGTTCAAACGTTAGTGTTGTCTGAAGTTAGAAAGAGTAAAGGACCAATCCTTTATGTTGCATCTCAAAAAGCAATCTAGAATTTTCCTCACAAGGCGTAAAAGGAAGAAAAATGAAAGAAAACGATCTAAGAGAACACATAACTAAACGACACTTCGACAAGGACAATGGACACCTATACCAGCGAGCTTTAAAACTTTGACTTAAATACAAAGCTTGCAGCATATGGCTCATGAGTGGGCACATCAAAATTGAAAGAACATGTTTGCAAAACATGAAGAGAAACAAAAAGTTATAGACAAGAGATTTTGGCATAACTTTGAAAGATGAGGATTATCTTAGTCCCAAAATTAAGCAGTATATTGGTAAAGTATTCGTTTTGGGTTGGAAATTCAATGTCAGTGTTGGCTTGCAGAATGACAGATGCATTTTGCTTAGTTTGCCTCCTGTAATGCCAATGGTAAACAATAACACATTACCCTTTTCTTCCCCAAGGTTTTGTCCAGCAGAAACAGAGTTATCCTTTATTTGAACAAAGTTTTTAAAGGTTAATCAGCTGAAAAGAACTCCATGACAATAGTCAGATGTTTCTTGCAAACCGCAGCAACAAAACCCACTGATCAGCAAGGTCTGCAGAACCTCAACCTGCAATACTTGCACACCCATCTTGCTAATGTCTGTACATCTCCATCTCAATGTTAGGAACTCTTTTTATTTTATTTATTTATTTATTTTTATTTTTTTTGGGAAGGGATATTTCAAATTCCAATCCTTTATCTAACACGTGAAACCTAATGCTCCTTGTGAAATTGAACTCCAATAAGGGGGGAAAAATCTTTGAGGTTTCAAGACATTCATTTGTTAACGAACTACCACAGAAAAAGAAAAGAGTACAGCACAAGTTCCATTTTTGTCGTCATTAGCGACAAAACAGCGTCACAATATCCTATTTCCTGAACACTCCATCCTAAAAATTTCAAAATTTCCATAATGAGTTATCCCCAGGCATAAACACAAATAAACAGCTTAGAAAAATTAAAAAACAACTATTAAGGACAATGAAGAAGCCCAATTGTCGGGAACATACTATGCTCCGCTGCACTTTTAGCACTGCATTTCGCGAACCCTTTCATCAAACCCACGAGTAAATGAATGGTATAACAGAAAAATAATTCCATAAAACAGACCTTCATGGAAGCTGAGACAAAATAACTCGCAACCTGCATCTTGATGACCAACACACACAACGAAAATACTCAATTGCTAAATGCGCTAATATAGAATCTCCCACAGAGAGAGAACAGCAAACTACCTCAGAGGGTTGATGGCTCGACGAAGTGGCCACATGACAATTGATTCTTCTGCAGTTGATCTTCGAAGACCGAGTGAAATGAGCAGAGTGAGAAAATAGAGAAGCGGACGGGGAGTGTTCGCTTAAACCCTAGTTAAAACCCTACTGGGTTTTATACCCTGTCGATTTTTTCTCGCGGAAATGGAGCAGCAGAGATAAGTTTTTTTTCCCCTTTTTTTTTTCGCTAATGGCACTCTGAACCCCATATTTGGCGTATCTTTAGTAACTACCACAAACGTTCTAATTTTGTTTATGTCCTTCAATTTTTGGTTATTCTTATTGAGACCCAATCAAATGTTTTACGATTTATTTTAATTTATATCATGAATTAAGAGAGCACTTAAAAAAAAAAAATAGAAGGAGAAGGGAGAAGATAAGGGGTGGGGAACATGTTAGGGAAAATGATTGGTTGTCACTAAAATAAGTTATTAACGACTAAAAAAGTATTTATATTTAAGTTTTATCGACTTATTCTTTAATTCGTAGAGAATATAATTTTATAATAATCTTATGTTTTTAATGTTCCTTTTATTCAATTTTTTCTCCCAAATTTTCAAATCAAGAATGGATACTTTTAATTTCTTGACAATTATGAATTTTTTTTATGATGTGAAAATCTAATTTTTCCTCTATCTTTTCCAAAATATATTCAACTTCCTTATTATAATGTTTTAAAAGTTATCAACTATATTAGATTGTGAATTCATGTGATTTATGATATGAATATTTTATTTTTTGTCTTTTTCTTACTTTTTAAAGAATACATTTGTACGTATATACACATAGTATTCTATTATCTTTTCTATTAATTTTCTTATTTATTGGTTTATTTTAGAATTTTTTTTTACTAAGAATGCCAATATGATAAATTTTTATAAAAAAATTAAAAAGTTTGTAAATCGACCATATAAATCATATTATAGAATTGATGCATTATTCATTAGGGCTTTTTTAGAATTATATTTTAAGATAATTAAATGATAAATCTCTTCTAAACATGGAATGAAAACTAATAATACTAGTTGATTTATGTTTGTGTGTGTATATATATATGTGTGTGTGTAATTTAAATTTTAAATTCGTAACAATTTTTAAAAATTTAAATTCATAACAAGATAGTTGATTGAGATACACTTTTTATCATACAAATATCTTAATTTTTCTTATATTATTATATAAATTTTAACTTTTTAATAATAGTAAATAAACTTTTAAAATTAGTTCGATGCTCCATTCCAGTCAACATTTCTATCAACTTTCTTTAAGGTATTACCAATTATTGTTTTATATTTATAATAAATTTTTCATATTGATAATTTTCTTTTAATGAGATAGCAGAAAAAGTTTCAAGTTTTTAAAATTTTGTTAAATATTAAGAAGAAAATATGAAAATTTAATTAAAAGCCTCTAAACTTAATAAAAAAGATATATCTTTAATAATCGAAATACAACCTTATTGCTTAAAAAGTTTAAGTTTTTTTTTTTTTTCTCTAAGAGAAAAAGACAAAAGGATGTTAATTTGAGAAAAATGAAATTGCAAAATATAGATACTTCAAGGGCTGACCTAGCAAATTTTAACCTTCCTGGCCCAGCCCATGATCGTCGTCATTATCCATATCCATTCTATCTTCCTCCATCGGAGCTAGTATTTATTAGCTTCATCTATACTCAAAGCCCGGAAAAGATATTTTTGGTGGGAGAAAAAAAAAAAAAAAGAAGCCCTAAATAGCGGTACGAGAAATAAAAATTGTTTTTCTTCATTTCTATGGGGTTTGCCTCATAGATTCCATCGCAAAATCGTAAAATTATCGTTCTTACTGAGGTAGGTCAAATTCCGCTTTTCTTGTTTTTTTGGGAGAAACAAGGAAAGGAATTATCCCTCGAAACCCTAATTTTTTATTTTTTCCGAAATTTTTCCTGGAAGTTCTAGTCCAGTTTCACCTTTTGCGTGTGTTTTTATGTGTGTTCCTGTACGAAAATTAGTTCGTATAATTGAAATTGTTTATGGAGCTGTAGATGCGTATGTTTTGTTTATGTTAAAATTGTTTTTTTTTTTTTGGGTTAAAAAAATGTAGCTGATCTCTTGTTTGAATAGTTTTGAGGTGATCTTAGGTGCTGGCTGGAACAAATGGAACTGAATGGGCAATCGTCTCCGCAAGAGAACGTGGATACGAAGGCAAAGGCTACATTTCGCAAGCCTACTAATGATGCAGGACACCGGAAATATAGGCGGCGCTCTCCGGTGAATGGATCATCTTCGTCAGAGGGTATAGTTCTTAACTTGTTTGTTGTTAGTAAGACGCCGTGTATGGTGTAATATGAAGCATTGGGTTCTATGTAGTGATTTTTTTGTTGCTGATTTGAAGGTAGTTAACTTTTGAATTTCACAGTATTCTTGTTTGGTTGCGTGATTGTGCTATTCTATTTGTCCGGGGCGTTTTTATTTATTTATTTTTTTTTAACACTTTAAGTTATTTTCAGATAGTGTCGATTCCTGCTGTTTCTGGTGCAATCTGAAGTTTTTGGCATGTAGTTTTTCCTGGTGGCAATGGGGTTGCAGTGCTGATTGAGTAATGGCATCTAAATACTTTTTTCTCTTTTAAATAAAATGAAAACTATAGGCTTTCTCTTTTCATGTGATTTTAAAAAGCAAGAGTTGTGAAGGCTATTGTGTTGATGCTGAATCACTTGGTGTAATTAGAGGAGAAATATTCAAACCGCATGGTCAGGACTTTGGATTCCATTTGCTCCAAGATTTAGAGAAATCTTTTCTAACAACATGAGAATTATTATATACCTCTTTTTCTTGCTGCTGACAGAATCACATGACAATCAGATGTTGATAGTGCATGATAGGATATGTCTGTAATGACTAATGAGGATCATATGATGTGTTATGTTGGTAATAGGTGAAGTAAATATTATAAATGATGAAAGAATTAAGAGGTTGAGAAACTTATGGCCGTTTGAGCTTTGAACAAAAAATAACCCCAAATTTTCTGTGACTATGAAACTGGTAGTTACCATTTAAACTGTACTATATGCTTTTTGCTTCACACTTATTTGCATTGACTTGAGCTTCTGTTCTTCTTACCTTCATTGGTAAAAGCATCATTGTAGTCAAGCTTGTTGCATGCATTGTAATTCTAGAATGAATTATAAATTCTTGTTAAATGATAGTATCGTCTTCGTGTCTCTAGAAGTGCTTTGTGACCTTATCCTTTTGGCCGTGTTCTCAAAGTTCCCTTCTGTCTTTTTTACACTTAAAAGCTATTCAGAAGTGCTTTTATTTTTTAGTTTTTAAGCTGGAAAAAAATGATGAACAAGGCACCAGCTTTTAAACTTGAAATAGCTTCATTTGGAAAACAGCCCCTGATATGATTTTTAGAAGAAGTTTTGTTGGTTGAAGCATTTGATATAAAACTTTTTGTGAAATTACCTATAGATAAGGTAAACACCAAGCTAATGATCAATAAAAGGAAACTAGAAAGTTAGTAATCTTTCGTGGACATCTTCAAAAGCATCTATTCTGCACGCACATTTAAATCATGTTTCCCTTGTACTAAATTTCCCCAGCCAGAGAAAGGTGAAAAAGGGTACTAGCAACTAAATTTTCTTGAGACTGAAGGAGAAAAAAGGGTTTTGCATGTTCCTATCTCACTCTTTAGATTATATTTCGCTTTTGCTAATAATTGCCCCTTCTACATCTAAGCAGGAAGTCCTATCCGTGAACGCAGTTCTAGTCCAATCCCATCAAGGAAGGATCCTGAAAAAGTTACCAATGATCGACGACGGAAGGATGATGCAAGGGACTTAGATTGGGGTTCTGGAAGGAGTGGTCGAAGTGGTGATTCATACAGGCATTCTGATAGACAGTCGTCTCGGAGTTCTCATGGTTATCATAGGCATGATGATTACCACAGACGTGATAAGTATGCAGACGATGACAGGGATTATTCTAGGTCTTCCCGTACTGGTCGAGACTCAAGAAGTAGCAATTATTCTGATCACTCCAGGCGGGAAAATGAGTATCGACCAAGAGATCAGCCACGTGATGTTGACAAGCATTCCCGAGATAAGTCTGACAGTCGGGGTGACAGAAGCAGGGATAAGGAGAGAGATAGTTTGTCTTATGAAAATCAAAAGCATAAAGAAAAAGATATATCATATGACAGAGCTGGATCTGGTAGAAGGCATCATAGTTCTACCAATGAGGATGTGAAATCTGGGGAGAAGGATAGATATAAGGAGGATAAAGTTGGTCGAGATGACAAAGTAGAGTATCGTAGGATTTCAGGGGATAATGACCGTTCACCTGCTTATGAAGATTCTAGGGGCCACAAGAACGAGACAACTTCAAGAAGGGAAAGCTCTAGTCATCGCCTGAAAGAATATTCCCATAAGGACCATAAGTCTCTGGATGGTGAAAAGTATGCCACAGAGGAAAAGAAGGATTATGAGGACCGGATCAAGCATAAGGAACGTCAATATAAAGAGGCGGAGGAGCAATTTGAAGATAAAAAAGGTTATTCCAGTAGAGATCAAGAATCTTCCGCTAAAAAGCCTAAGTTTTTAAACTCAGATGGGAGCAGCAGTAACGGAAAAGAGGGTGCATCTCATAATCCTTTTAGTATAACTTCACCTTTCCCCTCTTTCATATGAAGATTTTAATTATGATTCTTGAATGATCAGTTACAAAAGGAAAAGGTATTGTGGATGAAAAGCAAGCTCAAGCACCTGCCAGTAAAGTGTCGTCAGAGCAGGCCGTAACAGATTCCGACATAGATGCTGCAAAAATTGCTGCAATGAAGGCAGCTGAACTAGGTATGCCTTTCCTCAACATATATCTCCACAAATGTGGCTTCTTCTCTACATTTGTGTTTGTGAGTTCTTTTGTATGACTGTTACGAGTTACTTTATACATATTTATGCTATTATTATGGTGTCACTAACACAAGCTTTGGGTTTGCAATGTCGAAGCCAACATAGCAGTATCTTGTAGATTGTGCTGGTCGGAAACTGTATGTGGCATGCTATCATGTTGGAATTGTTCGCTAGACAAGGTTTACAGATGAGACATTGGCCTTGCCCTTGTCATTCAGACAGTCCATTGTGTAGATATATCCAAATCAGTGTGGATTAGTCACTCAATACAGCCATAAAAGATTAATATTGCTTTGAACTAATTGTGTTAAACAGCAATTTCTGGTATATTAACTATTGCCACATGGTGGATGTGACATTTGTAGTGTTGGTTCTTCTAAGATCCATGTCAAGAAATAATCTTCTGTCCTAATTCGCTAGGCCATTTACTTAAGTGAACTACTGGAAAAAGAAAGGCTTTCAGATTGTCGTGTGGTTCCTCATGGTGGCAAATGCAGTCCTTTTACCTTCCTCCTACCAAAAATATATATAAGTACGTATTGATCAGTCTGTGATTCCAACCAATGGTTATTGATGTAATTGGGGGTGGTTTAGCTTTGCCCCTGGTCGGAAAGAGGAAATTTTTATTTTGCCTTGCTGATCTAATAAACTTTTGTGCCTTGCTGTGGATACATCTTTTATGAATCAAGTAATTTTGACTTTAAGTTTACTAATGGAACTAATAGTTTAGTTGGATTTTTTTTTAAAAAAAAAACTTGATTTCATGCTAATGCTATGTGCTGAAGATTGATTACCATCTTTTATTGCATTCTGCAATGTCAATGCAAAAGATTTTCATTAGGTGGATTCTATTTATTTGCTTTGGACATCATTCTTTAGTTGCTTTGGCTGTTCATGGTTTAGTCATTTTTCTAATATTATTTTTATATCTTGATGGGAATAAATTGTAGTTAATCGGAACCTTATTGGAACTGGTTATATGTCTGCTGACCAAAAGAAGAAGCTATTGTGGGGAAACAAGAAAACCACTACTACTGAGGAGGTATTTATTAGCATAAATAATGTTTTCTTGCTACGACCGCTGTTTTACCGCATTGGTTGAGTCTTTTTGTTCTAGTTCGAGAAGCTGTGGCCTCATAACGTGGCACTTAATTTATCTTTTGGGTCACATTTTGAGATGCTTTAAGTTATTCACCATGTTTCCTCTTCTGTTTGTCCTATTGAAATTCAAATATAGTCTGGTCATCACTGGGATAGTGCAATATTTGGTGATCGCGATCGACAAGAAAAATTCAATAAGCTCATGGTAATTTCTGTTCCTTCAGCTTGTTTCACTGTTCTATAGTCAGTCGGTCAATAGAAATCATGCAGCTTTTTCCTCTTCAGAATGAGTGTTTCCTCCTTACTATTAATTCCCACATACTAACACACTTTTAGAGTCTGAGGTTGCGTTGGTGCCTATGGCGAATTGTAGGGTGTGAAGGGGGACGTGAAAGTGGAAAACAAACCCGAAGATCACGATGCCGAGAAGCAGAGGGAGCAGCTACAGCTGGATTTAGAGAAGCAGTACACTGCTGGACTTCGTCGAAGAGATGGTCGCACTGTTGGGCTAGGTCTTTAATTGTTTGCTCGTTGTATCTCTGTCATGTCTATGTGACAGTATTTAGCACTATTTTGTTGTACTATTGGGCAAGGTATTTTAATGATGCACATCTTTTACGCAGAATTTCTGATTTATGGTTGATTCATGATCATGATAAAAAACTTAAACAGATATCATATGCATCTGATCCAAAGACAGTGCTAGCAGGACTTTTGTAGGTGAATTTATGCTCAGTTCCTGGAAATCAATCAATACTTGTCCTGCTGTTAACCATGCTTCTTTGCTTCTAGGTTCAGCCCCCTTTCGATAGTTGTTAGCCAGCAAGCAGCAACCTACAAAATGTGGTTGCCAATAATGTTTATAACAGTACTTGGTCTGCACATTCAATTTAATACTCGTGTCTACCCTGTTTGTTTTTTGGATTGTCTAGCTTTTGATAATTGTCATTTGTCAGCAACCCAACGAATCGTGGATGCCATTAGTGTTTCTAATAGTACTTGGTCTGCTAATACAATTTGATACTTGGTCTGCCATGTTTGCTGGTATGTTGTCCTGCTTTTAGTAGTTATTGAGTGAGCCACCCACAAATCGCGGATGCCATTTGTGATCTTCTGAAATAATTTTTTTTTTTAATGTTGCAAATATCCTCTTATGATTCTATGCAATGGTGGTCATTTGTCTTCTGGTATCTGAGCGCACTCTACTGCACCTCGGACCATGCTAAAAGAATTCGGCTTCTTGTATTGGGTACACCGGCTTTGTGGGGTTTTCTTTCCCTATTATAGCTACTACCTTTCCGCCTATTTGGTGTGGTAGCTATCAGTGCAAAAGATAAGCTTCTATTTAGGATGAGGATTGAAATGCCGTATTCCACCCATGATTTGAAATCACATGCCTTGTAGCATTGTGCTATGCTTTTGTGAACTAAGTTAGATCTTGGAAAAGAGATGGGGTATGGTAAGCTTGTGTTTCCATCACTGACGTGGAAATAGGGGTTTAAAATAGAAAGAGTTGTTTGTGAAAAGCTTTCAGCCCCGCCGCCCTCCCCACCCAAAAAAGGGCAAAAAACCCACTTCCTCCTCTTGAGTTCTTGTTAATGAGTTGTTATACTTATTGAGCTCAAGTCCAACTCAAGGTTAAATGAAAGGTCGATTTTGTGCTTGCAAGAACTCTAATTGTGTTTTAGTAATAAATGTATGTTTAGACATACCTGCACAGATAGGGGTTGATAGATAAAATAAATGATATCGGAGCTTGACCTTGACTCATAAATCAGTTCAATCTAGACCAGCTTGGAGATTCCTGATTTATGTTTGGAGCCAACCTTGAGCTCAATTTGAGATGAGTTAGTTGTGTTCAATCAAAATTTATGAAAATTTAATTTGATGGATCTAAAGTTTTGCCAACTTAATTAATTTTGTCGGTCTTATAATACTGTCATAGATGAAATTAAAAACTCAAATAATATGTTAGAAAAAAAATATTATACTTTTAAAAAAAAATCAGAAATAGAAAGATAAAATTTCAAATTATTTTTAAAAAAAAAATACAAAACTCAAAAAATTTTGGAGGTTGGCACCATCTTCCCCTAATTCCGTCACTTGATATGGGGTCTATTTTGCTGTTTGTGAAACAAGCATTTGCTGTAAACCTTTCTTGCTTTGGTAGAATTGTTATGTTATTGTAGTTATCTTTTATCACAGAGCTTTACAAAAAGTCATCCGTCTTGCAAGTCAGAACAGAATCATATCATGAAGCTCGGAATGGTGTGTTATCTTTCCCACTTGCTATTCTTTCTTGCCCATCATGACATTGAGACCTGTTCGTCTTTCGATTATGAACCTCTTTTTCTGAAGATTCCTGCCACATCATTTGATACTTTTATTCTCTTTATTTTTTATTAAAAATAAAATCAATATATTTATATATTAATTATATTAAACATTATAAATACATAAAAAACAAATTACATCAGAAATTATTGACTTTTTAATAATACTTCAAACCTTTTAAATCTTTTTCAATATAATCTTTCGAAATTAAAAAATTATTTATCATATTTTTCTTCTTTTTGTTAAGAATGAATTCACATATATTTTAAAAGAACATTCAAATATATTACTCTTTTGAGTCACTTTTTTAAATTGTTTGTCTCCTTCCCTTCCAAAAAAAAAAAGAAAAAATTAAAAACTAGCAAAGAATAAGGAAAAAGAAAATCCATTCTCCCCAAATATTCACAAAATCGAATCAAGAAAAGTTTTGCCTCGTGAATGTTATTTGCTCATCTTTTACTTTTCAATGCATTTTCATACTTTTAAGACCTCATTGTCCACAATACTTCTTCCTTAAGGAGTCGCAGTTTGGGGCCCCTCCTCTTCGAGCTTCTCTAATCCTCTTGGTGGATTCCATGCAACATCATAGGCATTTTTTTTCATTATGGATGTACAAATAATAGAGTTCTTGAACCTCCTAGTGCCATCTAATTGGGTCTCATCATGCATGGAAACCGTGGAAAAAGCATATCAAAGATTTGAAGAATATATCCAATCCCTCACAGCAAGGAGGAGGGGGAGGGGGTGGGGTGGGGGGCTCCTCCATACTCATATTCAATGTAAAAGAATCAACATTTGGTGAATGATGTTTATGCTTTGGTTAGAGGGGACATTAAAGTAGTAACACTTTTATAATTAAAGTTGCCAATGTTTATTTAATCCATATTGAGTTTTTTTTTTTTTTGTCGATATTAGAAAAAATAAAGTGATGTATAATAAAAAAGTTAACTTTACATTCTTAAAGTTTAAATTCATATCACCATAAAAGAGAAAAAAAAAAAAGGAATTAATCATACATCTAATTCTATGCTTTCAAAACTATCAGCTTTATAATCTATAGTTCAAATTAAAAAAAAAAAAAAAAACTTTGGCAATCTCAATTTCCAAATATTTGATTTGAATATTTAGTATTTTAGTTAAGTATTCTTGTGATTTTATATTTAGTCTTCAAAACTTCTGTACTTAACTTTCTTTTCTAGTCTAAAAATTTACCTAAATATTTGTGGTTTGGTAAAAGAATTTTTTTTTAGTGATTTTTTTTTTACTTTGTACAAATAAAGAAGTAAGGAAAAATATTATTCTTAAAAGCATATTTTTGTAGTTATTGTGGCTGTTCGTAGATATGCAATATAGAGGTGAATTATGAAAATATTGTGTAATTGTAATTACATTTATCAAATATTTAAGATTGACATCAATAATAAAAGTACAATTATTTAACCTTAACTAAGAGGACATATACCCCTGAAAAGACAACTACGTATATCTAAATATAAATTTTAAATTAAGATATGAATTTAATTCTTAAATCACATTTCTTTAATTAAAGATAAAAATATAGTTGTCAATACGTGAAAATATTGATGATTTGGTAAAAGTGCCTCAGATTCATTCCCTATTTTCTTCCCTGCTCTCTCCCCTCCCTCGTCTTCCCTCTCCCGACTCTCGGTCTTATGAAACCACTACTTGTTCACTTACTCTTCTCTTTTTCCTTTTTTTTCTCTTCTCAACTCTCTTTTAAACTCATAAACATCTCCATTCTACAATAATATCTAATTTAGTTAGTCAAAAGTATGTTTAACAAATAATAAGTTTTTTAAATTATCTATTACAATATCTTTTTATTTCTCCTAGTATATCCCTAATGTGCATGTTTGTGTGTAAAAAATGGATCCCTTTGTGGATCTCACGTCAAAGCATATAAGAAAAACCCAAAGAGCGGTAAAGGGTTTGATGATTGGGAAGATTCAGTTCACCAATATAACAAGATATGGATATGACCAAAGAACGGTATTTCACCTACTTTCCATGGTTAAGATTTTTTTAATCCTTCAAAATTATATTCAAACAGTTTAATTCCTTTTAAAAAAAAAAATCACTACTTAAATAAGTATTCACCGGCCAAAGTTTTATAATGCATATTTAATATAATTTTGGAAGTATAAGTCTAATTGTCACCTAAGTTGTTAAACCAATTTACTTATACGTGCATTAAAGAAACTTTTACATGTGAATTCCCAATTAAATTATATTTATAAATTTGTTTTGGGGGTGTTGGTGCGTGGGGGGGTGGGGGTTTGGAAACAATGGATTTCATGAAACCAGGAAATAGATAATAAACAGGTGTTTTATTTTGGACAAGATGGAACACATGAGTGGAAAGTGTCTCGCATGGACAAAGCAACATTTTGCTTTATGCTTTGCATAATCCAATGCATATGTATAGCTAATTATATCTTTTAATTATCCTTGTCAAACCTAATCTACATTGTCTTCCATTTTCATTGTGACAAGGAATATATCTGAGATATTTTCTTTGAAGAAGTGGTAATGAATATCAAACCTATAGGTCGTTGGTCTACAAATCTAATGATTACTAATCGATTTATAGTTTAAAACTATTAATATTTAATAGTTAAAATATTTTTACAGTTTAAAAATATTAATGTTCGATATCTAAAATATTAAATTAATATTTGGATAGACAATGAAGGTACATTTTAATTAAATGTAATAAATTTTTTTATAAATAATAAAAGTACATTTTAACTAAACGTGATAAAATGATATTAGAATAACTTGTTGCGACTAAAGATCAATGGAGGGCTAGATTTTTTCCTAATGGGACAAACAATCTTTTGACCTTGATGAACATATCTTTTTTTAGTTGATGGTGACTTCTAACTATTAGTTTTAATCAATTGATTAATTTACTATCATATACAAATTAATGATATAGTCATAAATTTCTTAACTTAAGTCAAGATTTTTTTGGCCTAAGCCGATTAATACTTAGTGACTTCAATACCTTTTTAGACATATTTCTCAACTTACAACATTTTTCAGTGAAGTTTTGTAATAAATGGCTCATTTCTGACAATAATTATTGCTCAAACTAGATATTTCACGGTAAAGGAAGACTCATATGACTACTTCCAAAAGTAGTAGGTATCTATGTTGATCGGCCCTCTCCCTCCTTGTTTAGCAATTGATTGATAAAGCAAATAAAATCCCTTTTATTACCACAAATGGGGGGAAAGGACAATAACCTCAGGGTGCACACATTGAAACTATCATTTGAAACTAGGTAAAGGTGGATTGTACTTAGCTTATCTTGTGGTTGGGTACCAAAGTTGCTAAAGAAGTGATGCAAACTATGAGAAATATTTCATGCACGTTTAGTCTTCCTAGTTATTGTTGCAAGAGTGAAAAATCTTATGAAAACTTAGCTTATAGTTATAAATATGCTTTTTCTTCTTAGTTATTGCTGCAAGAGTGAAAAATTCCTTGTTATCTGTTCTTTATTTTATTCATTGTTTTCTCATCCCTAATACTACATTTAATAGAGGCATGTTACATCTTTGTCTAGGCTGTAGGCAATTGATTCCACATGGTGCAAGTGTGGTCCTCATGAGTGTTTGTAGCCATTGATTCCACATGGTGCAAGTTTGGTCCTCACATTGTTTGAAACTTTTCATTTAAAAAAAAAAAAAAGGTTGTAGACCGTGGAGTTTGGTGGAATTTAGGCAAATATCAAGATCAGGTGGCCTTCCTTGTTCCCTGTGACCTTCACTTGTTGAGCTGTGGCACCAACTTTTAATGCACCACAACTATAAAGTTACTTCTTTCTACAATCTTGAAAACCCATTAATTAAGAAAAAAGGCAAATGCAAATTTTTACCGATTTTAGTGAGATCATTTCACGCTTTAACCATTTGAATTTGTTTTTATTGTTTAATTTATTAAATTCTTTAAAGAAGAATTCTTGAACGTAAGTAACACGGTTGTATATGGAATGAATACATCATTATTTATCTGAAATGGTAGACAAATTCAAACACCCAAAAAAAGTAAAAGAGTACTTAATGAGAAGTTCTAGTCCTCATTGACAAAACTTTTGGTGAAAAAAAGATAGCCGACTTTTCCTATCCTCCTCAGATGTGCTTCCCAATTTTTTAATTGAATGAAGCGTTGCTTTTTACAACTTTTTGGTGCACTTACTATGGGTTCTCAGAAATGGTCTGATTTAAGTTTGTTTTTGATGAAGATCTATTTTGTTTTCTGAGTCACAAAGATTAGCACAGATAGTTAATACCAAGGTTCCAAGACTTGGACTTTTGGTACAGGACAAATCCATGGTTAACATCTTTAAGGAGATACCATTCAACTTTATTAATCAAAATGCACCATGCTTGTATTGCCACATCTTCTCTAACCACATATTGATTCTTCCATGGGGGAATGAATGCAAAAATTTACTGTACTAGGAATAGGATGCCTAAAAGTTTTTGAAGCCACAGATTTTGGTTATGTCATCTCTGTGGCGTTGTAACTACCCACAATCAAAGCTTTGTCGGTTGTGTTGTCCACTCTGTCCTACAAGTTTTACTTGAATACTCCGATATCTTCACAAAATCCATGGCAGCTTGACTTTTTCTGTGCAGGTTTTTTATCTTTCTTTGGCCCTTAGTTTTAGTATATATATAGCATAGCACTATAACAGCAACTCCGTTGATTTTGCCTTACACTGAGTCCTAGTCTTGGGAGGTCTAAATCCTGTACAATTACGGCTTAATTGAAGTTTATCACTTTGTCCAAATGTTACTTTTCTTAATATCTTGCTTCTCCTTCATCCTAGTTTCTAAGAGGTTTCTGAAGCCATTTTCTACTTGGAAGAGGGAGATGAGATTCCTGAGAATGCTTAAACTTCCCTGGTTTTTGTGGGAACTTTCCAGATTTTCAGTATTATGGGTTCCAACGAGATGTCAGACTTCTAGATGTTTGTTGCCATCAGTGGGGAAGAGTAGACTTGCAGAAGCAGAGAATGTAGTGGAGAAAGATGATATGTCTCTGTTGGATTTGCCAGATTTGCCCTTGGAGTGTATTCTTGAGAGGCTTTCCCCATCTGAGCTTTGCAGCATGGCTGCTGTCTGCAGTTCCTTGCGGGAGAAATGCACAAGTGATCATTTCTGGCAGAAACATATGAAACCGAAATGGGGAAGATTGATTGGTAATGCTGCCTATCAACAATGGCAGTGCCAGTTTGCCTCACGAAACAGGGCTAAATTCTTGAAATCTAAAAGGCAAAAAGGATTATTTGGGTATCTTTCTAATGTCTGGCATAGTATGTGTTTGTGGAATCTATCAAAAGAAAATAGCTTTAGCTCTGAGCTGAGAAGTTCTTTACGAGATGATTCAATACCCTCATCAATAATGGCCTGGTATTTAGCGATTGAAACCGGCAAGTTCTGGTTCCCTGTGCAGGTCTATAACCGCGAGGTAATTCACTGAGAAAGCCTAATTGGAGTTTGATGGTTGTGCTATTGGTTTGGGCTATTAGATTTGCTTGTTAAAGCCTTTGGCTTTTGCTTCGTTGATATTAATCTTTTGTTGCTTCTTTATGAACAAATTGCTGATCATTCATGAAATTTCAAGGTGCAGAATGGCCACATTGGGTTTATGCTCTCTTGTTATGATGCTGAAGTAAGATATGATTCCAGTACAGACAAATTTATTGCTAGGTAAGTTAGTTGGTCCCATTCTCTTATTCATACTGAGAAACGGATAGGAGGAATTTAAGAAAATTAACTAATTGCCTTATGGAGCAGGAAGCATGAATTTTTCGTCTCCAGTAGATGAAGATTTGGGAATTAGGTTTGATTGTTTAAACTCCTTTTGAAATACTATTTCAGGTACTTGGCAAACGGACGGCAAACGATAGAAGATAACATAGATTGGAGTAGGCTAAGGGCACCAGCAGTTGATACTCCTGCTAACGTTCTTCATGTTTCGGATTGTCTAAATGACCTAAGACCTGGCGATCACATAGAGGTTCAGTGGAGAAGAAATGAAGATTTTCCTTACGGTATGAACTTCTGAACTAGTCAGAGCCCTTCTCTGTTTCTTCGACTCTGCTTTCGTAGTTTTTCATTTGTCTTTTGTTTGAAAATACTTTCAATTGCAGGTTCTAACTCTTGAGATAAATTTGGTTTCGCATCAAAATATTTCTGATCATAAAAATGCTTTGGAAAAATAAAATATTTTTGGCATTTCCCCACTTATTGAAATTATCTGCTGAATGCATTTTAGGTTGGTGGTATGGAGTCGTTGGACACTTGGAGTCATGCAATGGCCACGAATCTCATTGCGAATGCCATCAAAGTGGTGAGAATATCTCCTGTCTTCACCTAATTAGATTACTGCAATCAATTAAATTATATTTTGACTTTCTTGTTCTTCTGGTTAAGCTAAATATGGATGCTGTATTTGTTTTCTTGTTCTTTTGGCTAAGCTAAATATGGATGCTGTATTTGTTTTATTGTTCTTTTATTTTGCTTTTATATTCCTTCTTTCACACTGCTTTTCTTTCAAAAAGAAAGAATCTAGACTAATTAAAATATGCCAATTGCTATCAATACCAATCTGCCATCTGCATTCTGTGCTTTTGTGGTCCATTATTCTTCAGTAGTTGAGAATTATTGCAGCATCATGGTGCCATTTTTCCCCCCTTCCCTTCAATGTTTACAAACAAAAAGTGGGATTTCTTTCTTGCTATATTAAACAAATGAAATCAACTATAAGATGAATAAAGAATGCTTGTTTTTGCCGCTAGCATATTAAGTGCTCAGTTTTTTAGTCGGTTTGTCCTTATGGGTAAGATTTTTCTTGCTGTTGTAACTACCATCTGACTTGGAGTGCCTTAGACAACTAGCTTATCATTTTCTTAGATGTGGCAAAAGCTAAATTCATGATGACGGAATGCATGCTGCCATCAGCAGAATCTCAATTTATTACAATACAAACGTTAATATCTATTATCATTCCATACATATATGTTGGCCACTAACGTGTCCAATATTTGCTTCCAGTTTTTATTAATTATGCCTAGAAAAGGAAAAACAGAAAGAAAAATGATTAATATGACTTTTTTCTTATGTGAGAAATTAGATGCTGGTCTCTGTGGTAGGCACTATTAACCTACTTATTCAAACCAAAATCTATGCCCTTTAATTTTTACCAAGTCTTGATTTTAAAGTCTAAAAGGCCCCACCCCAAGAAGAAACGCATTTTTGGATTATGGTATTAGCAAACATTCATAGGTTAACTTCATTTCCAAAGGAATTTGAACTGTACATTAAGAGTTTTTTATGTCTTCGGCAGACATTCATAATTCTTCTCATTATCACTAGTACCACAAAAATATATGCAGCTCCACTTTGGTGGCCTTAATTCAGAGAAATATCCAATTTGATATAAAATGGACTATAATACCTGAAAAGATCTGGTTGTAGCTCCTGTGATTTTTGTCTTCAACATGCTGGAAAATGCTTCCAAAATGAAATGAAATAAAGAAGATGATACTGGATCCATTTGTTTGAGCATTTTTCACTAGCAATATGTCCAAAAAAAATCTAGTCCAAGTTAATGAGAAATCTAGTTGTACAAGCTGCATTGGATGAATAAAGGAGGAAACTGAAACGCAGAAACCAGTTAAAACAGGAATTCCCTACTGATATTATCCATAATTTCAACTTTTATAACACGATTAGCTCTTTCTATGGTTATTTCGATTACTTCCTTGCTTGACAATTTCATGCACATGCAGGGAAAGTTATCAGAAATGAATCTTTCGTTAGATGATGATTGTTGAGGATCAAGTAAAGATGGCAATTCTAGCTTCATACTTAGATGAAGCACTTTAGATAGATTTGTATAGAATATTGCTACATATTATAGGTCTGAAATCATTCATCTGAATAGGATAGGAAGGCTTGGAAAAAAAGCTATGACAATACTGTTTAATCCATTTAAGATCCATACGAATGAGCACAAACACCAAAACTGCAACTAATGTGACAATTCTGCATCACAAACTCCCAATTCTGTTTGGAAATTCAACTGTATAGCCATCAGGGGTGGCCTTATTTGCAGATTTGTCAACTTAGACTCTATTACAAACCTCCGAGGAGTTTTAGAATCCTCATTTATATTAGAAATATGAGTGAATAGTCTACATCCTCAAGTATATCAATTTTTTTTCCTGCTGAATCATGCAAAATTGGTATCTTATTCTATTCTTAGATTGATGAATGATGACTTTTCTAAGGAAGAAAGCAGTATTAGAGTCTCCCAGGTTAAGCCACTCAATTTTCTAACTGCAAATATCTGTTTTGGGCATCATTCTGTTACTCAAACTACTATAGACCTTTTTACCCAAAGATTTCAGCAAGGTTCAAGTCTTTTTAATTAAGTTCATATGAAACTTCCCTGGCACCGTAAGCCTCCAAGACAATGCAACTGTTTCCTTGAAGGCAGGATCTTTCATCCAAAATAGACGAAATTTAAATGGTTTAAGTCCAGAGTTGAAACTATGTCATTTGAACCAGGTGAATGATCATACACCTCCAGTGTGGTATTTGGCAAGAACTCTACATGAACCGTGTTGCAAATTTCTATCCAGATTTCATTTGACAGTGCTCTGTCCAGCATATGTTCTATACTCTCTTTTGTTATGCCATGTAAGAGGAAATCATTTAGCTGGCACTTCATCGACATCAATGCTTTCAGTACAATCATTAAATTCTTGCATATCATTTAGATGAAAGTCATTGCTCCCTAAGTCTTTACTTGTTAGAAAATCTCCTTTAGCAGATGGTGACTGCCAAGAATAAAAGCAAAAAAAATATGCCATTTGTGCCCATTGTTTCTTGGAAAAAGGAAAAAATCTCTTTCTATCTTTTTGACAAATGTGCATTTGATAGATATCGTGATACTGGAGTTCAAGCAGTACAGTCATGGCTCGCGGTGGAGGCAAACGGTGATCAGTCGCAAGGATCATCGAGAAGTCGGCAATGGAGCTGATGGCTTTTATGGGGGAGTCAGAAAGCTTTGCAATGAGAAGGAGATATCTATGTGGAAATGCCTGTGGCCAACCAGCACCTTAGAGTAGTAGCTCATTAGCAATTCATGTATCTTGATATCTACCTTGTAAAGAAGCCTCTTTGTAACTGTAAATAGGATGCTAGGGATGCAAAGCACTTGTAGGATATTAGGCTTCAATTTTGTTTGGCATGATACAGAGGCCTTGAGAATACTCATTCCTAATTAATAATAAAAATAGCATCTCATAGTTCAAATAGAATACTACACTCTCTTATCCTGTGTCTATGGTCACAAATAACCAACTTTCATAAATTTTTGTATTTTTTTTTTAAATTACAATATGCAATGAATGTAATTAAATTTTCAATGTAATGGTCTATGAAAATTGGATTTATGTAAATATTTTCATATTTTTGGAAAAACATGTTAATATAGATTCGATCTTTTGTAGATCACGGACATATTGTTTTATAGATCCTCAAGACTGTAATTTTAATATAGAAGTGTAATAATTTTATGCATAATAATCAAGGATTTATGTATAAAAATCTATACGTTGAATTTCCCTTCTCCCTGATTTGAGCTGTCAAATGGGCGTACACACAATTTGCAGGCCCCGCTGCTCTAAAGGCTGTCTTACATTAGATGGGTTTTAATGATACTCGTTTCCAGTACAAGTTGACTTAGGCTATAAGCGGGTAATAATTATCTGTATATAATAATAATAATTTAAATAAATTTTATTTTTTAAAAAATATTATATATTAACAACAAATTATATATATTTTTTTTTTAATTTTATATTTATTTTATAAATTTTATAATTTTTTATTATATCGTACAAACTCATCCCAATCATTGTCCAAATACAACCTTAAATTAGCTGGTAAAAGTGGCAACACATACCTCTTGGAAGGGGTACGGTATAGAGACCATGATTAACAAATGAAAATGGCTAAATTCACACGTTTTTAATTTAAATTTAAATTTTTATTTATTAATATTTATTAAATAAATAAAGATGTCATTCTCTTTTTTTTAATTTTAAAATTTTATTTTATTTTTCTTTTGATTTAAATCTTTTGAGTAAATATCAACTTAATTATATGAAATTACGTAAAAATTAAATAGTTAAAGAATAATAATTTATATAAAAGTGAAATTAATATATTTATTATATATTAAAAACTTTATTTCTCTTCTATATTTCGTGAAACTTGTGAAAGTATAAAATAAATATAATTGAAATTTATATATTTAGTATAGTTAAAAACTTTATTTCTCCTTCATATTTTATGAAACTTATAAAAGTATATAATAAATATAATGTAGGGTTTTGTTTAATTAAAAAATTATTAATTTATGTACTGTTAAAATTATATATTTTATTAATAGATTAAAATATTAATAAAATAAATGACTTATCAAATATTTAAAAAAAAACAGACTATTGAGAAGACAAATTAAAATATATATATATAATTAATAACCGTTTAATTTTTAATAATTATTTATTACTAAAACAATATAATCTACATCATAATAATAATAATAATAATAATAATAATAATAATAATAAATTATTATTATTATTATTGTTGTTGTTGTTGTTGTTGCTACTTGTAAGTAAGAATAAGGAATGAGACATTTATCTAATTGATAAATATTACTATATTCGTTTTACAATATAAGTCGTTTTGAACTTATACACAAGAATTAAAGGTCCTAAATTTCAAATAATTTTAAAACTAAACTTCCTAAAACACTCATAATTATGTCTTTATTTATTTTGATAATTAGAGAGAGTTGTGTCATAATTAGTGGAAAGAGAGATATTACAAGGAGGGGTAAAGTTGAAAAAAGTAATAAATTTTTATAGAACTTTATCAAACGATCTATATTGTGAAAAAACTTTTCATGTCCAAAACGACTTATATTGTGAAACGAAAATAGTAATAGATAAGATATGGATTTAGGTTAAAAGTAAGGATAGTAATCGTGTTGTGTTCGAGTTGGCGGGTCGTGTCAATTTGGAATAATTGCATACGACAAGTCAACCCAAACACGACTCGATTAATAAACGTATCGTATCGTGTCAATCCGTTTATTTTCGTATCGTGTTCATGTTATAAAACGGGTTGACATGACATGACACGATTATACATAAAAATTAAATAGATAATTATTAAACCCATCAACCCAAATATTTACTAAACTCGTCAATCTGTTTACTCATTACACCAAAAAATAAAATAAAATCAAATTAAACCATATAAAATTAAAAAAAACTAATAAAACAACCAATGAAGTCACAAATAACCAATAAAATAACAAACCATCCAACTAAATATCTAGATATCTCAATAAATTCATAAGATTTAATCTTAAAAATCTAAACAAATATAGTTTTGCAATAAAACTGGATTGTTTAAGAAATTATTTTCTTTAGCTAAAAGTCATTGTAATAATATTATTATGACAAACACTAAATAATAATTAATTAAGAATGATTCATTTACCATATATCAAACAAATAGCCACATTAACATCATTTATTTTTCTTAAGAGGTCTCGTATAATTAAACAAAATAGATACATAAACAATGTCAATTAATTCATATAATGAAATTTAATTCAATTAATTCATGTAAAAAAATAAATTATCTAATTTTTTATAATAAAATTTGTAAGGTATAACAAAAAATATTAAATATAAATATTAAAAAAAAGTTAAACGGGTTCGCAGGTTGAAATAAATTGAATCCGTTTATGATCCGAACACGTTTAAAGTTAAATGGATTGACTTGTTTCGACCCGAACATGCGAAACTCCAATCTTAACTCGTTATAATCGTATCATTTTCATATTATGTTGGTATGTCGTATTCAATATTGCCAACCCTAGTTAAAAATATGTAAATTTAGTCCTTCCAAAAAAACAAATATGTTAAAAGTAAATATTTATATTTTTATGAATTACATGTGTAAATATTAAAGATGTATTCTAATTGAACTTTTGTCGAATTGTTTGGTTTTGATTTGATAAGGAATCAATTCAAATTCAATAGTGTTCTCAAATTCAAATATTGTATTCGAATTTTTAAATAAGTTGAGCTCGAATATTTAAGTTTGAAGGCTCGAGAATATTTTGTGCATATATATATATATATATATATATATATATATATATATATATATTATTTAGTTATTTAGTTATATTATTTTATTCATATATAATAAAATATTTATTTTAATATATCCTTAATCTCGTTTAAAGATTTTGACCAATTAGTTAATTGAATTTTGAATCAATTTCGATTTTTAATATATTTTGTATTAAATTGAATTTGAATTGGAGTCATGCTTTAAAACATCAAGCGTATCTCAATTATTTCAAAATTTGGCTCAACGTAACTCCACTACAATCCTAATAATATGCATTATATGTGGTATAAATTCTTAATATAATAATTTAAAATTATGATTCATCTAAATATTTTCTTTTACGAAATAACCAAAAAAAAAAAGTCTAACTCAATTATTTGAAATAAGTTAAATAACCAGTTTGCCAAGTAAAATAGAAAAAAAAAAAAAGGCCAAATGTTGATCCCTAAAAATTAAAAGTATAATTAAAAAGTGCCTAAAATATTTTTATGGCCTATAAGATTAGGGATGGCAAATCCAGTTCTTAAGACGGAGGTTCAGCTTGGCTCGGCCCTAGTAAACTGGGTTTCCGAGCTTTGGTGGAAATGGGGAGAGGATTGTTTGAACCTTATCCTTTGACCCGCTAGGTGGGCTTGAAGACTAATATCCCTGTCCGCTCTAATTCATCTAATATTTTTTTAAAAAAAAATTCTACCTATTTGCCATATATATATTATACATAACTTATTTATATAAAAATTAATTATTTATATATTCTAAAAATAAATTCTCATAATTTAAAATATAAACAGTCATATAATTCTAAAGTTTTTTAAAAGTAAATGATAATAATTAGTTTGATAAAGAGGTACTATTTTTATAATAATTTAAATTGTTGTGAAAATATTTTGTATTTTATTTTTAAAGTAAGTTGTAAAAATTTTTAATGGTATAAAACGAAATGATCTTCACGTTTGATTTTTTATTTTGCAAATCTTCTAAAATATTAAGTAAATAAAATTGCATTGTGAGATTTACTTTTTTTATAAATTGTACTATGTTTTTATAATTTGTTAAATTTTATTAATGTTATACTTTAATTTATTTTATTTGGTATATTTGCAGTTATGCTTTATAACTCTATTATTTTATTGGGAGTTTTTTTTAATTATCAAATTTGAGTTTATTGAATATTTCAAATAAAAAAATTTTCTTCTCACTGTTTTTAGGACTATTGTAGGTACGATTAAGATTTTTTTTTTTTTCCTTTCTGGTCCACTAGACCTCTCGTTAGGGATGAGCCAAACGAGGGAATAAATTTGTTTTTGGTGAGTTGAGGTTGGAGATCCTCACCTTACCCCATTATAGAGATGCCTAAGGACGTTACGTATTTTCTCCCCTTACTTTTTTTTCCGCTTTCTCTCTCATTCTCAATAGATCGTTAAGTGCCTCTTAATTTCTTGTTAATAATTCTATTTTAAATATAAATATAGCACGATTTATATTTTTTCTCAACTTCACTCTATCTAATCTCTTTTTTCCAAAGTTGAATCTTCAATCTTAAAATTTTTTTACAGAAACTGAAGTAGGAACATGGACAATTTGTAATAATAATAATAATAATAATAATAATAATAATAATAATAATAATAATAATAATAATAATAATAATAATAATAATAATAAATTTACTTGGTAAATAAAAAAAATAAAAAGAGCAAAGAAGGGACACTTGGTGACTTAGAGGGTGGGAGAAAGAGCGAGGAATTTGGGTGAGAAGATCTATTTCGGGTTAGGTATGGCTTGCGATATGAAAATGTGGGAATGGAATCGGATTTCCAATCCCCATTCCCATCCTACATTAGATCAAATAGAATTTCTTTTAATTTTATTTTTCATAGAAATAGAAAGAAAAGTATTCAATTACATGGATAACCCTGCTTATTGTTTGGATAAGTTAATAAAAATTGCTTAAAATGTTATAAAATCAATAAGATAAAAGTGACATTTACTTGAGATGTTGTTTATTTATTTAGAAGATAGATATGCCCATTCAATTTCTAAGATTATTTATTAATTCAAAAGATAAATGTGATTGTTCATTTTTATAAGGTTATTAATTTTATAGGTAAGATAAAATCATATTTATTAGATTCAGTTTTTATCCTTAGATAATGTATCTAATTTCTATAAATAGGGGCTTATTTAAACGAACAAAATATGAGCTTTGAATTCTAAATGATTCTTTTATTTCTTTATTCCCCATTGTTTATTCACTTTACAATTTTCTCACAGTTTATTTAATGATTGTATTTTGAATCAAATTCATAATATGTTATCAATACGAGATTCTATCGAAGTTATTTTTATTAAAGTTTGCAATCAAGTCAACACTATTAAAATTATTCTACTAAATCTTATAATCAACTTACTCTACCAAAGTTATTTTTATTGAAATTTACAATCAAATCGACACTACTGAAATTGCTCTACTAAACCTTACAATCAAGTAGCTTGATTTTTTAAGTTTATAAGTAAGAAGAAGAAATGTATTTTTCCTATTTAATTTTGTATTAACATAATGAATCTAACCAAATTTGAGCTTATTATGTTGAAATGCATTTAGTTGTAATGGGTATGACAACTACTATTATAGAGTATACCATCATCACAAAATTGTGTTAAGGTCATAATTTTCTCGTTCATTATCTTCATGAATATTTAAAAGAGGAATATTTTACTGTGAAAGATCCATTTGTTTTGTGGAATAATCTAAAAGAAGGACTTAACTACTTGAAGATAGTTGTCCTTTAAAAAATATGGTATGATTAGATGCACTTACAATTGTAATATTTTGAATCCATCAATAAGTATAATTTTATTATATTTAAAATTATCTCATAATTAAAATTGTATAGACATATTACTGATGAAGAAATATTGGAGAAAACTTTCTCTATTTTAAACCCTGAGATGTGTTCTTGGAGCAGCAATACTAAGGAAAAGGGTTCAAAAAGTATGCAAAATTGATATTTTATCTTCTTGTAGTTGAGCAAAATAATGAATTATTGAATAAAATCATGAAACCTAACTAATAGGTTCTACAATACTATTAGAACTCATAATTAAAATTGTGGTTATAGGCATGGCCGTGGCATGTACGTAGCCATGATAAAATTATTCATTACAATTGTAGTGATCAAAATAAAGTTATGAATAATAATGACAACTACTAGATGTGAGTAAAAAAAATAGTGAGAAAGGAAAAGAAAATTACGTGATCCAAATAAATTATGAAATAAATATTATCGATATGGTATGAAAAGTCATTGCTCTCGTACTTGTCGTATGACAAAATATCTTGTTAATCTTTATTAAGTTTCTACTAAAAAGAAAAACAAAAAAATGTATAAGCAAACTTTGTGTTGCAACATTCAATTGTGATGATGAAGATAATGCAAATCTTAAAAATATTAGTATTGTATAACTCATTTGAAAGTGGCTAATTTCTTTGAATATTTAGAAGGAAGAATTGATTATTTGATTGGTGATGGCTGTATCCAAAAGTATTAGAATTTAACTTTTTATATTTTATTTTTATGTCCTATATATTCAATATTGTAATAGTAATTATCATTTAAAACTTTCATTTTGTAATTTAAATACTTAAGTTTATTAATATGTTGTCATAATCAGATGGCCATTATCCCATCTATTGGATTCAAAAGTAACATTGAAGATATATGCCAAATTGATAGTAGTACAACGCACACTATATTGAAAGATAGAAAATATTTCTCTTATCTAAAGAGGGGAGAAACAAATGTTAATATTATAAGTAATAATGTAAAATTCATTGAAGGTTTCAGAAGAGTTAGTATATTATTATCCAAAAGAACAATATTTGTTTTTCATAAAGCACTATTTTCCTTAAAATATCAAAGAAAATTATTAAATTTTAAAGATATCCACCAAAATAGACATCATATTAAAATAATAAAGGAAAATGATTTTAAATATCTCTATATTACTCAAATAATTTTGGGTAAAAAAATTTTATTAGAAAAGTTACAATCTCTTTCATCTAGCCTATATTGTACAAAAATATATGCAATTGAAGTGCATCATTCAATAAATTAAAAGTTCATTGATCCTGCAATATTTATTTGGCATGACAATTTAGGTCATATAGGAGTTATTAGTATTATATGAAAAATAATTGAAAATACGTATGGTCATCCCTTAAAATGTTAAAAGATTTTAACTTCAAATAAATTTTTTTGTGTTGCATGTTCTTAAGGGATATTAGTTGTTAAATCTTCTCCAATAAAAGTGGGATTTGAATTCCTAGCATTTTCAGAAAGAATTCAAGGTTATACATATATGGATCAATTCATCTACCATATGAACAGTTCATATATTTTATATTTTACTTGATACATCGAACATGTGGTTGTCTGTCTATTTATTATGAACTCACAATGTGTCATTTGCGAGATTATTTGTCCAAAAAATTGATTAAAAATACAATTTCCTAATCATCATATCCAAATAATACACCTAGACAATATTGGAGAATATTCTTCTCATACCTTTGATGTGTATTGCATACCAATTGGCATTACCATTAAACATCTAGTAACTTGTGTTTATCTATAAAATGATATGGCCGAATCATATATTAACATATTATAATTAATTGTTAGACCATTGTAAATGAGAATAAATCTTTCCCCATCTCCTTGAGGATATACTATCTTATATGTTGCAGCACTTACTTGCATAAGCTAACAAATTATAATAATTTTTCTCCTTTACAGCTGACTTTTAGTTTAGAGCCAAATATTACTTATTTGAGAATCTTTTAGTGTGTAGTTTATATACTAATTGTATTAAATTAATATACCAAAACGGGTCTTCAAAGAAGGTTGTGGATATATATTGGATATTATTCTCCCTTTGCCATCGGATATCTTGAACCATTGATTGGAGACGTATTCACAACAAAATTTGTTGATTATTACGTTGATAAATTTTTATTTTATAAATTAAGGAGAGAACATAAACAATGTAAAAAAGATATTACCTTGACAATATTATTAAATTATTTGGATCTACACACAAGCACAAGTGATTTAAAAGTTCAAAACATATTCATTAGTAAAGACTTGCAAATCAATTGCCAAGTTTTTTTGGTTAACTCCAAGGGTTACCAAGTATTATATTCCAACTATAGATACTTCTATTTGAATAGAAGTCCTAATAGGACAAAATGTAATCCCTATAGCTGTTGAATCAAAAGTATGCCAGAAATGTGGATGACCCATTAGTTCCAAATATAAAATTTCTCAAAATAAAAGAAGATTAAATGATCAGACTAATCAAATTGAAGAATTAGAAAATAAGAACCAAGAGGCAGTTGATGAAAAGATTCAAATTTCAAAAAGTAGTAAAAATAATATTGAGATTTTCTTCAATTGTATTATTTATGGCAGAAATTAGAATCGGTTGGAAATAGATGGTGATCATATTTTTGCATAAAATATAACACTTGATGTTTTAAAAAATAATAAGGATCTTGAACTAACATCAGTTGAAAAATATTGTCATAAAAGTTGTTACTCAAAATAGAAATATGTGATTTAATCGGAGTTAAACTTATTTGTACAGTGTGGGGCTTTTGGACTTATAATCCAAACACTAGAAGGTATAAAGCCAATTGGGTATAAATGAGTATTTGTGTGAAAGTGAAATGAAAATAATGAGGTCATAAGATATAAAGCATGATTTGTAGTATAAGTCTTTTTGCAAAAATTAAGTGCTAACTACGATGAGACATTTTCATCCATAATAGATGCAATTATATTTTTGATATATTATGAGTCTAGTAGTATGTTAAAAGGTTGACATGCGTCTAATAGATACAACTACTACTTATTTATATGCAAGTTTTGATAATAAGGTTTATATGAAAATTCCAAAAGTATTTATCATGCCTTAAGCATATAAAATTGGCCCCCGTCAATTAAATTACAAAAGTTATTGTATGGTTTAAAGAAATTTAGATTCATATGGTATAATCATCTTAGTGAATACTTATTAAAATTATAGTATAAAATGATCTAATATATTTATGTATCTTTATCAATAAATCTGAATCTAACTTTGTGATACTAGTTATATATGTTGATAATATTAATTTTATTTGGATCTCCGGAAGAGTTTTAAGAGACAATGGATAGTCTAAAACGAAAATTTGAACTTAAAGATTTTGTAAGAACAAAGTTTTGCTATGGTCTATAAATTGAATCTCTAAAAAATTGTATTATTATTTATCAATCAATATATAAAAAAAATTTAAAAGGTTTTACATGGACAAAGTACACCCATTAAGTATTCTAATGGTTGTCATGTTATTAGATGTAAATAAAGATTATTTCCAACTATGGAAAGATAATTAAAAACTTCGTAATCCTGAAGTACCATATTTCAGTACAATTGGTGCATCATTGCTAATAACACTCGATCTAATAAAGCATTTTAAATTTATTAGTAAGATTTAATTCTTCTTATACATGACAACATTAAAAATGGTATTAAATATGTCTTGAGATATATCTAAGAGACAATTGATCTTGAATTGTTTTATTCAAGTTATAACACCTCTCTGTAAGTATTTATTTAATAAAAGGATTAATTGAGGTAATATATATTTATGGATAGTTACTCGAAAGGTCATTAAGAGAGACCCAAGATATTAATTGGGGGTGACCCATTATATTTAATGAAGTTTAGATATTTGTAGGAAAGTTATTTGACCATTTGATCATGAATGGTTAAGTGAATCTTCCTACATAAGCTTTCTAAATAGGCTTCTTACATAAGTTTCTTAGAATAACTATAAATAGAGGAATTGAGAGAAAAGAGAGGGAAACCGAAAGGAAGAAGGAATAAAGGAAAGAGAAAGGAAAAGGGGAAGGGGAAGTTGGGGGGGGGAAGGGGGCTAGGTAGGCGAGAGAAGAAGAAGAAGTTAGAACTTTAAAGATTGATTTTTGCTCAATCGCTTAGGTAAGCTTGACTCGAGGAATTAATTAGATGAAGTGAGCCCGTTTTGTTTTACAAATACCGTTTTGTTAATTACTTGTCTAATACTTGCATATGCGCATTTCTCATCAATTGTTTTATGAAACATGAATTTCATGGGTCGCTAAATATAGATATTGTGAGACAAGTAATTCTCTGTGTAAGAAAAGTAAGTTATGTATGAGTAAAGTAATCTTTGTGTGAGACTAATATTCTTTGTTTGAGAAAAGTAATTCTCTGTATGAGACTAGCAATTTCTGTATGGACCATTAATATCCATGTGAAAAAAGTGTCTATTTTGTTTCAATTATAAACCCTTAATTACTATTTACAAGTTGTCTTATTGGAGAAATGCTAAGATACCCTTTTTACTTATTTTAATAGAAAATCACAAGCACACACGAGACTCACTGAGGGTTTTGCACTCACACGTTTCTTTATGTTCTTCTATTTTGCATTCTGTTGTACAGTTTAGCAATCAGAGTAGTGTAGCAGAAGCAGAATGGGGTAGAAATAAGCAATATGATATATTGCAATGTTTTTAGAATCGGACCGGTCATCGAACCGAAAAAGCTACTGGTTCATGGTTTAATGGTCCAACCGTAATTAGATTGTAATTGAACCGGTAATATTATAATTTAAAAATTAAAAATATAATTATTTTTTTAAAAAAATTGAGTAATAATATAGTATAATTTAAGTTCATAAAGACATAAGTATTCAAATTTATGATTAAAAGTAATTATTTTTAATTTATAACTAACAATCTAACACATTAAAGTAATTTATTGAATTATACAATTTAATTTACCCCAAATTATAAAATTTGACCCAAATTTTTTTTATATAGATGATCGGTCCAACCGGTCTGACCGTCCAATTCACGGTCCAATCGGTCCGATCGGTCGGTCCAAACCAGTCTGAATTATCCAGCACGATTTTTGAGTTATCCGATTTATTTGATTGAACCAGACCATTTGAGGGACCGATTCACAGTCCGGTCCGATTCCAAAAACCTTGATATATTGTATACTATGTTTTAAGTTTAGAATATTATATAAAGATTCGAAGTTTATGTATTTTTTACGAATTTTTCCTATAAATACATTCGAGTTATCTACGTTTAAATTAAAATTTATTATAAAGATTCATTGTCTGAGAGTTCAAACAAATGCGACATCCCATGAAAACAAAGCCCACCATGACTAGTAAATATGCGAGTCACTACTAGAAATTGGACAATTAGTCACGGAAATTAGTCACGGAAACTGGTGTAGAAGGTCACCCACGAACCAACCACCAAATTTTTTAAAAATTGTGAATATATTGATCAAAGATTTTTGTGGCTAATTCGTAGGTGATTAGCCACGAAAAAGCCACATATATTTTTCGTGGTTAATCTCATACGAATCAGCCAAAAAAATTGTAAAAAAATTAATTATATATTGATAAAAGATTTTCGTAACTGATTCGTAGGTGATCAGCCATGAAAATATCTGTGGCTGATTTACCCACGAATCAGCCACAAAAATCTTTTTTCTATATATAGTCAATTTTTTATAAAAGATATTCGTAGCTGATTTGTGGGTGAATCAGTCACGAATCAGCCACGGATATTTTCGTGGCTGATCACCTACGAATTAGCCACGAAAATCTTTTATCAATATATAATCAATTTTTTTAAAAAAATTTGTGACTGATTCGTAAATAATCAGCCACAAAAATATTCGCAACTGATTTGTTGGTGAATACTGATTCGTGGCTGATTCACCAACAAATCAACCAAGAAATAGCCACGAAAATATTTTATCAATATATAATCAATCTTTTTTTTAATTGATTTGTGGCTGATTCGTAGGTGAACAACTACAAATTAGCTACGGATATTTTTTGTGGTTAATCTCCTACGAATCAGCCACGAAAATATTTGATCAATATATATTTATAAATAAATATTTAAAAAATATTTATATATAGATTAATATTTATTTATATAGAACTATTTATATATAAATATATAAAAAATATTTTCAATATGAATATAAAAATAAATATTTTTAAATATAAATATAAAAATAAATATTTAAATATTTATATATAAATAAAAATACATATTTATTTTATATGTTATTATAAATATTTTTATATATAAATATTTATAAATATAGATATCTATATATCTATATTTATATATAAAATAATTTATCTATATAAATAAATATTATATATATATATAAATATATATACACACACACACATACATACATACACACACATATCAATATATAAATATATATTTTTATATAAATGTATATATTTGTAAAAATTATTTAATAAAAATGGTAAAATAATTAACAATATATAAACTTTTAATTATATAAATATACAACATAATTTATTATATTGAATAATATGGTTCTATAGTAAATTGAATATGATTGTTGTATTCTGTAATAGTATTAACATTTTAAAAAAAATACAAAATGAGTGTTGGGAATGGTTTAAATGAAAAAAAAAAAAAAAGAGATATGTCCAAGTAATTGAATTTGACCCAATTGGTTAAGTCTCAACCTCTTATATGAGAGGTCATGGTTCAACTCTCGAAGGACTCAAAACATTCTCCAATTAATTAAAGGGTTACGATCAAGAGTGCTTGATTCACAAATTGAGTTGTGGACTACACTAAATGGATGCACCTATGTGTGGTTGATATCAATGATCTATATATAAGAAAATTGTGATTTATCTTATAAAAAAGAATTTTCAATACCTTTTTATGAAGATAATGTAGTTTTTTAACTTAATTAAGATGGTGATATATTAAAAGAGATAAGATAAAATATATAACAATTTTTTTTAATTCTGAAATCGAAAAAAATGGTGAAATAGATGTATAACATATTTGATTATTAAATAATTTGACAAATTTATTCACTAAAACATTATCGATTGTTACATTTAAAAATTTAGTATATAAAATTATGATGCGTTGGTTGAAAGATATGAAGTTATCTAGAATGATGTCATCAAGAAGATAAGTATGTACGTGTGTGTGTGTGTGTGTGTGTGTGTGTGTGTGTGTGTATGTATATATGTATATATGTATATATGTATTAATACCATCTCAAATATCATTGTACAAAAATACTTATAAACATGTAATATTTAGCAAAACAGTTATGCAGGGACTTACTTGGATATCCTCAATAATCAACCAATGCAACACTTAATTTCTTTTTCACTTTCTTCATTGTCTAGAATCAAATCCACTCATCCTTTCATGCATCATGAATCCTTATGATCATATCATCTAATTCATCCATGGCATCTAGATAGACTAATTTTATTAACTCATCACTATAGCTTCCCATGATCATGCATCTCATCATGGCATGCATATAATCGAATATCATAATCAATACAAGGACTTCTAATATTCGTCTACCATAAACTTCCTATAATAACCCTATTCAAACTCATCAATATAGTCTATTCATGCTTTTAGCTAGCCTTCATGCATGACAACACCGCTTAAGCAAAAAGGGATCGAGACCAAGAATTCCTCTTGACTACACACACTAAGAGCAAAGGTGGTGTCTTTAGTGGTTGTTTGGGTTCACTTGAGGAAGAAAGGTTGATTGTGATGCTCTAGCCTTCTTGTTTGAAAATCTCCAATAAAAGGGGACAAGGATCAATCTTTTGATGACCGAGATTCGAGGAGAAAAGAAGAAGATTATGTGAATAAAAGTTGAAAGGGTTTGAAGAATTACTCACCTTAGGTTTAGATTTCAAGTTTGGAGATGTTTGGAGGTTGCTAAAGACAAAATCCTTAGAGAGAGTGGTGGCTGTAATTCTTGAGTAGTAAAAGGTGTTTAGGATTTAATTGAGGGCTGGTTTGTGAAGGGAATAGGTTAGGTTAAGGTGTTTTAGGGTTTGAAAGAGGTTGTTCTTGTTTTGGACTTTTAATCACAAAAAGGAAAAATGACAGCTTTTGGTTTTCTTGGTTTGGCCACAATTAGTAAGGTTTTGGGAGGTTTTTTGTGGCTGTTTTTTTGTTGTTATTGTGGCTGAAATAAGAGAGGAAAAGATAAGAAAAGAAGCTGCCTTTTGTTTCATGTGTTGGCCGAAAAATTCGGAGAAGAAGGATGATGGATTTTTTGTGTTGTTGTTTTAGCTAAAATAAGAGAAAATTGGAGGACAATGTTGCTAGAATTTTCGTGATAAAGGCTTAAAATGGCAAAAATCATCAAAACGAAAGCATGCTAGGAAAACGAAAAATTTACTTCTGTGATTGAATGGCCCTCTTCACACTGATGTAGATGTCTGTACAAGGATATTTGAAGTTATTAAATCACATCCTTGTAAACGTCGACTGCGTCTCATTCGTGTGAAGCCTTTGGTCTTTTGAAATGGTACCCGTAGCACAGCCGGTGAAAGTTTAAAGAAGTGGATTTACAATACGTTTTTCTTCTCTGTGAATGTTTCACATACTTTAGTTTTGTGAATTGGAAAAATTCCAAGAGCTACTCACACCCAATGCATGATAACCCATTTTCATTTCCTATCCAATTCCCTGAGAGAGAAATGCCATTTGCGTGAAAATAAAAGCATCTATACTTTCTATTATCCTTCAATAACACGGGATCTATCCCGTGTTGTCTTTTATTTTTTAAAATTTTAATTAATTAATTTAAATTTTTTAATAATTTTATTTTACCATTGGTCGTATTTATTGGGCCAGATAAAATTATTTTCTCTTGAGCTTGAACACTCATAAATAATAAATCTTAATTATTTATTTTCCGAGCTTCCTTAAACAGTCTAATAAATAATTAACAAGTCCAAATAGACTAATATAAAATTTCATACATTTTATATAGTTTATATCAAATTAATTTTCTAATTATTTAATCTGAGCCTTAGGCCCTGAATAATTAATTAGCCAATTAAATTAGATAAAATAAATACTTTCTCAGACATTTTATTTTATTCTAATCCAATAATAAATTAGACTAATAAAATAAAATAAAACACATAATTATCAAGATAAATTCTTTAACCCAAATCTGTCAGGACTTAAGGGACATTTCGGGGACCAAAAGACACATCGTCTTGGTTACTAAAATGACCAAAATACCTCTACTACCTAAATAGTTGTATTTTGCATTTTAAATATATCATAATATCACCATAAGGAAATATTGTCCCCAAGGACAATGCTGTGTTAGCAAAATCTTTGACCTATAGGTGTAACGACTAAAATACCCATTTACGCATCGCCATGTATTTAGAGAGGAGAAATGTACTAACATCTCTCTAAAAGACATCTACCATCCTTAACCCTCTAGTCTAATAATCCATGACACCTAGAATGTTTTCACTTTCTAAGGGAGTTACTTTAAAGCAAATATCCAAATCATGTTCCCTTGGGCCCTGGATAATTAGATCATTTGAACAGTTACAATAGGTGATATACTGCAGAAGTTATCTTGTACAAGTCTGTCTTAACTAACTAGTTACATATACTCAACATACAAGTATATCGGCTCTACAAAAGAACCTCAACTACAGTATATCAAAGTATATATTTCTAGCTTCGTCAGACCACCAACTCATACTCAAGCGGTAGAGTATTAGTCCACGCTATAGCAGTAATAGTTTGGGTTTCTTCTAAATAGTACTTTTAAAAACTATTATTACAAGTCGTATTCTACGTATTCGAAATACGCTCATACTATGAAGTGAGTAGACTACTCACTGGCTAAATGTAAGCCATTCCCCATTTGGAATTCATAACATAATAACCTAAATATGATGAGATTCACATTCTCATCAATCGGTTAAGAATAAATATTTATGTGTTAAGTAACTCGTGATCCATACCTTATTGTGAAAGATCATCATTCATATGGATCATTTACTCAAATATAATGGGTCATTTCCAAACAAAAATCATATACAAATAAAATGTAAATTCATAAACAAATTTTGAGAATAAATTCTTTTATTAATAAATTTGATAATTATACCAGATAAACTAATTTAGATGGCATATATTCCAACACGTGTGTGTGTGTGTGTGTGAACAGTGGCCGAAAATAAGGTGTTAATTCCCTTAACTTCCACTCACTTACTCCATTTCCCTTCTAATAAATTATACTTTCAATAAAACAAAAACTCAACCAACTCAACCAACACAATTATATCAAAGTAACTAAACTTATAGATCACATATACCCATGAAAATGGTTCAAATTATCGAATGCCATATAAAATATTATGCCGTGCATGACTTTTCCCATATCATAAAGGTGATTTTAATTGGGAAATTACAATATATATATATATATATATATATATATATATATATATATATGAAGTATTTTTTTATTTCCTAACTGAGGTTTTCCCCACAGGATTTTTCTTAATATATATGTGTGTGTGTGTAAAGTACTTTTTTATTTTCCCACTAGATTTTTCTTAATATTTTTAACAATGCAATGTTTCCTTTAGCATAGAAAATGTACTAATTTTTTTTCTTTATTAGGTTTTTATCTCACATTATTTTTCTTGGGAAAGTTTTTTATTCAAGCATTTCTAAAATGTTGAAAATGAACATCTAAAGAATAGTGTTATGAAATTAACAAGATAAAAGTGACTGTTTATTTTCTAATGTTATCCATTTATATACAAGATAAACATGATAGTTCGGTTTTCGCTATTATATTTATTTATTTAAAGGATAAATGTGATCGTTTGTTCTTTTTGATGTTATTAATTTGATAGATAAGATAAAAATATATTTATTAGATTAATAGGGAATTTATATTTAAATTACAAGTGATTCTCTTATCTTTTTTCCTGTTATAGTATATTTATTTTGTAATTTTCTTTAAATGATTCTATTTTGTATCAAATTTAAAAATATAAAATTTATTTTTTAAATAAAATTCTTAATCTCTTCTTCCCATAGTTATTTTTAATTTAACACTATTGACAATAAAAACAAACTTTGGAGAGTAATTCTATAATTGCTTTTTAGGAATAAAAATTTAACTTCGTAAAGCGAAAATCACATTAAGAAATAAAAATAACTAAAACATTATTTTAATCATATCATAGTATCCCTAAAAGAAATCATATCATAATAAACCTATTGTTATGAATTATTGGAATCTCCATTAATTAGTGGAGGCACCACTAATTATGGATTTATGTGAATTATTAGAAGATTTTTATGGATGTCCACCATTTAGTGGAGACACCACTAATTAAGATTAGTGGAAGATGATATATGCCATGATGTAATCTACTAATTAGAGCTCTATAAATAGAGCTATTCTCTAAACTTGTAATACACCATTATTTTGTGAAAGAAAGATTAGTGAAAGAAAGATTAGAGAAAATTGTGAGAGAAAGAAGAAAGAAGAGAAATTCTTGTGCAAAGAATAGTTAGAGTTTTATTAGTGTGTAGTGTGAAGATTTTATTCTAACACTACCCTAATTTTATAACACCTATTTTTATTTCAACATTTTGTTTTTTTTTAAAAAAAAAATCCTAAATCCAAATGGCTAACACCAGATTAAAGAATCAAATTCCCAGCCAAAAACCCCTTATTCCCTAAACACGAAAACGCCCGTTCTTCCTCTCTCCACAAACCACCGTCACCACCACTACCACGACCACCATGAAGCTGTCTTTCTCCCTCTCCTCGAAGCCCCAGTCAGCCGTGAAGAAACCCTCCGGCACCTCCACCACTTTCGCGGGCGATGTGGAAGAATCCAACAACAGAGAATACGTTACAGAATTCGACTCCTCCAAGGCCCCGATTGACCCAACCAGAGCCAAACAAGATCGAGTAATTCCTCCCAAAGCCAACGAATGGAGGCCGCACAAGAGGATGAGGAATCTTGATCTCCCGCTCCAATCCGATGGCTCAGACCAACAGCAACCCACCGTCCAATTCGAAGTGGACCCCTTGTCTTCGGCCGAGCCTTCTTCGAATTCCATGTCCTACGGCCTTAACCTCCGCATCAACTCTAGCAATAATGATGTTGGTGCAGATGCTGAAGCAAACCCTTCCTTGGCTGTTAATGGGGATCTTATGCTGCATAAGTTGAGGGAGGATTTGAAGAGGCTGCCGGATGAAGATGGGTTGGATGATTTTGCTGACATGCCCGTTGAGGGCTTTGGCCGGGCTTTATTAGCTGGGTACGGTTGGCAAGAGGGCAAAGGTATTGGGCGTAATGCGAAGGAGGATGTGAAGGTGGTGGAGTATAAGAAGCGGACTGCGAAAGAAGGGTTAGGGTTTACTGGTGAACTTCCCGTCCCACATTCAAAATACAATCGTGGTAATGGAAATAATAATATCCACAAAATAAGTGAAAGGCAGGGTGAAAGAGATTCTGGAGAGGCTCAGAGAGAGGAAAAAGGGTTGTATGTGGGGAAAAACGTGAGAATAGTAGGAGGAAGGGAAATGGGTTTGAAAGCTAAGGTTTTGGAGGTGAATCGAGGAGGTGAATTTGTGATTCTGAGGCTTCTAAAGAATGAGGAGGATGTAAAGGTTCGTGTTAGTGAGATAGCAGATTTGGGGTCAGTACAGGAAGAGAAGTGTTTGAAAAAGCTAAAAGAGCTAAAAATTAGGGAAAAGAATGAGGATGGTGATAGGAAAAGTGGTAAAGACACAGAGAGAGAAAAGGATTTAAGGAGTAGTAGAAGAGAGAGTAGAGATGAAGGCATTAAGGATAAGAGGAATGAGAGTAGAAAGGGAAAAGAGGAAATAAAGGCCAGTGACAAAGTTTCATGGTTGACCAGCCATATTAAAGTGAGGATTATAAGCAAGGATTTAAAAGGGGGAAGGTTGTATTTGAAGAAAGGGGAGGTGGTTGATGTGGTTGGACCGACTATATGCGATATATCTATGGATGAGAGTAGGGAGTTGATTCAAGGGGTGGGTCAAGAGCTACTTGAGACTGCACTTCCAAAGCGAGGAGGGCCTGTACTAGTTTTGTATGGCAGGCATAAGGGGATGTATGGTAGTTTAGTGGAGAAGGATACTGACAAGGAAACTGGTGTTGTTAGGGATGCTGATACACATGAGTTGCTCAATGTACGTCTTGAGCAAATTGCCGAGTATCTTGGAGATCCAAGCTATATTGGTTATTGATTTAAGTCTCGTTGCTGTTACTGACATATAGTGGCATGAACTGCCTTTACATATTCAGGTATTACCAGTTGTGTCTGCATTGAACTGTTATTTCTTTTGCTACTTTCTCTATATTACTTTTCTAGTTACTGTTGTACTCTTCATTAGTGACACTTTGAAATGTTTTTGGTGGATTCAAGTTTTGATTTGGATAATTGTACTATGTTATGAACATTTTCAAGGTTGTCTGGAAGAATTATTTAGTTATTTAGTAACTTGTTATTTGCATTTCTTCTTGGATTTAGAAATGATTTTAGTCATCTTTTGTTTCGGGAGAACAATATTTATGAAATTATTGTCTTGAGTTCCGCATATGGATTAATAACAATAACCTTGTGGTGTATACATATTCCAACTTTTGCGTTTTATTTTTAAATATTATTTTTAATATGTCTCTTATTGCAATCCCAATTCTTATTATGAGGCTTTCATCACCGGCATTTCACTAACTTGATATGGTGGTCAGCATCAGTGTGTCGAAAATTTATTACTACACTAGCTCTTACCATGGAAGATGAGTTGTTTGTGTCTTCGAAGACTTGCTTTACAAAGTTCGTGTTCCTGTCATTTCCATTAAAAGCAGTCCTCTTTAGTCTTTAGCCCTCTTTGGATTTGACTTTTTGCAAGGAGGAGAGGGGGAGAGAGAGAGAATACAATGTTTCTCCTTGCAAAAAGAACATATAACTGATTGATTGCTCTAATCTGAGAGTTTGTTTTCCAGGGCTGCTGCATGCATATATATGAGTTAAGGGAAATTAGTTTTAAAGGAGGCCAGGACATTCCTAATAAAAAGTTAGCACTATAATGCTAAAGGGCCATTATGTATTTGGATATGTTCTACCTGATGAAACAACAGGAGGCAGAGTTCATAACTGCATGTGTTTAGTGGTACCTTTTCAGGAAGGAAAAAAAAAAAAGAGGAGGTGCTGGTTGTGTTTGAATACCTTGTTCTTCCTAATGACACTAGCCTTGTTCGAAACTTTTCTTTTCAATAATCTTGTAACTGTCTTCCAAAATCGAAAGTGCAGATGGCACAGTAAGCCCCTGTTGATGGGGGGTTGGGGGGGGGGAAGCAGAGAAAGAACAATCTTTGGGTCGTATTTTACCTGGGATTTTATCTGTTATATATATGACTAGTTAATCTGGCACAGTTGAAGTGCTATGTGGCACTTTACCAGCAATGTCAGGTAAAAGGGTTGGACCTTAAATATCTCTCTCTATGTTTACTTGTGAAGATGTGAAAGAAATGATTTGTGCAATTTAGGTATTAAAGAAGTAGTTTTAGTAAGATTCTAACATTAACAGAGAGAAACATGGTCGTCTTTTGTGCTAGGAGAAATGCAATAACAAGTGAATTGTTAAATGTGCCAGAACCCAATGTGAAGAAGAAGAATATAGAGGTGGAAGGCTTTGACTGTCTGAAGTTCAAATATAAATCTTTTGTATGCTGTCTCTGGGATCATTTGAGCTTATAAAGATTCTATCTGGGGAGTATGTTAGGGGGAATAGGCTTGTAAAGATAGAATAAGAGTATGTTGGCTTGCTTAGGAGGCCACAAAGGCTAGCTCTGCAACTTTGTTGTTTTAAGTCAAAACTTTAAATATGTAACCTTTTGCTAGTCTATATACTCTTAAAAATGTATGCAATGGATTAGTTGAGTGACACAGTTATTTTAGTTGCTAACTACTATTATATCTTGTTTGAAGAACTCCAGAAGATTAGGAAAATGTATTATTTATACTTGCCCAGTTGTGGGCAATGAGGCAAGGTTGATGCTGGCATGGATCTTCATTCAAGAAGGTGATTTTAAGCCGGTTTAACCACAGCAGTTAAACTGACCAAATAACAGACTGAGCATTCTGCTGCTGCTGCCTTTCTAAAATATTGCAGGTATCTGATGCAGAGGCCAGATTCAGTATCCATTAACTGACGCAATGGCATGTTATCAGGCAAGGTGTGGCGTGAATAACCGGAGCCTCACCGAAAAACGGAAAATCCTTCCATTTTACTCCTAATACTCAACCCTTACCAATTGCAGGATTCTGTCTGTCTGTTTGACCAAAAAAAAGGAAGCATAAATGCCTGCATTTCACTCTCCTAGTACTAAACCTTACCCATCCAATTCCCTTGCACCGGTGTCAAAACTCCCAGCATGTCCACAAAATGACCCTATATCTGGTGCTATGAGAATATCCTCACATTCTTGTTTCATTCTTTCTCTATAATCACATGCATTGTAGAAGTTGAAAACTCAGTAACTAAAGCTTTGTAAGCAAAGAGATAGCGAAGCCTAATTGTTGGCTGCAATAGCAAATAGAGTTAGAAGGGCCATTTTTGGCGATTTGCTTCAGATTCCGGGCCCTTCTCCTCTCAGCTGCATGAGAGGCTGAAGGTGAGGATAAAGAACATATTCAAATGTGGGCCATTCCAACTTCTTAAACACTCAACCAAACACAATTTTGTCTTTTCCAAGCTCTATGTTCTGTGGTACGTCTCCAATTATTTTATACATCTTTATGTTTTTTTTTTAAATGAAAGATTTACTATTTTTATTTTTGTTGTTGTTGGGTTTGAATGCATTAGATAAATTGCCGTTTTATATCCTTCTTTCATTCTTTTCATCAATGGATTGATTGGACGGTTGAACGTTACAAAGCATTGCACATAATAAGAAATTGCGTTGTAGTTTACATTTAAACATCTAGTGCGTATGCATTTGTGTCTTGAAATTACTATATGTTGAGATTTTGAAAGAGGAGGGGGGGTGGGGGGAGGAATTCATGTGATTCCGTATGCCCCAACTACAAGCTGAATGTATAAAAATTGCGTGTGTGTTTCTTTATAGAAGTCATTGAATGGAGCTGCTCTGTATGTATTTAATTTATCCCATGATCTGTTTTTCACTAAATTTATGCAACATTTATTCCGGTGGTACAACTAAATTAGCATATGGAACTGTACTTTGTGGTACTATGATTTACAATTAACTCCTCTGTTAGCATTTATGTTGTACTTTTCCATGACAAAGGGAGCATCCCTTACTGGGTGGTAGGTACGTTAATTTTACCTCTGAAAATTTGTAAACTTGCTTTGGTGGGAACTGAATTGTTTTGACATCATTGGTTCGTGGATTTGCTTCTATGCATACTATTTTTGTTCTTAATCATTGTCTGCAGCAATTCATCAAGAAAAGAAAGATTTTTTTTTTTTTTGGTTGTGGGGGTTTTTTTTTGGGGGGGGGGGGTGCAAGCAAACAGTTCCACTGCCCCTCACCTCATCTTTTATATTGCTTGGTGGTTTTGATTCTTTTGTGGAATAATTTATTCCACATTCAATTTTTATTGTTTTCTTTTTCCAGCGATTAATTGGGATAGTTTAAACAGTAAGATCATGTTGCTATGTAGCAAATCCTTGTCTGGAGTGTTTATATGCTCCTCCTGTTTTCCCCCCCAAAATGGTCACTTTTTAAGCCTTTTATTGTTTCAATTATCTATTGCTTTGGAAAATCAAGAAGGCATTTAATACTTTTTTCCAATTTTATATAGTCTTTTATTACTCACCATGACATTAATCGGATTGCGATTTCCATGAGGGTTAAAGTTTTACTTTTCCTGTGAAAACTCAATAGATTTTAGAACTTCTGTTAATTTGTGTGCAACAACCAAAAGTGGCACTTCAAAAAAAAAAAAAAAAAAAAGGAGGGAGTAATAAATTTAGTTGAGTTCTAGCTTGATTCAGCACTTTTTTTTTCTTAATACCCTACCACCCTTGCCTTGGGGCCCATTGTAGGAGGTAAATCGCGGAATATGCAATGGAATCTAACCCGTGACTTCACGGGGCACCGTCATCTACAAGTTCGGCCTTTGTTGTTGTGCGCCATTTGGCCTGGGGGCTTAATTCAGCACTTTTAATCTAGATTTATGCTGGTTCTGTTCAAATTGTTTGACTATGAAATAGTACGTGTGGTATAGCCATAAGAATCTATTTAGTGCTTTTAAAGGAAAATACATAGGTAGATCGAGGCTTCACAGACCACCGCATTGAAAACTTTTATCACATATATTGCATGTTTTACTTTCTAGAAAGTTATAAATTTTTAATGCATGTGATCCATGAAGATTGGGTCTGTATGAGTATTATTAGGATTCTTGATCTGCAAATTCTAATTTTGTTTATTGTTCTAAGATCGTTGTAGTGATCAACGATTGATATTGAAGCCATTGGACTAATCCAGCAATTTGTGTTTTTCAGTTCTGGTTGCTCTGAGAATTGATCCAAAATATGGGAAGTTAGTCTCTTAGTTCTAGTTAGAAAGCCTTGAGAAGGTTGTGACGTGGGAAGTAGTCAGGTGTGCTTATAGAAATGTTGCACGAAAATTTTGGTTTGGGCCTTCATGTGAATGATTGTGCAAATGTGAAGCAACTTGTAGACTCCTGTATCCTTTCTTTTTATACACAGTTTAAGTGATTGTTGTTCTTGATGCTTTTCTTTTGTTTTTGGCTGAATCTTTCAGGATTTTATTTTATGTCTATCGTTGGTACTCATGCCGCAACTTTTGTACTCGCAGGGTGTAGTCATTGAGGGTTCAGCTTGAGGAGCCCGCCAAATTTGTGGTGGATTGGTCTTGTGCCCACACTCCCCCACTCCTGCTCTCTTCTCTGACTTGTATCTTGAATATGGCGTACTGATATTGGGGAGTTGGGAGCTGTCTTTTGCAGACTTGGATATCATGTCACAGAAATATCACCTTTCAATAGGAGATAATGTTTGATTGGATATTTTTGTGTGTTGGTAACCCTTTCGGTTGCATGGTGATTGGTATGAATTCAAAGCTGCTATATACTATTACTTTTTCTTAAAGAGCCATTATTAATTCCTTTCCTTTTTCTTTGTTCCTGCTTGGACTTTAAAACTGGCAAGTCTGAGGCTTCTTGTCATAGTAGTTTTCTGCAAAGCACTGGGGGAAAGGTTTCAGGTTAAAATGCTCTATTTGGTATGCCTTTGTATAGAACTAGAAGCTCCAAGCGCATTGCAAATTCTCTGGACACAATAGAAAAGGGGAATGAAAAGCTCGTAAGCAACCTTGATGGCTACGGACGAAAGATTGCGAGTCCATTACTCTCATAGGATAGTTTACCTGATGGTGATATTTGAATGTTAGGTTGGGATACCAGGTTGACATGTGAATGTTACGTTGGGATACCAGGTTGACATGTGAATGTCAGGTTGGGGGTTTGAATTCTATTTTGGTATCTAAGGTTTTTATTTTGTCAAAGTGAGGTCATATTTGAATTTATATGTCTATAAGTTTGGAAAGGTGATTTATAATTTTCAGGAATAGTCGGCAAAGTTCGAATATCTGTATTATCAAAGAAAAAGGAGAAAAAAAAAAAAATTGCGAGCCCGCTTGATAAAAACAACTCGTGATTGTGTTTCCATTGATGCAAGCCAGTCTTCTTTAAGTTCTAATTTTCAAATTTGAATGTGTTTATTTCTATTTTAGGATTTATGTCGTAAAATGAATATATTTACTAAATTATGCTTCTAACCTTAACAAGACTTGTGAAAAGGAAAAAAAAAAAAAAAAGGAAAAAAGGATGGAAGCATTATGACATGCATCATCCCTTAATACTTGGGATTCGGGATTGCGCAATTCCTGTATTGGAATTGCGTGGCTTTTTTGCGGCTGTGATTTGGGGACGCAACAATTGTCTGGCTTGGAAATTTCTACACCGTTGGTCTCTAAAAAAGGGCAAAATGACGTCATTTTGCCTTTAGCTGATCGAAAATTACAGCTTGGTGTAGTGTAGTACTGGTCATCAAAAAATTAAAAATCCCACTTAAATCACCTGCTATGCAAACATAAACAAATCCCACCGAAATCACTTGCTATGCAAATATAAACAAAAGCTTTCCTCAGATGTTAATATTTTCATTCTCTTTCTTCTCTCATTCCTTCAAATACTGAGATTATTTCTAATGGTGTCGATAGGGTTAGTGTAATCTGACGAAATTGAAGTGCTCCTGATACACAAATGAGGCAATGGGCATGCAATGCTAAAGGGGATTTTTCTCCTTCAAAATTTGCAGTTAAGGTTCTTCATAAAAATATCCCTTCACCCAAGTTGTCTTTCGGTAGCTAAGTATGTTCATCTGAAAAATTGCATTCAATGTAATATGAGTTTTTAAGTTAATATTTGTGTTCATGTCTCTGTGAGAATGAGTTAGTAATGTATACATCCATATTCATGTGATTACTTTACTTGTTAATACAAGTTTGTTTGGCAGCATTGATTGTATACAGAACACAGCATAGCATAGCACAGCATCTGACCACACGTTTACTTATTTATAACATTCTCTCTGATTATCTCAAGGTTAAATTAAGAATTTTCCATGCAATGTATTTGCCTATAATTTACATGTTCCAATTGAAAAAATATTTTAACAGGAACATTCTACGAAATTTACTTGTAAGGGTACTCAAGTATTTTAATATGTTTCTTTGTTCTCTCTCTCTCTCTCTTTTTTTTTAATGATGTGCATAGGTTCCTTTTAATGGAGGACCGTACAAGTGCGAATGTTTGTTTTTTACCTGCCGTTGGACAGTTACTTGATTATGAAGAAGAAGCTTACAACTTTTACAATTGTTATGGTGCAACTATGGGCTTCGGTATACGTAGAGAGTATGGGAACAAGAATGCCTCTGGTATGTTAACATCTAAGAGGTTTACATGCTGCAAAGTAGGGTTTCGAAAGATCGATAAATGTGATAGAAAAATTAAGCGTTCTCGTGCAAAAATGAAGACCGGTTGTGCTGCTCGGATGGTTATTGTTCTAGATAGGGAAAAAAAAAATACAAAGTGACCGAGTTTGAATTAAGCCACAACCATGACCTTCATACTGCTACTTATGTTCATCTCATGCCGTCACAGAGGAATGTGAGCAATGCGCAAGGCATTGACGCTTCCTTAGCCGAAGTTGCAGGATTATCTTTAAAGCAATCTCATGAACTAATGTCAGCACAAGTAGGTGGCAAAGAAAATTTAGGGTGCACCAAAGAAGACTTGAAGCGATACCTCCGCAGTAGAAGATAAAGAAATTTACGATATGGTGAGGCCGCGGCAATAATAAGATATTTTGAAGAGTAAGCTTCTATGAATCATTCTTTCTTTCATGCAGTACAACTTGATTGTGATGAGCTAATCACAAATATTTTTTGGGTTGATGCACGCATGATCATGGAATACTCCTACTTTGGGGATGTTGTCACATTTGACACCACATATAAGACAAACAAACAGTGCCGATCTCTTGGAGTATTTGTTGGGTTCAACTAATATAGGCAATTAGTAGTTTTTGAGGCTGCTTTGCTTTACGATGAAACAATTGATTCTTTTAATTGGCTATTCACGACATTCATCGAAGCTATGGGAGGCAAGCATCCTAGAACAATCTTTACTAACCAAGATGCAGCAATGGCTGTAACAATTTCTATAGTTCTTCTACAGACCTTTCATGGTTTATATACTTTTCATATTTGGAGAAATTTTATAAAACACTTGGGATATCTTTGTAGGAAGGGATTGTCACTCTCGAACATGTTTCGAAATTGTATGTTCCATATTGAAGACGGGAAGGAGTTTCTTGAGACTTAGCAGGAACTCGTGCTAGTCCATGAGTTGGAGACAAATGAATGGATTAAAAACATATTTGCAGCTAGAGTAAAGTGGGCACGATGCTACCTGATGGGTACCTGGACGGCTGGGATGCGTAGTACACAATTGAGTGAAAGCTTTAATGCAGATTTAAAGGACCATCTGAAGTTAAATCATGATATTCTGCAATTCTTTACACATTTTGGTCATGTTGTTGCCTTGAAACGATACAAAGAAGTGATCTCAGAATACGAAAGTAAGCAAAAATTACCAATAATGGCGTTGAGAAACTCACAAATGCTAAATTGCGTAACGAAGGTATACACTCCCCCATTGTTCAATGAGTTTTATGCCCAGTTCGATGAATCCTTGGGGCTACTCATACAGAGAACAAGTGTCGCACCTAATTCTCTAGTTGAGTGCATTGTTGGACAGCATGATGGATTATCAAAACAGCGTACCATTACATTTGATGCATCGACGAAAAACATAACATGTAGTTGTTTGCTTTTCCAGAGTGTTGGAATATTATGTTCGCATTCTCTGAAAGTGTTAGATCACTTTAATGTAAAAATAGTTCCAGATCAGTACATCATCAGGCGATGGACACACAAGTCTATGGATGCCTCAGTTATTCAGGTTGACAGAGGTGTTGTATCTATCGATCCCAATCTTGACATTGCAGAGAGGTACAAGATGATGGCTACATTGTTGATACACTTAGCTGGCCAAGTTGCCGAGTCTCAAAGTGCAACTGAAGATGTTATTTCTATGGCAACCAAAATGAGTCGCAAGATTGGAGACAAATGTAATGTATTGTCAGCACGTGAGATGAGAGAGGGGAAGTCGTTTGAAAGAGATTTGGGCCAAGATGATGTGGCAACCATGAAATCTTCATCCCGAGTAGTTGAATCACAGTTTCCAAACCCAAAAGGTATAAAGAAGCGTGAGACCAACAAAACAAGAAAACGATTGAAGAGTTTTCTTGACAAATGGAGACCAGGAAAGGCACGTAAAATGAAAGGCACACCAATGCACCAGGTATGTGTTGTATAGCAATGTTACTGCAGTGTTGTTGTATTCCCTATTTGTTAGCATGAATTTTATTTACATCCGTACTATTAAGTGAAAAAGTTTACTTGTTGAAATAGCTAGGGGAGCAGTAGGGCCAGCAATGTACTTGACACATAGAAAAGGCCATTGAGGAAAGTAATTACTGCACAATTGAAACTTGTTAATCCTCACAGCAATCGGTAGGTAACATCCTTGTATATCCCTTAAATATGATATAAATTTGAAGGCACCTAACAAATAAATTTAGGTGAAATTTTTTTTCTTCTCGTGTAGCAAACATCGTTAAGCAATGTGACATCTGTACTTATACAGTGCAGTATGACTAGCATTCCACCAGCTTCTCTAACAAATTTTTCGCTCATGGAAATGGTACATTTCGCAGCTTGAATTTACTTCTTGATTTTCTTTAAGCTATAATGGCCATAATTATGAGATACCCTAATATACAGCGAGTGTTTTGGACAAACGCCGCACCGCTCTGTTCCCCATTTCATACAGCAAAATAGTCCTCTTTTGATGAACCAAGTCAAAGACTTGTAGCTATAGATAACAGAAGGTGGTACGTAAACAAATTTTGTGTGCACCTCTTTGTTCCAATTTTCTCATAGGTACTCTGTATGACTTTTGATACTCACTAAACGAAGGCTTTAATCTGTACCAGATCATGATGTCTTAAATCATTTTCTCTTTTTAGGGTTTTTGATAAAAAAGCTACTTCTTGAATTTTTTAGGAGTCATTCTTATGTTTTCTTTCTTATTTTGTTTTTCTGGAAAAAAAAAAAAGAATAACCTCTTGTGTGTATATCTATGGATGACAATCCGGAGATCAATGTGTTTAGAGAAATGCCTGTATAAATCAATAGAGATCGTAATCTATATTCTATATATTCACATGTTTCAGGTTAGTTTGTCGCTTGATGGACACTTGCTTAACTTCTATGGTTGTGCTTTAGAAGCATTAATGAGTAATTCTACTCTTGAATACCATGCTTGTAGATACTAATTTAGGCTCGACATACCATCAAGTTGGATTTCCAAGTGTGTTTTAGCAAATGCCGTTACAAGGAGAATTTTAAGTAGAGCTGCGCCTATGCTAAAGCTATCGTTTAAGATCTTGATAAACAATGTAGCATTTTCAAGCCTGCTACCCAGAAATTAGAAGACTCCTAAAAGAAAAATGTATACCTTGTGATGGAAGTGGATACTAACTGCTGTAGTTTAAGTGAATTTTGTGGAGTTATTTTCATTAGCTTTTAGGTTAATATCTACTTAATAGAGTGCATTATTGCAAACACAAATTGATCAAAATTGTCTAATATTACTCTTGCCTCTATCTTCTTATTCCAGATAATAATATGATTTTCAAGTTAAATAAACACACTTGAAGGTAATATATCTAATAATAGTAGTAGCACTTTGAAATGTAATTGTGGCACTGATAGTAGTAGCACTTTGAAATGTAATTGTGGCATTGATTTTTCTCATATTCCATACAGACTTATATTGACTCCTCTTACAAGGAAACATTCGACATTGACATGTGGTATTGGACTGGCACGCTAGAGAACCTCCAATGCAGCTTTTGCTTAGAGTAGTAGCTAGTGCAGGTTTATGTGGATGACATGCTTGGGGATTGTGTTCATGTGTTTGTGTAACATGTTCATGTATTTGTGCAATCTGATCATATATTTGCGTGACATATTCAACAAGTAATTAGCGCAAGTTGACCACATTGTAGAACATTGCTGTTGATGTGGTTGTGCAACGTGTTCATGTATTTGTTTCAGGTGGTCATGTCTTTGTGTAGCTTGTCCATGTGTGTGGAGTTCATTCTTATGATAGTTTGGAGTTACAGGGCTTAATATGATGCTAATTGTCACATTTTCAATGTTAGAGACATTTTGTAAAGTTTGTTTTCTTTGTAGGAGCAAACTAAATTTTGTAAAGCAGTTTGAATGAACTGGATCTCCCATGTCGTGAGCTAAGTGTATGGTGCAGTTTATGATCACGTGGAGGGAACGAGTCTCAAATAGGTACTAGTCTCAATGGAAAAAATGTTGATGGTACACTGGTACTTATGCTGAAATGCCAACTCTTGTGACATGTTGGAGTTAACGAGTGGATGTTAACATGAATACAGACACATGAATAATTGGTACACATACATGAATAGGATACATAATAGTATGAACACAATTCTCTTCATATAGACAAGTGACATTTACCACAAATACATGAATACTCACTACAAATACATGAACATCATACAGCCCGGGCTGACGCGGGTTTCATCTCTCAATGCCGAACCGGTTCGGCTTTGGCCTCACTCCTCTATTTTGAAGCACTTCTATCTTGCTCATTTGTAAAGTTTTATACTCACTGATCTTTACTAATGTCAATCACCTCTCATTCCTCTTTGTGATGCCATTGAGAAGATGAAGCCGGCTCTCATGGCCCATGAAAGAATTCAAAGTTAGCAAGAGTGGGAGATAAGCCTTATTGTTATTGTCTTTTTCTTAAAAAATTTTTTTGCACCCTCAAATCTGTTTGCCTGATATAAATTCATTTCCCAATTTGGCCAATTTAAGATTGAGATATATCAACCACATTTTTAACTTGGCAATGAATTTTATAGTTACTTTCTGAATATTTATTTCTCTCCATTTGATACACAAGAAGTGCTCGTTATAGCATGGAGGATTGTTTTGGTAGCTGATTAAATGGGATAAATCCAAATTTGTTATCCCTTAGCATTTGCTTAAGGTGTTTTCTTCTGCCATTGTGTACGCAATTTCTTGTACACTCCTAACCTTATAATTCTAACAATTGATTTTGCCCTCCAAGGTTTGAATAGATGTAGCCCTCTGCATTGAGCATGGTTTGAATCCTTTTATGTTTTTTAACCCTTGGTTTCCATCCTACTTATCTCTTAATGAACACTAAAATCAATCACATGAACACAGATGTAGCCCTCTGTATTGAGCATCAAGTTTCACAATCACATGAACACAGCCACACAAACACATGAATATCCTATATAACTACATGAATACCTGCTAACCATATAAGCAACCTTTTATAACCACATGAACACAGCCACACAAACACATAAACACATGCCACAAATACATAAACATAGGCCACAAATATATAAACATCCTATATAACACCGGCCTACCATATAGCCAACCTTGCACAACCACATTAACACAACCACACAAACACATGAACATCCTACATAACTATATGAACACCAGTTAATCATATAGCATCTTTCACAACCATACTAACACAGCCACACAAACACATGCACCCAGCCACACAAACATATAACATCCTATATAATCACATGAACACCTGCCACAAATACATGAACATCCTATATAATTACATGAGCATCAAGTTTCACAATCACATGAATACAGCCACACAAACACATGAACACCGTCACAACTACATGAACATCCTATATAACTACATGAACACCTGCCAACCATATAGGCAACCTTTCATGACCACATGAATACAACCACACAAACACAGAAACACATGCCACAAATATATAAACACGGGTCACAAATACATAAACATCCTATATAACACCGAGCAGGGCCATATAGCCATACAAACACCTGCCTATCATATAGCCAACCTTGCATAACCACATTAACACAACCACACAAACACATGAACATCCTACATAACCACATGAACACCAGTCAACCATATAGCATCTTTCACAACCACACTAACACAGTCACACAAACACATGAACATCCTCCATAACCACATGAACACCAGTCAACCATATAGCACCTTTCACAACCACACAAACACATGAGCACCTACCACAAATACATGAGCATCCTACATTACAACATGAACACAATCCTCAACATAGCCAGCCTTTCACAATCACTTTAACACAGCCACAAAAAACACAAACACCTGCCACAAATACATGAACATCCTATATAACTACATAAACACCTGCCAAACATATAGCCAACCTTTCACAACCACACTGACACCCCACACAAACACATGAACAACCTCCTGGCAAAAAACATGAACATCATGCATATCCACATAACCACAATCCTCAATATATTCCAGACCTTTCACAACTACATGAACACAGACAAATCTGCACTATGTTATTTCGTGAACTAACCACTCAAACACAAAATCTTAAATCTTCACAATTTATATATACATTAAGGTTGAAGCACAAACACCACAAGTTTGATGAAGATCATATGCTATCCATCAAACATAGATAACAATGTATCACCATTACTCCTATATACCAATAATAATACTATGTAACATATACTCGATAAACAATAACTATTCATCCTTGTTTAATATCCATTAAACATCTAACATGAAAATATAGTCTATAGAGGGGCTCAGTAGAATTCAAAAAATTGGCAGGCTTTCTTATGTCAGCTCCGATAGTCATTTGTGTTGCTGCTCCTCAGTTACAGCACGCTAGATTGATTCAAAAACCTCCGGCACCACTCGAACACAAGCCTTCCTCCCACTAGAACACAATTTAGTTCTCCATGTTCAAGCATCTCCCACACCTCATGTTTGCTTCCACCATAATTTCCAGTGCTTAGCAACCTAGCTAGGCAACTTCAGCTCATGGCATATCCGTTCTCGCTCCTCATTTGCATTGGCTCTCATTAATGCCTCGCAGGATTGCACATGATACTGATTGGCATTAACCTGTCAAGTTGCGTTTCAACAGCATACATAATTAGATCTATGTATGTAAAAGAGATAAAATTGAAATCCGATATTAATGCTTTCCTCTTGGATTACCTTGGTCACAAATGGGTCCATTTGACCCCATCACCGCTCTAAGAATTGTATAGCTATAATCCCAGTATCACACCTAATAATGAGTAACAACAAATAGCATGTTAAGATTTCTAGACAAATGCATCAAATTAAATTCTTTCGCAACTGTGGATAACTTAATTGAAAGCTTACTCCATGTTTTTGCTGCATCGGGATACACTGGCTGTATAAATCTTAAATGGCGTAGACAACGGATAAGCAAAGGGGTATACTAGTTTCGGAATCGTATCAAAGACGTATCCCTACAATTTAAATAAGAAAAATAACATCTTTTTAAATCTTCTTGTTGTTTATATAACAAATGATCAATCATAAGACGATATAATTTAATGATTGAGGTGAAACAGGGAGAACTAACCACATATTCTGCAAGTGATGAAATAAATGCTGGTGAAGTCCCAGGGGTAGAGTCAAGAATATCGATACGCCTCTGGGTAACATCAATTGATAAAACAAACCATATAGTATTCACCTCAAACGGAATTAAAAACTGCATGTTAATATTTGGAATCAAATCATGCCTCTTGAACACAAAATTCAACCACATACTAATAATGTTTTACACCAATGAAATATGACCAAAAAACAACAATAGACAACGGATATACCAAATCACATCAGGTAAAATCAAACCCCAACTTAGCAGAATCGAAGCACTCTTTGAATTCCTTGACAAGGGCTAATGTTGCCATCCTCTTAGTTAATGTCAACATCAATTTATCCTGATTGTATAACGTTTAATGGCATACAATGAACGACTCAATATTATTGTGCATGGTTAAAATGTAAAAATATATTAAAAAATAGATTATTTGCTTACAGCAGTCACACAGCTAAAGATGTATCTCAGGCGCATCCCATGCCATGAAGTTTGATTGAGCATGTCCACACAGCAGCCCATTAGCTGGCCATAAATAAAAAATAAAACTAGTATAAGTCCTTAGTAATAAAACACACGTGGAAAGAGACACATTATGCGTACGAAGTACCTTCCTTGTCACATGCTCTGCCTTGTAGAGATAAGCAAGATCAGCGCGGTTTAGCACGTGGCCATACATACGAACAAGGACCTCGCTTAAAAATGAAACAGGAAATTATGTCAGTCCATTTTTTTAGGTTGACATGAAGGAGTAAAATACAACGTTAATAACAATTACACTATTTGAATTAAAAACAACCTCGGCTCACGGCTTGGGTCCCAAGCGTACTTTGCCAGTTTTTTTTCAATGTCAAGCAACTTTCCACTAATAGCCTTAACAAACTCATTTGAATATAAAATTTTGCTTCTTGTTGTCCTTCTAAGAGGTGGAGGCATTATCAATGTTGCTATATTATACTGCCTGGTGACGACAGGAGGTATTGGGGAGCTATATGGCACATCTTGAGTGCCATCTTTACTCCGGGTACTCTTCCGGAAAAAAGAGGTGGAAATCGTCTGCTCATCCTCCAAAGTTGTTGGAGCATCAATGACTATCGGAGCTGCTGCGCTCGTCTGCCCTGCTGCTCCTCCTCTGCCACACCGACCTCTAATCCTGTTACTTCTACAGAGAGAGGTCGAAGGCCCTGCATGTCTTTCTCGGGGCTTTCTAGATATCGCTTCTCCTCGGGAAGGGCACTGTTCTTGCGGGGGCTGTGGGGGGTTGTCATCATCATCATTGTCCTCCCCCTCGTCCGGGGGCTGTGTGGGGCTGTCATAATCATCATCATCCTTCCCTCCTCCTCATCTTCTTCTTCCTCCTCCTCCTCCTCTCTGGTCTGCCATCTCTATCAAATCCTGGGGGATCCCTCCCCTCTTGCATCTGCCCCAATGACTGAATCGGACGGCACACCACCGGACCTATTGGAGGGGCCTGCCATCTCTGTCATATCCCGAGGGGATTCTCCCCCTCCTGCATCTACCCCAACCCTATCAGACTGCATAGAAACGTCTACTCGGGGTACCATACCAGAAGGGGTATTCGCTACAGGGGCAGTGCTCATAGTGCACAGACTCCGCATAGTCTGTAAAACATTATTTGTCCTGGCCAAGCACTGCTTGTATAGGGTTTCTAATTGTTTTTGCAAAAATTGAAAAGACAATAAGTTTGAATAAACAAAATAAGAAATATTAAACAGTAAAACTTACAGTTGCAACGGGGCCAACAACATTTGCGACCTCCTCAAAAATATGGCCAACATCTGGATGCACGTGGTTATGTGTCTGGGCCTCAAACATGCCCCCGAAATCAATCTATAAAAAATGACAGTATACAATGGAATAAAAAACTACTGACACAAAGAAATCACATGAACATTACCAACAGAATAGAGAATTCATGTATATAAATTATCTCTTATCTCTCCTCTCCCAAATCCCCCACCTTGTGTTAGTTCTTTTTCGATTCTAGTCCGCACTTCTACGTCGGACCATGCTGCAATCCTAGGAATAGTCTTCGGTAGCTGATGGTAGATTACCCTCACCCGGTCAAGATAATGCAGCTATAAATCGAACAATAACCATAATAGTCAGTTATGTTGTGAATGAGTGTCTTGCTCATTTAAGCAAATTTAATAACCACGAATTTCTTTATGTCAAAAAAAAAAATAATTATCATTAAAAAATATAGGTATCCCCCAACACATCTCTTTCTGGTTGCTTGGGTTGAATGAATTTCAGCGCACAATCAGCTGGCATACATACTCAGCCCAATTCAAGGTCCCAATGCTTGCTGTATCATGAAAATAACGGACAATTTCCTTGTTTAGCTGGGCCCGTCCCTTTGGTACAAGAAATGTGGAGACCGCGAGTACGACAAACTTTATCTTAAAGTCGTCCCCTGCCTCCATAGCAATCAACTCAGCAAGAAGCATCGTGCAGTTATCTTGCAGCTCTAGAACTATGGCTTCTTGATTCTCATCAGATGCAGCAATCCCTGACACTCTGCCATTGCCCGGAATACCAAAGCAGACTTGTATATCCCTGACTGTAATGACAAGTCGTCGCCCTCCCTCTAATTTAATCGCAGAAGCATTTGGCTTGAAGTGGTCAATCAGCCAGAAGCACAAGTCATACCGAGTCTTGCTACAATTCAGCTGCAGCAGGCCTCCAAATCCAATCTCTTCAACAGCTCGGCGCTTGGCATCACTCATGTTTGCTACCAAGGCTTTCAACATCGTCGCCGAGCATCGAATCGTGGCCTGCTGCTGTGAAAATAATAAAAATTTTTTGTTATGATTTGGAAGCATTAATACTATGACAATGTCCAACAAAAAATAATTATCGTACATCTCAGGTCACATTAACACGCGTCTTACCTGGTGTGTGTTAGGTCTCTTATGAGTACTTGAACTAGCTGAAGCTTCCCTGTACTGCTAGAAGGTAGCTTTCCATCTCTCTTCCCATTCCCGTCTCTGACCAGTTCCCATACCCTGCCAAATAGCTCTGGCTTCTATGCGGGCCTGCCGAACCACATTATCTTTTTAGTAACCACAAAGGCACATAAACCATAAACATTAATAATAGTATTGTCAACTAAGCCTAAAAAAGGTAAGCATGGTGTGGAGGTAGCCAAATTCTTACTCGTGTGTGCCAAGCTCTACCACCTTGGCTGCTGGATGCTTGTTGTCTATCCATATAGTCTCTCCTGAAATATCAAATGTCCTCATAAGGCCTTCCCAAAAAAATGACCTAATTTTTTTATTGCAAATAAAGCTCATAGAAAGATAAATAACTATAATAAGTCCCTCAGATATCTACTTACAAAAACATAATGTATGCCTCCGGTGGCCTCCTCGGTAAGACATGCGCCTCTTCAGCTGTCTGGTCGCTTCTTGATAATCCAGCTTCTTGAGCGCTTGTGGATGGTGCCAATCACCAAGAAGCTTGTTGTGATTCAGTTCTTCTTTTCTTTGTCATGGTGCTGCAGCACAAACATCAAATAAAATACCAAGTGTTAGTGGGGATCAAGAAAGGGTAGCGCATGCGGAGCACAAACTTTAAGTCTATACTTCTTGATCTTCTAATGCGACAAGCACTTTTATCAATTTAGTTATTGTTTTATTGAAATAATAAGTACTCTAAACCTTACGTTTCTTAGAATATAAATTGTCACATGAACACTTGAGACTAGCCCTAGGTCAATGTACACTAGTTACTGCATGAACACACAACACAAACACATGAACGAAATACACAATAACATGAACATATTCCCCAAATATATCGTAAACTTGTACTGGTTACTACATAAACATGCCAGATAAATATATGAATATATTCACAAATACATGAATACTTTACACAACCATATACCAAAGCATGCTTTGGTCAATATGTACTAGTTGCTACATGAACTAGCCACACAAACACATGAACAACTTATGAAACTATTTTAGCATGAACCTGCATATCATCAGTTACTACATGGACATTGGCACACAAACACATAAGCATCTGACATAACTACATGAACACCTTACAAAACCTTAATCTGCACTACTTACTATAGGAACAAGTCACACAAACACATGAACACAGGATATAAATATATGAACAACTTATTCAACCACATGAACTAGACACAGAAACATATGAACAACTGACACAAATACATCAACACCTTATACAACCACATGAACACAAGCTCTAAGCATGTATTTTCTATATATAACATATAAATAATGGAAGAAGATTGCAAAGAGAAAAACAACAATGAAGGATCAAGGCATAATCAGTGATATAGCATATCAAAAAGTAAAAGATAGAAATTGTGCTGAAGGGGATGTGAATAGTGCTGAGGGGAAAAGGAAAAGAAAAAAAAATAGTGGGTGTACTAGAAATGGAAGTTTGAGACAGAAAAAAAAGTTGAGCGAGACGGGATTATCTTTTTGTACTTGTTACATGTTTTTTGCATCGAAATTTCATTACCCTATCATAGTTCATTGTACAACATTGGAGAAGATAGTAGAACATAAAAAAATTGTTGCATCAAAATTTTATTGTAGAACATTGCAGAATACTAAGGAACCTATCATATTCCCTTCTCCGCTCCTATCTCTCTCTATTGAGGGTGTACTAGACAGGAGATCAATACCCTATCTAATCAAGTTCCAAATGATAAAAGAATACAGTGAGAGAAAGGGGAAAAAATCATGTCACTGTACATCCTTCTATCCAAAAATTATCAATCTAACAATACTCTTCTTGGCATTGTTGGCAATGTGCAAAGCTTGCTACGATGGATCAAGAACCGCAATGCATTGCAATAGCCACACAAACACATGAACTACATGGACATTGCCACACAAACACATGAACTACATACCACGAGTACATGAACACTTTATACAACGAAGATACAAGCCCTAAGTCAATTTGTACTGGTTACTACATGAACAAACCGCACAAACACATACACACATGACACAAATAGATGAACACCTTATACAATGATATTAACACGAACCACACTCTATATCGTCATACTTACTACATAGGCCATTGCCACACAAACACATGCACACCTGATACAAATGTATGATCACCTTACACGTTCACATGAACACAAGCCCCAAGCATATGATAGCGGCTCACTGGTTAATATGTTTTCTACTACAATTATTATTTTATTGAAGACTAGCTACTCATGTTTTCTGCTAGTCAATCACAACATATTTACTCATTAATCATCATTAAAATTCTTTACTAGCAATGAAGGTTGTATATCCTCCTTAGATTTCCTTCTCCAAAGCTCTCTAATGACCATAAATACAGGAAGCCCACCAAACATTGGAAATGAAGTTATGTCACTCCTTTTCAAGTTAACTTATTCAAATACAAAGATATCGTGTGTATATAATAATAACTATCTATTAAAATAACATACATGAGTAATTTCGAATGAAAAATCACTTTCACCTTTAGATTTTTTTCAAGATGTAATTGACAAATTTATCTTAAAAGATGATATTCACTACAAAAAAAATGGGATAAATGCGACGAAGACAAATACGACGGTCAAAAAACCGTCGCAATAGGTTACTTTATACGACGGTTTAGAAACCGCCGCAATAGATAGATCTAATACGACGGTCTAATGCCAACCGTCGTATTTGGTGACTAAATACGATGCAAACCATCGCAATAGAACAGTCTAAATACGACGGTTCATTATAACCGTCGCAATAGAGTAGGTTAAATACGACGGTTTAATTTAACCGTCATAATAAAGTAAACCAAATACGACGGTTTATTACAATCGTCACAACAGAGTAGGCCAAATATGAGGCTCATTGTAACCGTCGCAATAGAGTAGGACAAATATGACGGTTTATTTTAACCGTCACAATAGAGTAGGCCAAATACGATGGTTATGTACTAGCTGTCACAACAGAAGTAGGCCAAATACGACGGTTATATACTAGCCGTCACAATAGAGTAGGCCAAATACGACGATTTATTTTAACTGTCATTTTTAGTCTAGTTATAACAAAGCCTTTCAAAATTATTTTAAATTTTATCTGATTATTTTCAAATTTAGTCACAATATTATTAGTAATGATTACAATAAATTTAACGGTTGAATCGTTAATTTGATTTCTTTATATTTGTAAATACTAAGATATCTTTCTATTTTATAGATATTACTGTACAAATGAGATAAAATAAAACGAATGACCTTCAAACTTGGTCACTAAACTTGTTTTAACTTTATAAATACATATTTTTGTTTACATCTTAAGTTTTCATATATTGATATTAAAGAGCTTGAATTTCATTTTAATTATTAAGTTAGTAAGTATTAGATTAATATATTATATATCATAAATAATATTTTAATTACGAACATATATATGTGTGTGTACATATATACCTAGGTACAATATCCTATCTCTTGATTATTACATTTAATTATATATATAGACATTATATCTATATATTTCGTTACCATTTATGTTAAATTTAAATAATTGTTACATAATATACCTAGGGTGAGTATCTTATCTCTTGATTATTATATTTTCTTATATTATATGCATTAAAAATTTATGATAAAATTATGGTTTTCATATATATTCTTTTGTAGTCTTTACTTATTTTTATTTTAAATTATCTATTATCCTAAGAAATCAAATATATGTTCATTTTTTAATTGACTTTCATCATTTATTATTTTATTAAAATATAACATTCTTAATTTTTAAAGTAATTTTATAATTTCTAATTAAAGTAATTTAATCTTTTTCTTTAAAAATTTCATACAATAGCTTGTTTGTTTAAAAATATTCCTTCAATTTAGGTCACTTGCATTACTTATTGTCATATGTTTTTAATTTTCTAATGGTGATTAGAAAAAAAGTTATAAAGAAAATAGTAGAACTTTATTACTTTTAGTCTTCATCCAATTTGCTAGCATTTAGTTCATTTGTCTTCTTCAATTTGTCTAATGGTGTTTCCCACCGATTTTCTTTTTCCTTTGTTGCTTTTGTTATGTATGTATGTATGTATGTATGTATGTATGTATGTACGTACGTACGTACGTACGTACGTACGTACATACGTACGTATGTATGTATGTATGATTTTCTGTATAACATGACTTTAATTTTTCTATGACTTGTTCTGTAATTTGTTCTAAAGTATATAATTTCATTCGATATTGTAACAAAGGAGTTCCTTGTGTTGGAAAATTGGGTTTTTTAGGGAGAATCTCACCACGCTGGGCTGTGCGGGGATTAAATGAAAGAGGGTAAGTTTTTGCATAAGCTTGTTTAAAGCGTTTAACCACAATAAGATGTTGACACATGGTTTTAAAAATAACTTGATGTAAAGTGGTATCAAATAGAACACTGGCAAATAATTGTAAGAAATTATTGCCTAGTAAAATATCTGTCCCCGTATTATAAAAATAAAATGGTGGACATTTTATTAAATACGATCCTAATAAAATAACAGGCTTTTCAATACCTTGAACTAATTCAATTAGATGATTAGAAATATCCTTCCCTTTGAGACGAGGGAGAGTTTGATGATATTGTTTAGGAAAACAACCAGATTGACATAAACAAGAACCTGAACCACTATCTACATAAGCAGCAAAGTATTCGGTTTTATAATCAGGATAAATGAGTCCAATAGGAATGTAAATACTATAAGGACTAGTCATCGAGGTATATATATCAATTTCCCTTTATAAGTGAAACTTATACCATAACTAGTGATTTTATAAGGTTGTACACTATCTAAGAAAGTAGTACCAAAGAGAATTCTTGGTGTAGGAAATTCTTCAATTTCAACATATAATCTGACAGCTATGGTTTCATTTCCAAATTTTATTATTGTTTCAATTGCTTCAGAGATTTCAATAATAGTTCCTTCTTTATCACTGTATTGATAAATATCAGATAATTTATATTTTTGTAAATTTAAACATAATTGTGGGCTAATAAAATTAGCACTTGTACTTGTATCTATTAAAACCATTACTGGTTTAAATATTAATCCATCATAATATTCTCCATTTAAATTATATGTATTTAGATTTGCTATCTTAGATATGATCTGTGAAGAACTACTAACTCCAGTAAGAGAAAATGATAATCTAGGGGGCATAGTAGATTTTAACATAAGAGGTTTTTGTTGTAAATCTAAATTTAAAGGTGTAGATTCAATTTCTTGAATTCGAGGTAGACTAGGAAATTGTATTTGACTTACTTCATTAAATAGATAGGGAAAATCAATAGTATCCTTTATGAGGAAACATTCAGAATGATGTGTATTTGAAAGTGCATATGAAATCATGTAAGTTATCGAATAAGGACTATTAGAAGAAAAGAAAAAATCTTTTCTTTTAAAATCATGAATTAAGCTTAAAGTTTTATCAAAGTCTTTATCATGTAAATGATATGCTATTCTTGGAAAAACATTAAACTTTAATTTTCTATATTGCAAATTTCCTCTGAGAATTCCTAAACAGGCTTCTTCTCTATTTTGTACCCGATTATCCATAATGGCTAGATCTATTGGTGTATCTAATCCTTCTTTAAAGGTAGATTGAACAATAATTTGTATGGCACCAATATGAACCCAACCTAGGGTAGAACGAATATCAGGAGATATTTTTTGTATTTTATTTTGTAAATCTGCTTTGGTAAGCAATGGAATCATAACTTTATTCCCTGTTAAAGAAATATCTAAAGCTCTTTCTTGCATGTTTATGCCATAAAATAAATGATGCTTTCTAGTAAAAATATTAAGTTTATCACGATTTGTAACCTTAAAGCCATCATAATTTGATAAAGAAAAATTTTCTTTTTGAATTTGCTTTAATTTTCTTTTATCAATTAAAATACTTTGTTTATATTCACCTGAATATTCTTCGATACTTTCTATAGTATCTGAACTAGAGCTGGTATTCACACTATTGTGATTCATTTTCTTCTTCAGAATAATCAGATTCTGTTACAATGAATATGCTTTCATCAGAACTTACTTCTTCAAATTCATTAATTTGAACAAATTCTCCTTTAGCAATTAATAATTCAATATCATTATCTATTTCAAAATATTTTTTGTTTTTAAACTTTTTAGGACATCTATTAGCATAATGACCAAGTTCATGGCAATAATAACAGCGACATTCCGAAGCTTTTTCATTTACTTTTGTTCCAACTTGTTTATTCCGTTTAAAGGTTTTCTTAAATGGTTTTTTATATCCTTTAGATTTAAAGAATCTAGCTTTCTTTCTTTTAAAGAATTTTCTTTTATTATATTTTCTTTTCTTAAATTTCTTTTTTATTTTTTGATAATAAAATGGACTATCACATCCAATTAATAAAGGCATTTTAGGAGTATCACAACATAATCCTATTCGTTTTTGTAATCCTTTAGTACGTTTAGCTAAAATAGCATCGGCACACCATTCACTTAACTTTTCTTTAACATGTGTGATTCTTTTTCCTAATGTATCTGCAGTGCCTGGGTTATAAGTGTCAATCAATTTTTTACCCCATGGGTCAGGTATCTTAGCAAAGAATAATGGCAAATAATTTGATTCTTCAGAAACTTGATTATAGATACGATAATAGTAATCTTGAAAAACACAGATATATTTTTCAATTTCACACATATCACACAATTGTAATCTTAACAATGCAATTTTATATTTGTTTATTGTAGCAGGATCTTTGATGATACTGCCTTCACCAACAAATTCTAATCGAAGTGCTTCACGACCCTTGTAATGAGATTAGACATATTATCATCTGTATCAAAAATAGTTTGCTTGGTTTCATTATTTAGATTTTGCCAAAATCTCAATGTACTACTTATTAGACTTCTTTCAATAAAATGTTTACTTGTTTCATAGTCCAATTTATTGACAGTAACAGCAATTCTCATCGCTGTTTCCCATTTATCAATAGCATCTTCTGTATTTGCAATACAATCTAAATTTAGATAAATACCAAATGGATTAATGGGTTCATTTTTCATAACTCCTAAAGGAGTAAAAGATTGATCCTGTTGTATGGTAGAACTTATTCTCGCATAACCTTTAGTAGGTTTTGAAAAACTAGTTGAGGAGTATAACTTGTACTAGGTATATCAGTATAAAGTGTCTCTTCCGCTTTTATGACTCCACTAGGTTTTAAATTAATAACATTATCTAGGAGAGATAAATCTCCTATCTGAGTGATTAATTCATCTATATCAGATTCAGATCCTGAATTAACCATATTATAATCCAGATTTTAATTCAAAATATTTTTGCCAAACTAAATCTAGTTTTGCTTGTGCAAGATATACTTTATATCCAGGATATAAATGATAAGAGTTTAATTCAGCACTAATGATGTCTAGCCAAGCATAGCATTGATCTAACGTATATAAAGAATCAAGAGTTCTTTTAAAATAATTAATGCTTCCAGGGGTAAGCAGATCAATGATGGTATAATAATATCTGATTGAATTTAATTCAAATACCATGTTAGAATTTTAAAGTATTTCCTTTATATCCTTCTGGGATGATAAGTTGATTTAATAAATCAGATAAACTTGGTTTATTTTCCTTAGGTATTTTATTAATTAGTTGTTTTAATTCTTGAAGAGATTCTAGAATTTTACAACCATAAAATATTATTGTTTTTTGAAGTTCAATTAAATCAGAATCTATAGGTAATTGTGGACTTTTTTCAGTCAAATCTTTATAATGTATTGGATTACTTTCTTCTTTACTCATTTTTATTTAAATGTATTTGTTGATAATGTTTTGATAGTTCTTTATGCAAATTTATTTGTTTTTCATAAACTGGTATCCATTGAGCTGATGCTTCATTATATGATTGTTCAGCTTGTTTAAAAGCAATTTTATGTCCATACCTACGGCTATTGTTTAAATGCCATTCAGCAAAATCAACTTTTTGTGATAAGTTGTTTTCTAACAAAGTAATTTCTTTTATTTGATTTAACAATAAAGGACATAGTATACAATTACAAGTAGAGCAAGTAGGAGTACAAACTTGTTTACTAGAATTACATTCCATATCTAATATGAAATCGTTCCTTATGTTGGTCTAGTTCGGAGTTCATAGTCAATTTATGAATAACAAAGAAATGTAAAGCTTCAAGCTTTTCTGCATAAATTCTTCTTGAATAAATCAGTCTTGTAGTATCAAATCCAGTAGAAGCTAATCCATCAAAAGCTTTATCAAGATCATCAAGAGATTTTTGAAGTTGATCCACTCGGGTTTGATATTGAGTAATAAAATCTTCTAAAAGATGACAATAGATACAAAGAGGTTGAGAGGCCATGTGTTAATCTGATCGGTATCCCCAATCTGAATCGTCTATATAGTGATCTGAGGTATGAGATATAGAATTATGATTATTCCATTCTTCTTCATAGCGCTCCTCAAAACTATCATCATATTCAAATTCTAAAACTCTTATATCAAAATCAATTGAAGTATATGATTCAATAATCGTTATTTCAATATTTTCAATTTCAATAGTGGCTCTGATACCATTTTCGAAGCGTGCGGAATTTCGATCTAAAAATACTATTGCTTTTAGCAAATCATTTACCAGGATAGCGATGATAGCAGTTGTTGAAGATAATTGAACCAAAGAGATGTTAATCATAAAATGAAATGTTCTATGCTGCAAGTATTACTAAAGGGTCCAACATGCTTCGTACCTTAGTTTATCGTTTTGACCGTCAGATAACCGGGTCTCGCCGAGACTTTTACCAAGCGTTGCAGCTTCAACCTTAATCAATGTTAAGGTAACTTCTCTTGCGTCCTTCAGCTATCAGCAGCACAGCCTCAATTCGTTTTCTACCTTGAGGTGTAAGATGAACTAGAGATACTAGGCAAGATGTTGTTCTAGAGTAATAAAAGCGACATAGAACAAAAGAAGGTTTTTATTTCATATTTGAAACTTGCATACAGGTAGTAGAAGAAGGGAGACAGAGATGAAGTGTGTTTTTCGATGATCCTCTTCTCCTATGAGGGCTCCTATATAAGCATTTCCGGATTTGAAATCCGGACTTAAGCTACCTTTACATTAGAAAGTAGTGCGTTCAAAAGTAGATATGACCGCACAAAGCGATAACATTCGAAAGTAGTGCGTTTTAACATGACCGCACTTTTACAAACGATAAAGTGACACCTGTAGACGACCTTTAGTCACTATCATCCATCCCACTGGAATCAGCTTTTTCTTTTCCCTTGGTACATGATGGACAAGGGTTGAGGGCATGTTGTCGCATTTGACATAATTTGGACTGCGCTTGAGGATGAGATCGAATAATGCCTTCGTCTAGCATCTTGATTTTATTACGTAAATATCTTTCCGCACCTTGGGGTGTGAACCGAGCAGGTGTGATTAACACGGATGAAAACATGGTTTTCCCACCAGCTGTTCGAAAGCCTTTCTTAAAGCAAGCTTCCATGCCTTGAAGGACAACTTTAAGTCCGATTGCTCTTCGGTAATGAATATCGGTTTCAGTAAATTTTCTGAATTCTTTGGTAATGACTGCAGAAGAGCATAAGGAAAAAGCTTCTGCTTTTCCTAATTGCATTAAATGAAAAGATCCATATCGCTCTTCTTGATAGAAATCCGGTCCTGCTGAATAAAATTTTAATACCAATGTATCCTTAGGAGTAAAATAAGGATTATGAATATAACTTTCCTTAACTCCTTCACGTAGCCATTGGGGACAAAGGCTGAGTTCTGGAAAATGAGGAGTGCTCAGATAAATGGAGTTAATGGCTCCAAAATCATACCAATAACGTATCTCTTTGGGATCAGAATCTTGTAAATAATTGATTCGAGGATATATTCCTGAAAAATCAACATACCGAGTATCTGTTTTTCTTAAAGCATATAATTCTTGCATTAACATCATCTGATGTTCAATTGGTGCTTTATTCTCCGAAGGCATAGATAATTGTTTTTTACCTTCAATGAGATTTAACTTTGACTGGGGTCGTAAAGACAAATCTTCTTTAGATACTTCTGTATCAGACTGTATATCCATAGGCTCAGATGAGCTATCAGACTGTACCTTTTCAAAGGTAATTTGTTTGAGTAAATTCTGCACTTGCTGATGTAAGCTCACATAATTGCCTATCTTGGCAGTTATTAAAGAACACTCTGATATCAATAGTGTCTGCAATTCTTTAGGTAAGCTGTCAAAGCCAGCAATATCAATAATGTCTGAGATATTTTTCTCAATAGAGTGTACTTGTTGATCCATAGCCTTGATGGCTTCAATTAATTTTTGGGCATATCCTGCCATCACGAGTCAGAAAATCTGCTAAAGCATTTTTATCAGTTTTGATAATTTCTATATCAAAAGAATATTCAGCTAATAACATTTGCCATCTAATAAACCTTTTATATTCCGGTTAGAAGGTAAATTATTCTGTATGAAAGCTTTTACCTGTGTATTGTCTGTTCGAAGTATAAATCGAGTGGGTAATAAGAAATAATAAAATTTCTGACAACTTTTAATTACAGCTAATAATTCTTTTTCATTGATATGATATCTTGACTGAGTATCAGAAAAAGTTCCTGAACAGTATCGACATAAAGTTTCTTTATAGTTATCTTCAATAGTCTTATCAATCTTTTTTAAAATTCCACTCCAGCTATGTTCCGAGGCATCAGTTTCTAAAATCAATTTATCATCTTTATTGGGAAGATGTAACTTAGGTAAGTTTTGACATACTTGTTTAATATGTTTTACCTGAGATTCATGAATAGCAGTAAAACTAAAAATTCTATCTTTCTTTAGTAAGTCTTGAAAGGGCTTACGTAAGATAGCTAAATTCGGAATAAACTCAGAAGCATAGTTTAATACGCCAAGAAAGCTTTGAACATGCTTTTTATCTATTAATTTATCAGGAAATAAAGAAATCTTTTCTACAATATGACTTTGTAGTTGAATTCCATTTCCATCAATAATCATTCCTAAAAATTCTATTTCCTTCTGGAAAAGTTTTGCTTTCTTTTCAGATAAACCTAAACCATGTTGTAAACAGATATCAGCAAAGAGATTAAGATGCTTTAAATGTTCAGTTAATGTATTTGATACAATTAAAATATCATCAATATAAACAAAAATAAAATCATATTCTTTAAACAAATTGTCCATTTTTCTCTGAAATATTTGTAGAGCATTTTTAAATCCAAATGGCATAACAAGCCATTCATATTGTCCTTGAGGAGTAGAAAATGCAGTATAATGAATACTGTTAGGATGCATCTTTATCTGATAAAATCCACTTTTACAATCAAATTTAGAGAATAGTTTTTTAGACGTTGTATGATTAATTAAACTTTCTTTATGAGGTAAAAAATATCCATCAAATATTGTATTATCATTTAATTTCTTATAATTAATAACCATTCGAGCTTTATTCCTAACAATTTCTGCATGGTTTCGAACAATAAATGCAGGTGAACTATGTTCAGAATTACTTTCCTGTATTAACTTTAAATTTAATAATTCAGTTATCTGATTCTGAATTTCTTCCTGATCTTCAGGTTTATATTTCATAGGTTGAACCCGAATTATCTTTGATTTATCCTTCATTTCTAATGAAGCCATAATCTCGATTTTTATCCCAAAATGCTAGTCGTGGAATAAAAGAAAGTGGATAAGATTTGGCATAGGCTTGTTTAAAGCGTTTAACCATAATAAGATGTTGACAAGAGGTTTTAAATATAACCTGATGTAAAGTAGTATCAAAAAGAACAGAAACAAATAATTGTAAGAAATTATTGCCTAATAAAATATCAGTACCAGTATTATAAAAATAAAATGGTGGACATTTTATTATATAAGATCCTAATAGAATAACAGGTTTTTCAATACCTTGAACTAATTCAATTAAATGATTAGAAATATCCTTTCCCTTAATAAGAGGGAGAGATTGATGATATTGTTTAGGAAAACAATCAGCTTGACATAAACAAGAACCTGAGCCACTATCTATATAAGCAGCAAAATATTCGGTTTTATAGTCAGGATAAATGAGTCCAATAGGAATGTATATACTATATGGACTAGTCATCGAGGTATATATATCAATTTACCTTTATAGGTGAAACTTATTCCATAACCAGTAATTTTATATGGTTGTACACTATCTAAGAAGGTAGTACCAAATAAAACTCTAGGTGTATGAAAATCTTCAATTTCAACATATAATCTAACAGCTATGGTTTCATTTCCAAATTTTATTATGGTTTCTATTGCTTCAGTTATTTCAATAATATTACCTTCTTTATCACTGTATTGATAAATATCAGATAATTTATACTTTTGTAAGTGTAAACATAATTGAGGGCTAATAAAATTTGGATTCAATTTCTTGAATTCGAGGAAGACTAGGAAATTGTATTTGACTTACTTCATTGAATAAGTAAGGAAAATCAATTGTATCTTTTATCAGGAAACATTCAGAATGATGAGTATTCGAAAGTGCATAAGAAATCATATAAGTTATAGAATAAGGACTATTAGAAGAAAAGAAAAAATCTTTTCTTTTAAAATCATGAATTAAACTTAAAGTTTTATCAAAATCTTTATCATGTAAATGATAAGCTATTCTTGGAAAAACATTAAACTTTAATTTTCTATATTGTAGATTTCCTCTGAGAATTCCTAGACAGGCTTATTCTCTGTTTTGTACACGATTATCCATAATTGCTAAATCTATGGGTGTATCTAATCCTTCTTTAAAAGTAGATTGAACAATAATTTGTTTGGCACCAATATGTACCCAACCTAAAGTAGAACGAATATCAGGAGATATTTTCTGTATTTTATGTTGTAAATCTGCCTCAGTAAGCAAAGGAATCATAACTTTATTTCCTATTAAAGAAATATCTAAAGCTCTTTCTTGCATGTTTATTCCATAAAATAAATGATGTTTTCGAGTAAAAATATTAATTTTATCACGATTCGTAACCTTAAATCCATCATAATTTGATAAAGAAAAATTTTCCTTGTGTATTTGTTTTAATTAAAACACTTTGTTTATATTCACCTGAATATTCTTCAATACAATCTATAATATCTGAACTAGAACTAGTGCTAGCAAGATTATTGTGATTCATTTTCTTCTTCAGAATAATCTGATTCTGTTAAAATGAATATGCTTTCATCAGAACTTACTTCTTCAAATTCATTAATTTGAACAAATTCTCCTTTGGAGATTAATAATTCAATATCATTGTCAATTTCGAAATATTTTTTATTTTTAAATTTTTTAGGACATCTATTAGCATAATGACCAATTTCATGGCAATAATAACAACGACATTCAGTAGCTTTTTCATTAGCTTTTGTTCCAACTTGTTTACTTCTTTTAAAGGTTTTCTTAAAAGGTTTCTTATATCTTTTTGATTTAAAGAATCTAGCTTTTTTCTTTTTAAAGAATTTTATTTTATTATATTTTCTTTTCTTAAATTTCTTTTTTATTTTCTGATAATAAAATGGACTATCACATCCAATTAATAAAGGCATTTTAGGAGTATCACAACATAAAGCTATTCGCTTTTGTAATCCTTTAGTGCGTTTAGCTAAAATAGCATCTGCACACCATTCACTTAACTTTTCTTTTACATGTGTGATTCTTTTTCCTAATGTATCTGCAGTGCCAGGGTTATAGGTATCAATTAATTTTTTACCCCATGGGTCTGGTATGTTAGCAAAGAATAAAGGCAAATAATTTGGCATTTCAGAGACTTGATTATAGACACGATAATAGTAATCTTGAAAAACGCAAATATATTTTTCAATTTCACACATATCACATAATTGCAATCTTAACAATGCAATTTTATATTTGTTTATTGTAGCAGGATCTTTGATGATACTGCCTTCACCAACAAATTCTAATCGAAGTGCTTCTGCAATTCTAGTAATGAGATTAGACATATTATTATCTGTATAAAAAATAGTTTGCTTAGTTTCATTATTTAAATTTTGCCAAAATCTAAGTGTGCTACTTATTAAACTTCGTTCAATAAAATGTTTACTCGTTTCATAATCTAATTTATTGACAGTAACAGCAATTCTCATGGCTGTTTCCCATTTATCAATGGCATCTTCTGTATTTGCAATACAATCTAAATTTAAATAGATACCAAATGGATTAATTGGTTCATTTTTCATAACTCCTAAAGGAGTAAAAGACTGATCCTGTTGTATGGTAGTACTTATTCCTGCATAACCTTTCGTAGGTTTAGAAAAACTAGTTGAAGGATTACGACTTGTACTAGGTACATCAGTATAAAGAGTTTCTTTTGCTTTAATCACTCCACTAGGTTTTATATTAACAAAGTTATCGAGGAGAGATAAATCTCTAATCTGAGTGATTAATTCTTCTATATCGGATTCAGATCCTGAATTAACCATTTTATAATCCTGTTTTAAGTTCAAAATATTTTTGCCAAACTAAATCCAGTTTTGCTTGAGCAAGATAAACTTTATATCCAGGATATAGATGATAAGAATTTAATTCAGCACTAATGATGTCTATCCAAACATAACATTGGTCTATGGTATGTAAAGAATCAAGAGTTCGTTTAAAATAATTAAAGCTTCCTGGAGACAGAAGATCAAGGATTGTATAATAGTATCTGACAGAATTTAATTCAAAAACCATGTTAGAATTGTAAAGTATTTCCTTTATATCCATCTGGGATGATAAGTTGATTTAATAAATCAGATAAACTTGGTTTATCTTCTTTTCGAGGTATTTTATTTATTAGTTGTTTCAATTCTTGAATAGATTCTAGAATTTTACAACCATAAAAAATTATTGTTTTTTGCAGTTCAATTAGATCAGAATCGATAGGTAATTGAGGACTTTTTTCAGCTAGATCTTGATATTGTATTGGATTAATTTCTTCTTTACTCATCTTTGTTTAGATGTGTTTGTTGATAATGTTTTGAAAGTTCTTTATGCAGATTTATTTGTTTTTCATAAACTGGAACCCAAAGGGCTAAAGCCTCATTATATGATTGTTCTGCTTGTTTAAAAGCAATTTTATGACCAAATCTGCGGCTATTGTTTAAATGCCATTCAGTAAAATCAACATTTTGTGATAAAGTTCTTTCTTGAAGATCGATTTCTTTTATTTGTTTTAATAAACTAAAACATATAGTACAAGTACATGTAGAACAGGAAGGGTTACAAACTATTTTGCTAGAATTACATTCCATATCTAGTATGAAATCGTTCTTTGTGCTGGTCTAATTCTGTTACCATATTTAATTTATGAATAACAAAAAAATGTAAAGTTGAAAGCTTTTCTGCATAAATTCTTCGAGTATTAATCAGTCTGGTAGTATTGAATCCAGTAGATGCTAATCCATCAAGGGCTTTATCAATATCATCAAGAGAATTTTGGAGTTGATCCACTCGGGTTTGATATTAAGTAATAAAGTCTTCTAAAAGATGACAATTACATAAAGAGGTTGAGAGGCCATGAGTTAAGCTGATCGGTATCCCCAATCGGAATCGTCTATGTAAGGATCTGAGGTATGAATTATAGAATTATTATTCCATTCTTCTTCATATATTTCTTCAAAACTATCATCAAAACTTAATATTCTTATATCAAAATCAATGGAACTAAAAGATTCAATAACAGTTATTTCAACATTTTCAATTTCAATAGTGGCCCTGATACCATTTTCAACACTTGCGGAATTTCGATCTAAAAATACTACTGATTTTAACAAATTATTCACGAGAATAGCTATGATAGCAGTTGTTGAAGATAATTGAATGCAAGCAATGTCAATCATAAACAGATTTTGAAATCAAATGTTCTATTCTGCAGTTATTACGAAAAAGGGTCCAACACGCTTCGTACCTTATTCTACCGTTT